>CM062808.1:503198002-503902020 GCA_031772625.1 Pinus tabuliformis
ATTTCAATTTTCATTTACATCTCACTGATGTCGCATTCATGACACTATTTTTGCATCGACGGTCACCGTTGTGGTGACCCACTTCACACACATGCATATTTTTCCAATTTTCGAATCCTGCACATATTGTTTTCCTGTATGATCATTCTCTTGTTTACACTCAGTTTCACCTTGCATTCAGACTTCTTATGTTTTCAGTCGCCCTTTGGTGGGCTAGGCTACCTTGGCCCAGACCTTGCCTCCCCCGGGTAGCATTGTCCATTTCTAGAAGTGAAGGCTCTGCCTTCCCTCCAAAAATTGCGCAAGTCTGGCCCAACACTGACCTTTAGGCTTGCATTGTGAAATTCTAGTAGGTAGTGCCTTTTTGGCCCCATAAACTGTGTAATGCAGTTTTCTGTTTTGCATGTCACTGTTGTTTTAAAGTGCGTATTGCATAGTTTCAGTCCTCATCTAGCCAGGCTAGACTATGCATTGCGCAGCTCCAGTAGTCAGTCAGCCTCTCGGTAGCCCAAGTTGTGCCTTGTGTAGTTTTGGGAGTCAGTTTCCCAACCTCCCAGCGAAAATTGCACAATCTTCACAGAGAGTCACACAGGCATGTTGCATGTCAGTCCTTCAGTTTGTTTTGGTTTTCAACTAAAATATTGCTTTCCATGAGTGTTGCTATGTCTCCAGGTATCAGAAGGCTTTTTCCGCCTCTTAATAACACAGGTACAATGGCTTCCATAAGAGAAGAGTGAAAGAATCGTTGAGAGTGCAACTGGGGTTGTAGTCGATCAAGTTTCTATGAGCTTTCCTATCTATGAAGACATCAAGTTGTTCATAGACAAGGATGTCAAGATGAAATGGTAGTGGCATCATAGTGAGTAACACCATCAGTAGTAGCAAGAAGAAGTATACCTCCATGCAACAAATGCAAGAGAAAGTTTATTGACAGTGCAGAGTTGGAGCAAAGTTGCAAGTTCAAGCAGATCCACTTTTGATGAAAGTAGCTTTGGAGACTGAGGCTATGAGGTGACAAAACGATAAGAGGATCATGTGAAGGTAGTGAGAGAAATAGAGGAGTTGGAGGTGCTGAAGTGACAACTCAAGGAAGAACATGAGCTGCATAGACGAGAGATGGAGTTGTAATAGGAACAGGTACAATAGGAGGCACAACATCCACAGATTGATGAAACCACAACCATACAAGTTATAGACCCATCATAGTAGCTGGCGTGAAGCAGACAGGGGGAGAAGTGCCATTGATCACATGCAAGGGTGTTGAGGAGCATGGATGTCATTATGCACATGCATGCAATCCAACCCATTGGCACACTCACCTAGGCGAAGACAAGAAGCAAGTCCAGTTGGAGCTAAACATGTATTTCAACAAGTTGATGCACATGGTCACCAAGAAACACTTGGAGATAAACACAGACACTATGCATCAGTATGTTGCTGGTCCGGCTACACTCAAGGCAATGATGTGCATGTTATGAGATGAGTTGGACAAAGGAGCCATATTATTGTGCCTAGATGCAATGGAGGCAAGAGTTTGCTTTCAATAGGATGTCACCATTAAGCACGCAGAAAACATCATGGATGACAAAGCTTGCCATTAATTCGCCACCGTCGATCATCATGAGGATGTTGAAAATTTGGTCTTCCCATAGTTGCCTGAGTCTTAGTGATGTCTTAGATGACTTGCTCAAGACATTTTGTCTCATGTGGGTACATGTGCAGATTGTATGTAACATCTTGTAAAGTAAAAGTCCAAGTGTCGATATTTGAATGTAACAGTTATAGAGTAGTTGAAGAGTCATGAGGGTAGGTGAATAGTCACAAAGGGGAATGTCAAGGGTCACCCCACCCTTTTCTATTTATAGTACCTCATAACTAATTGTAGAGGTTGTTAGGCGGCCAAGCTTTTGATAAGAGTATCGTAGAGAAAGCTTGGAGTGTATTGTAATGAGCCTTGACTTCTCCACAGTGCAGAGCTATTACATTTCTTTGGAGGAGAAGGCAGCAGTGACTGTAACGTTTCATTATTGGGACTAGTGGTTGGTCATGGTTTTACTGTATGATTGGAATTTTCACTTCTCAATATAACAGAACCAACAAGTTTCATGCATATGTTGTTATTGTATTTCAGTTAACTTGTTTACTCTAACTATATATGTATATGTTTGCTTACGCATGTATGTATAGACTCCTTCTATATATGTATGTATGAACCTTACTGAAATGTGCTATTGATTTAACCATCACCTTGGATTGTTGGCTCACCTTCCTTCCAGCTTGTGATGCGTCTTTTCTCATGTGTTCCCTTCTAAGTTGCATGTTTACATAGGTTTCCAAGGGGCACACTCATTTCACCTCCCGTGTGTTAGAACCATTCATGCACCTTCCTTGGCTTGCTATGCATGTCACATCCTTGCTACCAATAGGGACATCTCACTTGCCTCTACGTGCAAACGTGGTCAAGGTGATACCATACGACACACTGCTGGGACTCCTACACCAAATGGTCTGAGATCTGGTTGGTACTTTTTATCAGGGAGATCCCCTTACATGTTGGCGGGTCTATCACCGACAACATTCTCACGCTAGAAGGAGAACTGGATGAAAGGTTGTGTCATCTCATCTTGTTTTGAATCTTTTCACATATATCATTGATACTATCATACTCATCCCTCTGTGATGTTTTTCACATGCCGAACCTCTCGACATCACGAGGGAGTTTTCTGATCTCTTGTCCGAATTCACGTATGATGATTACGGTGAAGTGGTCTAGCCTGTATACTTGCAAGAATTATTTGCAATTCTTGACAGTGCAGATGAATGCTTTGATGAAGAGGCTAAATTACTGCTTTCATACACACTTCGTGAATCCACACATCGCAGAGTGATGTGGGAGAACATGCACGCAGATCCGTTCAACTGTCACATCCTCCCAACATCACTTCTCTCAATTTTTGCGCAGAATTGGTTGTGAAGCCCATGGTTTATCACATGCATGTCTTACCTCAACCTCTGTCTTCATGTTCTGTTGATCCTCCTAATTGCATTGTCTTGTGTTCTTCAATTCAGACTCTACACCTATTGTGAATGAGGATTAAGCCATCAATGGAGTGGATGTTGCACAACGAGCCCGTGTTGTCATTCACAAAAAGTATGAACGGGAGCCTCATCAACCCATGGCGAAGGATGATTCCCTTCTGTCCATGCCTCCTCCATTTTTTCCTAACATCTGTGGTGATTCTGTCATCCTTGAGTTTGCTCGTGTATCTCCATCTATGAATGCACCTATTATTGATCACTCGCAGAACACACAAGATGCATCACTTGACAGTGAAGAGGACAAAAAATTCATTGAACATCCACTAAATTCTTCATCTACTTTTTTCGGAAACATAGAGGGTGAACATTATTGATTCTCATATACCTCTCTATGTGATTCATCAAATCATGAGGATACCAACTCCTGAATTTTCTGATCTCGATTGTCGTGATCTCTGTACTTCTTCATCTGACCATGATGTTAATTCAGTCATTGTTAATATGTCTAAGGACTGATCTATGATGATCTATCTGTTGATGAAGTCAAAAACTCGCAGACTGTCAAGGCACTTCAGCCTGAGCTGATGGTTATGTCAAGCCCTTGGTGTCCTGAGGTTGGTTTCACTTCCGATCGGGAAATTGTTCAAACACCCAAGGTTCCTTATCACTCATCTCTATGCACTGAAGATGAATCTTACACTCGGATTTTGCTTCATCCAATCGAAATACACGATCCCATCTCTCATGCATTGGAGGAATTTTACACAGAAAGCACACTTGCGCAACATAATTGGTCTACCTTTCTCACATTTTCTTGCATGTCATAGTCAAGAGAATTCGTACACTTAACATCTGCACGTAGTGTAGCACAACACCATGGCAAGTCCACAGAGTGCATGTCATGCGCTTTCACTCACTTCTGTTCTTTGGACACTTTTATACTCGGAGTGTGTTTGACTTCACTGTTATATATTTCATGTTTTCTGGTTCACACTACTGTGATGTTCGCGAACCATGCCTTCACCAACATGGGTCGACCAATGCACCAGTGGCTGCATTATAAGTATCACTTTACACAAGCAAATCAATGCAGCATTATCTTAGGAGTAGGAGTAGTGTTTTCTTTGGGTTTGTTTGCTTGCATGCCTGTTTGTTTGTTTATTTGCTTGTTTGCTTACTCAATTTTCTTACACATTTACTTTGGCTTTTGCTTTGTTTTTTGTTTACTTCTTTGTTTACGCTTGTAGGTTAGTTTCGCATGGAACCGTGTGCGACTCTTGAAACAAGCTTGGTAAAGTACAAGAGGACTTGTGTAGTTATCAATACTTTTTTATCTGTCATCCTACATCTGCGTGAACAACTTTTTGTGTTTAGTCCATGATACATCAATGGAAAATACATATTGTTCGAAGTGAACCTTGGTGAAATCACAACGCTTGCACGCTAACTAGTATCATGTACTCTAGTCCATTGTTTCTGGGTTAATCCTTGTCAGCTCAGTCAAGTAGATTAAGTTGAGGGGGGAACCTTACAAAGCACGTTAGAGGTATATACAAACTACTTCTCTAAAGGAAACAACCTCTTATGCTCTCAATAAGTCGGCATCCCTCTTCTGCATCTGGAATGAATACGTGTTATGCAGAGTTTGAAAATGAAAATGAAAAAATGAAATGTGAAAAATTTTCAAAAAAAATGAAAATGAATAAGGTGAAAGAAGAGAAAGGCTTCCCGGGGTACTAACCAGGCTCGCTGGCAGCAGCGCGATGCTTGTGTTCCTGCATGACTCTGTTCGGGTACTGTATAGGTCTACTCGTAGCAGAGCAACACCAGAGATGAAACTAAAACTCTGAAGACCATGTGGCTTGCACACCAATATACCTGTTATCCCCAATCAAAATAGTTGTGTTGGCTTGTCTTGGAATGTGTGCTGACAGACCAAGAACTTGCTAGATGATACATCTTACAATCAAGCATGTGTGGAAACCGAGATGAACAAAGGGCTAAACAATACTTCCAGAGGTGCTAGACTTTCTTTTCGCAATCAAGGTCCATTCAGAGAGCTGGAGTTCTACCAGTGTGTCTCCAAGTGTTGTAGCGGGTATAGCCACCCTCCAAAATTTTGCCTTAACTTCATTTTGGAGCCTCCCTACCAACCATCATTAGTAGCATGTCTTGTACTGTCAAGTACACAGGCTTTAGCTATGTTTCAGTGGCCTACTAGCGTGTGCATGCCATCTTGTTTGTCTCCCTCCCATAGGTCGTCATTCCGGACTTAAGCTATTTCTTGGCTAAGACACTCCCCCAAAAAATTGCTCAATTCCCAAGGGGAACCAACCTTCCCTCTAGAAATTGTGTAAATTAGCTTGGTAGCCTGCTGGGCTCCAAAATTGCATAGAACAGTCACGTAGTCTATGTTCAGAAAAGTGTGTAATCTTATCTGGCATTGGGCCTCATCCCAAAAAATACACAATTCTAGGAGGAAGTGACCTGCTAAGCCTAGAAAATGTGTAATTTCTGAGTGGCAGCCAACTTTTCTCAGCCCAAAAACTATGCAAAACTGTTGGGCAACCTCGAGCTCCAAAATTGTGTACACTAGTCAAACAGGCTTCCTTGAGAAAACTACGCAATCTACCCAAAACTGCATCTCAGCCAAAAAATTATGCAATTCTAGGAGACAGTCATCTACCAACCGTAGAAATTGCACAATCCCTCAGGGACAACCAACCCAACTTAGCCTATAAACTGAGTAAATTTTCATCACAGGATCACAGATCGATGCATATGCCTCTAGATTGACCAGTTCCCTCCGGGATCGAGCTAAATTGATTTGCATGCATGGGCTGCTTTTCCTGAAATAGATAAAGGAAGCATGAAAAAGGAATCCCTAGGTCTGAGGGATCTATTTTTAGCAGTTGGAGGTTACACACATAGATCGTTTTAAAAATCTCTCACCAAGTGTCGCTATTTCCTAGATTTATGGCATGCGCGTCATAACCTCGATCTTATAAAAAATTATGAACTAGACGTTACAGAACTCATTACTCACATCGATCTTATAGCTCTAACATCACACATCACATCTAGTAGTCTTTAGCACTTTCAACCTAGTTTTTTTAGGGTAGGTCGACGTCTCATGGCTTGCACTGCGTTTCTGTCGCTTTTTGTGTTTTTCTTCGTGTAACTGCTATCTGCTTAATTTCAATGAATTCTTGTTGTCATTTTAATACATGTTATCTTGTAGAAGCATTGTTTTAGTTTTCGTTTGCATGTCATTGCTGTCACATGCATGACACTATTTTTGCACTGACAATCATTGTTGCGACAACTCGCTTCACACACATGCATGTTTTCCCGTTTTCTGAATCTTACACATACCATTTTCATGTTGGAATTATGATGCATGTGTTGTACTTGATGGCAACCCACTCATAGAAGAACATCTCACTTAGTTATAACTAGATGAATCTTTAGAAGAGATATCAAATGTGATTGAATGCATGAGATGCAGGACAAGCCCAAAGGAATCAGATGATAGTTCTAAGTATGACAAGTTAGCTTTGCTATCAAGTCCAAAGGGGGAGATTGTTGGCATTATGAGACAAGTGTTGTCCTTGATGGCAAATCACACAGATGACAGATCATAGTGCAGCAGGTCAGCATCAAGGATTTGATGATCAGACTACAAGAATGAGGAGAAAATATATATATGCAGGTTCATCGTGACCAAGCCGCGTATACACGCGGGTTAGACGTTACAAAGACGTGTATGCGTATACACGCACTTTCATGCAAGGAAAAGCGCGTATATGTTGGAGAACTTACTTTTGGTCCGTGGTAGTTAGTCCTTGGTATTTGAACCTATGGTTTTGGACCATAGTATCTCGTCAGATGTGTTGACCCCAAGTATTGAGTCCATGGTATTGGTTTGTTATGGTTTTGGACCATGGTATTGAGCAAGGCCTAAGACTATAAAAGGAGAAGAAGATCATTAGGCAAGGGTATCGAAAAAGTCTTGAATATCTGATGAAGGATGAGATCCAGTATGCAGGTTATGGGTTGATGATGCATTGCTTGATCTGAGCATAGGAGGGATCTCACCGATTGATGGAGAACAAGATCTAAGGAGAGATCGGGATCAAATGGTTTGAATGAATTATCTTTATATGGTTGATTATGATTATTCTAGATCTGCATACTGATGCATGTAATGTTATAAGTATGACTGATGTCTGGTACAGTTGCAAAGTTATAAGAAAATATTTTTAGATTTGTACGCAGGTTGGCCTTGGAAAAGGCGCATATGTATGCGAGTTTGATTCAGTGTAGCAGCATTTACCATTTGAGCTATGATGTTTAAAGTTATAGGTGGTTCTGGTTGTTGATATGTTCTGATGACAGTTTAAAGGTGTCAGTATTCTACATATCCTGTTTGGTTGATTGTGTTTAGCTTCAGTATTGATGGAGGAGAACTAATATTGGATCAGGATCATAATGACTCATATTTATGTGATCTGATGGACCAGATCTGGGTGCTAACACATATATTACCTTTGTATATGTAATGATCTGGGTATGTCTGAAGTCAGGAAGTGCAACAAAGTTATGAATAAATAATTAATGACATATACACTGGTTCTCTTTGACGAAGTTGCGTATACAAGCAGGTTTGGCACTTCCAAGTAGCGTATGCACTCTGATGCATGATTTTGATGGTACAGTTGGTTCTGATTGTTGTTGCAGAGTTCTGTTGTCTGCTTTGTGTTCTGGTGACTGTGTTGTTGACAGGGTTTCAGTGTTTCAGTGATTCAGAGATTGATGATGCTAGTATTGATTGTTTTGTGCTTCAATGATATTTATGGGTCCAGTATGAAAATTTGATGAAACGTGGCCTTCAGATTATAGTGTTGTGCTTCAGGAGTATCCAGTCTGAAAATGTATGAAATGTGGTCCCTGGAGGATGAAAGGAGATTGTAGGCCGGTGCCTACATACTAGTACATCAACTAGTACAACAGCAAAGGGGGTGGTAGCTTCCT
This sequence comes from Pinus tabuliformis, assembly GCA_031772625.1. NCBI lineage: Eukaryota > Viridiplantae > Streptophyta > Pinopsida > Pinales > Pinaceae > Pinus > Pinus tabuliformis. The sequence goes on from CM062808.1 coordinate 503,206,076, forward strand.
TCCAGTAGTAGCTGGAGATCGAGTGAAGATTGGAGCATTCAGTAGGTAGGCACCAAGAGCTAAGGGGGTTGTAGCTCCCATCCAGGAGAGTCTGGAAAACGAGAGAGGGTTGTAGCCCTCTGCAGGTAGAAGCCTGCGTACTGGTAAAGGACTGCACCAGTACAAAATATTGTAAAATGAATTATCTTATTGAAAGAAGATAGAGACAACTTGCAGTAGGTGGTTTTCACCCACATTGGGTTTCCACCTTATATCATGGTGTTCATGTGTGCTTCTTGTGTGTGATGATCTGTTCTATTTTACTGCTCCTGCTTACTGTGCATATGGTTAATGAAGTTCTGATGCACTAACTAGAGATCAACATTTAATGGATTAACTGAATCATAAGTATTTTGGATATACGCTAGTTTATTTAGACTCAGTTGCGTATACACGCAAGTTCCCTTGAATGAAGTAGTGTATATGTATCTAAGTATGGAAATGAAATTTTTTTGTTGATCTGATAATACTGATTCACCCCCCCCCCTCCCAGTATTATTTCCAACAATTGGAATCAGAGCAGGTCCTTTGGTAGAAGCTTGATTGCTTGAAGGAGATCCATGGAACTATGGGAAATAAGCTTAAGAAGAAAGCACCTAAGAAGAAGAAGACATCTCAGAAGAACTATGATAGTGGGAGAATCGATTGGGGATTAGGCATAAGAAGCTCTTCAAATTCAGAATCAGATTCAGAATCATTTCAGAATGAAGATGAACTATCAGGTACGAATTTTCTATTCTCTGATGTTCCAGCTATCTATCCATTTGGAAAAGATGAAAGTGATAGAGAAACAATTGAATTTGCACTTATGGGTGAACAAGAAAGATATCAAATAGAGGCAGAATTTAAAAGGCTTTCAGATAAAATCAGAGATCAACAAGATCTATTGAACAAGAGGGAATGTGATTTCAAAGAAGAAGCTACCAAACTAAAGGCCCAACTAGAGGAAAGAAAAAAGGTAAGGAAGGTATTCAAGGACAAATATCAAAAGTTGCAGGATGAAGTAACATCACTAAGAGATGAAGTCAATGAAAGAATCACAACCATCAAGAAATTGAGAGATAGATCCAGTTACTATGAAAGTCTTGAAGCCATGATCCGCTCGCTAAAGGAAGATCTTGAAGAATCAAAGAAGCATAATAAAGATCTACTCCAAGCTATTGAAAAACAAGAAAACAAAGTCATCAGCTTAAAATCTCAGCTGGAATGTGCCTTCAGAATTCCTCAAATGCAGCAGGATCTGAATGAATAACAACAAAAGGAGATACTCAAATTAAGGCAACAAATGGAAGAAGGAAGAAAGTCTGAGGAAATTTTGAAGAAGAAATGTCTGGAAAGGGAGGAACAACTTCAGATTGAGGTAAATATCTTAAAAGGTAAATTAGAAGAAAAGGAGAAACTGTTACGATTTCAAGATAGTACTAAAGCCTTGGATGATATTCTTAGTAGTCAAAGGTCTCTTGCTATCAAGACTGGTCTTGGTTTTCATGAATCTGTTGAAGGTGAATCTAGTTCACAAGGTGAGGCAAGGAACTCTAAAGAGAAATCTAAAATGATCAACAAGGAGATAAGAGAGATGAGAGGTCAACCCCATCAACAATCAAGGAAAGAGATTCTTCAAAGAAAATCTTTTACTCCTAACTGTGGAAGTAATAGTCGGCCATTTACTCAGATGAACAATATTGAATGTTATGAATGTCATAATCTTGGACATGTTGCAGCTAGATGTAGAAGAAGAATGGTTCAAGATCATCACACAGAAATATCGTCACATTCCAGGTACTTTAATGGATATTGTTTTTCTTGCAATATGTTTGGTCACAAAGTTGCTGATTGCTACAGGAGGAATATGAAACATGTAAGATGTAATGCATTTAACAAGCTTGGACATATAGCAAAGGAATGCAGGAACAAAGGATGGACATCACACCAAAAGGAGAAAACATCATCATACTTGAAGATATGGAAGAAGAAGGAAGTATAGTTAGAAAGATGTGGCACAGCACAATGTAATGAGACACAACATAGCACAGACATAACAGAATCAGGGGGAGCTGAAAGTGTAAAACTTCAGTGTCCTGAATCTCATACGCAATTTTCTTAAAGGGAAGTAAGTCGCGTATATACGCGAGTTAGACATTGCAAAGTCGCGTATATGTCAGTCTGAGGAAAAGCAGTAAGGGTCTGATATTATTCAGTCCATTATTTGATCTATTGGATTAATAGTTACAGTCTGCTCAGGATGTGTGGAAATATTTTTTATTTTTGTAAGATGTTTAGAGGTGTTTTGATCCTAACTTGATGATGATGATGTCTTGATGCTTATTGCTGATTTATGCATGATCAGATCTAAGAGTAAATAGATGGCACAAGTTGAAGGGGAGCATATGCCTTTAATACTGCATTGTTGGCATTATGGTTAATAGTCCTTGGTGATGATGTTTATATGGCCAAATGATATATATTGCTATGAGGTGGTTATGAGTTGTCCATAATAAAATCTCATATGACTCTTGGGGTTACATAGTAGATGTTCAGATCATATTTGTGGATTGATTCTTAGATGGTGCATAAGGATAAAGAGAAGTACAAAGCTTGAATAAAAAACTTCATTACTTGATGATGAGTCTCTCATATGCTGTTGTCATCATATGCATAAAGATCATGATGCAGGATTCCTATAGTTCTTGGTGCTCATGTGGATGAGGATTGTTGAAGGTGATGATATAAAGAAGCCTTAACAAAATATCTTGAAACTCAAGATACATAGTGCTGGATACATGAATGATTTCTCAAGGTTGCATTGTTGGAGACATGATGATGATGAGTTATTTCCTATATGTTGATAGGTTGATACTTACATATGTTGATTGATGCAAATGTTCCCATGTGATGATACTTGGATCATGCAGATCTTGATGTTGATGAGATGGCTATAATGTGAATGATTATGAGTTGATATCTATATGCAGACATACCTTGTTACAGGACATTTACAGGTTGCTGATCTGGAAGTGGTTGTATGCGAGTTTCGTGAGGAGGATCCACGTATATACACTTGTTTCTGTGGATACAGTCGCAATATGTCAATGTGAAGGAAATCAATAGGCAAAACTCAGAATGGGCCTGACAGAAACCATCTGGCACAGATGGAACAGGTACAGAGGGAGAACATGATTGCTGGTCTAGATGTTGTTGACAGATTCTTATGGAGCAGATCATATATTGTGTATGATAGTTGCTAATGACTATCATGGTCTTATTTTGGTCTCATGTAAAGGTCATACCAAGACTCATGATGTAATAGCGTGTCTCTATCTATTGTAGTCATTTGATGAAATCTCTTCTGGTCACATGATGTAATTTGTAACCCCTCTATGGATAAGAGGGGTCATGTATCAAGGTCATGTAATGGCCTATGTTAATTTCCCCACTATGCCTGGGATGAATGATGTTATGTGTACACTTTTGGTATATCCCCACTTGGTTGGGAGATGGATGTATGTATGAGTCCTTGGTGCTAGGAAGGTCATTTATGATGTATAGAGTCATGTTCTTTCTTATAGAATATCTTTTTGCAGACCTTGCTTAAAGTCAGGGGGAGCATGAACAACGCACTCCAGCAAGAACAGAGCTTTCAGCATGTACTCAGAGGGAGCATGGACAGATTGGTACACCTTGGCATATACAAAGGGGGAGCACATTCAAATATTTCAGCAGGTACTCAGGGGGAGTATGGACAGTGGAATGTTTATCAAGGAAAGAGAATATCTTGGTCCGCCCTTTGCCCTTGATGTCAAAGGGGGAGAGTGATTTGGTGTTGTTGCCATCAAGTCCAAAGGGGGAGATTGTTGGCATTATGATGCATGTGTTGTACTTGATGGAAACCCACTCATAGAAGAACATCTCACTTAGTTATAACTAGATGAATCTTCAGAAGAGATATCAGATGTGATTGAATGCATGAGATGCAGGACAAGCTCAAAGGAATCAGATGATAGTTCTAAGTGTGACAAGCTAGCTTTTCCATCAAGTCCAAAGGGGGAGATTGTTGGCATTATGAGACAAGTGTTGTCCTTGATGGCAAATCACACAGATGACAGATCATAGTGCAGCAGGTCAGCAACAAGGATTTGATGATCAGACTACAAGAATGAAGAGAAAATATATATACGCAGGCTCATCATGACCAAGCCGCATATACATGCGGGTTAGACGTTACAAAGACGTGTATGCCTATACACGCACTTTCATGCAAGGAAAAGCGCGTATATGTTGGAGAACTTAATTTTGGTCCGTGGTAGTTAGTCCTTGGTATTTGAACCTATGGTTTTGGACCATAGTATCTCGTCAGATGTGTTGACCCCAAGTATTGGATCCATTGTATTGGTTTGTTATGGTTTTGGACCATGGTATTGAGCAAGGCCTAAGACTATAAAAGGAGAAGAAGATCATTAGGCAAGGGTATCGAAAAAGTCTTGAATATCTGAAGAAGGATGAGATCCAGTATGCAGGTTATGGGTTGATGATGCATTGCTTGATCTGAGCTTAGGAGGGATCTCACGGGTTGATGGAGAACAAGATCTAAGGAGAGATTGGGATCAAATGGTTTGAAATGAACTATCTTTATATGGTTGATTATGCTTATTCTAGATCTGCATACTGATGCATGTAATGTTATAAGTATGACTGATGTCTGGTACAACTGCAAAGTTATAAGAAAATATTTTTCGATCTGTACGCGGGTTGGCCTTGGAAAAGGCGCGTATGTACGCGGGATTGATTCATTGTAGCAGCGTATACCATTTGAGATATGATGTTTAAAGTTACAGGTGGTTCTGGTTGTTGATATGTTCTGATGACAGTTTAAAGGTGTCAGTATTCTACATATCCTCTTTGGTTGATTGTGTTTAGCTTCAGTATTGATGGATGAGAACTAATATTGGATCAGGATCATAATGACTCATATTTATGTGATCTAATGGACCAGATCTGGGTGCTAACACATATATTACCTTTGTATATGTAATGATCTGGGTATGTCTGAAGTCAGGAAGTGCAGTGAAGTTATGAATAAATAATTAATGACATATACGCTGGTTCTCTTTGATGAAGTTGCGTATACACACATGTTCGACACTTCCAAGTAGCGTATGCACTCTGATCCATGATTTTGATGGTACAATTGGTTCTGATTGTTGTTGCAGAGTTCTGTTGTCTGCTCTGTGTTCTGGTGACTGTGTTGTTGACAGGGTTTCAGTGTTTCAGTGATTCAGAGATTGATGATGCTAGTATTGATTGTTTTGTGCTTCAATGATATTTATGGTTCCAGTATGAAAATTTGATGAAACGTGGCCTTCAGGTTATAGTGTTGTGCTTCAGGAGTATCCAGTCTGAAAATGTATGAAATGTGGCCCCTGGAGGATGAAAGGAGATTGTAGGCTGGCGCCTACGTACTAATACAAGAGAAAAGGGGGTGGTAGCTCCCTTCCAGTAGCAGCTAGAGATCGAGTGAAGATTGGAGCATTCAGTAGGCAGACACCTACGTACTAGTAAATGGATCAGCTAGTACAAGAGCTAAGGGGGTTGTAGCTCCCATCTAGGAGAGTCTGGAAAACGAGAGAGGGTTGTAGCCCTCTACAGGTAGAAACCTGCGTACTGGTAAAGGACTGCACCAGTACAAAATATTGTAAAATGAATTATCTTATTGAAATAAGATAGAGACGACTTGCAGCAGGTGGTTTTCACCCACATTGGGTTTCCACCTTATATCATGGTGTTCATGTGTGCTTCTTGTGTGTGATGATCTGTTCTGTTTTACTGCTCCTTCTTACTGTTGATATGGTTAATGAAGTTCTGATGCACTAACTAGATATCAACATTTAATGGATTAACTGAATCATAAGTATTTTGGATATACGCTAGTTGCTTTAGACTCAGTTGCGTATACACGTAGGTTCCCTTGAATGAAGTAGTGCATATGTATCTAAGTATGGAAATGAAAAAGTTTTATTGATCTGATATTACTGATTCACCCCCCTCTCTCAGTATTATTTCCAACATTTCATTCAAGATCATTCACTCCTTTTTACACTCAGTTTCACCATGCATTCATACTTCTCATGTTTTCAGTCGCCCGTTGGCGGAACTGGGCCACCTTGGTCAGGACCTTGCCTTCCCCTGCTAGAATTACGCATTTTTGGAAGTGAAGGCTCTGCCTTCCCTCCAAAAATTATGCAAGTCTGGCCTAGCACTGACCTCTAGGCTTGCATTGCACAATTCTAGGAGGCAGTGCCTTGCTGGCCCAAGAAACTCCACAATGCAGTTTGTTGGTTTACATGTCACTGCTAACTGAAATTGCACATTGTGTAGTTTTAGTCCTCATCTTTACAATCTGGACTATGCATTGCACAACTCCAGTATTCAGTTAGCCTCTCAGTAGCCCGAGCTGTGCCTTGTGCAATTTTCGCAGTCAGTCTCCAAGCCTCCTGACGAAAATTGCACAATCTTCACAGACAGTCACACATGTATGTTGCTTGTCAGTCCTTCAGTTTGTTTTGGTTTTCAACTGAAATATTTCTTTCCATGAGTGTTGCTATGTCTCCAAGTATCATAGGTGTGTGTTTGCCTCTCAACAACATAGGTACAATGGCTTCTAGGAGAGTAGAGTCAAAGACACCTTTGAGAGCGCAACTGGGGATGCGGTCAATCAAGTTTCTATCAAGATGTAATGGAAGTGGAATCGTAGTGTGCAAAACCATCGGTAGTAGCAGAAGGCAGCAGACCTCCATGTGACAAATGCAAGAGGATGGTTGTTGACAATGCAGAGGTGGAGCAAAGTTGCAAGTTCAAACAAATCCACTTGTGATGAAATCATCTTTGGAGACTGAGGCTATGAGGGGACAATGCGACAAGAGGATAATGCAAAGGCAGTGAGAGAAAGAGAGGAGTTGCAGGTGCTCAAGCAGAAACTCAAGGAAAAACATAAGCTACACAGAAGAGAGATAGAGTTGCAGTAGGAATAGGTAAAGCAAGAGTCGAAACATCCACAGACTGATGAAATTGTGCCCATATAGGTTATAGACCCATCCCAGTAGCTGGAAAGGAGTAGACAAGGTGAGCAGTGTCGTCGATTGCATGAAAGGGTGTTCAGGAGCATGGGTGTCATTATACGCACGCATGCGATCCCACCCATTGGCACACTCCCCGAGGCAAGGACAAGAAGCATGTCTGATTAGAGCTGAACATGTATTTCGAAAAGTTGATGCGCATGGTCACTAACACACACTTGGAGATCATCACAGACACTATGCATTAGTATGTTGATGGTCCAACTGCACTCAAGATGATGATGCACCTGTTATCAGACGAGTTGGACAAAGGGGCCATATTAGTGTACCCAGATGCAATAGAGGCAAGAGTTCGCTTTCAGTAGGATGTCACCATTGAAGTGCACAAACATCATTACGGATGACTAAGTTTCACATTAGTTCACCACTGTTGATCCTCGCAAGGATGTCAAAGGGTCGGTCCTACCACAATTGTTCGAGTGTTAGTGATGTCTTGCATGGCTTGCTCAAGCCTATTTTGCCTCATGTGGGTATATGTGCAGATTGGATGTAACATCTTTTCAAGTGGAAGTTCAAGTGTTGATAGTTGAATGTAACAGTCATAGAGTAGTTGAAGAGTCATGAAGGTAGGCGAACAGTCACAAAGGGGAATGTCAAGGGTCATCCCACCCTTTTCTATATATAGTACCTCATAACTCATTGTAGAGGCTTGTAGTGTTCTATCTAGGGTACTAGATTAAACCATATTTATTATCGACCAGGATGCGTAAGCTTAGAGGCATGCGTCTAAAATATATAGACATAAAGGATTATTGTCTAAGTGGTTATGATGTAGGTCACAGGGCTTCTTTACGGAAGACTGGGGTATGTCACCTATCACCCAAACACTCAGGTCACTCTGCTAATATAACTGATTACAATACTATCATTAAATGCATTTACCAAATTACACACTGAAACTAAACACTGTGTATCACTGCAACAATGATCTCAATCTCCTTACAAAGACATTACACATAAAACCCTTGTTCAATAAACACCCAACATTCACTAATATTTATACAACATCAAAATATACAAAGATCATAAATGGATTGTGAAATGAAAACAAAGTTTATGACAGTGCTTTTAAAAGACAACACAGGGATCGAATCCCTTACAGGACGCACTTCAAGATCTCAGTGATGACTGTTCAGGCATTACCACAAACGCACACCATATACATTCGATGGAAATCAAGAGCTCTGGAAATCGAAACCCAAGTAATTGTAACTGCTGTGCAAACCATATAATACCTATTGAACTCGAAATCCAATCAATCGTAACTACTGTGTAAACCATACGATAACCTAAGTGCAAATAAAATGAAAAGAACAGTATACCGGTTGAACGCAGGGCCCGTCCGCGTTCCAGAGATACACTGGACTAAATTCGACCGGCTATCAAATTAATGCACGAGACACAAGTCATAACTGTAACTGGATTCTTAGTATTAAGTTCAAAAACTCTGTTTCAGAATGATACAACGATTAACAATCATTTATTACATTGAACTGTATTTACATATGTCTAGCACAACTATGTCATTTCGATAATGAATGTACATTCGGAATTTGGCTGTTGCCGCTTTTATTACATCGAGCTTTTCAAAATGTTTCTATCCTATCTGATTTCAAAAAGAACAAAAACTAAATCAAAATAGAATGAGCTGCTGTTTCTGCCTTAGTCGCCAGTGTGCCATGCTTTGACCTGAGTTGACCACGCATGTAGGAGAGTCGATCCGGCTATAGGATAGGTGTTTGCCCATGCTTGGACATTCTACTTTTCATCCATGCCTTTCGTCCTAGCCCAGCTGTTGTGCCACATGTCAAACAATGAGCTAATTACAGGATGTTGGAACTTCCTGTAACCATTTCACCAAAAACTTCTAATTCTTCAACATAAAATTCCTAAATTAATTTCAATGCATTTTAATAACTATAAGACTATTAATAATTAACTTTCAAGGATTATAAGGGATATATGATGAAAAGGAATGGGTAAATGATATGTTTTTAGGAGGAAAAAGGGGTCTTGGGATGATACCAACATCTCTCCCTGAGTTAAGGAATTAGCATGTCCTCATGCTATCCCCGAAGTGCTTCCCTTGAACTCTGTCCCTGCCTGGATCTCTGCTGCCTTGAGCAATGTGTCCACATTCTTTTTCACCTCTTTATCTTTCTGACCCTTGAGCTCCTGCTTTAACCTTTTTTATTTTTCTTTGAGGGTCTTCTTCTGATTGTACCACTTAGTGGCCCAGTTAGAAATCTCAGTTTGCTCAGCCTCCAGTTCACTGATTCTTTCCTTTAACTTTTCATTCTTCTTCTGAGTTTCCTTACTCTGTGCCCGGAGCATTTCATTTTCCCTCTTGATAACTTTTTCTAGCATATTAGCCTCCATGAGCTCTTCCTTTAATTCTTCAATTTGTTTTTCCAGTTTTTTCTGTCTCTTAATGGGAGGTGGTGAACATTGTTCCTGCTTGTTATGACTTTCTACCTCTATATCAACTTCTGGTCCTGGTAGTGAGTGGTAACCACTCTCAACATCCATTTGTGCAGGTGCATTGGATTCAAATTGGTCCTATTGTAACTGGGCTTTTGGTGTCCTCCTTGTTCTTCGTGAGTAAGTGGTGAAAATTTTATCTTTTTCGGCCCTTTTAGCATCTTCCTTTCTCATGTTCCTAGTCTTTATGCTGCCCACAGGTAGAGGTGCCTTGCTGGTTTTGGATACTGGGATTTCTTCATCAATGTCCTTCATGAACCCTGAGTCCTCTTGCACTTCTTCTTTATCTTCCTCATCTCTAATTTGATTAACAGCGAGGAATTGTTTCCATGGCTTCCCTCTTCTCTGCAATTCATGCTCAATAAGAATTTTAATTAAGCCAAAATGATACAGGCTCTTGTCTTCATTCCCCTTCTGCTTCTGGATAGTCTTGGACATCTTGGTTAAGCTTTGTAACAGAAAATATGGTACACTGATAACACATTATTTCTTCAAGTGGAGGAGTAGTTTAATGTGGTATAGATAGACAATATTGTAACGCCCTTCATAGGTTATGAATTTTTGGAGAATGTAGACCATCTCATCCCAGGGATGCATCAACCAAATTCTTGGAACACCCTTCTTCCAGTTCACTGATGAGACTCTAGATCTAGACATAAATTGTGTCCACACCTTCTCCTTAAATTGCTTTGTTTTAAAGTACTTCTACCCTTCTGGACTAATCCCTATTGCCTGAGCTATAGTATCCTCTGAAACCCTGAATGAGAAGTTACCTATTAGGGCTTTTTCTCCATTGAAGGTGAAAGCAAATTTCTTGGTAACTTCCTCATTGCTTCCATGAAATTTCTCTAGAAATGGTAACCACTGTATTTCTCTGAGAATTTCAATGCAATCCTCATGATATTGTGAGCTATCGAACACACTCAGTTCGACCCTATTAGTCATAGTGGCAGAGGGTCATGCTTCTATCCCTTCTCTGTTTATGTTCTTACAATTTTAACAAAGAAATTTCAAATTGGTTACCTGGTGTATCGCTTCCCTTAATCTTCAATATGATGCTCGGCCGGGCGATTGTCTTATGACTGTGGTGGAAGTCGAAACATAGTGGTGATACTTTCCTCTTTCGGCGCTCACTGCTTCCAATCCTCACTGTGTAAATCGACCCCAAATGATAATACTCTTTTTGACGCTCACTGCTTCTGATTTTACTTTGAAAGTTACGGGAAATCAAATGCGAAAATGATGGTGGGAACCCGGCTGTACTCACCTCACAGCGTATTCATTCATTTTAGAACAAAGGAGTGTTGTACGCTTACATAGATGTCACCACAAGAGCGCTGGGAGCATGTATATATAATGCTGGGTAAGGCCTTGAATCATTGGGTACGTCGGGTGGTGGAGTTATGATTTGGCTGTGTGGAATAAAATGAATAGGCCGCTTTACATTTGTCTCTTTCCCTTGTATTTAAAAACACAATCTGCCACGTGTCCTCTTTCAATTGGTATTCGGTCAGATGGAGGATGTTGGTATGACTGTAGGATGTATGACAAGGTTGATGTATGAGAATGATGAGAATCGGTGGAATAAGGGATGATAGGAAATGTAGGTGTCCTTGAAATCAATCATAACAGTTCACAGTCATCAAAGTTACATTAAAAATCAATCTAAGAAATTAAATGTTTAAGAACAAGAAACATATTACTCTTTTGTTGGTCGTTATTGTATTGACATGCTGAGTAGCTAGTCCCTTTTGACTGTTCTTTTGCTTGTTGTAACAGGTCCTCTAAGGAAGATTGAATGCACAGGTCCTTTGAGAAAAATTTGAAGATGTAACAGGTCCCTTGAGAAAGATTGAATGTAACAGGTCCCTTGAGAAAGATTTGAAAATGTTCATGCAGCTCCTTATATTGATACAGGTTCACTGAGCTTGGGCATTTGATGGAGTCTTGATGCCCAAATCCTTGTAGAAGTAGCCTTTGGTGTCAATTTCTTTAACAGGTCCCTTCTGAATGTCTTAAACAGGTCCCATACTGCTGGTGTTGGTAGCATAGTCTTCCGGACAGAACAGGTCCCCCTGCATAATATTTATAACCAGGTCCCTCTGAGATAAAACAATTAACAAAACAGCTTCTTTATTGAAATCTGGAATGCTGGAACAAACTACTTTGGAATATTTACAGTGAAAAGATGAGAATGAAATCTTTTAAAAATTTACAATGGAGAGATAAAAGAACAAAATGTTGATGCCTCTCTCCCCGACTAAAAGTTTGACTTGTCCTCAAGTCATGATTCAGCTGATAAATGAAACAGTGAAGAAAAGAAAGAGAATTCATACCCGCCAACGAATTGGTTTTCAAGTAGGAATTCGAGGTTAGAATGTGCCAAAGACTGGTTTTCACATCTAACCCATTATTATTTTTTATTTATATATATATATATATATATATATATATATATATATATATATATATATATATATATATATATATATATATTTAGTTTTTGTTTTATAATTTTTTTTTTTTATTATTATTATTATTATTTTTTCTTTTTGACTCTGAAATTGAAAGGAAATGAAACTAAGGCAGTGATAGTGCAGCTGAGGGCTGCACTACCTCAACCTCTCTTTGCTGAGATAGTGTATGGAGAAAATCTTGCTTGCTGATGGGCTTGGTGTAGAGTTTCAGGCGATGACCATTGACTGTGAAGGAGTGACCTTCTCCATCAATAGTTTTGAGCTTGACTGAACCATTGTCATAAGCCTGAACAATTTCATAGGGGCCCATCCAATGGGTGGTAAACTTGGCTTTGTGATCTCTAAACTTAGAGTCAAACAGCAAAGCCCAGTCACCTTCCTTAAACTGCTTCTTCTTGATATTTGAATCGTGCCACTGCTTCCTCTGTTTTTGCATGAGGATTGTGGTCTCCTCTGCTTGCTGCCTCATTTCATCCAGCTGATTCAATTGCTGGATTCTTTCTTGCTGTGCTTGGTCCAAGTCAATTTGCAAATCAGCAGCCAATTTAAAAGTATGGATTTGGAATTCGATAGGAAGCAGTACCTCCTTGCCGTACACCAACTGGTATGGTGTAAATCCCGTGGTGTCTTTCCATGTAATCCTGTAAGCCCAAAGTGCATCTTTCAGCTTCTCTTCCCAGTTCTTCCGGTTCATTGCCACAGTTTTAGTAATGATCCCTTCCAAAGTTTTGTTTGTGGATTCCACCTGCCCATTGGCCTGTGGATGGTAAGGGGTACTTTTCCTATGCTTGATTTGGTATTTGTCTGTGATGTCCTTCACTAGCTTGGAGGTGAATTGAGTACCTTGATCAGTGACAATTTCCCTTGGTACTCCATACCTCACAAATATCTCTTCAAAAAGAAAATTTACTACTGTGTGCTCGGTGGCTCTAACCAGTGCTTTTGCTTCAGCCCACTTTGTGACATAATCAGTACATACTAAGATGTACTTCTTACCGTTAGAGGTCGGGTTGATGGGTCCTATGAAGTCTAGAGCCCATTTTTCAAATGGCTCTAGGTGAACTTGGGGCTGGAGGGGCATCTCATCGGTAGCTGTGGGCCTGCCCATTCTTTGGCAGCTGTCACAACTCTTTACATACTTCTTGGCATCCTTGAAGATGGATGGCCAGTAGTATCCAAGAGTAAGAACTTTGAACGCTGTCCGCTTAGCTGCAAAATGCCCACCACACGGTTCATCATGGCAAGATTTTAAAATATCAATTACCTCATCATTTCTTACACATCTTCTAATGATCATGTCATAACCAGTGTAAAATAAATCGCCATTGAGCCATGAATATCTAGCACTTTGTTTAACTAGTCTCTTCTTTTCCTTTGCAGTGAAGTGTGGGGGTGTCCTTCATGTAGACAAATAATTAGCCAAATCAGCATACCAAGGATTTACTATGGAAATTGCAAATAAATTCTCATCTGGAAAAGAATCTTCAACTGGAACAACCTCACCTGGATTCTGCAGTCTAGAGAGAAAATCTGCCACCTGGTTCTCTTTGCCTGGTCTATCTAACACTGTGATGTTAAATTCCTGTAACAATAGTAACCATCTGGTAACTCTGCCACTAGTTATTGGTTTATTCATTAAATGTCTAATGGCCGAATGATCAGTATGTACAAAGACCTCATAACCAGTTATGTAATGTCGGAATTTATTCACAACATAAATGATGGCAAGTGTTTCCTTTTCTGTAACTGTGTAGTTTAACTTTGCAGGTGTTAAATTTTTACTAACGAAATAAATGGCATAAGTACAAGAGTCCTCTTTTTGGCCTAAGGATGCACCCACTGCAGTGTCAGATGCATCCGTGAAGATATGAAATGGTAAGCTCCAATTAGGCCCTCTCAAAACTGGTGCGGTTGATAGTTTCTTTTTGAGTTGTTCAAGTGCTTGTTGGCAGTTCTCATTCCAGTTGAAAAGTACATCTTTGGTTAGAAGTTTAAACAAAGGTAAAGCTATCTTACAAAAATTTTCAATAAATCTGCGGTAATAGCTTGCATACCCAAGGAAACTTCTTACCTCTCTCTGATTTTGTGGAATTGGCAAATCAGCAATGATCTGGATCTTGGCTGGGTCAACCTGGATGCCTTGAAAAGAAATATAGTGGCCTAACACTATCCCTTCGTTTAACATCATAAAGCACTTTTCATTGCTGAGAGACAGGTTAGCTTCGATACATCTTTTCAAAACTCTCTCAAGATTTTCTAATGCATGTTCAAATGAATTGCCATATACTGAAAAATCATCCATGTAGACTTCAACACAATCATGAATTAAATCAGCGAAAATAGCTAACACAGCTCTCTGAAATGTAGCTGGAGCGTTACAAAGTCCAAATGGCAAAACATTGTAGGCATAGGTGCCCCAAGGACAGGTGAATGTGGTTTTGTCCTGATCTTCAGAGGCTATCCTGATCTGGTTGTAGCCACTGAAACCATCAAGAAAAGAAAATGATGATTTGCCAGCTAGGGTGTCTAACACTTGGTCAATAAATGGCAGTGGGAAATAGTCTTTGAGCGTTGCTTTGTTCAGCTGTCTGTAATCAACACAAATGCACCACTTACCATTTTTCTTGGGCACTATAACCAATGGGGATACCCACTGACTGTCAGAAATAGGATATATAAAATTAACTCTCAAAAGTTTTTGCAATTCCTCTCTGACAATATCTTGGAGCATGGGGTTCATTCTTCTCTGTGGTTGCCTCACTGGTTTAATGGTGCTATCTGTATAGATGTGGTGAGTGCATGTATCGGGGTGAATTCCGTGCATATCGGTGTAGTCCCAAGCAAAGGCTTTTTGGTATTTTCTCAAGAGTTTAATCAATTTCTCTTGTTGAGATGAGTCTAGGTGATTGCCTATGTTCAGAGTTTTCCCTGGACTAATCTCTATGATCTGACTCTGTGTGTTGGTGATGGATTGAATTGGAAAAATGTCATGAAAGGTGGTTTGCAAGGATTGGATGGTGCATGTTTCCTGAAAGTTTTGGGCCAGAAGTACATTTGTAGCATGATATTGTTCACTTCTCAAATTTTTAGACATATCAGGTTGAGAAAGGAATAATTCTACCAAATCATTATTGTCTTGGTCCTGGAAATCATAGATTTGGTCAATGCTAAAAACAAATTGTACTTCTTCTTTATCATTAAATTTATCATCAAGCCACAAATGATGTGTTACTGCTGGTGATTGTGCCGATGGATAAAGGGTGAGTTGTTTTCTTTCGGTCCCCCTTGAAATGATCATGTTGCCTGATCGACATCCTATAAATGCATCAGCAGTCACTAACCATGGCCTACCTAGGATGATAGGGTGTCCTCCTAAATTGGATTTGGGTTGAAGGACTAGGAAATCCACTGGATACTCCCAAGAGTCCAATGAGACAATGATGTCTTCCAAAATCCCTTCAGGAATGACTTTGGACCTATCAGCTAGTTCTAGAACAATCGTGGTATGTTGCAAATTCATGAGCTGGAGTGTTCGCATGGTTTCAAGAGTCATGACATTGATTGCGGCTCCAAGATCTATCAAAGTGTTTGGAATCCGTATGTTGTTAATGATGGTGGTCACTTTGGGGATGCCAGGATCAACATACTTCTCCATGGAGATGGTATTGGTAATAAGGCCTGCTAAATTTCCTAAAACATGAATGGTTTGAGGATCGATCCTTTTTCTAGCAGGCTTCTTGAGACACATGTCTTTGATGGCTTTGATATAGATAGGAATGTCTTTTATAACTTGCAGCAATGGAATTTTTATGTAGACATTTTTAAGTTCATCTAAGACATCAAATTGAGGTATAGACAGTGGTGGTTTTACTTGGACCAATCGGTCTGGAAAAGGTGGATGCAGTGGTTGCATCTGTTTATCTTTGGTATCACTGTTTGGTTTTGTTTGATTTGTCATTTCATTTTCCTTTTCTGAGTTTTCTTCTTGCTTATCTGTTATTGGAGAATATTTGTGGAGCACCCTACCAGACCTCAAATTAATGTTTTGCAAAGGCAGTGTGGAATATGAGGTTTCTTCTTCTACATTATAGGCTGGCCTCTCTGCTCTATTATTCGGATTTGGGACAGTTTGAGCAGGAATTTGAGTGGGTTTGGGAGGTTGTGAGTTAGCTGGAAATTGGAGTTGTGGTGCATTTATTGGTTGAGGAGCAGGCAGAGCTTGTTGAGGAGGTTGGGGCTGATAGACAACTTGTTGAGGATACTGCTGATATGGGTGAGAGTGTGATGGATACAGCTGTTGGTATTGTTGATATGGTTGTGAGTAGGGTGGGTATGATTGAGGATATGTATGATAAGATTGGGAGTACTGTTGAGATGGTCTCCATTGATGTTGTGGTTGGTTTTGTTGCTGCCATGGCATGGGTACATTCCATGAGTTTTGTGCATACATTTGATCATTCATAGGAAATTGCAGATTTTGATTTGGAAACATACCTTGGGTTGCTGGCCTTGGCTGCCATGGTCACTTTGTGCCCATGTAATACACGTTTTCCATCTCTGTATTGGCTGCCATATTACAGTTCTGCAAAACTTTAACTTTAGGACAGTTAAACATATCATGATGTTCAGTACAGAAAGCACAAACTTGGATGTTCTCTAGAGGGCAATCTTTTAATGCATGTTTCTTTCGGCATTTTGGGCAGAAGATAGCCATGATATGATCTTCATCTTCTTGTTTCTTCTTGGATTTTAAGGTGTCAATTTGGTTCCCTAGAGTGCTTAACAAATCTGTTTTAAACTCTTCTAAAAGATTCCCTATCTCGGCCCTTGTAACACTTGCAGAGGCAGATTTTGTGACCCTTGATGACAGGCTTCTCTTTCCCATTTTAGCTTTACTCCTTGAATACTTTTCACACAACTCAACGATTTCTTCAAAGGGTAAGGCAGAAATGTCACCCTTGCCCATCAAGTTGAGATCATCCATGTATTCCTCTCGGATACCTTTCAAGAATATTGTGCGGACCAGATCAGGAGGCATAGTTCGGTGTTTAGATTTTTGTAAGTTGTAGACAAACCGTTCTAAATATTCCTCTAAGGTTTCATCCTCTTGCTGACTCATTCTAAAGATATCATCTTTAGAGTCTTTGGATCTGCAATAAGGCTGATATTTCCTAAGAAATATTCTCCTCATACCATCCCAATCAACTATAGCATGCTCACCAAGCCCCATGAACCATTTTAAGGCTGATGCCTTTAATGTGGCTGGGAACAATCTAAGCCTATGGGAATCATCTGTATAGCCATAAGTTCGACATACAATGTCAAACTCGAACAAGAATGAGTCTGGATCCTCTGAAGCCATACCATAGAAATTTGGTAGCACGGATGGGGGTATGTTTTTCATTTTGATCTCCTCATCCTCCTGTTGTTCATGTATAGGGATCTTAAAAGTTGACTCCTCTTCATCTCCTTGGCGTGGTACTGATCCAGATCCTTCCTTTGTCATTTTAATTGGTCTCTCTGTGTCAGTGTCACTTGGTGGAAAAAGGAGGAAGGAAGATTGTTCGGTAATTGTACTACTTTCTCCTTGTGTAGAAGGTCTAGGAAAGTTCTTCTTTTGAGATTTATGTGTGAATAAAGTTTCCCTCTCAATAAGAGTAAGTTTCTGTCCTGAATAAAATTTTTCTGCCAATGTTTGGATAACTTCCTCAGCTGGTGTTGTATTCCCTAGAGATTCTGCTCCTGATGATGATGGGTTAGTTTTTGGATGGTGGGGGGTTTTTACAAATCTCCCTTGACTGTCTCTAAATCTAGGCATAAATGAACATGATTTCTAACTGTGTTTTTGTTTATTTTTGTGTGTTGAATTTTTTTTCTTTTTGTCTGAATCCTTTAAGTACGCCTCCCCGGCAACGGTGCCAAAATGTAGTGTTCTATCTAGGGTACTAGATTAAACCATATTTATTATCGACCAGGATGCGTAAGGTTAGAGGCATGCGTCTAAAATATATAGACATAAAGGATTATTGTCTAAGTGGTTATGATGTAGGTCACAGGGCTTCTTTACGGAAGACTGGGGTATGTCACCTATCACCCAAACACTCAGGTCACTCTGCTAATATAACTGATTACAATACTATCATTAAATGCATTTACCAAATTACACACTGAAACGAAACACTGTGTATCACTGCAACAATGATCTCAATCTCCTTACAAAGACATTACACATAAAACCCTTGTTCAGTAAACACCCAGCATTCACTAATATTTATACAACATCAAAATATACAGAGATCATAAATGGATTGTGAAATGAAAACAAAGTTTATGACAGTGCTTTTAAAAGACAACACAGGGATCGAATCCCTTACAGGACGCACTTCAAGATCTCAGTGATGACTGTTCAGGCATTACCACAAACGCAAACCATATACATTCGATGGAAATCAAGAGCTATGGAAATCGAAACCCAAGTAATTGTAACTGCTGTGCAAACCATATAATACCTATTGAAATCGAAATCCAATCAATCGTAACTACTGTGTAAACCATACGATAACCTAAGTGCAAATAAAATGAAAAGAACAGTATACCGGTTGAACGCAGGGCCCGTCCGCGTTCCAGAGGTACACTGGACTAAATTCGACCGGCTATCAAATCAATGCACGAGACACAAGTCGTAACTGTAACTGGATTCTTAGTATTAAGTTCAAAAACTCTGTTTCAGAATGATACAACGATTAACCATCATTTATTACATTGAACTGTATTTACATATGTCTAGCACAACTATGTCATTTCGATAATGAATGTAAATTCGGAATTTGGTTGTTGCCGCTTTTATTACATCAAGCTTTTCAAAATGTTTCTATCCTATCTGATTTCAAAAAGAACAAAAACTAAATCAAAATAGAATGAGCTGCTGTTTCTGCCTTAGTCGCCAGTGTGCCATGCTTTGACCTGAGTTGACCGCGCATGTAGGAGAGTCGATCCGGCTGTAGGATAGGTGTTTGTCCATGCTTGGACATTCTACTTTTCATCCATGCCTTTCGTCCTAGCCCAGCTGTTGTTCCACATGTCAAACAATGAGCTAATTACAGGATGTTGGAACTTCCTGTAACCATTTCACCAAAAACTTCTAATTCTTCAACATAAAATTCCTAAATCAATTTCAATGCATTTTAATAACTATAAGACTATTAATAATTAACTTTCAAGGATTCTAAGGGATATATGATGAAAAGGAATGGGTAAATGATATGTTTTTAGGAGGAAAAAGGGGTCTTGGGATGATACAAACATCGCTTTTGGTCAGCCAAGCTTCCGATAGGAGTATCTTAGAGAAAGCTTAGAGAGTATTGTAATGAGCCTTGGCTTCTTCACAGTGCAGAGCTAGTATATCACTTTGGAGGAGCAGGCAGTAGTGACTGTAATGTCCCGATATTGGGACTAGTGGCTGGTCATGGTTGTACTATAGGGTTGGAACTTTCACTTCTTTATATAAGAGATCCGACACGTTTCGTGCATACGTTTTTATTGTATTTCAGCTATCTTGGTTACTCTAATGATATATGTGTCTATTTTTTTATGCATGCATGCACGGACTCTTTCTATATAAGTATGTATGAACCTTATTAAAATGTGTTGTTTGTTTAACCATCACTTTGGATTGTTGGTTCACCTTCCTTCCAACTTATGATGCATCTTTGCTCATGTGTTCCCTTCTAAGTTGCGTGTTTACATAGGTTTCCAAGGGGCACACTCATTTCACCTTCCATGTGTTAGAACCATTCATGCACCTTCCTTGGCTTGCTTCACATGTCACAGCCTTGTTATCAACAGGGACATCTCAATTGCCTCTGCGCGCAACTGTGGTCAAGGCGATACTGTACGACCCACTGCTGGGACTCCTACACCAAACGGTCTGAGATATAGTTGGGACATCTTACCAGGGAGATCCCCTGACATGTTGGTGGGTGTAACACCATGAACACCATGCTATTAGACTATGGTTGAGGGAAATATTTGCATCTACCCTACTCACAATCATACAACCTAAATTTTAGGGAATTGATACTTTCCTTGGGCATGCCTACTTTGGAATGCATTACACACATATTATACCCTATAGTAATAACCTACCTCACCTCCCTATGTTATAAATAACACATGGAATGCGTTGTACCCATGGTACTAGACCATGGCAGCATACCTTAAGGTACAACATATGCATTGCGCCATTTCCCCTTCAAATTCTGGTCACCCTCTCATACACCTCCACGTTGGTTGCTATCCTATGTAGATCACGTGACCATGGTAGCCTTGGAATTGATGGCAATCTGTGGATAGTGGAGATGAAATATGGTACATCAATGACTCAGATCCATTCTTCTAACCTTAAACTGTTGGTATCCCTATCCCCTCACTCATTTTTTTCATTTCCTTATTGGCTCTTCCTCTTGGTAGAAATGATGGGTGCTTTGACTCCTCCACAACACTTGGCTCTTGACGTTAGCATAGATTCCATGCTATTCTAAAGTCATGACCCTCCTCCTGGTATACATATTCATTGTGATGGTTTCAATGTTCATTGTTTTTTTTTCTATTTGTTTGTGAATCCCTTAACATCTTTAATCCTTGTTGCTTTCATGTTGCAGGTTCTTCTCAGAACATTAACGGGGTTTTTCCTTCCTCTCCAATAGCAGATCATAGCTCTAGGGTCAAGCTCCATCACAATATTTCCACGGTGGTGTAATTTTCTCTTGGCTTCAAATTTATTTACAACCAGTGCTTTAATTTGTTTCCATTCATGGGTTTATGGTTTTTCTTTATGTATGTCCTAATGAGTTGGAATGTCTTACAGGAAAAACCGGAACCCCTAGGTCGTCGACTTGATTTCTTGGCTCTCAAGCTACCCACTTGTTTTCCAATTGTGTCCCTCCATTCTCTAGGGTATGTCATTCATAACTTGAATGTTGGGCAAAATAAGGGATCTTCTGTTTGGTTCATTGTCTGGTGAGCAACGAATTTGCGTTGAGGTTTATTCAAAGTTCCATTCCTATTTCTTCTCCATAGATAGTGTACTTTCCTCCTTTACTAAGTCTACGGACAGGGTGAATACAGGTGAATTCGTTCTACCAACCTAACCCATGTGCCCTCACCTGTTTATTTATGGCGGAATAGGAATGTTAAAGTCATTTCCCTCACTTGTTTCTTTATGGTAGAATAGGAATGTTAAAGTCATTTGGTGAATTTGTTGCGTTTCTACGCGGTTAAATTTCCCCCTTCACGAATCTCTGGTGACACTTTGCTCGAAACATTTTCCCTTCGTAAGTCAGCATTTTTCCACTCCGCAATTGTCTCTTTTGTTCTCATACTTATGTTGAGATTCAATGCACCATTCTCCAACATAGCTTGATTGGGAAATTCCAACTAGAAGGGTAATTGTCTTGTAGCTTGTGCAAACAGGGTTAACCTCCCTTCTCTAGTTGTTTCCCATAATACATTTAAAGTGTCTTCCTCCTTATTGCATACAGGGAGTTCATAGGTTGATGTTTGTGTTTTTTCTTCCAACTTCCTGCAATCAAGGTAATTCCTATTGTAAGGATTTCTACTGTCGTGTCATACATTCTCTTTTATTCTGATAAAATGCTAGAGGGATTCTTCCCTACTCACATCCCTCATTTGCTCACATCTATTTTTTCAAGGCTACATAGGTGAATTCTCTCGTTCGAGGTTATTTTAGTTTTTGGCTTCTCCATTGAGAGAAACATTTCTACAGTCTTTCTCTCACATGAATTCCTAGTTCTAGGTTAGTTCTTTTATCAAGCATGAGGTTTTATCAAGCATGAGGGTGTCATCCAATTTTCTTCTTAGATTTCAATTCTAGTTACTCTAAACATGATCATGGGATCTCTCCAGTTACTAGTTATTTTATTTTTCTGAAGATGTTGGGTTGACCATATTCGCTATTAGATGTATATGACAAATTCAATGTACCGTTATGTACGGTACAATTATTTTGGCTAAGGGTCGTTGGGTTATTCCCTTCCCTTGTGATTTAATGAAATATGTGTAATGGTATAAATGCTATGTATAACTCTGTCAATTTGAGAGGTGTTTACATTTTGACTTGATTGTCTGAGTTTGTTGATAATCCATGACACTTGGTTTATTTTTTTAATGGTAATATAAGACGGAACACACTGTTCAAACTGTGTATGTTATTTTAAAATTTGTGTTGCTCATTATATTCAGTTTCAATTTCTGTTACTTAAGACATATGTTGTCTCAAAGCATTCGTGCCAAGCTTAAGATTTATATGTATATTTTCTCAAGTGCAATGAGCTCTCGTACTGATACGATGTTTATGATTTAATAGAACCCTTGTTGCTACCAAATCGAAGTGCATCTTATTTTCCTACATTTCTAGATCAGCTACTAAATGTTTTATTTAAGAGTTCCATGTATGCGATGTAAGCTCCAGTTCTAGTTTTGTCTCTTTCTTAAGGAATTTGTAAAATACATGATTATTGATCTCAATGTAGTGATATCATGCGTAGGAATTTTCTAAATGTATTTTTGTTCTTTTTAATTCCATAATTTTGATGATTCGCTTGTTCGTAGTTTCACTTATTCCTAGTTTTCTCGAGATATCTGGTAGTGCCAAACTTGTTTATAAACATGTATATGTAGTGCATTAAATGATTTTGTCTTTGTAAATCTTAATCGACATTTAGCGTAAATGCTCAGATGTATTTTCCCACGTTCCATACTTGGTGTACCCTAACATATTCTACTATATGCATCGGTATTTATCCACAAAATTATTTTACGGATGGCCATTCTCATCCTATAGACTTTCTATAACCCCCAATTATTGTACCACTCATACAAGTTTCCATTGCTAATTTAACGAAGGCATGTTTATCTATCAGTACGCACAAAAATGATTTACATAAGTGATTAGATATATGCTATCACATCTGCAATCATGTTATTTTCTTTTGTCAATCATAATAAAAATGAATTATTCTCCACGTACCATAACATTTCTAACCTATAAATTTTAGTTAACAATTTAATAATCTTCAATTAACTATGAATATTCTATGATACACATGTGTAAATTCACTAACTATTTTGGGCTACATAGATGCCAGTAAAAGAACAAAAAATCATTAACATTTGTAGATATAACTAGAAAATTGAAGTTGTCCTCACTGCAAAATTTTCATTGGAGAAAGACACTGAGAACCCAACCTCTAACTGCCCTCCAGTTCCCCCTGAGCCAATATTTCTTTTTCCAGATAATCATCAACCCCATTGATTCCATCTATGGGTAGTTTATACCCTTCTTCATTATATTATTTCCTTTTTAGTGGCGTCTTGCTATTATGCATTTATGGGCTTTATTGCTCACTTGCATAGGATTTTGCCTCAAAATCCCACCTTTTTCTCCTATGGTGCTTTAAGTGTAACCAACTTAGCATCTTTCTTTAGCTAAGCAATTCTAAGGGATTTTATCTCCCATCCCTTTGTCTTGTCTAGAAATTTTTTCTAGAATCATTATCATGAAGAATTTATCCAATCTCATTTACCAATGAGATTTTTTTTTCCGTATTTGGAAACCAATCTCATTCTTGAGTGTCTTCTCCAAGTACTTAAGGTTCCTTCAATTTTTTTATATTTAATAACGAAAATACTTATTTACAACAATTTATCCAAAGTATCTTCATGGCTTTACTGCCATTGTTACCAACACAGATAATTAAAAACAACATTACATAATAGAGGGATATGACACAATTGTTTTCCATAGTCAACCATAGTTGGCCATGGTCAACCATAGTCAGGCATGGTCAACCACAGTCAACCATGGCTGACCTTAGTGAGATATAGTCAACCTTGGTCAACATGGTTAATGTTGGTCAACAATAGTCAACCATGGTTAATCATGGAGAGGTTTTAGCCCCTATGATCAACCCATGCCTAGTTATGTACAACATGGCCAAGCATGATTGACCATGGACATAATGGTTGAACATGGTCAACCATGGACTCTACGGTTAATCATGCCTATCCATTGTCAACATGGCCAACCATAGTCAACCATGGTAAAACAATGAGGTTATAATGTTCCAAAGAATAATTAATGTCACAATATGATGACGAGTAATTTTCATGACAACGCAATGCACTACAAATGGTGTGATAATGTGATCAACAACAAAATTCAATGGAAATAGGCCAAAAAATGGTGTTCGATTGTCGCAAACAAAACCACTAAGGACCATGGTTAAGCATCTTACCAAAGTAAATCATGATATTTCCTTCATTAACCAATGTCTAACACGGCCAACCATGGCCATATGTGGTTGGGCATAGTCAGTCATGGACAACAAGGTCAACCGAGGTCAACATGGTGTAGATGGCCAACTAACATTCAATCAAAGTCAAACATGTCCAAACTGTGGTCAACAATAGCAAGCATAATTGGTTATTGTTAGTAATGCTAAAAAATAGTTACGATGATTAAAATGAAAATCCATGGCCAACAAGGGCATTATACTCGACAAGACTAAACCATAAGCATCATGCCCATTCTCAACCTAACATAAATATTAATATAATCATTAAAATTAACAAATTTAACTTAAATAACTTTATATAATAAAACTAATATTTAAACTTTGAAATCGTTTTAATATTATTTTATATGTTTCAATATTTAATTTTCAACATAACTTTTATAACCATATTATAACGGGGTAACGTAACATTAATATTGATTTGGCATTATATTTTTTAGAATGTATGTTTAAGAATTTTTGTACTGCTTACAATGTGAAAATACAAGAACGATATCCCAATGTGAAAAACCAAGAACGATATCCCAATGTGCCAAATAATGGATGACGTCACAACCTAAAATATAGTAAATTTCATTACATTGTGGCAAACAATCGACATCATCGCATGTAACAAAAAATAAACGCCATCACAATGTGGTGGAGATGAAAGATGGCACAGAGTGGGAATGTATAATAGCTAGAGGACTCGAGGACAAGGCAGAGGGCCTCGAGGGTTCAAATTTAAAGCCCTCATTTTTCTTTGACTAAAGGTTATCCATGGCATTTCAATGAATTTTTCATTATGTATCGACTTGAGAAGCTTTTTTAAAAGCGAAAGGTTTTTTTTAATATTCATTGACCATTTCCAGTACGATAATAGCCATCAGTATTACTGAAACCATCATAATCACCAAGGTAAAGCACTCATAATTGAAAGAGCCATATGATTGGGAATCTCTTGTGAATCATAGGTGTTTTTAATGAAAAAAAAAAAAACCACTTAAAACACCAATAAGGGAACAATGCCCTTACAGTCTTCCCCGAGACATTATTAGATTTTAAGAATCATTCTTGGTTGAGCTACGACTTAAATCCATTATCGCACCGCTAACCATGTTCATGCCTTTGCACTCATATCACGTGCGGAAGGGATACTCTTGGAACCTATATCGTAGTCACTAGGAATAATTCCTCTAAGTCATTTATGATTATGCTCAAGGCCCCATTATGCTTCCATGGAAAAAAATTAATTCTTCTTGCACTCCTATCTAATTCAAATGCCAAAGTCATTATAGATAGCTTAGGTTCCATGTTGCTTTTCATAGTGATATATCCTTACAGGATTCTACAATGTTCTCATAAAATACCTCACTTCAATATCAATCAGAGGTCATAAGATTTACGAAACACATGAACAAAATATAATCGTCTTTAGGATTTATGCAAATTCTTAGCTCAAAAAGCGATAAAACTAATTACAACTTATTTACAATCCTTACAATTAATTATATGGAAAGTTGTGATAAATCATTGTAGCTAAAACAATTAGATTAATTCCTATTTAAAACGGAGAAATACAAGTAAAAGAATTAATCTAAAACAATGCTAATTAAAAATTACAAAAGAGACTATGGAAATACCTATCGGCAAGAATGTAAATGCAAAAGAAATTTGACTATCAGAAAAATGAATTAATCTGCTTCACTGAAAGAAATTTCAACTACAAATGCCGCAACAAAAATGAACTACAACTAACTAAAATACGATAATAGAAAACAACACATAATACTTTATTGGAAATTAAATTGTTGTGGAATAGAAATAAAATACAAATGAAATTTTATGGTGCTGAAATAGATGCAATATCTCTAATATACAAAATGGAAAAAATATGCACTGTAGAGATTATATGCAGTAAAAATGTGAACAATAAAAGAAATTAATAAACCAGAAAACATATAAATTTTAGCATCAAGAGAATATAGCCACCACAAATGTACAGTAGCCCTTGCTCTATAGTCTATCGGTGGTTTATACGCTGCACACACTGATGAACTCAAACATGTAGTTTCTATTAACAAAATACGAGTGTATACATCAACTGAAAAATCAAAACTTCTCGGTTTGGTTCTCCAAGTTTTTATACAAAAATAGACGAAGTTACTTGATATGTTTTAGTCATTCTTCCAAGCAATAATTGAGGAAACTGCTTTCAGTTACAACAAATGGGTGTCCCAAAACTTATCCAAAAAGAAAATCTGACTTAATTGTTTTCCCATAACTTCATAACTTCCCTACATGGTTTCCTTCATTATAAATATCTTTGACTGTAGAGAAATTTCGCTATATAGCTGGATATATGGTATATATCCTAGTGTTGTGGAATGATACTCACGCTTACGCTCCATCCTAGAGACATGTTCAACTTCATGAATTGTTGACGAAAATTCCTGCAACTCTCCTCAAAATTGAAAGTATAGAAAAGGTGTCTCGTTTGATGCTTGCAAACTCAAAATCAACAGTCATTCACCTAAGCATGAAAAATTGTTAATTTATTACAGAAAAGACTTGTTCATCACCACTAAGTCCAACCACTGTAGCTATAATGGATAATAAGGTATGAATGGATAAAAATTGGACAAATCAGGTGGTTTTTGTAAGGAGAATGACGATAAAATGATGGAAAAGGGGTCATTGTGAATGATAATTTCAACCGTCATAATTACCATACAAATTAACCTCTTGGACGTCCTTTATACAATCAGTCGGAATCAGAATATGAAGAGATAACCTGAGTGTGCTATTCTTCGCATATAGCTCGAAGTTTATATGGGACTATTTTAGTACTACTTTCATTTGTTGAAGAGCATGCCCATATAACAATTGACTCCCATTTCCTTCTTTCATTTCATTTCTTAACTATGAGATTTTCTCTGTAGTCTGGAATGAGATACAATTTTGAAATCTATTTGAATTTTAACCCAATCCATTGCAATCTTTTAATTCTTATTGATTGCACATACAACTTGCTCTTGTAAATTTCCGCATGTAGATTTGGCATCAAAGGGGGTTATTTTTCTTTTTAATGCATCATCTAAATCCTCCCACGTATGCTGACATGCAGTTAGGGCTTCCATCACATAGTTATTTATGAAGGTTTTTAAATGTTCAATTATTTCATTATGTAGCTTGTGTGCGACTCTTCTGATTTACATATCATTTGTCATTATGATATGTTTCTTGAGCATATCCTTAATAGAATATTTTCCTGCTCTTACCATCAAAGGTGTAGTAAGTTCCTCTGTCTTGTATAATTCTTGTGCATGAGATATTTTCAGTTTAATTTCCAGCCATGACTGAAAAGCTTTTGAATTTTTATTCCCAGTATAATGATTAGGATTCCAGTTTGAACTTATAGTAATCAAACATATGTGTAAACAAATTCACATAGAAGATTTCTTCTCTCACGAACTATAGAAATATAAAGTGAAAACAAATTTCTGGGAGAAGAGATGATAGAATTATGTTGATGTTAGTTAGAGGTAGAGAAGCATTCTCAATGCTGAATTCCTATACGTGTTGTACATATCATTCTATTGGGAATGATTATACCATAAGGGTCCTTGTGTGTTGATTGAGATGCACTCTTTATGATTATAATCCAACTCGTTCAAGTTTACAGACGAAGGTTATTGTTTCCCTCCCCAGTGAGTGCCAAGGGGTGGAGGTGAGTATCCCTCCACTACAACCATGTTTAGCGGCCCTAGACCCATCGTAGCAATGAAATATATCTTTATATTTCTTACGAAAAACTATTGTTACTTGCCATATAGGTCTCACTTGTTGAGATTTTCTGTTTAAGCAAAATAGGAAAAAATCTCAGCTGATGACAACAATAGGGATTCAGTTCCTAGATTAGCTCCAGGTTGTTGGGAGGGAGTTAATGCCTCCTATATTTGATGTGAGGGAGTTATGAGGCTGTTAGATTCTCTATGCTATATAACAGGCAATCATTCAGATGATTTGCTAAGAGAGTGTGAGGATTTCATGATGTAATCTCCTAATTTGATTAATAAACTCCTGATGCCTATGTTTGGTGGACGTAGCCCAGATTGGTTGGGTGAACCACGTTAAAAGCTGTGTCTTATGTGCTTGTTTATTTTTCTGCTGTGTGTTTAATTGATTTGCTGTGCCTCTGAATTCCAACAATTGGTATCAGAGCATGTTGGAGGTGCTGCCTGGAGCGCTGGCTGTGCTGGAGCTGCACTGTTTGGAGGTAGAGCGCAGGTGTTGCTGGAGCGCTGCTGTTGCTGGCGTGGAGAATTTTTTCTCTGGTTGCTGGAGCTGTTGGTGCGTATTAAATTGCTGTTGCTGGTAGCATAAGGTATGCGCAGTCATATATATGTTTTTTCAGAACACGGCATGGATGTATTGAAAACGGTGTGCATTAAAGTAAACACCAAAACCTGCGTGGGTGTATATATTGCCAACAACGTGGAAATGGGTGTATATCATAACCAGCGAAGGGGTAATGGTAAGCTCTGGCTATCACAACAGAAGTATGTTGAGAAAATACTTTTGAGGTTTGGTATGAACAATGTGAAGCCTGTGTCGATCCCTTTAGCTTCCCATTTTAAGCTTTCTTCGAGTTTATGTCCTAATACAGATGAAGAAAATGATTATATGTCTCGAATTCCTTATGCCAATGTAGTAGGATGTTTGATGTATGCGATGGTGTGTACGCGACCAGATATTTCTCATGCAGTTGGGGTTGTCAGCAGGTACATGGCAAATCCAGGTAAAGAACACTGGTCAGCAGTGAAATGGGTGCTTCGGTACTTGAGAGGCACAAATAGTTATTGTATTTCTTACAATAAGAGTAGTGAATTTGTTTGCGAATATGTTGATTCCGATTTTGCAGGTGATTTGGATAAGAGAAGATCAACTTCAGGGTACGTCTTTACTCTTGCAGGTGGAGCTATAAGCTGGATGTCAAAGCTACAGAACATTGTTGCTTTATCCACTACTGAAGAAAAATACATTGCTGCTTCGCATGCTTGCAAATAGGCGGTTTGGTTGAAAGGTTTGCTTGGTGAGTTTGGTAGGTTACAGGATAACATCAGGTTACTTTGTGACAGTCAAAGTGCAATACATTTGGCTAAGAATCCGGCCTATCATAGTAAGTCAAAGCATATTCCAATCAAATGTCATTTTGTAAGACAGGTTATCACTGAAAGGGGAGTTTCTCTTGAAAAGGTGCATACAAAGGAGAACTGTGCAGACATGTTCACGAAACCAGTTTTGTTGGAGAAGCTACGCTGGTGTTTGGCTTCTCTTGGCTTGCAGAAAAGATAAAATAATAATAACAGGGCATCAGGCGAATTGTTGTCAAGGAGGAGATTGTTGAGATTTTCTGTTTAAGCAAAATAGGAAAAAATCTCAGCTGATGACAAAAATAGGGATTCAGTTCCTAGATTAGCTCCAGGTTGTTGGGAGGGAGTTAATGCCTCCTATATTTGATGTGAGGGAGTTATGAGGCTGTTAGATTCTCTATGCTATATAACAGGCAATCATTCGGATGATTTTCTAAGAGAGTGTGAGGATTTCATGATGTAATCTCCTAATTTGATTAATAAACTCCTGATGCCTATGTTTGGTGGACGTAGCCCAGATTGGTTGGGTGAACTACGTTAAAAGCTGTGTCTTATGTGCTTGTTTATTTTTCTGTTGTGTGTTTAATTGATTTGCTGTGCCTCTGAATTCCAACATCATTAAGTGTGTTGAGGCTTGTGCTTTAAAACCGTATGATACGCAAGTTGCTGACATATAGCTAGCCCATTTCACTAATATGGGTTCTTGAGTATTCAAAGAATATCCTTGTTGTCTCTTCAAGCGCCTTGAAAAGGAAGACAATGACAACGATCATAACGTCGTCATGTAACTTCTAACTGTGTTTGTATTGGTATTATGTATGATTGGATGCAAACTTTTGTAGCAGTCCAAGTTTTAGGGGCTTCAAACAATCTAGAGTAGACATGATAAGTTGGATTTTTGTTAGCAGTTAGAGCATATTACCAAAGTTCAATGGAACAATGGAGCCATTTTCATTTCACATATGAATTAAGAATAAATACCACTCCTCTCACAATGAACCAGAAAGTACATACAGCGAAGTACTCTTTGGTTGACATAGGTGGGTGTTGTGAGACAACAAGCGAGTGAAACTATGTATGAGCCAACAAAATGGAATTTGGAAGAATCCAACAAAACGATGAAATGTTTTAAATTTGGAACCATTCGACGAACAAATCGCACTAGATTTAGATTCATCAGAGAGTCAAGAAAAGGGACAAGGAAAGAGAGATGATGCAGGGAGCGAAGGAATTGTTATGCATAGAGAGCATATAGCGAGTAGGAAGGTCGTACAACTCACGGGTGAGAGAAAAAACTCGCCCAACCATTGAATTGGAATGCTCTCGAGAGGTGAATTTGCAGCTTTAAGTGAAGAGATAAAGCCAATAAAATAATTTTATTTTTAATAAAATAAACTAAATTAAATAGTGGAACCATCTTAGCTATTAATTTTTATTTAAAAAAAAAATTAAATATTATATGAAATAAAATAATTTGAGTTTTATGAAAAGAGAGTGTTTACTTAATCTTTACATTTTTATTAACCACCAAGTAAGAAATTATATATATGACCTAATAAAATTATTATAAAATATAACATTAGTTGAAAAAATTATTTTAAAATACATTAGTCGAAAATTCAAAGCATTTGCAACACTTCATGTTAAAGTAGCGTAACTTTAATGACTATCATTTATTCATGTTACCTTTAGGAAAGTTGGATGAAACCGTGCTTGGTTTGTTGATTGGAGATTAAAGAATTTCATGGACTTGTTGAATTGCTGTAACTGGTGAATAATTTTATGTCAAAGTATTCAAATGCTTTTATTTAGAAAATGATTTCCATTTGTGTTGTGATTGTAGGATAATTTCAGCAAAAAGTTAGAAATAATTAATTCCTACTTGTCTATGGTTGTAATTCTCCATTTGAGGAGTTTGTTCCCACATAATAGGAATTTAGTTTCTCCTAGTTTAGTGTGTGGTTGAGAGAATCTTTCAACCACAATACTGTATGTCTAAGATAACATTCCTATCTTGAGACTATTGATTGTATAAATATATGTGTAATTTCCTAATTCAAATTAATAGAATATATTTTTGAGTGTCTGCAATTTTATCTTGGTATCAGAGCCTGTGAGGGCCTGGCCCTCCTGGGCTTGGCCCATCCTGGGCTGAGGAAATAAAGAGCTTAGGAAATAAAGAACTTGGTTAGCAAATCCATTTTTTTTGTGTTTGTCCATCATAATCGACGTTGTTTTTATGTTGCGTGTGTTTTTTTTTGGTATGGTGGGCTGCCGTTTGGGAAGTGGACAACCTTCATTTGATGAGATGCTGCTGGTTATTTGTCTTTGCATGAGGGCTGCGTGGAGGAGATTGGTGGCCGTGGCAGGATCGAACTACGGAAGGATCGATTGAGGCTGCATTTTTTTATTTTGTGCAGCAATTTGGATCGCTGCGGGACTGCGAGTTGGAAGAGCTGCTGGCCCACCTGTTAATGAAGTAGATCGAAGAAGTGTGTTACGGTGCCTCTAACCTGCGCACCTGGAGAAGAGCTGTAGGCTCTCGAGGATTGATGGTGTCTCTAGATCGATCAATTTGTGTTCGTTGGAAGATAACTGTTGCGGAGGATTATTGGAAAGCAATGACCGCTACTTGATCGAGATGTGATCTGTGCGAATGAAGCATGGATCTGAAGTGAAGGACTTGGTTTGGCCAATCGGTGCAGCGTGGTGGAGTGGAAGCAATAATGGTGCCTTCATGCAGAGGATGGATCTTGCGAGGAAGCAGAGGAGGCTGGACCTGCACCGAGAAGAAGGCCCGATCGCTAAAAAAAAAAACATACAAAGAGCAAATTAGTTGTGGACTTGGCCATCGGGGATCCAATTGCTGGATTAATGCCCAATGATGAATCTACCATTTTCTCCTTGACTATGCTGCGCGACATTAGCAGACTGTCAGTTGTCTCCAAGCTCTTCAAATCTGTGTCCTATTCAATCGATCTCTGGAACAAATTCCTTCCTGAAGAATGCTATCAGCTCGTACCCAGGGCTGACCCCCCTGTCCTAGGTTCAAAGGGAGAACTGTGCACTCGCGTCAGCGATTCAATTCTCATAGATGGGGGCACAAAGAGGGCTTGGCTGGAAGTATCCCCATCAAAATTGGGTTACATGTTATCTGCAAGAGCCTTAACTATCATTTGGGGTGCTGAATGAGGTTTTGTCTTTCTCTATCATGGCAAAGAAGGGAGGCAGGGTCGATGTGATCAGTGAGGATGCCATGGAGATAGCCAACGAGTACAGTGACGATGTCCATCTGCTTCAGCGCCCCCAAATCGTACAGGCCCAGGTTCGAACCTCAAAAATTGGGATAGATATTAGCAATTTCGACGGATCAGGAAAGGAAGACAATGTTTCTTCAAAGCTTTTCGTGATTATATTGACTCTGGTTGCTGGAATAAGCAGATTCCTATTTGGATATGATACTGGAGTTATTTTTGGGGCTCTACTTTATATTTGTGAAGATTTTGACACTGTAGACAAGAGAACAGTTCCTCAGGAGACCATTGTGAGCACAGCTATAGGTGGAGCTGCATTGGGAGCAGCTTTGGGAGGGAAAACCTGTGATCGTTTTGGAAGGAAAATTAGCATGCTCATTGCAGATGTTGTTTTCCTTTTGGGTTCCATGCTTATGGCCGCAGCTCCATCTCCGACATTTTTAATTGGTGGCAGGGTGATGGTTGGTCTTGGCATCGGTATTGCTTCAATAGCAGCCCCCTTGTATATTGCAGAAACTTCACCATCTCATATTCGAGGAGCACTTGTTAGCGTAAATACTCTTATGGTCACGGCTGGCCAGTTTGTCTCCTATCTTGTAAATTATGGATTCACACAGGTTCCAGGAACATGGCGCTGGATGCTAGGAATGGCTGGTGTACCTGCAGTCCTTCAAGTACTCATATTCACATGTTTGCCAGAATCACCCCGATGGCTAATTAGAAAGGGAAATGTTGATGACGCTATTCCTATTTTTCAAAGAATTTATCCTCCAGAGGACTTGAAGACTGAATTAGAGCAGATTATGGATGCGGCAGAGACTGAATCTAGTCCTGATGGAATTGCAAAGGATATAAGCATTGGTGATATATTGGGTTCAAAGGAGATGAGGCTAGCACTAATAGCAGGTGTTGGAATGCAGATTTTTCAGCAGTTGGTGGGTATTAATACTGTGATGTATTACAGTCCATCTATCATGGAGCTAGCAGGATTTGCCTCTCATAGGATAGCTTTATTGCTGTCATTAGTTGTTGCTGGTGTTAATGCGTTGGGCACAATTGCTGGCATCCTGCTGATAGATCGATCAGGAAGAAGAAAACTTGCACTATCCAGCTTGATTGGTGTAACAGGAGCCTTACTTTTGTTATCAGTGGGGTTCTTCATGACCACTACTGACTCGCCCAATGTCATGAGACCAGAGAATACTTTCAGAAGCGAAATTTTATGCCCAGCCATGCAGACCAAGCAAAGTGTATCTAGATCTCTGTCTTGCGTTGACTGCCTGCATGCAGCATGCGGGTTTTGTGCTGCTCCTGAAAACAAGATGGAACCAGGTAGCTGTTTAATTTACAATGCAACTGTCGCTGGCATCTGCACCAGTGCTTCTAGATCATGGTATACACAAGCATGCCCAAGCCAGTATGGCTGGTTGGTGTTAGATCGGCTAAACAAGTCCAACTCTCAGAGGCCGAGATCCGACAACTCTGCTTAAATCATGGAGCTGGCGGGCAGATCCATGGTGGCCTGCGGGTGTGTTTGGGCAAAGACATGGCATTTATTTAGATGAAGTATGTTGCGGCTACTGTGATTTCCATGTTCTGATTTTGGCGCCATGCTGTGGGAACTCCACAGCTCATTCACTGCTTGACTGCGCGCATGAAGGGTGGTTTTTCGGTCATCGTTCAAAAAAGGAGGCTTGGTGCTATGGAGGCCATCAGTTTGAAATGAGGGCCGGTTAGCATGGTGATGGATGAGCCATAACAGTTGGGTTCGAGTTTCTTTGGTAATATTCTGCCACTGCAACAGTAAAATGTGGTATTTATAAATCTTTTGGAATTATAAGCATTGAGCTTAGCTAACTCAATTGAGTGGTCTTGTTAGAATTAGCTACTCTAACAAATCATGCAGGTAAATCCAAGACAATTAAATCAGAAAGATGATGCAAATGTAATATGTGGCGGGTAATAAGGTTGAATTGCACCAAATATTAATCTTGTGCAACAGTGACACTAAAGGAGCAACCACAACATTTATGATGGACAACAAAGTAGATGTTTGTCTTGAGTTAGTGCGGTTTGTGGAATAGACTCCCTAGCATGTTATAAACAAGTCCAGTTGTTGTAATGGTCATTGTATGTACCCAGAAACTCCAAAATGTTGAATGAAATGTAAACAGGATTTTGAAAGTTCGTGGTGATCTCAAAACCACTTTGTAATGGTTTATGGTCAGCCTGAAACCATCTTTTGTCAATGTAAAGTGATGGTTTGTGGTGAGCCAGAAACCACATACAGAGCCTTAGTGGCTACAGGACTCACCCGGTGGTGGCAGATCGGACTTGCCTGGTGGTGGCACATTTAAGTTCCGGATTTGCCCGGTGGTGGCATATTGAAGTTGGCGGATTTGCCCGGTGGTGGCAGATCAGACTTGCCCGGTGGTGGCATATTGAAGTTGGCGGATTTGCCCGGTGGTGGTAGATCGGACTTGCCCGGTGGTGGCATATTGAAGTTGGCGGATTTGCCCGGTGGTGGTAGATCGGACTTGCCCGGTGGTGGCATATTGAAGTTGGCGGATTTGCCCGGTGGTGGTAGATCGGACTTGCCTGGTGGTGGCATATTGCCTGAGTGGCTAACGTGTGCACAGGAGCTTTGTGCTCATAGGAGCAGGTGGACTGCAGTAACACCTGGCTCACGGTCTCAGATATTGGTGTGTCTGAGCATAAGAGGGTTGGTGCACTTTTCTATCTGATAGTTGCGTCGAAAGGCACAATCAACGCCACTGTTTGTGATTGTTATTTGGACATGAATATTTGGCCTAGAAAGGCACTGATCTCTCTTTGTTTTTGGAAGTTCTGTACATGCAATTCGCGTAATGGTGGTGGATTTGACTATCATGACAAGTAGTCATTAAGGGGGGGAGTTAGAAATAATTAATTCCTACTTGTCTATGGTTGTAATTCTCCATTTGAGGAGTTTGTTCCTACATAATAGGAATTTAGTTTCTCCTAGTTTAGTGTGTGGTTGAGAGAATCTCTCAACCACACTACTGTACGTCTAAGATAACATTCCTATCTTGAGACTATTGATTGTATAAATATATGTGTAATTTCCTCATTCAAATTAATAGAATATATTTTTGAGTGTCTGCAATTTTATCTCAAAATAGTACCATAGAGGTAATCATGCATACTACCACTTTATCATAGCAATAACTTTGAGTTTTGGGATTTAATTTGTCACTAGACAAGGTTTTAATAACAACGGAATATGACTTCTGCTTAATCATAAAGCATAATATTGGCTATGATAGTTAGTTTAGTATGGACTTCAAGGTTATATTTGAAGTCTAATAACAACCTTAACTTTGTCTTTAGCCATGAAAATAATTGTTTGGTACTCAAAAGTACTCCACACATAAATTGGTTATGTCATATGATTTCGTATGTGCACTTTTTAACACTACTTCCAATGCCTTGTTGGCCATGAATAACTCAATGTATATTCAAAACAAATCGAACAATTAGTATGTAAACACATGCACCTCCTACACAAGAGTCATGAAATAAGGTTACAATGTTTTCACACTCCCCAATCTCTTACTTTTGAGAGTAATTTTTATAGCAGGGTGTGAACGTGAGTTATTAACATGTGGATACCCCACGTTAACACAAGATCATGACTTGGTAGAATAAAATTCATTTCTTGGAAACCAAATCATTTGTTAAATTCCTTAAATCCAATTGTTCATGCAATAGTTGTTATGTTGTCATGTTCAAAACCAGACAACACTATTAATGCAATCTGACAGGTAGACTTTTCCCATATTGCTTGATAGAAATAGTGGTACAAAACATGCTCTTTAGATTGTACAATTGTCAATTGATTTGAGTAAATTGATATAGATTATTTTATCAAAACTAATTTTCTTTTACAACAGTCTCGCTTACCAGTACCATTTAGCCATCCAATATGTTTAAAGCATCAATTTGTTGTATGGTTTATTATTATCTCTTTTCTAGAACCTTTTAATAGTCACCCCTTTGGCGCATGTATTTTATTACTAGCATAGGATCCTTAGATTATCATAAGGTATATTAATGCAACACATTTTGAGTTTATCAAGAATTTGTTATTCATTCAAAAAATCATGTTTTGAATCTAGTGTGCAATTCTTGTTATTCATTAGGTTGCTTTGAATTGCTCTTATTTTTACTTCAAATGCATTCAACACTAGCATATAATATGTTTGTCATTTATGTTTTCATAAAGCATATGTACTTTGTTTATATATATAGAATAAATGCACATATCATTTTAATCTTTTCACTTCTCACAAGAAGTACATTTTTAAGATTTGCAATCCTTCTGCAAATTTGAAAGGTTCCTATTTGGGAAATATTACTAACAGAACCCCATCCATATATGGATGGGTATGCACATTAAGGTTGTGGAGTTTGAGGTTTCATACTTTGAGTTATAATAATTGACACTTGTGAATGTGCCCTTGAACTTGTATTTAATATTGTTTTATTACTATTAATCGAGAAGCACTAGGAGCTGGTTTTACACTCCTACTATGTACTTACACCATATGTACTGTGGGGTTCCAGTCCATTGACCTTCTTATTAAGGCATACAGTGAGTTGTATTACATGTGTGCATACACTTCACAACTCTGACCCTAGTTTAATCTAGCTGCCTCTTACATCTCTTAGTTATAATTATTGAGATGTTACTTTACTCAAAAGAAACTTGTAGGTTCCAATTTATGCATGTCCAAATATGCATGTTGCTATTGAATATCTCAATAATGACCTAGTAAGGTTTAGTTCCTTTCAGTAGTGTATATTTGAAGCATTTTCTCCTTAAGGGTGAATTTAAATGGTTCAACTAGTGGCAAAACCACATCCAAAAATGAACTGTATCATTACATGTAGATGCACAAAAATATTAATTTGAAAGACAATTTTAAAAATGCATAGTCTCATACCATCTACAGAGACTTGTCTTAACAGTATTCCATGGGAAACTTCATGAATAGATACCATTTAAGGAATCCCTCAAAATCTATTTTAGGATGGAAACCGATTAATTAACCATCAATTTCTTGCTAATGTTGATAGAATGTCATGAAATTCCTTCCTATGATTTATATAGATCCCCTCTATATATATTTTATTTTTGATTTTTCCTCATGTTGGCCATGATTTATGGAAAGAGGACTTGTTATTTTATCTATTTTTGTTTGCTAGTTACCCCATAAGATTTCAACATTTCTTCCCTTCCTATTTCATCCTCTCTATAAGCATAAACTTTATTCCATTAAGTTATGTACTTCACTGTACTTATCTTTACCAACATTAGTTGATTTTTTTTTAACTATATCCTTGCATCACAATCATATAACTGATGATTTATTTTTAATATGAGAAAAGTAATTTGATGACAATAGGGAAGGAGAGAGCTATTATTACGCAGTTAAATATAGGGTTCAACTTTCTTTACCCATCATTTTCTATACCACAAAAACCCATCATCCAAAATTTCACTGCAATAACCATACTTTACGATTATTACAAATTTGTTCATTCCTCCCGCTCTACTATGAACATCTAATACTATGTAAATATCTTAAACCAATTTTAAATCATGGTATAGAGTATTTGTGCCCTAATAACTTAAGTTTTGAAAGAACTTCCACACATATAATGAAATAAAAATTTAATCTTCACATAATTCCTAACATTCCATAAATAGGCACAATAAAAGGTAACCTAATTATGGTTGACCATTTCTACTTATTGAAATAATCAACATGTTATTGGTTGTCTTTTCCTTGCATTACCCCTTACTCCACCACAATTCAACATTGCAACATTATTTGTTCCAATATAGCCTTTTAGGGTTTCTCCTCCCCACAATGCTACTATAGCTATACTTAGATTTGAGACATTACAAGGATTAAATCCAATCTGGTTCACTCCTCAATCTCAACTATAACTATGTAAAATTTGGTTTATTATGTGTAAATCATCTTAAATTAATTTTTAACCATGATAAATAGTGAAACATTTCATCGTCCACACATGTAAGCACACAACTGCAACTCATTTTATCCACACAAATGAGCCATACACGCGATCCACAAATATATGTAAGCATATGCATGTAAGTGTGTCATGAGTTTGGACATAACACTCATCGTATGAAAAATGAGAAAGGATGAACTAACATTCTTCAACACATAATGTAATTACGCAACTCCAAGCGGATAGTAACAAAAGTTATGCATGTTATTATGAGATGTGTTATGCATTTAAACAAACAACTCATAATTTAATTATTGCACCTTTAATCTTACTAGTTTCGTGTGACTCAAGGTTGCCTCGTTTCCAAACATTCATCCATGGGAACAAAATCCAATTTTGAGCCTTGTTTTCACTATTTTAGGTTAACCTTATAGCTATAGCCCGGTTCATCATTTCCATCCAAAAAAAATGAAACCAAAACCACTCATACTTAAATTTAGGTTCAAACTCTTATCTTAATTCATCCTTTCCAAGTATCGATGATGGCTTGTTTGGTAAGAGAAAGTGGGGGTGATGTTCAAGTCCCAAATAATACTTTAATCTCTTTGATGATGTTTGTGTTCATGCTCATTCTCACTATGCACTCAAACTTATGATAGCAGCTGGGGCAAGAGCTTTGATGCATTATTTATTATATTTCCTATTTGCATGTTTTTGTTTAATTTACCACTTTTCATAAATACTTAAAGCTTTAAATGAAGACTTTCATTTTCCTTCTTAAATCACAACTAGTGATATAAAAATGGGAGTTGTAGGAACCAAATTCATGGTATATGCGGGATACATGAGGGAATGGATTATGGTATAAACCTACTGATAGTTTTCACCAATTCGCCAATATATGCAAGATTAATCCAATATAGACATGCAACACAAGAGGTAGGCAACGCCAAACAAGTAACAAGACATTTAAATAGATAACCCTATTTGAGAAGGGCACTTTCCCAATACAATACCAAAACATTTTTTTCGATGTTGATGATATTGGAGGGATTATTCTCTCTTATTTATAGAAAACCACTAGGAATATTCTAATAACTATTGTATTCAAATTTCCAAAATATGTCAGTTCATATCCAAAAATATATTGGTTGGAACATATGTATCCAAATTGACATTGCTACAAGAATGTGCATATAATAGTGAAATAGAACATAAACAAGAGAAATAACAATGAGAGATTGTTAAGAGGACGAACATCTACCAAAATAGAAAATTTGCCACTTGTACATCTTGAAATTTTAAAATTCTGAATTTTAACACAAATCTAGAAATTTCACCTCAAACTTGACATTTCTCTGTTCTATTTCCAATGAACTTTCATCATTAGGTTGAATCTGAAATATTAATTCATAGTAGAAAATACTTCATTTCACTTTGACCCAATTCAATGTAGAAAATCTACCTTGGACAAGAAACTTCTATACAAGTCCATGTTAATTTTCTAATACCAAATTTGATTTATTTATACCTAGAAATTATTCAATCTAATAAAATTGATGTTTTTTAAATTTTGCAAATTAAAATGTAGCAGAAATAATATAGGGAAATTAGTGACCTTACAACCTCTTGTGTGCGTGCTAATGTGACAGACATAAGAATGTTCTGGTTTACTTTCACAAAATAGATAACCCCGTCCTTGAATATGTAGGCGGTCAGCTGAATATACAAATTAATCACAAATTAGGGGTATATATGAATGATTCTGCAACCAACAAGTGTTATCGAATCCAACACATATATCGGCTGCAACAAAATATTAGTGGCAGAGATTTGTTGTGGGCACATACTAGGCTAAACCCTAGCTACTCAAGTGGTTCCTGTTCAACAAGAGGCATGGTAGGTGTGAGGAAAACTCAGAAATTCCTCCTAGGATTTTTGATAGCTTTAGAGAACTACTGGATTAGCATAACAACTATGAGATTCTTTCCTCACCCTGTTACTAGGTACACTTTGATATTCTCTTCGTTAGCTTTCTTGCATAGTTGGAGCTAATATCTTCTTGCAATCTCTTTCAGATCTTTCTATTGAACATCCATAACAAAAGGGTTTATTGAAAATTTCTCATTCTTGTGGAATGGTAGGTCACTCATCCTCACCATTGTGAAATATTTTCCCTCTACCTATAATTCTTATATGATCGACATTCCCAAAAATTAGGAAGGAGGAGAGTAACAGAACGAGAGGGAGCAACACAAGGGCTAGAGTGACTGGTTTTCAGTAAGCCAATCAGTCTCTTTATCCTCGACATTTTATAGGAGGTGTGAAAAACATGAAAGGGGTGAAAAATATTTAGTCCTCTCTAAGTGGATCTTGAGTGTGAAATGGTGGATTTGAGAGACAAGATTGGTTTCTACACTGTATAGGGCTAATTATAGGCTCAATGACCAAGGCTCGTGAGTGACAAACTAGAGGTGCAACTAGTGGCAAGTGTGACTACTTTTCATAGTGAAGCTTTTTCTCCTGTGTCACACAATTATGGAACTTTCATCTTGACCACCAGGTAAAATATTCTTCCTCTTGGTCATTATCATTCTTGCTAGGCTATGCAGGCCTATAAACATGGGCAGAAGAAACTAGAGCCAACATAATAAAACAAAGAAGGCATACACCAGGATTTTCGAATAAAGGTGAAGCCCAAGGACTCATGAAGCTCGTCCATGGTGAGGAGATGTTGGGGCTTCATTGCAGCATAAAGATGTTGCATGGCAGGTAAGGAAAATGACTAGATATGAGAGATTCAAATGAAATCTACCAGTCGGTAAATTGTTATCGATCATGCTGAATACCAATGCGCGTATGTGCATATTTACAATACAACATCAAGACAAAAACCAATCACACATTGTCATACAGAAAATGGATAACCATTATCCACACTAAAAGTGTTTGTGGGGTGACAACCAAGATAATAATTGACTGCTTTTAAAGCGTGTTAACGAGCATAACTGTTATCCCTAGAATTATTTTGCAGCAACCCCATCTGTAGTTGGATGCCTCTAGCTCAGAAAATAAGGAAAGTGGAGACGGAAACACCCATCACCACTCAAATTGGGAAGGTGTGACTTGTGTTTTAAAACATATTGCCATAATCGATCATGCCATAAAATTTGAAAGGCGTGTGTTTTGTTGCAATACTCATAAGAAATTCTAAGGCGGTTGAGAAAAGTGTTCTCTCTAACCTAGCACATGATGTGTCATGCCTTCTAGGTCACCCTAGCTTAATTTAGAGTCTTATCCACGCTTTATACTTCCTTCCATCGATGGTCAACCCAAGCTATTTGTTCAATGCCAACACTTGCCAATAAACACAACTTGAACTTGAATTTAAAATCTTATTGTTACAATAACTTTCAACACAACTTCCAGTTGAGGTACATAGGATGCAATTAATTATGTCTTAATATCGTATGAATTAGCCACGATGTTGTTTCATTGCTTATTTATTTGGAATAATTTTAATGACTAGATTAGTGCATGAATGGGAAGAGGAGCCTTCTCCACTGCCACTGCAGTGATGGTTGGGTTTATTGTATCTTCCTGGTTAGCAAACATATCTATATTTCAATTTCAATCTTTATGTTGCACACATATCAATTTAAATAGAGTGGTTAGGAACAGAAATAATCATATAAAAATATCCACTCAAACGAATTCACACTAAGGGTGTGAACATAGATTGTTTTCCTATACGATGCTAGCCAGTGATAGATAGGACATGAAACAAAAACTAGCATATCACTGATTTCAATTGCTCCATACGACACACTATTCTGCCTTAAAGGTTTGCTTATAACCTAAATCTCATTCATACCTTAGAGAGGTGGTTTGGCCCTTAGGCCACAATATTTGAACTTGATTCTCTGATACCATTTGTCACATACCTCCTTGACACATTATTTATATCAACATACTATGTTCCTTCACTAATTTAGCTATGATTAAATTTAGATTCAATAGTTGTCCCATGAATCCGTATATAATCATCTCATAGGAAAATATAACAGAGAAAATTCTACTCATGCATAGTGGTCACATGAAGAGTATTCAATATTAACATGTACCATATAGCTCCTTGACCCAATATTGATAATTACCTATTACGCTCCCATCATTAAATATACACTTTGATTTAATTTATAATCACTAGTGGTCACATGCATAAGTATTCAATCATCCTCATAACTAAAGATAACACATAAAACTATAGACATATGCTAAGAGATTCAACAACATAAAAGGAAAGGAGTAAACA
The DNA here is from genome assembly GCA_031772625.1 of Pinus tabuliformis. Taxonomy (NCBI): domain Eukaryota; kingdom Viridiplantae; phylum Streptophyta; class Pinopsida; order Pinales; family Pinaceae; genus Pinus; species Pinus tabuliformis. The sequence goes on from CM062808.1 coordinate 503,249,305, forward strand.
TATAGTACATCCCATGCAAGTGATTTAGACAAGAGTAATTGAAAGAATGCCACTTGGAGAATCAAGCACCCCCACCCAACCTAGAACTGACTTCCTCCAGTTCACCCCTGAGTTGAGATTTCTTGCCATGGATCAACTACCCCTCGATGATCTCTTCAATGGGTACTTAATACCCTCTTTCATGATATGTTTTCCATGAGCTGCATCCCACTTTTATGGATTTTTTTTATCCATTTGCATAGTCTTTTCTCAAAAAAGCTCGCCCTTCTCTCCCGCGAGACTTTTCCTCATAAAAACATGCCTTTCTCTCCCGCAAGGCTTTTATGATTTTCTTAAACTTAGCATCTTTCTCCAGCTAAGTAGCTTAATGGATAGTTATCTCCAATCCATTAAGCTTATCTAGAATTAAATTTAGAAGCCTTATCATGAAAGAATATCCATTCCAACTCACCAATGGGATCTCATTTAGAAATAATCTCAACTCTTGGTGCCTTATTTTCCACGTGATTATATTTCTCTATTTCATAGTAAAGTATTTACTTTCATTGTTACATTTCACATCTAGCTTTTTTTAGCTTAGGTCAATAGAATGTTACATACAACGGAGGGGTGTTACAATCATGGAGGAATAACCGTTCTACCTCACGACGATGTCGTGGGCCTTCAAGTTCACAAAGGCCACTTTTGGGTGCCCATGCGCCTGGTCGCTTACGCTTTCACCATAAACTTAGGTGACCAAATGGAGGTTAGTACTTCGATTCCTATTTTTACTGTCATGTCAAAATCAGTTGATTATCTTGGACGTAATGCCTCAATTATTCTTTTTATGTCAAAATTCATTAATTCTCATGGATGCAGTGCCTCAATGATTCTTTCTTCCTATTCTTTCAGGCAAATATTGACAACTATATTTATAAAAGTGTGGAACATAGCTACATTGCTAACTCAGAAAAGGAACGAATTTCGATAACAGTTTTTTCTAACCCTAATGGAGACAAGGAAGTCGGACCTCTAAAGGATCTAATTCATGATTCCAACCCACCAAGATATAGAAAGATGAATTTCAATGAATATAGGATGTTCATTCGAACGAATGGGCCTAAAGGAAAGAGCTACATGAAATCCAAGATATAATTTTTATGAAGCGGTTGATTGTACTAGTGCATCTGTAAGGAAAACGTCACGTCACGGTGACATGAATATTTGTAATCCGAAATTAGAATAGTCACAAGTAGGTTGAATGTGTCATCTAAATTCAATCAGTTTGTGCTTAGCTTAAGGAAGCTAGCCATTATTGGGTGTCTGCAGATTTTCTCACTTATATATGGAAAATCAATCACATCATATAAATTTTTTAATATAGCCTATTTCCACGGATACAACTACAAATACCAATGCAAGTGTGTTGTGATTTGGAAGTATGTATATTGCAGGGTGAAATAATATTTGTTGTATCACTTGTGAGACACCATGTTGTTTGGCATCTACTTATAGATGCATGCATATCCACTTATCAATGATTTTGACTGGTCGTAGGAATACTGGAAGCATAAGTATCGAAATAAATAACCAACGGGAGACAACAAAAATCTAATCTAGAACCACGACGTGTCCAGTAGGCCTGGGACTATCAATTCTAATGATAAAGGCCTGAGGCAATAATATTTGAGAGATTATTTCGTTTAAAGTATTCTCCACAATGGCTGGATCGCAATCTCGGCTATTAGTTCCCACAGCTAGCTCCGTGTTTATGTGTGGGTAAAAGTAGAATTGACCAACATTTTTTCATAGATAATAACAATGGAAGTGAATGAAATGAGCTAGTAGTTGAATCACATCAGAGAGTGGTGAGAACCAATGATTGAGACAGTCATAATAGGTCAGTGACATGAATGAAAACTAAGTCAGATAAGAAATCACTCATTAACATTTGGGAGGATGAACGAGGATGAACTTTGAAAATGTTCATATATATAATAATAGAGTGTTCTCATGCATTTTGTAGGATCTCATAGCTAAAATAAATGGTTCCGATCTAATTCACATACCCAACCACTATTTAAATGCTCCCTCACCTAAGTGTTCTATGCAAGTTAGTAAGTGTTTGATGTATGTTATTAATATTCGATCGTAAAAGCCTTTTTATATAGTTTGATAGTTTTAAAATGAGCTTATTTTCATTGGGGGTTGAGTATTTAGCTAAAAGTGTCGGCCATTTTACCATTTACTTAATATATTGTTAAATTATAATTTGAATGAAAGGTTTATTGGTTTGTGTTAGATGTAAATATCTCTAACAAAAAAATTATTTAATATCAATGTTTTATTATTCTCAATTACTTGCACATATTAGATAAATAGTTCAAATAAACAAAGATATATTTAACTAATAGAATCAGTGTTTTTTTGTAACATATTAACCTTTTTTTGTATGAGCTCTCACCCCTATCTAGAGCCCACTCGCTCTTACTAGGATAACTAGCTAGAAAAGAAAGTTGAATAGCTTTTTATTCTAATGGTAACATCTTAAGAGAGATATTATGTAGATGGTCATTCTTCAAAGCATAGAAAAAACATCAACATCTCCCAAAAAGGAATCATTACAACAAAGGGAATGTTGAAATATAACAACAAAATGTAATTATTGGTAAAATTTGTAAATTATTGTCACTTAGTTTTTGTAATTGGATTCATAACGAGAAGGACTTATGTAATGGAGGAGAAGCCCATATTAATTGGGATGGCCCGAGCGACTTATATGATGGAGATTAATTCTTGATTAATAGAGGTTTCCAATCACTTGCCCTTTGGACGTTTCCTTGACACATTGTCAAGGTTTTACCACGTAAAAGTTTCTTTGTTATGATGTCTATGTTTAATCTTGTTTTATAGATTTAAGTTCAATAAGGGGTATTAAAGAATGAGCATCAGAGCTTGAGAGACGCACTGTGTGTTGGCTGCTCACTGCCATTGTTAAGGAAAAGGGACAACGTATTTAGAAAACTCGATCCACATATCTACTCACCTCAAGACTCTGTTCGTTGTTGTGGATGAATAGACTGAGGTCGCCAGAAAGAGCCACCAGTGCACTGTTTGTGGAAGCTTAAATGTGTGTTGATTAGCTGCTACTGTCAAATAAAAAGCCCCACCACCACTTGTAGCCGCGGGCCCTACCTAATCGTCTCTAAAGTAGAGGGTATCATTTTATTAAAGCCGTAACTAAAAAAATAAAAGAAATTGAGCTTCGCTGGAAAGAGTTGCTCATTTTTTGAATGGAGAAAGGGAGTCCACTAAAGTCCGAGGTGGAATAACCTACTTTCTGGGGGTTTGCTGAAAACAAAGTTGTTCTTCGTACAGACCGAGCAATTTTTTAAATTCTAATAGGAGAAAGAACAAAAAAAAATATGTTGAATGCACAAATTTTTCTGGTAGGGTGTTAAGAAAAAAAATAAAAACATTAAGGAGCAGTGAGACTGAAATTTTTTTCAAGTATCTGAAAAAATTGGAATATGGTTGTGTTGGGTTGTGTTATATTCTTTCCACGTAGTTAATAGGGGGTTTGAAGGGCAGCCGTAACCCCACTTTATGGGGTCTGGGGCAGCGCCCTGAAAAATTTTGGTTTTAGACCATATGTTAGGTTGGGCGGACCCACCTATGATTTTGTGCATGATTTTCGCACATGTTTTTTGGAAGCGATGGTTTTCGGTCCATGGTATTGGATGCTTCGGCATGTATAAATATGTATTGTAACATTGAAAGGAACATAATGAAAAATCAAGCTGGTAGTCCCGGTTTTGGGATCCAGGGAAAAATCTTTGTGCATATGTGTTTTATGGGTTATGCTCTCGCATTGTTTATTTTCTCTGTTTAAGAATTCGTATGCAGGTAATTTCTGTACAGGGTTAAAACCTACATTTGGTATCAGAGTTGTTTTGGCTTCAAGGGGACGCCTTTGTTGCTGAGGGGTTTCGCTCGGGCCTGTGGTAGACCTTGTTCAGTGGGAGATCTGCGAGATCGATTCTGGTGGTGAAAGAAGATGGCGAGCAGTGGAAAGATAGAGATTGAGAAGTTCAATGGTCAGAATTTTGAGTTGTGGAAACTCAAGATGGAGGATCTGTTGGTGGATAAAGATCAGTGGATCGCGGTAGATCCGGGTACTAAACCATCGAGAGTGACCGATGAAGAATGGAAGAAATTGGATCGGAAGGCAAAGAGCAAAATACTATTGTGTGTCTCGGATTCAGTATTGTTGAATGTATCAGGGGAAGCTATGGCAAAGGCTTTGTGGGTCAAGTTAGGGACTTTGTACCAATCTAAGTCTCTGGTGAATAAACTGTTCCTGCGGAAAAAGCTGTATAACCTGAGGATGAAAGATGGAGACTCGGTGATAGAGCATTTGAATGCATTTAATACTGTGGTAAGTCAGTTATTATCTGTTGATATTAAAATTTAAGATGAAGATAAGTGCATCAGTCTGTTGTGTTCTCTACCAGATTCGTGGGATAGTCTGGTTATTGCAATAGGTAGCAATGCAACTGCTTTGCAGTTTGATGAAATAGTCTCAGCCTTGCTGACGGAGGAGATGAGACAGAAAAATATGGACAACCAGAATGGTGATGCCTTATCTGTACGAGGACAGTCCCAGAACAGAAACAAAAATAAGTCTTCGAGTGGGAGATCTAAATCTAGAGGGAGATCTAAATCTCCAGGAAAACCTACAAAGGTGGTGTGTTGGAAATGCGGAAAGGAAGGGAACTTCAGAAGGGATTGTAAATCTAAAGCTCCTGATAAAGGAAAGGGATCTGATGATGCTCCTTCTGCAGAGGAGAAAACCACCTTAGATGAAGGTGGGGATGTGTACTTGGCTTCTTCAAGTACACATGTAGATCATGAGGCATGGTTGATTGACTTAGGTGCATCCTTTCACTTCACTCCCCATAGAGAGTGGTTCTGGGAGTATGAGAAATACGATGGTGGTGATGTCTTCTTAGGAGATGATAGGAAGGCTAGAATCATTGGTCGGGGAAAAGTAAAGTTGAAGTTGCAAGGTGGAAGGGTTAGGACACTTCCAGGTGTTCTTCATATTCTTGCATTGGCCAGAAATCTGATTTTTGTAAGCAAGTTGGATGATGCAGGTGTAAAGACGGTGTTCGAAAAAGATACCTGCAAGATGGTTGGAGGAGCACTGATATTAATGTGGGGAGTTCGGATTGGAACTCTGTACAAGCTGCAAGGTAGCACTGTTGTTGATGGGTGCAATAGTTTTATGGTACCTGAAAATGGAGTAGAGAATCTAGTGGTCTCTGGAGAGAAGACCATGTTGTGGCATCAAAGGCTTGGACATATTGGAGAGAAGGGCCTTCGAATACTTCATGGTAAAGGTATGGTAGAAGGTATGAATAATAGCTCTCTGGATTTTGATTTTTGTGAAAATTGTGTATATGGGAAGCAAAATTGGGTGAGTTTCCCCTCTGGTGGTAAGAGGATGAAGCAGATATTAGAGCTTGTGCACAGTGATGTGTTTGGACCTGTGAAGGTTCCATCACTGGGTATGTTTGTGTACTATGTATCATTCATAGATGACTTCTCAAGGAATACATGGATATATTTTCTTAAGAAGAAATCTGAAGTCTTTGACAGGTTTAAAGAATTTAAGGCTCTGGTAGAAAATCAGACAGAGAAGAAGATAAAGGTGCTAAGCACAGATAATGGTGGAGAATTTTGCAGCAAGGAATTTGAAGAATTTTGTAAGAAGTGTGGTATAGCACGGCAGAAGACTACTCCATATACACCTCAGCAAAATGGAGTCGCAGAAAGAATGAACAAGACATTGATGGAAAGGGCAAGAAGCATGCTCAGTGGTGCCAGGTTAGGACAGGAATTCTGGGCAGAGGCGGTGGATACTGCATGTTACCTGATCAACAGATCACCTTCATCAGCGTTGGAGGATAAGACTCCACAAGAAGTATGGACTGGTAAGAAACCCTCTCTTTCACATCTAAGGGTATTTGGATGTGATGCATATGTACATGTTCCAAAGGAGAAACGAACCAAGTTGGATAGTAAATCTGAAAAGTTCATCTTTATTGGGTATAAGGATGGTTTAAAGGGTTATAAGCTTTGGAACCCAGTCACACTGAAGGTTGTATACAACCGAGATGTGTTGTTCAGAGAGGTAAAAGATGTTATTCAACATGAAGTCCAACCAAAGGAACCTGAGAAGATAGAGTTTGAGCCAAAGGAGGAAGAATCAGACTCTGCAGTAGAGGAGGAATCAGAAGATGAAGAGCCACAAACTCCGGCTGTGAGAAGATCAGTTCGAGAAAGAAGGCAGCTAGAAAGGTATATTCCATCTGCTTTCAATTCAAATTTTGCTTTGTCTGTTACTGATGATGATCCCAGAACTGTGAAGGAAGCAGTGGATTCAGAGGATGGAAAACTCTGAAAAGAGGCCATGGTCGATGAAATGGCATCTTTGCACAAAAATGAGGCTTGGGATCTGGTGGAGTTGCCGACTGGAAGGAAACCCATTGGCAGCAAATGGGTGTTCAAGAAGAAGACAAATGCAGAAGGAAAGGTGGAGAAATACAAAGCTCGGTTGGTAGCAAAAGGTTATTCCCAGGTGCCAGGAATTGATTTTGGTGATATTTTTTCTGCTGTTGCCAAGGTAACTTCTATTAGATTACTTTTATTTGTTGCTGCTACTTTTGATTTTGAGGTAGAACAGATGGATGTGAAGACATCATTTCTTCACGGGGATTTGGAAGAGAAGATCTACAAGTGGGTATGTGTTTAACCTATTTGGAGGTGCAGTAAGTTGGATGAGTAAGAAACAATCTGTAGTGGCACTATCAACTACAGAGGCAGAATACATGGCAGCCACTCATGCAAGAAAGGAAGCAGTTTGGTTGCAGAGATTGTGTTCAAGTATGGGGTTAGTACAAGGAGCTATAATAATAGACTGCGACAGCCAAAGTACAATTTTCTTGGCAAAGAACCCTGCTTATCATTCAAAGACAAAGCACATTGATGTTCAATATCACTTTGTGAGGGATATGATAGAAGACAGAAAGGTGTTGATGGTAAAGGTGGACACTTTGAAGAATACTGCAGATGCATTGACAAAATCTGTGAGCTCTGAGAAGTTCTCTTGGTGTAGAGAAGCAACGGGAATCTCAGGGCTGAAAAAATGACTAAGCTCTCATGTGGCCCCCTGTGGAAAGAAAACAACAAGTGGGAGATTGTGGGGTTGTGTTATATGCTTTCCACGTAGTTAATAGGGGGTTTGAAGGGCACCCGTAACCCCACTTTATGGGGTCTGGGGTAGCACCCCAGAAAATTTTGGTTTTAGACCATATGTTAGGTTGGGCGGACCCACCTATGGTTTTGTGCATGATTTTCGCACATGTTTTTTGGACGCGATGGTTTTCGGTCCATGGTATTGGACGCGATGGTTTTCGGTCCATGGTATTGGATGCTTCGGCATGTATAAATATGTATTGTAACATTGAAAGGAACATAATGAAAAATCAAGCTGGTAGTCCCGGTTTTGGGATCCAGGGAAAAATCTCTGTGCATATGTGCTTTATGGGTTATGCTCTCGCATTGTTTATTTTCTTTGTTTAAGAATTCGTATGCAGGTAATTTCTGTACAGGGTTAAAACCTATAGTTTGTTTCTAAAAATTCTGGAAAATTTTTGGGGCAATATTATAAATGTTTTTTTGAAGAATTGAATCAAGAAGCAGGGACAAAATCAATTTTTTTTAAACATAAATTGATCATTAAGAAGCAGAAATTGAAAGTAAAAGTGAAACCCTAGTTGGAAGAGCCCTAGGAGGAAAATCTAGAAGCGCATTTTTAAAAACCCTATAGGAAGAAAATGGAAAGAATCACAAATGAAAAGTTCAAGGTGGAGAAATTCACCCGCGAGAAAATTTCTCTTTATGGAAACTAAAAGTTAGGGATTTTCTTGTGCAACAAGGGTTTCACAAGGCATTAGATTGGGTGAAGAAAAACATGCTAACATGACAAATTCGTACAACAAGGACTTGGATGCTTGAGATCTCGGTACCATCAGGTTATGTCTGGCAGATGAAGGTCTCTTCAACATTGTTAAAGAAAGTACAACTACAGGTTTGTGGGAAAATCTGGAAACATTGTATATGATCAAATTGTTAACCAACAAAACTTATCTAAAAATACATTTTTACAGTCTTCAGATGAAGGAGGGTACAAAATTTGGAGAACATTTAAATGTTTTTAATAGACATGGAAGCTAAAATTTAGGAAGAAGACATAGATATAATGTTTTTGTGTTTATTTTCCCGAGTCATGGGACCACTTCATAACTTCAATCAGTTTGAGCACTTCTGAGTCTTTGAAATTTGAATCAATTGTGAGAGCTCTATTATCTGAAGAAGTACAAAGAAAATATAGTATTGAAACATCTACATCAAAAGCCATGGTATCTAGAGGATGGTTAAAGGAAAGAATGGAGAAAGCAAGGATCTCTTCCAGGTATAAATCAAAGGGTAAAAGGTGTAAGGCCAAATGTTGGTACTGCAACAAAATTGGACACCTCAAGAAAGACTGTTGGAAATAAAAGGAGTCTAAAAACGAAAAGAAGGAAGCAAATCAAGCTGATTCAAGTATGATTGATGAGTTTTTATCTGCTGCTGAATTAGGTATGGGAGATGAAAATTTACCTGTATGGAATGTCTCTAAGAATTTTGAAAATTAGTAGTTAGACTCTAGTGCTTCTCACGACATGAGTCCGCACATAAATTGGTTCACATTATATGAAGATATGAATTTATAGTACTGTGTTTAAGGATAATAATGTATCTTTCTAGACTGTTGGGATGAGAAATATCAAGATTAAAATGTATGATAATACAATTAGAACATTAACTAATGTTAGACATGTACCTGAATTGAAGAAAAAATTGATTTCCTTCGGAGTGTTGGAGTCAGATAGTTATGAGTTTATAGGTGAGAATGGAGTGCTGAAAATCTCAAAAGGTGCCCCAATTGTTATGAAGGAAAAAAAGGTCATAAATATTTAAAGACTCAAAGGAAGTACTCAGGTCAGTGGGGCAACAATTGTGTCAGAGAATGAAGAAAAATGTACTCGCCTATGGCATGAACGATTGTGTCGCATGAGCAAGAAAGGTCTTTAGGTACTGATGAACCACAAATTCGTTCCCGATTTAAAATCATTGAAGTTGGATTTATGTAAACATTGGGCGTATGGAAATTAATGTAAACAATGGTTTAAAACTAGAAGTCATAATAGTAAAGAAATTTTGGACCATATTCATTCTCATCTATGGGGACCATCTGCTATTGCATCTTATGGAGGTGCTTTGTATTTCTTAACATTTACTAATGATTTCTTTGTGAAAATTTGGGTCTATATGTTGAAAAGCAAAGTTGATGTATTTAATGTTTTTAAACAATTTAAAGCAATGGTGGAAAATAAAACAGGAAAATCAATTAAATGTTTGAGAATTGACAATGGTGGTGAGTTTACTTCTCTAGGATTTGAACAATATTGTACGGATGAAAGAATTGTTAGACATAAAACTACTATTTACACTCATTAGCAAAATGGTGTTTCTGAACGTATGAATTAGACTCTTATGGAAAGATCTAGAAGCATGATCAACAAGGTTTACCTGCAAAAGGAGATGCTGGAAAAAGAAGTATCTACTGCTTGTTATTTATTTAGCATATCACCTTCAGTTGCCATTAATTTTAAAATTCATGAAGAAGTTTGGTTGGGTCAGTCTTGTGATTATTCACATTTAACGATTTTTGGTTGTGATGCCTATGCTCTTATTCCTAAATATCAACGGTCAAAATTAGAGCCGAAATCAAAATGTTATGTCTTTGTTGGGTATGACTATGTGGTGAAAGGATATAGGTTCTGGGATCCTACTTCATGGAAGATAGTCATTAGTAGAGATGTAACATTTGATGAATCTTCTATTTTAAAATTAGATGTTGAAAAAATTGAATAGGAACTGGTATCACCAAATCAACAAATTTAGTTGGAGGCTAGACCTTTTTCGGAAAGTAAAAAGGAAGGAGAGACTTCTAGAGGAAAAGGTGAAGAAGATACAAAGGAAATTGTTGAAGTTTCATAAACAGTTCAACAACTAGTCAATCTAAGAAGGTATACACAAGAAAGAAAAATACCCAAAAGGTATGAATATTCTGCTTCAAGTTTTTCATTGATTACTGAATAAGGGGAACCTTCTTGTTATCAGGAAGGAGTGGATGATATAGATAGCAGAAAATGGAAAAAGGCTATGGAAGAAGAAATGGATTCCTTAGTCAAGAACAATAGTTGGGATCTTGTAGAGCTCCTTAAGGGGAGAAGTGTTGTTGGATGCAAAGGTTGTCTTAGAATTGAAACACAAATTTGATGGAAGTATCGAAAGGTATAAGGTGAGGCTGGTAGAAAAATGGTATTCCCATGTTGAAGGTATTGAATTTCATAAGATTTTTTCACCAGTCGTAAAACTTTTTTCTATTCGTACGATGTTGGAATTAACTACATTTCTTGACTTTGAGTTAGAATTGTTAGATGTTAAAACATATTTTCTACATGGTGATTTGTATGAAGAGATATATATGGAAAAACCAGAAGGTTTTGTACAAGTTCACAGTAGAAGATTAGTTTGCAAGCTCAAGAAAACATTGTATGGCCTGAGGCAGTCTCCTAGGAAATTGTACAAGAAGTTTGACTCCTTCATGGTGAACCATAACTTTATTAGAAGTGAGTATAATTATTGTGTATAATTCAAGAGTTTCAATGGCATATTCATTATCTTGGTTTTGTACGTTGATGATATTCTTATTGCAAGAAAAAGCATGGAAGAGATAAATAGGTTAAATCCTCAACTTCCTAGGACGTTTGATATGAAGGATCTTGGAGGGGTAAAACATATCTTGGGCATGGAGATACACAAAGATTGAAAAAATGGAAATATTTGGTTATCACAATAGAAATGTGTGGAAAGAGTACTTAAAAGGTTCAGTATGAATAATGTGAAATGTGTTAATATTACATTAGCTTCTCATTTTAAACTTTCTTCGGTTTTTGAATCCTAGAAATGATGAAGAAAAGAAGTATATGTCTCGCATACCATATGAAAATGTTGTAGCAAACTTAATGCATGCGATGGTATCTGCAAGACCTTAAATTTCACCTGCAGTTAGAGTTGTTAGTAGGTTCATGGAAAATCCAAGTGAAGAACATTAGCGAGTAGTGAAATGGGTGCTTCAGTATTTAAGAGGGACAAGTGATCATGACATCATCTTTAATGGTAGTGAAGGATAAGCCTATGGATATGTGGATCATGATTATGTAGTTCATTTGGAGAAAATGATATATACTATAGGTTATGTATTTACTCTTGTAGGTGGAGCAATTAGTTGGATGCCAAAGCTTCAAGAAACAGTTGCTTTGTCCACCACTAAAGTAGAGTATATAGCTGCTTCAGATGCCAGGGAAGAAGCAATCTGGTTGAAAGGTCTGCTTGATGAGATTAGAAGGAAGCAAGAGAAAGTGAATGTATTCTGTAATATTCAGAGTGTTATTCATTTGGTTACAAATCCAGCTTGTCATAGCAATATCAGGTAGATTGATGTAAGGTATCGTTTTCTAAGACATGTGATTGATGGCGAAAAAGTAGCTCTCAAGAAGGTCCATACACGAGAGAATTGTGAAGACATATTCATGAGCCAGTTATAATAGATAAGTTGCAATGGTGTTTGTCTTTTCTCTGCTTGGAGGAGAGGTGATGAATGGGCATGGGCAAGGGATTAGGAAAATTATTGTGAAGGTGGAGTTTGTTGAAATATGACAACAAAATGTAATTATGGGTAAAATTTGTAAATTACTATTAGTTAGCTTTTGTAATGAGATTCATAATGAGAAGGATTTATGTAACGGAGGAGAAGCCCATATTAATTGGGATGGCCTACAAGGCTTGTATGCTGGAGATTCATTCTTGATTGATAGAGGTGTCCAATCACTTTCCTCGTGGAGGTTTCCTTGACACATTTTCAAGGTCTTACCACGTAAAAATTTCTTTGTTAGGATGTGTATGATTGATTCAATTTATATTTAGTTTCCTCCATATATTTCATTAGTGTTTAATCTTGTTTTATAGATTTAATTTGAAGAGGGAATACCATAGTAAAATTTCAATATGCATTCAAATGGAAATGACAAATCTTCTTGAGTGAACATAGATATAACTATATGGTAATACTTGAGGAGAAGATACTTAATAAAAATGCACTCGATTCAAAATAATGAAATTAATTCACTAGTTACATATTGAGATAATGTGAAATGATAAAATGGAAAATCATTAGAAGGAAGCTGGGAAACTTTTAGGACAATTCAAATGTGACGGGTAGCACACCTAACTTGTAGCTTGTGTATAGATCTTATCCTCGAACTAGAAAGAATTTTTTTAAAGTTCATTCATTCCATCTAGTCCTATGTGTGGAATGTGTCTCCGAAGAGTTTCAATTTTGCACAAAGAAACATAGCCTTAGAAACCTACTTCACTGGTTTCTAATTACAAAAAAACCAATTACAAGAATTTTTGCAAATTTGGAAACACTCTATTTTTTTGTTTAAGATCATAGAATTTTCATAAGGTTCAAACACCTGTACTTTTTTGTGTTTAAGATTATTCAACTTTGATAAGGTTCAAACAACTATATTTCTTAGTTTATATAATAAGACTTTGATGAGGTTAAAACTAAATCATAACACGTATAGAAAACAATCAGGTAAAATGGATTAAAAAATTCAAGGGTCAAAATTCAAGTTGATCACTAACCATTGTATATCTCAATTATTTCTCTGTGAAAAGGAGCCTTATTGCATTGAAACAGATTATATTCTAGAGGTATAGTAGTCTGACCAGCCTGACTTAAAATTGGCAAATAAACATGGTTGATATTAAAATTAAGTGAATTGGGCCTACTACTTTAAAGAAACTACAATCCTACAACACTATTCTGTTTGTTCTAAGTGCTTCAGGGCGAAGAAATGAAAAACCATGAAGCCTCCAATAAATTGCAAATTCAAAACAATTTCAAGAATGGCACCCTGATAATGCACCATCAACGCAGAGGATAATTCATTAAGTAGTGTAATCATTGGGGTAACAATAATTAATACTTCAGGTATACATTGCACTGTCACAATAACATTTCATTTGGCTCAATTCAACGATTATGTGCATGGTAAATACATGTAATTCAGGGAAAAAAATTAAGCATGGAAATTTATTTTCAAATTTATAAACTTATCAAATATTACTAGTCCTTAATATGTAAATTATAAAATCATTGGATTTTTTTTTGTAAAAGTATTCAAAGTTCTATGATTTTATATAGTACTTATCATTTTTTTCAATTTCTCAGGTAAAATAATTTTGTACTATAAAATTGAGGTTAATCATTTTAAGGAAAATAGATATTGGATTTCTTTTTTTAAAAAGCATGGAAAATTATCCCACCTATCAATATTAGCCTCTAAATTTTTTGGTAGTGTAATTCTAGTTTGAACCCTATCATTAAGGATTGTTTATCTTTGTGGTTTGATCATAAGATCTGTGGAGATGAAAAAAATCACTTTCAAATTTGTTCACATTTATTTATTTGGTCAGTAAAATAAAATCCATGGCTTACACATCGAATGTATAAATAATAATAGAAATTCATGCAACACATAGATTGTAACATATAACACACATCACTTGAGAACCTTCAAATTTTTATTTTGAGCTAGGGAATTTCTAGGCTCAATCATAACACAATGCTTATTAGGAAGCCATATTCACAATGGTTGCAAAAATCCATATTGGCTATTTATAACTCTCAATCTAATATTGGTTTCTTATAAATCTGAATCTAAGCGATCAAATCCTTCCTCATGTAAACCTCTCCTTACATTTTTTTTCCATTTAAAAAAGTTTTTCATCTCCAAAGATTTCATCCCTCTCTAGACATGATATATCCCAAGTGGAGATGGATATCATTTGGTATTCTTTTCAAATGCCACATGTAAAATCCATGTGGAACATGGAATAAATTTCACATTTCCCTTGTACTGGGTTGCACAAAGTGCATGTTCTTGCAATGATTTTTTCATTGTTGCAATTTGTATGGTTTATAATTTACTAATAATAATTTTGATGACCTTGCCCTAGGGGGCATCTCAATTTGTGATTGAAGTAATGTGAGTCTTGAGAAAAATGAGAAATCCAAGGATCAAATCCCCTGGTTGTGACCTCGTTTACAGAGAGGAGGATAGGATGTAGACTGATTTACTAGTAACAACGTGTTAGGTAGGTTGTTGAGTTCCTCTAGCATACCAAAGTAGAAAAACAATTGTGATGACCTTGGGAATTTTCTACATAGACTAAACCCCGATTGTCCACAAGGAAAAAAAAACAAGAAAAGCCATTTTGAAGAAGGGGCCAATGATAAAATCCTTTTAGTCCTGGACATGGCACACTTATCCATATGGATGTTGAATCATCCTATCTTTGAGATAAGAATATTGTAAAGTATGTATTGTGTCTACAATGATACAGGGATCCCATAAACATAAATAAAATATATGGATGCCTCCTACAGAAAATCTCGTTGAAAGGTATTAAGCAAAATAGTCATTTCCAATAATGAATGAATGCATTGATCCCAACCCTAAATGTGTAGGGGTAATTGGTAATTTTTTTCAATATAAAGCGAGATCAAGTCGTATTGAATTATTGAATTGGACTGGAACAAAACCCCTCCTCTCCTAAACATGATTTGAAATTCCTCAATCTTACACAAATGTTAATGGATTGACAAGTGGCCAAAACTATCATCATTCAATGAACCAAATGGAAATCATAACATCCACAATGAGCCAGATTGAAAACACAAATAAAAACCAAAAATATGGGTGTTCTGAGTCAATTGAGTACATCTTATTCACGATATTCTATATAGAATCCTTGTTCCTCCCATTGTTGGTATCCATGGTACTATACAGTTGTTGAAAACCAAAGAGATTGTGGAAGAGTTGTTGTGAACAGAAAATGAAAAGGGGCGTTGTGTGCTTCTTATTATCGTTAACTATAGGACTAGCCCTGGTCCTAGTATGGAAAGACATGGGATGGAGGGATACTAAATCTCGTTAGAAGCACATAATAAGGTAAAGAAAAACAATTATAGTTGATAAATATTATCATCATTATGGCAGGAATGGGAAAGTACATGAATGAGTTCTGATAAAATTATTTAATAAATGTGATGGAACAAATTTATTTTTTTTCCCTTAAGAAAAAAGTCCTAATTCCCATTAAATTTTGAAAATTACATTTTGTAGATGCCGAAGCACTTCCAAGACAAGGCTATGAAGCCTGAAAAAAATTGGTTGACACAAGTGTCAAGTACAACAAAAGAATAAAAATAAATACCATGCCTGGAAAACACTGAGATGCCAGATAGGGGGGAGATCAGGTTTTCCTCCCCTTTTTCTTCTCTACCTTACGCCACTCTCCATGGGCCGAGTGCATGGGAACAAGTTGAAGTGGGTTTTTCTCGCCAGGTCGTGGGTTTTCCTTGTCAGAGTCTGAGGTATCCGATTTATGCTGCCTTTTTGTTCCACTGAGTCCCATTGTGTCGAGAGCCTTTTCCGATTGCGATTCCATGGGTACTTGTGGAGATTTTTCCTGCGGTTCTGCTTGGGTGTTCTCATTTGGGTTGGGCGATTCCTCCTCACTTTCTTCCTCCTCAGGGTCCGGTGGGGGGAATGTCCACCCTTTTTTTTCCCGGATTTCCTCCTCCTTTGGCTGTCTTTTTTGAAATCTGGGCAGGCATTTTGTAGGTGCCCTGTCTACCGGCAAATTCTGCATCGGAATGCTGTATTTTCATAGTCTATTGTTTGCATCCAGCTACGATATTTATGCTTCAGGATTATGTGATCTGGTAATCCTTTGCTAAGATCAACTTCCACGCAGATACGTGCGAAAGTGTAGATTCCATCTTCCACTCGCTGAGTATGCATTTTGATATATCTGCCTAAGGAGTTTCCGATGCATGCAAGAGTCTTTTGGTCCCAAAAATGTGTAGGGAGGTTATGTAGTCGTACCCATACTGGCATCCTGGTGACGGTGAAGGAGTTTGCATCAAACTCTGGGGTCCAGGGTGTAATGAAGAGTCCTGAAGATCCCCAAAACCACGGTCCCTCCTGGATTACTGTGTCTCTGACATCTACTGAGGGAAGTTTAACTATAAAAAAACCTTTGGAACAGAGCATGATATCACAATTAAGAGACCATTTTATGAAAATCCAGTGAAAGAGGTCCATGGTTTTTGGCCAGAACCCATTGAAGCGACAGATGAGAGCTTGTTTTTCGTAAATGTTACGTACCTCCTCTACCTCTGCTGTATCTAATGTTAGTTCAGGTGTATAGTTCAGTTGCTCCACGATATATGGGCTGGGTTCTGTTCCAGCCAGCTGTGGAGCTGCAGAAGAGGATTTTTCCCCTTGTAGAATATTCTTGTAAGTTGTTCCTTCACTTCTGTGCTGCTGATGTGATTCTAGGCTGTCTTTTGCTTTAGATCCACTGCCCCCTTCTGTTTGCTTTCAAAGGCCGCTGGCTGCTGCACCTCCTCGTAGCCTCATGTTGAGAATAATATTAGATCCTGGCTTGATGTTGTAGTCGTCAATTGCTCTGTGATCCTGTAGCGATCTTCCCTCTGAGAGCAGATGTTGATACCCTTCTGGGAGGCCAATGTGATTGGCAATGTTTGCCTTCAGATTTGAGACCCTTTCTGAAGCTTGAACCTAGATTAGGGTTGATTTTCCAGAGGGAGGCTTTATGATGATTTGGAAGCGTGGGACTAGCGGGGTTGCCGCCCCAGAGACTGTGGGCACTGATCTCCATTGTTTTGTATTCAGGCTATCCTCATGCCGTATAGCCCCTTCTGAGATCTACAGAGTCATGCGGGTGAAGTGTGTCTGAGAAAGACCCATCACCCCTGCCGAGCTGTACTTCTTGAAAGCACAGTGGTTCGTGTGGCTGAAATTTGGCATGTCCTAGTCCTATTGTCCTTTCGCAATCCAGGGTTCTAGAGCTCTTGAATCTTGGAATTTTCCTTGATTGTTGCCCGGATCGGGTAGATCCGACTCAGATCTGGGTTGTTTGTGACTCTTCTCGGTGGGAGGGGGAAGATCCACTTCGTGTCGACACACAGCATTGTTAAAACTTTTCTCTGCTTCAGCCATGAATGAAGGGCTGAGTGTGCTCATTAGAACCCAGAAATCGTGTTCATTCGGGGCCCCGTCTCCGTCTAAAATCCCTTCGCTCCTTGTCTCCCTTAGCTCTAAATCCGTTAGGGGTTCTAACCGTAGCAGACCCGTATTTCTCTTCAGACTCCCCAGAATTTCCAAGACCAACCGGGGTTCTGCCACACGACGGAAGCCTTTGCAGAGCTCCACCATGGATTCGTGCTCTCTCAGTTTCACTGCCGTTATTTCGTTCCAGTTCCGCCGGGAAGATTGGGCAGCGTTTTCTTCCGCTGCGGAAAAGGAAAAGGAGGGGGCCGAGATCAAGGCCGTCACAAATACTTTGGGGTTCCTGCAACCCTCATACAACCCAGAGATTATAGACACCGCGGGAGCCATGTAGCAGGTTTTCGGTTCGAGTCGCCCGGAACAGCTTCCTCCAAAAACCTGGAACAAATTTGTTATATGAAAAAATGGAGTTTTATGTTAAAATAATTTCAAATTTTAAGATATTTGATTATGTTTTTATGATAATGAAACTTTGGTAATAGTGAGAAAATCATTATTTTCATTATTTGTTTTAAAATATTTTATATTTTAGAATAAAAAATTACTAGTTATCAGAGATACATGGAAGTTTAATTTGGATTGTATCTTTGTGTAAGGGATGTTGTATCTATCATGCATTCTATAATTGATTCTAGGTGACCATGAGGATACCTTAAGGTGGTGTGCAAACATTTCATTGGCATGCCTCAAGGACAAAGGTGAGGTTCATCTTAACATGTGTGTGTGCACATGGGAGGTGTTATGCATGCCACATGTTTGACCATTATCTATAAGTCCCCCCCCTGACTACCTTTTGACCACTATATCTATGTATCTAAACCTTTTGATCACTATCTCTAAGTATCTAAAAGGCAGTTGTTAAAACACCCCCTTAAAAGTTAAAATTTTCATGACTTTGATGAGGGTGTTTAAAAAATTGCTCCTAAAGGCTTTTTTCTAGTAGTGTTTGAATCCACTATCACTTGTAAGTTTATATTGCTAAAGTGACACAATTAAAATGACTAACATAAACGATTGATTTGTATTATTGTATTACTTATTAGGTGTTCATATTGTTATTCCTAAACTAAATTAGTCATTCACATAGTCATTTTTTGTTGTATTACTTATTATCTAGTCGTATATTTTAACTGAGCATTAAATTACTCATTTATGTTAGTTGTTTCTAGTTAGGCCACTTAATATTGATCATTTTTGGTAGTATTTCACTTGGAAAAGCTATAGTGACTAATGTTTTTAGTGACATAGTCACCAATTTCTCATTTTCTACCAGTGAAAATACATGTATATCAGCCTTGTTACATCACTCATTGATCATATTTTAGCTATCCTTGCATGGCGACATGGGGGAAATGACATGCATATGTGACTTGACACTTGGACCAACCATATTGGGCTTGTTATATTCAGTTTATTACAACCATGTATTTTTCACTCATTCATGATTTTGTGTTGGTAGTGTGCCCAGTCATTAATAGATTGAGTTGTTATGTTTATTCACATGTTTGGATGAGTTTCATGAAGTCTTATTGCATCCACATGTATGGGTTGATGACGATGTAATAGTCATGATGTATCATGTTTTTGAGTCATTGATCTAGAGGATATGATGATAGAGACAATGTAATTCATTCTAAAATCCATGTAAAACATTGTAGATGCCTTGTACTATTATTGTTTCATCAATGTGTCTTCTAGTGAGTTAGTGCTAGAATTGGGCATTCATGTAAAGTATGTCATGAAGTCATGTAATAGTCATGTATGAATTTTTTGTATCACTTCCAAATCCATTCATATATAATGTATATGTCATCATTCATGGTCATGTGGAGTCTTGTTCCACCTTATGCTTCTTTCCTTTGGGAAGGAAACACATGTTGTAGTGGAAGCGATTACTCTAATTTTGATATGGTATGTGTTCAAGGGAGCATCTATTTTATCTTGTTTGCTTTAGCCATCATTGTTAGCATTATGATCTACTTGGAGGTGTTCATGGTGTGCCTCATGCTACCTTATGAAAGTTGGGATTCTTGGCCTCATGTTATGTTTATAGATGTTTGGTAGTTGTTTCTATGTGGTTTCTACGGAGATGTTGGTTAATGCCTTGATGTGCATATCATTGCACATTATGAAATTTTTCTCATTGATGATTGTATGGTTGCCTTATGGTGGAATATTTTTGCTCGTGTTAGAGGTTGTTTGGTGTAAGATGTCACTCTATATTATGATTGGTTATATATGTTTCTTGCTACTACTGATGTGAGAGGCATGGATGTCGGTTGATATGCATTACTTTTCAGCCATGTAGTGATCAAATACTTCAGCATTTATATCTTTGTGTCTGTTGCCTCATCATATGAAGTTGACTCTTTGGCCTTGATGTCAAAGGGGGAGTGATATAATAGGATATTAATTTGGAGGTTTTGAGTGGTTTCCATCAATGCTAAAGGGGGATATTATTGTCCTTATGGCTTGTGTAGTTGCAACTAGTGTGTGTTGGCATTGATGCCAACCTTGTAGAATGTAATGCAGTTGTTCCATCATGCATATGTTGTATGGTTACATCGAGTTTTGTTGATATTGAGATGGTTATGTTGGCATTTATGTCAACCTTTTGTGTCAACCTCTTGATGATGTACCATGTTGGATGTATGGTATTGATGGAGGAATTTTTTTGTGTTGACATGTGTTTGGCATGTGTGGAGGGCTTAGGTATTCATTGAAATCTTCATGTTTATGCTCATGAAGAAGAATTATTGCAATTATGGTTATACCTTATGA
Organism: Pinus tabuliformis; assembly: GCA_031772625.1. Classification (NCBI taxonomy): domain Eukaryota; kingdom Viridiplantae; phylum Streptophyta; class Pinopsida; order Pinales; family Pinaceae; genus Pinus; species Pinus tabuliformis. Next base: position 503,269,473 of record CM062808.1, read on the forward strand.
TGATGATAGAGATGTGTTACAGGTTTGTGCAGAGATGTTGTAGCTTGTGCATCTGTTAGAGGTGAGTTGTTGGCATGGTGCTAACTTCTTTGGAGGTCCTCACATGTTGAACAATTTGACAAGGTTGGAGGCGTTGAAATGGTGACTTATATCCTTAATATGAGATTTATCAGTTGGTGTAATCATTTTAATGGCTTAGAAGGTGATTGTAGGAACTAAGAGGATGATTCTAGAAATTGTGGAGCTGTGTTGACTCGATTTTGGGTGTCAAACGTAGGTAGTGTTATCTTGAAGATCATGGAAAGAGTTTTAAATATTATTTACTTCATTAGGGAAGTGTTAGTCTTGATATGAATGCTTTTCCCAAAGGCAGAAGGAGTGTTACCCGATCTATACTTAGATTTCTTGCATTCCCCGTGCATCAGATGTTTTCCAGAGGTTGAAACAATGGTAATGGCCCATGGTAATGATTGGAAAATTTGATTTGAATTAATCTATAACTCAGATATGCGTTGATTGTGTGAATACATTAATAGTTTGAGTGGTGAAGTGTTGTAGCTTCTACAACTCCCTACAAAATTTTGGCTTACACTCAATTTTAGAGCCTTCCTGGGTCTTGCACATTGTTTTCGTAAACATTGAAACATATTTCATGTACTTTATCGAAGTGTTTTTATTCCCTTTCCAAGTCAGGTATATTGTTGTCTTTTCACATGGTTGGCTATTGTGCAATGCATAGAATCTTGTTCTGATGGTTTCAAGGGACTATATTGTTATTTATGAGTTGTTCTAACCATTCAAACATTTGACACACCCATTCATAAAGTTTTGAGCATTGTTGCACACGTGTGATCATGGTCCTCACAAAGTATATATTAAGTGTCACACTTATCGTAACTACTCATAAGGCTATCACAGGGAGGTAAATGAATTTTTTATGTCATGGCTGTCCTATGTTTTGTTGTCATCAATTATTCCATGTGTTATATCAGAGTCAAAACTTTATCACCTCACACACTCACTGGTCCAACACTTAACCATTCACGAAGAGGATTTCTAACTAGTAGCTTGAATTCATCTCACCTAACTGGACTATGCACTTTGTAGTTCCAGACCTTAAGGTGTGACCTTCCCTATTGGAACTCCACAATTTGTAGTCCTTGCCTCTGAGGGTTGGTGCACTGTGAAGTTCCTATGCTCAAGGCATTGTCTTTTCCTTCAGGATTTCACAATCATTCCTCCCAGCCCAGCCTAAACTGTGTACTGCACAAGCACAAACTCTAGCTCTATCCATAAGCCTCTGAATTATGCAGTTGCACAGTTGTCTAGTACCCCTTGCCTTATTTTGGATTTCCCAAATTTTTCCCTTATTCTTGACTGCGTAATTTTTTCGCTTAGTCTAGACTGCATAAATTTTTCCGTTAGTCTAGCCTGAGCTACCGAGTGTAAAGTTTTAATGATCAAGCCTAACCCTTGGCCATTGAACTGCATAATTACATAGTCACTAGGGCCTCGCATCTGATGGAACAAAGAAATCATAAGCCAAGGAGAATTTTATAGGAAATTCCTCAAGGCCATCAAAAAAAGAGTTAGGGTTTGGAGTTGAGGAAGAGCTCCTCTCTTTAAAAGAACATAAGTCAGAATGAAAACTCTACAAAGGATATGTGTCACTTAGTTACAAAACCCTTACCCAATGTGAGTCCCCATTGTTCATCCCTAAGAATAAATAATCATCATTGATGAGAATTGGATACCACCTCAAGCTAGGAACTTAAACCATCTGTTATATTGACATGTATTCAATAAACACTCTCAAAAATGCATGTTCTCTTCATTGTGTGTGGAATCATAATACAACCCTAGACTTTGCAAAAAAAATTATAAGGAAAGGATATGGCAATAATATGGAAATACCATTGTTAACTAGGGCCGAAAGCATAAAACACTATACATTCAAAAGCATTTGAGTATATATATATATATATATATATATATATATATATATATATATATATATATATATATATATATATATATAAAACGATATCAAGGGTCTTAGATTGACATAGAAAAACCAAAACTTAACTTGAGTCAAGAAAGATTTATTGAAAAGTCATACATTAATAATAAAGGGTGAGATTACCATGTTTTTAAATGCATATAATCCCAAGGAATTGAATGATGATAAAGATAGTATTTAGCATGTAATTTTTTTTTATGAATTAATTTGATGATTTGCAATGAAAAACTATACAATTCTTATGGCTACAATTTTTTAATTAAACCGAGTTTATTCTTGTAAGTTCTTACAAAACAAACTTGGGGAAGACAAAACTCATTGTCTGCATTATTTTATAAAAATAAAAATTATGAATTATTTAAGGAATTCAATATGTTTTTACTTTTAGGGGTATATATGTTACATATGGTATTAGAGGAAATGGTTTTAGAACTAAGAACTTGAGCTAATCATGATCTTATTAATTTAGTAATGTTGGTGTATATAGAGAGGAAGAAATCAAGAAATAAACATATTAAGCGCCAAGAATGGATGAACAAGAAGAAAGGAATATAATATGGAAATAAGAACTTTATGTACAATTAGGAAAACAAGCTGAAATACCAGCATGAGAGTTGTTAGAAATGATGAATAATTTGTAGGAAAAATTGATAGACTTGCCAGCCATACATGAGCAAATATTGAATGCCAACACAAAGCAGGAAAATCTCCTTAAGAATTTAATAGAAAAATCAAATCCGAAGATAATCAAATCAATGAGGAAAGAGGAGAATCACTTTGAGACCTTCAAAAAAAAAATACTAAAAATATGGGAGAAAGTTAGGAGGAAGGATAGGAGGGAGTAGTGGAACACATTTCCTAAAAAATACATATGAACATAGAGAGGAAATCTAGAGTGTAATTGCATAGAGAATTTAGGAAGATTCTACTTATAACCTACAACTGGCAAACATAAGAGGTCACTGAGGCTTGGTTTCTTAACACTAATATACACTTTCAAGTATACAATTATTCCACGGAATTAAAGCCCAAGTTGACTTCCTATCAGGTGCAAGGAAAGGCCTCCCTATGGTGGGAGTAAATGAGGACCATCCATAACATAGAAGGAAAAGAGGTTGGATGCGAAGAATTTCAATGTTTACTTAAAAGGAGATACCTAAAAGAGCAATAATTTGATGATAGTTCAAGTGAATTTGATGAACTAACGTCGGGGAAAATGAAAATGAATGAGTTGGTTACTAGATTCACTCACCTATTACATTATGTACCATAGCTTAAGGATGAAAACGCTAATATAGATTGATTTTTAAGTTGTCTTCCCCCTTTGTTCAAAGAAATAATCCAGTATGATAACGAGAGGACCATTGATGAGGTAATCAGAAAGGATTGAGTATGTTATTAACATGCTAAGCAGAAGAATGAAAATCAGAAATATTTTATCCAACAATAAAAAGGACCAGATGGCTCAAGGAGGAAAGAGTGGAAAATCTAGGACCTTTAAGAAGCCTAGACAAATTCAACTAGAACTCTAGTTGGAATAAATATAATATTCAACTAGAAAAATCACGAGACGAACCTCAAGTTGGGTCTAAATATGTGGAACATAAACATACAATTGTGTAAATTGAAGGTACCATTTTTTACCAAACCATTTATGTATTAATAGATCCTGGCACTATCCTAAGTTATATTAGCCCTAAGGTGGTAGAAAAGTGTAAAATTAAGTATGAAAAATATAAGAATTCTTGGATGGTACAACTGGCCATAGGGACTAAAAGAAAAGTTACAAACACAATAAAGGCATGGTCAATATCTTTAAATCGAATTCAAACTACCATAGACTTAGATACTTTATTCTTGGGATTGTATGAGATTTTGATATGGATGGATTGGTTAGAAAGCCATTAATCAATAATAAACTATCTGTATAAAATTGTCACATGTACAGTTGAAGGTAGAAAAGCATAGGTTATAAGAGGCATATCGAGCCATATATCTATATGTCAAGTATCAATCTTATAGCTTTAAATGGCTTCAATAAAATGATGCCAATTGTTGTCCATCCAAGTTGAGGATCATGCTTTAAAAGAAAATGGTAAATATCTAAAATTTGAGTTGGAATTTATTAAGGAATACCTCGATGTGTTTCGAAATAAAATTATGGGTTTGCCTGCAAAAAGAGAGATAGATTTCTCCATATAATTAATAGTAGGGGCAACTTTGGCGTTGAAATCTCCTTATCTGATGAGTGTACCTAAGTTAATGTAACTAAAAATGAAAATGCTAGAAACACTTAATAAAGGATATATCTAACCTAGTGTATCATCGGGGTGTGAATTAGTTCTTTTCATCAAAATTAAGGAGGATACCTTTAGACCGTGTATTGATTATTGTAAATTAAATAGGATGAATATTAAAAAGAACTACCACTTTTTATAAGATAGATGATTTATTCGATCACATAACAGGGGTAACTGTATTATCTAAGATATACCTTAGATCAGAATATCACCAATTTAGGATTAAAGAGGAGCATATACCAAAAATAACTTTCTGCAGAAGGTACTAACATTAAGAATTTACAATGTTACCCTTTAGAATTACTAACACACCTGCTATTGTCATGTGTTTGATGAAAATTATGTTAAGTAAGTTTTTGATATATTTGTGTTAATATTCATAGATGATATATTAATTTATTCCAAAACTCAATAAGAATACAAAAACCGCTTGGAAACAATGTTGCAACTGTGAGGTAAAAAACCAATGGTATGCAAATTTTAGTAAGTGCAATTTTTTCCAAGACAAGATACAGTACCTTGGACATGTAATATCCTAAGAAGGTATAATGGTAGACGCCAAAAAGTTGAAATCCATTATATATTGGCTAGTTCCAAAAGGCATGGTTGATATAATATTGTTTATGGTAATTACTCGATACTACTGAATATTTATAGATGGTTTTTCCAAGATAGCACAACCCATAATGTACTTACAAAAGAAGGGTGTGAAATTTGTGTGGAAGGAAATATTTTAGGAAAGTTTTGAGGGGTTAAAAAATATTTTCATGGTAGCACTGATACTAAAAATAGTTAATATGGATAAATAATTGGTTGATATATGTAGGAAAACATGTTTAGAAAACCTTGGGCGAGTTTTGATGAAATATGGGCATGTAGTAGCTTATGAGTGTCAAAAATTAAAGGAACACGAAATGAACTATTTGATTTATGACTTTGAATTGGTAGCAGTTATTCATGCCTGGAGAATGTGGACACATTATTTTGTTGGCTATAAGTTCACTTTCATGAAAAATAAAATAAGTTTAAAATATTTTCTTCTCTAACTTGACATGAATGCCAAGCAGGCTATGTGGATAACATTCTTAAGTGACTTTGATTTTGACATCAAGAATATAAAAAATAAGGAAAACACCATGGTAGATGCATTGACTCAAAGTTTAGCAAACATATGACATACATGTGAGCATAAGTGAGACGAATGTTTCATAATTAGTACGAAAAAAACATTAAAAGATCCAAATTATGATCTAATTCATAATAGTTTAAGGAGCGGAACTGCCCAAAATTAATAATTAAAGTATAAAATTAATGTAGAAGGACTACTGGTATATAAAATAGACTTTATGTCCCTAATGAGGATCAAATTAAAAGAACAATTTTGATATAATATCACAAAAATCCATATGCAACACAAGCGATACAACATAAAACAATTTCTACAGTTAAGAAATAAATGTTATGGCTAAGAATGGAGATGGATGTTGTAGAATACTTGGCAAGGTGTCAAGAGAGACAATTGGTGAAAGAAAAACACCATCACCTAGAGGGAATTTTGAATCCCTTACCTATACAAGAGTGGAAATGGGAAGTGATATCATTGGATTTTACAACTGGGCTACCTACATGTGAGAGGTGAAATGAATATATCATGGTGTAGTAGACAAATTAACCAAAGATTCCCATTTCATTATTGTACAATATAATTACAAGGTTGTGCAAGTGGAAAAGGTTTTTATGAAATAAATAGTTTGACTTCATCTCATACCTAAGATAGTGATATCAAATAGAGAATTGAAATTTACCTCAAGCTTTTGGAAGGCCTTGTTTGCTGGAATGGACATGTAACTAATTTTTAGAAGTACACACCATTCACAAACTAGTGGATAAACAAGAAGAGTAAATTACGTATTGGAAGATATGTTCCATATGTATGTTATGAGTCAAATTATGAAGTGGGATGATTATTTACACCTACTAGAGCTCACGAATAATAATGGTTATGAGGAGTCACTCAATAGGAGCCCCTTTGCCCCTTTGAAGCTTTGTATGGGTGAAAATGTCATGTTCCAATGAACTGGTGTCAACCTAAAGATAAGCTTGTTCTAGGAAGATATCAGTTACAGGAAATGGAATTTATGGTTAAGAGGATCATACGAAATTTGAATGTAGCTCAAGATAGACAGAAAACCTATGCAGACATGAAAATAACACATCAAGAGTTCTAAGTAGGGGTACATGTTTATGTTAAAGGATGAATTAAGATGAGTTATTAAGTCTAATAAGTTACTCTAAATTGGCCCCTCAGTTTTGCAGGTCGTTTGAAATATTGACGAGGGTTGGGAAAATGGACTACTAGCTAGCATTTCCATCTCATTTTAAAACTCATAATTTGTTTCATTTATCTATTTTAAATAAGTATGTATATGACCCGAGTCATGAAATTGATTGGCATGTTGTACATGATGAACCAGAAGGAGAATTTCATGTCGAACCACTACAAATTTTGCACTGGAGGGATATTATACTTTGGAATTGAATCATCACTTTGTTTAAAGTGCAATACAAGAAATTTTGTCCTGAAAAGGCCACCTAGGAAATTGAAGATGAGAAGAAAAAAGCATATCCTATGTTGCTTGTGCGAAGGATGATGCTTTTTAAACATCAAGCATGTTGTCAAATTTTTAAGGGGAGGGGAATGTAATACCCCTGGAAAGACTTATTATGTAAATTTTATTTATTTCTGGATATCAAAAAGAGAGGTGATTGAATATTGTTTATTTTATAATAAAATAAAATATTAATGAATTAGAATTTATGTTTGAACATTAATCCTCTATGAAATATGTGAAGAGCATAACGTGAGAAATTAACCTCTAAATGTTAGGGGAAAATAGTTGAAGTGAGTTATGCCTAAAGAGGATGAAAAAAAGAGGGGAAGGAAGATAATACTCCTTCTATCTTTTTGATCTTGATTTTCTAGAAGAAAGGGAAAAAAATAGACATAGATTATAAACCATGAATGAGTATAGGGTTGGAGAAAAATAAGGTGTAGTGGAAATTGTACCAAATATATAGGAAGATCAATATAATATATTGGAAACCATACCAACGCGAGTGAAAGGGTAGTGAACCTAAAAAAGGGTTAGTACGATGATGTAATTGTTGTGGAGGTAAATACTTCGAATTATTTTTCTTCTTGGTTTTGGGTGACAGTTAGATGGAGAGATCAGGGGAACTCACTAAACAATTTAGTTCACAACAAGGAGGAATGTGGAAGACTCTAACCTATTTCTGAGAGGAAACTCATATTAGTGTTTAGTATTTAAAGTAGTGAGTATAAGTTATGAGTTTAATGATATAATGGTAAATGAAAAGTCAGATAAAAGTGATAATTAAGGAATATCATAGGACTTTGTTGTTTGGTTAACACCCTGTTGTAGGTAAACAAAGGATATGATGAACATTGTTCACATTAGGAGACCTGTGCTTGTATGTGAAACTAGAAAGGAGAGATTCTAGGAAAACAAAGAAAAATATTATGTTAATAATGTTAAATAAAGAAAAAAAATAAAATAAAAAGGGAAGGAAATACATTCTAAAAAAACATCCTAGGTTATTTTGCAAAAAATAATTATATATTCAAAGAAACATTATTTCCCTTTAAACGTAGAAGGAATCATACGAGATTCTTATAATTACTATGAAAGTGTGTATGAATTTTAGGATTAATGCTTAAGTTGGATAAATAATTTTTTAATAGTAAAATAACCCATTCAAGGTCTCAACATGAAGAAGATATGTCATAGAGTACTCACAATGATTCCCCATTATAGGTAACGAATGAGTCTTTGGACTAAGTAATAAAATCAATATTCATGCATACATGTATACATCATATATAGTCTATATATTTACAACTACTTAGTATATTTTATTAATAAAGAAGCATTATTAACCTGATGAGAAGGAAAAGCTAGACTATGTTTGTATAGAATTTAGTCTACGTAGAGCAACAAAAAAATTACTGAGCCACTAAAAAGTTGAGAAGATAGTAAAGGTGTAAAATAGGAAAACCATATTATTCCTTAAAGAACAACACATAACCATAATAACTGAGTGTTGTAGCCATGCATGAGGTACTTTGAACATTAATAACAGAGAATATAATAGAGATGTACACAAATTTCAACCATATTCTTCTTTTATATAGGTTTTATTATATATATATATATATATATATATATATATATATATATATATATATATATATATATATATATATATATATATATATATCATTGAAGAATGTAAAATTCAAACAAGCCCTATATTGGCATTTGCTTTTCAAACCCTATGTTAGTATTATGGAAATTGCACTATAACATAGATTTTAAGCCAATGGTCAGGAATACTAATAAACTCAAAAATCCTTAGACAAGTGAAGCAATTAAACAAAAACAATAGCTCTCATATTTTGTTCACATAGCCTCTTCAATGACCTAGGTGAAAACCCTTGGCCGTAATAGGGTTTGACCATGAGATACTAAAAAGTAGTAGTAAGCAAAAATTTTAGAAGTTGCAAGCCATGACCCACCAAGAAAATAAATTAGTGTTATTTAAGAACTTGGAAGCCAAGCGAACTAGCATGATAGGTTAAACTCTTCAGAAGAGAGATAGAGTATCTGATAGCTTGGGTTTTTTGTCCTAGGAGACAAAATAGACATAGTTAAATTCTCTTTGAAAGATATACAAAAGAAGAAAATATAGATTTGGAAGATTTCATTCGAGGGTCGTAAATACTTGAGGAGAGGTAAGGTGAGGTGACCCTCTTTGTGATTGAACTTGCAATAAACGAGAGAAAATTTGTGTAAATGGACTATATTTGAAAGAAAGATAAACTAAAGGGAAAATTTCAGAAAATGTCGAAGAACCTGAGCTTGCTATGTAATGGGATTTGGGAACATCACCTAATGAAACTAGAGCCCTAGTCCTTTTGAATAGTGACCAAAGCTTGAAACCTTCCAGAAAAACTTAATTGGTCAATGGAGAAAACCTTCGTCATTTCCAAGGGACATAAAAACTACCATTCCAACCAAATAAGAACAATTGTGATGAGAGGAAAACATGATTAATTATAAACTTCACCAAGTAAAAGAAAAAAGCATGCACGATGTGATTGTTTCCACTAGGAACTCCATTTTTATGTCTAAGATATCTTAGAAGCATATTCCATGTGCATGATAGACTAAATGAAACATAAGCCAAGGAGAATTTTATAATAAACCCATCAAAACCATTAAAAAATAGCATAAACCCCTCAAAACCATTAAAAAATAGCATTAGGGTTTGGAGTTGAGAGAGAGATCCTTTCTTCGTGAGAACATAAGTCAAAATGAAAACTTCATGAAGGGTTTAGTTTAGATTGGATAGTTACCAAACCCTTACCCAATTTGAGTCCTAATTGTTCATCCCTAAGATTGAATCATGATCATTGATCGCAACTCAATGCCTCCTCCAGCCAAGAACTTAAACTATGTTTTATAATAACATGACGTGTCTTCAATCCATGATATCTAAGCAATGCATGTTCTCTACATTGTGTGTGGAGTCATATTAAAACCCTATATTTTCTAATGAATTTCACAAGGAAAAGATATGGTAATGCTATAAAAATATTGTAGTTAACAAGAGCCGAAATGATCAAACACCATACCTTCAAAAGCATTCAAAGATTAAAATTAATTATATATATATAGATGTATGAAGTGAGACAATGCGAAGAACTAAAATATATAAAAAAGAGGGCGGGGGTGGATATCTTGTGTATATATAGATATAAGGATGTCAAGAGTCTTAGATTAACATAGTGAAACCAAAACTCAACTTGGCTCAAAAAGTTCTATGCAAAAGTCACACATAAATAATAAAGGGCCGAACTGTTGTGTTTCTAAATGCATGTAAACTCAAGGAATTGAATGAGGATGTTAGATGATTTGCTAAAGGAAAACTATACTAGTAATATAGCTACAAATTTTTAAATAAATTGAGTTTATTCTGGTAAGTTTTTTAAAAAAAATAGATAAGATAAAACTCATTTTTTGCATTATTTTACAATTTATTTTTATCCAAATTATACAAATAATTGAATAGTTTCTAGAGACTCGCATTACCTTAAACTAAAAAAACATAGTATAATATTAAGTTTTAAAACACATTAAAAAATATACATCTATTTAAATAATTAAAAGTATTCCCCTCTTAAATCTAATTAAATTAATATATATATATTTTTTATTTTCATATTATAAATTATATATAACTATTATTTATATTTTGATAAGTAAATGTATAACTTTTAGTTTATACTATATCTTAATATTATATTATATTATATTAGAAAATCATATTACAAAATAAATATATATTTCTGTAATTAAAAATATTAACTATCTCGATATAGTTTTTTTAACAAGATCGGATATTTTTGTATTATAAAAAGTAGAGAGCAGACAGAGTCCGGTTATATATTGAGTGCAAAATGTCTTTTGTGGAGGCTCAAAAGGGGAGTGCAGTCCCTACCTCAACATAAGAGACCTTGTTTCTTAAATGCTGGAAAAGAAAAAGCCCATATTGCCGAACAAACTGACCAAGAAGCAAGCAAAATTTGTAGTGCATAAGAAGAAGGAGACAAGAAGTTTACCAAAATTGGTTTATAGTTTCCTTAGGATAATGACCCTTCTTTTTACTGTAACGAGAGGAAGCTTCACCCTGCTCACTTTAGTTTAGAGAATTTATATAATGAACTGCATCCTCAAGACGCTTACACTTATCCTTCAACACTTCAATCTCAGCTCTCTGGTTCTCAATTTCAGTTGTTTGTAGTTATTCACACTCTTCATCTCAGAATGGAGGTCTTTGAGTGTTTGAATGAAGCGGCCGATCATGAAATGATTGGCACGACACAAAACGTAACTGTCATTTTTCTCCACTTTCTCTAAAGGATTACAAGACATCTTGATTGACTTGTTGGCTGTCATACTCTTCTGATCTCTGACCTTGTGCTGGGAGCTTCTGAGCTTGCTGAAGTGATCGCAAATGTTGAAAGCATTTTGGGTCTGCTTATGGAAGAAGGGTGTACACGAAGAAAGAGTCTCGGGCCTATTGAGCTGGGACTTCCAAGTGGAAGGAAAGCTGAGAGAGCTGGAGAGGATTAGGATGAGTGACTAAGGAAAATACACAAAGGTTCCTTTGAAATTTTGAAATGGACCAAGGGCGCAGCTGAGGAGGAAAATGGTGAAGCAGTACAAAGTAGGAAGAGCACATTGGTTGAGTAGAAGAGGAGAGATTCTTTTCAACAGAGAAAGATTCTAATCAAAGGGGATAGTATCAATGGCCTTAGAAGACAATATTAGAGGCCAAAAGAGGATGAACAGAGCCTCAAAAAGTAGGAACTTGAACACTCTTAAAACAATGGTGAGTCTGTTGGAAGAGTCGGTTTGCAAAATAGAACTAATGCTATAAAGGACTTGCTTACCTCTTTTCGACCCCTGCGCATTAGGATTGTTACCGAGAATCCTGATCAATATAAGCTCACCTCCCTTATGAGCCTATTGCTCTCTCCCTCCAGTTGCGTGATGATGATTCTGATGGAGGTTCCTAAACTTGGGATGCTTTTTATAGGCTAGATTTGGCTTACGAGGATCGCGATTCTTCTCTGCTTTCTCAGGAGTAATCCCCTGAAAACCATGCTTGCCCAACTTTCTGTTCAAATCAGTAAGTGTAGTACCCTGATTGATATGACCTGTGTAAGCTATGTTCAGATCTTGGAGGTGGTTTCTTTTCTGGAGCAAACCACGAAGCCTCTGAATCTTCATCATGAGGATATTCCTCTCTGCACGAGAAGGATTGGGAGAGATATTCTTGCCAGACAACTATAGTAGGATCTCCTACTGCTTGTTTGTATGAGGAGGCTTTATTTCTTTCGAGTTGATGTGATTAGTTGTGCTTTGAACCTTAGACCAAGCCTCTTGCAAAGGAAAATTAAGGGATTGCTTTTTCATAGGTCTCATGGATTTCTTTGATTGTCCCAACCCTTCGATCCACTGCCTTGTTAGCGAGTGAATTTTCCTTTTGATTGTGGTTCCTTAGAACATGTTTAAAAGCAACATTTCCTAGGATTTTTAAATTGTCCAAAATTCTTTACCTGATTTTATTTAATGCATGATTTTTAAAGTCTCTCCTTGCTTCCATAGTAGCAATTATAATTGCTGAGTCTCCAATGATGATTAGATATTTAACCTGGAGTCTTTTGAGAATACTAGTGCCCATAAGCAAATTGTAGGCCTCCGCCTTATTGTCTGTCATAATCCCAAGCCCCCATTCATAAGTAGCAATTATTTCACCCTTCAGATCAGTTACTAACCCACCTGCCCCTGCTCTTCTAGGGTGATTCTTAGAGGCTCCATTGAAGAAAAGAGTGTAATTTCTTTGATTTTTGGTCCAGTCCTCAATCTCTTTTTCATTTCCATGAAGTTTCCACTCTCTAGTTTTCAATCCCATCTTCTTTAAAATTTGTATCTTAGCTGAGCCTTCCATGAAGGCCTTGCTATACCATACCTTTTCTTCTTGCTTCCAGCTATTTTGATCCATGATTCACACACCATTTGCACTAATCATCTCCGAGATTTTCCCCCAAGTTTTGGCTAAAATGGTCCTGACATTTGGTTTTTTCCCTTTAAAAATGCACTTATTCCTGGCTAACCAAATTTGCCAACAAAGAGTGGAAGGAAGGCACTTTCAGATTCGAGTTATGGCAATTTTTTTTTGGCATAAGGATAGCTTTTCTCTCAATTTTTGTTTAAAGTTATCAGCTACTCAGTTGTGTCAATGTTCATTTCAAGAGGACTGGTGAGTTGCTTCCAGCAATGATTTGCAATAGTGTAATTTAGGAAGAGATGTTGAATGCTCTCTTCAACTTTTTGACATAAGACACAAATGGAGGGGCCATGGAAACCTTTCTTCCTTAAGTTTTCCACCATAAGGATCTTTCCTTTTAGAAGAGTCTAGGCGAAAAATTTAATTTTGGGGAGGCATTCATTCTTGCAGACAACAGACCAAAGATTCCAATTTTCGTGATTGTTGTGATCTTGAAGAAAGTTGTAGCCTGATTTAACTGTGAAGTTGCCTCCACTTGGGTCCCATATATAACTGTCCTAGCTCCTTTTATTTATGGGAGAAGCTCCTGCAAGAAGGAGCTTCAAATCATCCCACTAATTTTTCAGTCTATTTAGAAGAGACTGAATTCTCCAAGCAATCCATCCATTTTGCTCCCAGTCAGAGATGGAATATAAAGAGTTTGTTCCTTTCTCATCCATCCACTCTTTCAGACCTCTTAGATTTTGATGCTAATTCAAGGGTGTTGCTCCCATTAATCTATCGTTCCAGAAAGAGGTGTCTTTCTCGTTCCCTGGATTCTTAGAGATATAGTCTCTAATTTGAGGGATAATTTTCTTGATGAGTTTCCAAATTTGGGAGAAAGGACGATTTGGAATAATTTCTCTTAGCATCTTTGATCGCTGACAATTAAGATATTTCCTTGAGAGAGCTTCTCCCCACCATTGATCCTTCCCATTTAGCATTCGCCGGACAAGCTTGATACCAAGGGTCTTGTTTGTCAAACCAAGAATCCTGATAGATATGCCTCCTTTTTCAAAAGGTAGAGTCACTTGATCCCAACGAACAAGACTAAATTTGTTTGAATCTTGTTTTCCTCCTTGCCAAAGAAAGCCTCTAGTGATTAGCTCCATTTGTTTGCGAATGCTTGCCGGGGCCAAAATTAGAGCGTACTAATAAATAGGTAAAGTTGAGAGGAGAGTTTTAATTAAAATTGTTATGCCTGCTAAATTTAGCCACATCATCCCCCAACTTTGAATTTTCCCTCTCATTTTTTCAATTTTTTTGTTCCAGACCTCTGTCTTAACCATTTCTTTTGCTAGTGGTAAACTGAGATAAGTAAGATGACACCATTTTAACTGAACCGGGATATCCATAATTTGAGATATCCTCTGCATTATATTTACTGGCACATTCTAAGTATAAATTCTGCATTTTTTATTATTTAGGAGGCCTCCTGAGACATTGAGGAAATCGTCAAGAACTTTTTGAAACCACCTGGCTATGATGTGAGAGGCTCCCCCAATGAGAAAAGTGTCGTCAACAAAGAGCGAGTGGTTTATTTCTTTGACCCCGCAAGCTATTCTAATGCCAATAATTTTCCTTTTTTCTCTTTGACTTTCTAGCTGAATACTCTGCGTTTCCGCCATCAAGATAAAAAGGAATGGGGAAAGCCGGCACCCTTGCCTCAAACCTCTAATGCTTCAAAAATACCTACTAGGCCTGCCATTTATCAACGGATCTATCCAAGGATTGGAAATTCAAGCCAAAATAATATCAATGAACTTGGGAGAGATGCCGAACTTTTGAAGAGTGGCAACGAGGGAATTAAGGTTCACTCTGTCAAAAGCATTGGCCATATCCAACTTTATAACCATGCCTTTTTCCTTACTTTGAATGCTGCTATGGATGGCTTCCTAAACCAATATTACATTGTCAATTATCTGTCGTTTTGGAACAAAGCCACCTTGGTTTTCTAAAATGATACTAGGCAGAATATTTTTCAACCTATTTGCCAATAATTTAGTGGTGATTTTGTAAGATGAATTCATAAAGAGATTGGCCTATATCTATCAAAGGAGATTAGATTTGTTTCTTTTGGGATAAGATCCAAGTGGGATGCTTTGGTGTTTTCACCCACTTTATTTTTTTAAAAAGCGTATTTTATCATCCTTGCTAAATCTTTTTTTATTGTAGCCCAATGGTTCTTGTAGAAAGCTATGGTGAACCCATCCGGACCAGGAGTTTTTCTGGATGCATGCTCCAAATTACCTCTCTAATTTCCTCCCCTTTGACCTCTTTCTATAGCTCTCTGTTTTGTTGTTCATTTATTTTGCTGTTGATTTGCTGTAGGAACTCTTTGTTGTCCACTTGTTGCTCCCCTGCTGAAAGGAGGTTTTTGCAATAATTATGGGTTGCCTTTTTTACTTCCTCCATTTCCTTTATTTCCTTTCCTTCCACTTGAATCTTATCAATTTGGTTGCCAACTCTACTTATCTTTAAATTGTTTTGAAAAAAAGTGGTGCTTTTATCCCCCGCTTTGAGCCATAAGCATCTTGACTATTGCCTAATTTCCTCCTCTTCTTTCCTGTTTTTTTTGTAAAGTTCGAAGCAAATTTCTTTTTTCAAAAGCGCTCTCTTGCTCGATATCTTGTAGATTTTCTTTCCCCTTGCTCCAGTTTTCAAGTTTGTAGGAATTTACAGGGTAAGTTCCTCAGACAGAACACCAAAAGACACCGCTCACAAACAGATCACAGATCAATACACCAGTACTTTTGACGTGGTTAAAACCCTCAAAGAGGGAAACAGTCCACGGCCTGAGCCAACGCGGCCACTTCAGGAAATTTATTAATAAAAGAATGAAAATTTACATAAGCTTCTCTCATGGATGTGTTAACCTACAAATGACCCTCCATGCTCTTTAAATAGAGATCATGGACCAATCGGGTGTTAAGCCACAGATCAAGTGTCGGTGATACTGAGGAGAGAATGAACCGTTGGATCACTACATATCGTGACCGTCGGATTGTAAGTTACAAAATATACATAGTAAGGAAACACACTTTACCTAACTCTATACTAGACCAAGTTATACTTAACTATTTCCTATGTGTCGGAATATCCTAACATTCCCCCCTTAAGAACAACTTGGGATAGGATTGAAGGATTTACAAATGTGACACAATAGGAGAAGGAAGGAGGCACTAGAGCCTATTCCCCCTTAGTGACAACTTCCTAAACTCCAACCATAAATCGAAGTTTAGTGAACTTCGCCTCTGTGAGAACCTTTGTAAAGATGTCTGCAACTTGATCATCTGTTGAACGATATTGCACTTCAAGAACATGGTCGTGGATGAGCTTTCTGATGAAGTGCATGTGCAGTTCAATGTGTTTGCTGCGCTGATGTTGGACTGGATCTTTGCATAGTTGAATGGCACTTTGATTATCACACCAAAGTGTAGTCGGATGCTGCTGCTGAAAGCCAAACTCTGACAGGATCTGACGAAGCCACAAGGTTTCCTTACTAGCTTCTATGGCACCACGATACTCTACTTCTGCTGAAGAAAGAGAAATGGCACCTTGTTTCTTGCAAGCCCATGTAATAGGTCCTGAACCAAGAGTGAACACATAACCTGCAGTAGACTTCCGATCATCAGGGTCACCAGCCCAATCGGAATCAGTGAAACCAACCAATAGAGGAGATGCTTCGGCACTGTAATGAATCCCAAACTACACTATACCTCGAACATAATGAAGTATTATTTTAGCTGCTTTCCAATGACTTTCACGTGGGTTTTGCATAAACCGAGCAACAAGGCCAACAGCAAAGGAAAGGTCAGGACGAGTATGGGTTAGATACAAAAGTTTTCCTACAAGTGGACGATATAAGGTAGCATCAACTTCAGGAGAAGTACAAGTGACTAAAAGTTTGACTCCAGACTAAAAGGGAGAAGGGGCTGGCTTACAGTCTTCCATGTGAAAATGGCGTAGAATATCACAGACATACTTGGACTAGGAAAGGGAAATACCGTCCTTGGATTGCGAGACCTAAAGACCAAGAAAATAATGTAAGTGTCCTATGTCTGTCATTTCAAACTTCCTTTTAAGGCTAGTCTTCACATGGTTTATAAGGTTGGGATCACTACCAGTCAAGATAAGATCATCAACATAAAGAACAAGAATGATAAGAGACTTGCCCACTTTCTTGGTGTAGACAGTATTGTCAGAATAACACCTAGAAAAGCCATTTTCTAAAAGAAAGTTATCCATTTTGGCATACCAAGCTCGAGGAGCTTGCTTGAGACCATAAAGGGATTTCTTAAGCTGACATACAAGGCTGGAGTCTGTTTGTATAAAGCCAATAGGTTGTTCCATATAGATTTCTTCATGCAAGTCCCCATGCAAGAAGGCATATTTAACATCCATCTAATGGACTTCCCATTTGAAAGAGGCAGCAAGGGAAAGAACAAGGTGGATAGAGTTAATTTTGGCAACAGGGGAGAAGTTTTCAGTGTAGTCAGTGCCTTCAACTTGTGAAAAACACTTAGCAACAAGACGAGCTTTATGTTTATCAACTTTCCCATCTGGTCCATACTTGGTTCTGTAAACCCATTTGCATCTAACAATTTTTCATCCCTTCGGTAGAGGAACAAGATCCCATGTATCATTTTCCAATAATGAATGATATTCTTCATTCATAGCTGCTTCCCAATCTAGATGGCCTGAAGCTTCTGCAAAGGTGTCAGGATCATAATTCACTGAAGCTTGAGCCAGTAAAGAAGAGGCTCTATCAAACTGAGAACGTGTACGTCGCTGATCTGTAGGATCACCGGCAAGATCACCTGCTGCATCCCGAGTAGCACAGACCCATTTTGGAAGCTGAGGAGCTGAAGGAGGATCCTGAGAAGGTGGGGGAGGATTGTCATCCTCACTTTCATCATCTGAAGAAGAAATATTTTCAAAAGTAGAAGAGATAAGAAGAGGTGGAACATCCGTCGAACTAGGCTCGTAGGCCGATATATTTTCAGCAAACTTTACATCTCTTCTAATGATAACATTCTTGGACTGAAGTGGAATAAGTCTATATCCTTTGACATATTCAGAATATCCAACAAAAATACATTTTTCACTCTTAGGTTCTAAAGCTTTATGTTTCTCATTTGGAATATGGGCCCATGCTTCACTTCCAAAAACACGAAAGTGACTTACATCTGGTTTAATTGAGCTCCATGCTTCTTCTGGAGTGATACTATTTAAAACCTTAGTAGGAGTGCGATTTATTATGTAATTTGCACAGTTAATTGCTTCTGCCCAATAATTAATACTAAGTCCTTTAGATTGAAGCATACAATTAACCATTTCCTTTAAGGTGTGATTCTTCCTTTCAGCTACACCATTTTGTTGTGGAGTATATGGAACAGTATGTTGCATTTGAATTCCATTCTTAGTGCAAAAGTTGATGAATTTGTTGTTAACATATTCTCCACCATTATCAAATCTTAGCTTAAGAATTTGATGTCCAGATTGTTTTTCAACAAAGGCCTTAAAGGCCAAGAACATGTTAAATACTTCACTCTTGAGTTTTAAGAAGTATACCCAAGTGCGTCTGGAGAAATCATCAATGAAAGTTAAGAAATACTTGTAGCCAAAGAATGAAACGACTGGAAGTGGACCACATAAATCACTATGCACAAGTTGTAGAGGGGCTAACGCTTTCTTAGAAGAGTTTCCAAGATTAAGAAGACCAAGGTGTAAGAGTTTTTCTTGTTCTCTTATTAAAGAATCACAAAAAGAATCAAAGGAAGGGGACTTGTAGTCTTGTCCTTGAGAAATGAAGGCTTCTCTTATAGAATGGAAGGTGGAAACAAACACAGAGTAGGATGGTCCCAACTTAGTAAGAATGGAATAGATAAGGTTAGTATCTTCTTTCTTAACCTTAACACCTTCCAAGAGAAGTCTAAGGGTCTTGAACTTGGACAAAAAATCTTCAATGCAAGAAAAATTATTGGGGTCCAATGTAAGCAACTCATTTTCAAGTTGATGGGCTCTAAGTTCATTTTTTAATCCAAAAACTTTAGTAATCTATTTCAATGCTTCATCAGGAGTATCAAGTTCTGCAATATTGTTATATACATTTTTGTGCCTTACAACTCCAAGCATGAAATGTCCATAAACCAAGGGCTCCTAAGTCCCTAAAAGTGTTGTTCTAACCCCTAAAGGATCAAGGTCAACAAATTACAGCTTCTCCCAGAAGTTCTCCACCAGAAACTGCTCAGAATAAGTCAAAACAGGATCATTTCAGCTGCTCCACTGGCTAGGTGCGTTGCATAGCACCTAAATACACTGGCTAGGTGCGTTGCAACGCACCTAAATGTGCTATGAGGGTGTGTTGGGCGAGAAATGACAAATGGCAGTGTCATTCCGCGAGGTGGAGAGACAATGGAAGCTTCCAGAATCTTCTCCTATGACAGTTGCCTCACTGAATTCGACCAAGGATGAGTAAGAGGCCTCCAGTCTCCAAGTGGAAGCAAGAACTGACAGAGAGAAGACACTAATCAAATCACAAGTTGACTCATCCTCCTTACACATATCTATATATGGATCCCTCATCCCAGAGATCCAAAGGCTGGAATTTTGCACATTGTAAGGAATTACTGTTGGTTTTGAGACAAACATCAGAGTATTGGGTGATCTATGCTTTGTTGGAGGTGAAGAGGGGCTTCTTTGCTGGGAGGTTGATGCTGGGTCAGGAACCATCGGTTGTAACTCCTCCTGGATCTTCTTGTTTATCAATAAAAACTATTTGAGTTTCTCCTCCATGCTTTTGTATCATTGATGCTTGTTACATTTGTATGGTTAACTTAAATCTGATCCTAAGTTGTTTATGAATATAGATCCATGTCTTTGTATAGTTTTCTTCTTCTGTGATCTTACAGGTACTTGGTGAAGCTGGGAAAGTAAGGGAGCAGGTAGCTGGAAGCTGTCAAAGAAGAGAGGGATTGGATTAAAGGATTAGCGCAAGACACAGGTTGGTTCTTTCTATTCCTCTCTATCTATATTTCATAAAGGAAATACAAAAGTAGTTTTTCTATGTTTGTTTCTAAGGCAGCTGTCACACCTTAGTGGGATAGAGCAGTTCTAAATAGACACTTTTCCCGGTAACAAATATGGAATCTAAGATCTGGAGAAATAGATATCCCTATCAACCCACGTGCTTGATCTTGCCTATTTTCCCATTTAGCTGCCTTATCTTCATCTTTTGGTTTGGTTTCTTGGCCTGAGACTATTCTGTAGAGACCTTTACTTCTAAGTAAATCCACAATGTAGGACCACCATTGGAAGTAGTTGGTGCTGTCAAGAATAACTTGGCATGGACTTTCCATTTTAATATAAACTAAAGCTATAGATGCTGAAACTAAGTGTTCCAATGGAAAGATCTTGAAAAATTAGGCTGTTTAAAAAAAAAAAACGGTTCTGAAAACGGCTTCCGGATGAAGAAGTTATGGCTTTTTGAACAAAATTTGATGAAGATACCGACGAAGTGCGGGAATGTGCGGAAATGAAAAATCCGCCCCCAAAAAAAAGGATACTTGAACTCAAGACCTCTACTCTCATAAATTAACTTTGGACCAAGTGAGCTATACAAAAAGTTTGAGAGAGAGAGAGAGAGAGGGGGGCCGGGGGGGGGGGGGGTTTGAAGCTTTGGGTTGCGTGCTTGCTTTGAGAAAGCTCTTTTTCCCTACAAAACAAAAAACACAAAACCCAACACGGACATACAAAAAAAATGAACCTTACGGCTCGAAGTTAGCTTTAGCCAGAAACTAAATATTTTCCTCAATGTTTCTGATTTTCCGAGATCACACTAAGGCATAGCGGAAAAGAGCATATGCATGAGAAAAATCCTTCCTTTCTGTTTCTGATTTGCCCAGATCGCATAGAGTCACGGGGCAAAGATCATACGCAAAAATGAAAGGTATAGATCCGGTAATAAAAAAGGCTAAATAAACCGAAACCGAAATAAACAGAGAGAAAATAACTGTAAACTGCAAATAAACACTGTATAGCTCCAGATCTTAAAAATGACACAGCTAGGGCTACCGAAAACCTTTTCACGTGAAACGAAATGGGTTCCTCACTGGAAAAAATGCTCCCAACTCAACAGAGCAGTCCTCTCAGCCCGAAAGCAGTCAGAAACAGTGGATCTAGGAAACGGTAGTCAGATGCAGTTCTACCGTCTTCAAATTTGGATCACCAACAGACGCGGCCCTCAAATAGCTCTGATACCATGTAGGAATTTACAGGGTAAGTTCCTCAGATAGAACACCAAAGGACATCGCTCACAAACAGATCACAGATCAATACACCAGTACTTTTGATGTGGTTAAAACCCTCAAATAGGGAAACAGTCCACGGCCTGAGCCAACGCGGCCACTTCAGGAAATTTATTAATAAAAGAATGAAAATTTACATAAGCTTCTCTCATGGACGGGTTAACCTACAAATGACCCTCCATGCTATTTAAATAGAGATCATGGAC
This sequence comes from Pinus tabuliformis, assembly GCA_031772625.1. Taxonomy (NCBI): domain Eukaryota; kingdom Viridiplantae; phylum Streptophyta; class Pinopsida; order Pinales; family Pinaceae; genus Pinus; species Pinus tabuliformis. Next base: position 503,291,005 of record CM062808.1, read on the forward strand.
TAATCAGGTGTTAAGCCATGGATCAAGTGTCGGTAATACCGAGGAGAGAATGAACCATAAGATCACTACATATCGTGACCATTGGATTGTAAGTTACAAAATGTACATAGTAAAGAAACACACTTTACCTAACTCTATACTAGACCAAGTTATACTTAACTATTTCCTATGTGTCAGAATATCCTAACAAAGTTTCTTTTGCAGCTCTATTTTTTTTTTTTCCTTGAGAGGGTTTCCTCTTGCCCAAGCTTTTAGATTTGATCATAGTTTTTTTAATTTAGTTTCCCACACATAATGGGGGGAGCCTAAAATAGGGGTTTCCCATCTCTTCTTTACCAGCTTACCAAAATCTTCCTTGCTGTCCAGAGTTTGTTATATTTGAAAGGAATCGGCCCGAGATTCTCCAGCCTATCCAAAATCAGCACCACCGGTTTATGGTCAGAGGCAGATGCATGCATTATTCTGCTTTTGAAGGTTGGGAAGGTTGTTGCTATATTGTCTTGAATCAAAATTATATCTAGTCTTTCCTTGATATTATGTGCCCCCAATCTTTTATTACTCCAGGTGAATCTTCCATTGCTTGGTGGAATGTCAAGAGGTTTATGCACTTCTATGTTGTCTCCCAGGGCTACTCTTGAGGGGTCATTGATGTAATTTCCTCCCAACTTCTTATCTATATGTCGAACTAAATTTAAATCCCCTACTATAACTAAATTTCTCCTTGGATCTTCTTGTGCTTCTTCCTTTACTGATTCCTAGCACATAGCTTTATCTCTGTAGTGATTTGGAGAGTATAAATTTCTTACAGTATACTCTTCATTCATTTTCTTATTTTTTAGATCTCTCCTGACCCAATAATTGTGATGTTTTTGATGGACAAGTTCCCATTTCCATTTGTTCCACAGCATGCAGATATTGCCTGAAGCTCCAATGGAGTCCATAGCTGTACCTTCAATTCTTTTTGAGTCTTAATCAATTTTTGAACCTCTTGGTTGCTGACTTTGGTCTCTTGGATCATAAAAATGTCTAGTTGTTCTTGTTTTATTATGTCTCAAGTTGAGTTGGTTTTGAGAGAGGAGCCCAAACCCCTGCTGTTCTAAGAGACTAAAATCATTATTTACTCGATTTGTGATGAGTTCCATCATTTTACTTTTGTTGATTTTTTCCCCACTTCCCTTTTGTTTGCTAAGGAAGGATTCCATTGGCTGTTGAGTGTCGATGGCCATTTCCTTTGCTGCTGCTTTATCTCGTATTTCTTTGTTGGATTTCCTTCCTGCTTTTTTTAGCTACTCCCACACATGGGTGCTTTCTTTGACTTTTTTTCTAGTTAGGATTTGATCAACGGTGGGTGGGGGGGAGGATAGGCTCTGAGTGGGAGAAGAGATGATGGCTAGTGCATTGGCTTGGGTAGGGGAACGAGGGGATGGATAGTCTTCCCCTAGGATTTCAAAAGGATTTGAGGTCATGTTTACTGGAGGGTCCTCAATGATAGGAGGGATAGAAGCTAAAGAAAAAGTTTTGAGGGGCTGAGAGGGGTTGGAGAAGCTTGTTTATTATGGGGCTTCTTTCATTTACCTGTTCCCAAGTATCTTCTTGTGTCTCTACATTCTCAGCATTCTCCATTCCTTTTAATTTACTACACCTATATGCAAAATGACCGTATTCATGGCATACCTTGCATTTTAAAGGGATTTGTTCGTAGTCTAACTGCTGGATGTGAGTCCATTGGTTCACCTTGATTTTGATTGCCTCCGATAGTCCTTTCCCCAAGTCTACTTCCATGCAGATGAGAGCATAGGAGTTCATGTTATCTTTTGGCTCACATCTGTCTATATACTTGCCAACCGCATTTCCGTTGGCTCTCATCGACTCATCACCCCAACGATGGAGGGGAAGGTGTGGCAATTAACCCACACCGACAAAGCGCTTGGGATGTCCATCTCTAAGTCAAAATCCAGTGACCATCTGTTTAGATACAGGCCTCTAGAGTCCATAAAGTAAGGACCATTTCTGAATTTGAGATACCTATCTTCTTTGTTTTCAAATAGAAAAGTGAAGTATCCCCTTCCACGAAACCTTATAGTTATGTTCCCTTGTATATTTGAACTCCAATTTCTCTCCACCCATTTTTGAACCACTCTAGGGGAGGGCCACAACCCTATAAATTGTCCTACCAATCCTCATTCAACTAAAGATATAGCGGCTTTCCTGGGTAGAGTTGGGGGTAAAGAGATCTTTGATATATCTACTAACTTCTTCACAAATTTGCTAGTAGTTGGCCTCGCTTTTGGAGCTCCGTTTTCTGCTATTAATGCTGCAAATGCTGCTTCTTATTCATTGATTCCATGCTGCGAGGATGAGTCTCCCCCTGCAGAGAGGGACATGGTGAAGGAAAGCTCAGCAGCAGGAGGCTGCCGAGCGGAAGGAAAAGAATGAAAAGATTCCCAGGGAAAGGAGAACCATCAGGGAGGGGCCGAGGCCGAGCTCCAGGAGGCCCAGTAGTAGGGGGCTGCCAAGCAGGAAGGCTATGGGAGACAACGAAGGAGCTAACTCAAACTTGCGTGCACGCTCAGCTGGATCAACAGTTCCACGATAGGGTAATATTGTTCCTTGATGGCATCTAGGAAAGAATTCCAAGTGCATGGTTCGCATCAAATTAAATATCTCGATATAGTTAAACTACAATTAATTATTATAATATTTAATCTATTTTTATTTTTCCTAATGTAATTATCTTTTATGTTTTCATATTAAAAATTTCACTCCCATTTATAAAATATGAATTAAAATATAATAATATTTATAGTATGTTATGAATCATAATTTAAACCAAATAACTACTGATATAATCGACCTAAATGAATCATAACTCTTCATAATTTAAATGAATTTTCTTTTCTTTATATAAACTTGATATAAAATCATATTATTTACTGTCGAAAATACAACACACACAAATATATCTTCTTAGATAAAAATATGACTCTTAGTTTATACTATAATATAATATTCTAATGCTACATCATATTATAAATCAGACTTACAAAACAAACATCCATTTATCTAATTAAAAATACCACCTATCTAGCTATAACTAAACTACACTTAATTACTATAATATTTTCTATATTTTTATTTTAATATTATAAATTTTTCCTAATATAATTCTCATTTATCTTTTCATCCATGAAAATATAACTCTCATTTATTTTATATATATATAGATATAGATATATATAATATTGGTTAAACAAAAATATAACTCTTAATACATAAGGTAATTTAATATTCTAATATTATATTATAAAGTATACCATAAAATAAGCATATATTTATAATTAAAAATATTATTTACTTAGATATAACTAAATTAATATTAATTATTATAATATTTTTTATATTTTTATTTTAATGTTATATTTTTTTTTTCAAATATAATTATTTAACTTTTCATAATCAGAAATATCACTCTCATTTATAAAATATCTATAATATTAAAATATTACATTATATTATGAATCATATTTTAAAATAAAAGCCTATCTAGAATGAGAGTATATCAGTCTAAATTCTAGATAATTAAAATTAGTTATATCTTTTTTATATAAACTTGATATAAAGTTATATTATTTATTGTCTTTCATATATATAAATATATATAACTATCATTTATATTTTAGTAAATAAAAGTATAACTCTTAGTTTATAATATAATATAATATTCTTATACTATATTATATTATAAATGATATTAAAAATAAACATCTATTTATAAATTAAAAATACTACTTATTTAGATAAAATTAAATTATAATTAATTTTTATAGTATTTTATATAATTGTATTTTAATATTGTAATTTTTTACAATATAATTTTGATTTATCTCTTCATAAAAAAAATATCACTCCAACTTATTATATTTTAAAACAAACACCTACCTCTTTATTTTTGTCGTAAATGAAAATATTATTCCAATTTATAAAATATGATTTATAACAAACACCTACCTCTTTATTTTTGTCATAAATGAAAATATCCTTCCCGTTTATAAAATATGATTTATAATATGGTATTATTATAGGTTATAAATCATATTTTAAAACAAGTACTTACCCATTTAATTACCGTAGATCAATTTTAATCAATTTTAATTTCCGGTAATATAAATTTGTTTTTTTATATATATAGGTACTCTTAGTTTTATATTATAATATAATAATTTAATAATATATTTCATTATAAATGATATTAGTAATTAAACTATTATGTATAGAATTAACAATAATACTTATTTGTAGCACTGAGGTGCATGGTGTAATGGTAGGGGGGATGGCTGTCGCCCCCCACCCAGGTTCAAATCCTGCTGAGGCAGGCGAGTGACGTTGTATAGAGAGATTGATGTAAAATAGAGATTGATGTAAAGGTCCTACCCCAGCATACAAAAAAAACAATAATACTTATTTGTATATAATTAAATTAATTTATATATTTTTAATATATATAATATATATATTTTAATATAACACTTATATATAATATAATTATTAATATTATTGTTGTTGTGGTTGTTGTGGCTGTTGTTGTTAAGTTAAGTTAGACACCAAATTGGTATATGAGATCCTCTTATTTGTGAGATAAGAGACCTACAAAACATACATATTCTACCCCTTAACCTCTTAAAAAAAACACAATAAATCCTATTTCAAAATAAACACTTTATATAATTAAAAAAATAACTACGTAAATATAATTAATTATTATAATATTTTATATATTTTTATTTTAATATTATAATTTTGTTCCTAATATAAATCTGATTTATCTTTTTATAAATGATGATATTACTGTCATTTATATAATATGTTGTATAATATAACATTAATAATATTATATTATATTATGTTATAAGTCATATTCTAAAACAAACAAAATTTGTCTATATTAATTTTAATTCCTATAATTTAAATTAATAGGTTTTTCATCATATAACTTTTATATAAAATTTTATTATTTAATATATAAATTCAAATATTTTATTATAATTAACAATAAAATATATATTTCTTATCAATATATTTTTATTTTAATTATTATATATCAATTAAACATAAAATAACTTATATATATAATATAAAATTAATTATATTATTTTTACTTCCTAACCAATTACATATCTTTAAAAGTAAACTATTTATTTTCCTTATTTTTTATTATTTTTATATAATACGAATATAAAATTAAAATAGAAATTAAATATTTTATTAATGAAAAAAATTGAGTTTTTTTGTTATTTTAAGAGAAATTTTTTGGCGTAAATCACAAGATAAAACATTAGTCGACGAGTTTCGAACCAACTAGTATGGTTCATCGTCAGGACAAGTTGAAGAGACACATCCAACTTAACATGTTAAATAGTTTGAGCAGAGTCTCGAACAACTATCACGACTAACGGCTACTTTTGACTATTTTAAAATTTATTATTATAAATATTTTTCTATTATTATTTTTAAAAGTAAGTTACTAAAAAGTAAGTTACTCAAATGTAGTGTTAAGCCACCGTAAAGATACGAAAAATTCAAGACTTACAATTTGGTCTCGTTTCAAAATAGAATCGCCAACATTTTGTTTATCGTCCTATCTTTGACATCTGGTTACATCGTATTCTGATTACACGGTAGTAAGTTTGGACTCTTGCAGTAGTATCATATTTAATTCCTGTAACTCTATTTCTATTTATACTTTCACCTCTACCCTTTCTCTTCACGACTTTAATCACTTTATTTTTGGATTTTTTTTTTGCAGTTGATATCAATGGCTGCTTCCAAGCTCATATTAGTGTCAGGCATTTGCATTTTTGCCATATTCCTGCTCTCTCCCGTGAATTGTGACTATTGTTCGTGTTGCGCCAATCCACCGTGTGACTGCTGCATAGAAACTTGTTCGTGCGTGACCTCAATATGTACCTGTGCTACAGATGGGACCGCACCGAAGAGGGCTGTTGGTGCTGCGGAAGGCGTTGTACCGAAGAGGGATGTTGGTTGTCATAGCCGCTAGGTTTGGACGCTAGATAATCACGACGAAGCTAGTTATATACAGCCAAAGTCCATTACTTTTTACGGATTTAAGTAAAACCAGACACTGTTATTGTTTATGTTTGCTTGGGAGTTATTCTTTAGGTTTTCTTGGGAGCTAATAAGACTGTACAATAATGTCAGGACATGGCTGGGCCATTTTCATGACAGGTTTATTAATTATATGAATGTTTATCTAAAGAATCCTGAATACTTTATTTTCATTTAGATTTTATATTTAGGTTTAGGGTTGTGAGTAAGAATAAACTCCATCTATATAAAAATAGCATAAATTTTTATTATAAAGAAGAGATATATAATTTATAATTTAAAAATATGATTTTTGATTTGCAATGCTTTCATATTGAAATATTTGTTATATGTTTGATATAATATTTTTGATAAAAAGAGATATATAACTTATAATTAAAAAAATAGTTAGTTTTGATTTGAATTGTTTGGTATTGAAATATTTATTAGGTTGATGATATTGTTATATTTTTAACAGTTAAATTTTTGATAAAAAATATATAATTAGTAATTTCAAAAATCTTATTTTTAATTTACAATCTTTTGATAATAAAATATTTTTATATTGAATAATTTTGTCAGACCTAAGTTGTCCAATTTATTCTTTTCGATATACAGATCTTTCCCTCTTATAATTACGGTATCTATCTTTAGTATCTCATGAATGTTATACAGATCTTTCCCTCTTATGATTATGATATCTATCTTTACTATCTCATGAATCCTCATGGTTTGTATGCTTCTAAATTGTCATTGCATTGAATGGGATTTGTTCCTATATCCAACCTTACTGAGGCTTATCCGAGAGGATGTGTATATCTACATTCTCCTTTACTGAGACAAGGTCAAGGATGGTGTCACTGTTAAATTTCCCTTAACAGCCCAAAGATCATCAATACCGAATATTTCACAAACAAAACTTAACATGATAGATGACATACCTTGATTAACAGCGGAAGATGTAATGGCTGCCATCTACTTTGATGTGACTCCTGACTGCTCCTCTTCTTCAGAATTCGGTTTCTCTCCTCTTGCCCTCACTTCCTTTATGTGCTTCTTGATGGAGAAGAATGCAACTCTTGTGTGTGGGAGAGAGAGGACCCAATCCTTTATATATTATTTAACTCTAATCTGGTACGTCCATCATATACCAATTCAACGCTTAAGATCTAATGCTTTAATGCTTTAATGCTTTAATGCTTAGATCAGGTCACATTAAGATTAGAAACTGCTTTAACGTTAAAAGCATTTGCTGTTTCCAATAGAAGATTTCTAACATTCTCCCACTTGACCAGACTATTCATAATATTAAGCGTTGAACATCATACTATGATAAATTGCTGAGAGTTATGGCGGTTGTGCACTATTAATTCAATGCATTCCCTTCCATATACTATAATACCAGCAATCCATCAATTCATACTCATAATTTATATAAAACAGCATAATGGTCCACATAATGTCTTATATCATAATGATTAAACATAATATCTTTATAAGACTCTTTCTTATTTAAAATTACATAAAATACGTACTACTTCATTAAAACAAGAGACACATAATTGTATATCAGAAACACATAAAAGAGCTCAGAATGTCACACATCAATTATTATTAATACAACCAAGACCCATTCTTTGAACATGTTCCTTAAATTGTCTTGGTTGTAACCCTTTCGTCAAAGGGTCTGTAATCATAAGTTCTGTCCTGATGTGCATGATTGACATTCTTTGTTTCTGAACCTCATCTTTCACAACAAGATACTTCAGTTCTATATGTTTGGCACCTTTAGAGTACTTGTCGTTCTTTGAGAAAAATACTGCTGCAGAGTTATCACAATAAATTTTCAGCGACTTGCTAATGGTGTCGACAACCGCAAGTCCTGAAATAAAGTTCCGCAACCATAATGCATGAATTGTGGCTTCAAAACATGCCACAAATTCTGCCTCCATAGTGGATGAAGCAACGATAGTCTGTTTCGCACTTTTCCATGATATGGCACCTTGATCAAACATAAACAGGTAACCAAAAGTCGATTTTCTAGTATCGATGCATCCAGCAAAATCTGAATCGTTATATCCAATCACTTCCGATTCATTGGATGAGCATGTAATCTTTCGTTGAGAGAAATTCCTTAGTCTCATGCAATATACTTAAATTACTTGCAGCAAGCAAGACGTCATCAACATAAAGGACTAGATAAATAAACTTGCTCCCACTGATCTTTCGGTATATACAGTGATCAACCGTATTTTCCTTAAAACCAAAAGATGTAATAATGGTATTGAACTTAATATACCATTGTCGGGATGCTTGTTTAAGCCCATATATTGACTTCTTAAGTTTACACACCAATTGTTCTTTACCTTCTACAGAAAAACCCTCAGGTTGATCCATATAAACATCCTCATCAAGATCTCCATTCAGAAAGGTTGTTTTCAGATCCATTTGATGTAACTCCAAATCATAATGAGCTACTTATGCCATTATTATTCTTAGTGAGTCCTTTTTCGAAACAGGAGAAAATGTCTCCTTGTAATCAACACCATCTTTCTGAGTGTAACCCTTAGCAACAAGTCTAGCTTTATACCGTTCGATATTACCACTAGAGTCGTGTTTGATTTTTAAAAACCCATTTGCATCCGACTCTTTTACAACCATGTGGTAACTCAATGAGATCCCAAACTTCATTATGTTGCATAGATTTCATTTCTTCTTTCATGGCATTAATCCATTCCTTTGACTCTTTACTTTCTACAGCATGTGAAAACGAAACTGGATCCTTATTGATTCCAATATCATAATCTGATTCTTGCATATAAACCACATAATCATCAGAAATAGCTGACCTTCGATTTCTTTGAGGTCTTCTTAATGCTACTTGTTGTGGTTCATGCATATCAGTATTATGTAAGTCATTTCCTTCAGGAAGTACTTCTTCATTTATATGTTGTTCATTATCATCATGCTGTCATACAACAGCTGGAACAACATTTGGAGTAATAGTAGATGGAGGAACTATTCTAGGTAATGTAACATTTACCCTTGTTTCTTTATTTCTACTATTTCTCTTCTAGTACTCCCACTGACTTCACCATTCTCAATGAATCTTGCATTACCAGTTTCTACAATTCTTGGACTATGACTAGGACAGTAAAACACATACCCTTTAGATTTCTCAGGGTAACCTAAAATACCCACTGATCGTTCGAGAATCTAATTTCTTTTCATGTGGATTATAAATTCTCGCTTCCGCTGGACAACCCCAAACATGCAGGTGTCTTAAGCTAGGTTTCCTGTTAGTCCATAACTCAGAAGGAGTCTTTTGAACAGCTTTACTAGGAACCCTATTCAACAAATAATTAGCGGTTTTGAGAGCATACGACCACAAATTCTTAGGTAGTGTAGAATCTGACATCATACTCCTAATCATATCCATTAACATCCTATTGCGCCTTTCTGCTACACCATTTTACTGTGGTGTACCTGGCATTGTGTTTTGCGTACATATGCCATGACTTTCGAGGAATTTTGCAAATGGACCTGGACACTGGCCTGACTCATTATATTTACCATAATATTCACCACCTCTATCAGACCTTATGATTTCCACCTTTTTATCTAATTGCCTCTCAACTTCCTTTACAAACGTCTCAAGGACATTCACAGATTGAGATTTTTCATGAAGCAAATAGACATAACCATAACGGGAAAAATCGTCAATGAAAGTGATGAAATACTTTTCTCCATTAAAGGCTGGAGTGTCCATAGGTCCGCAAATATCAGTGTGTATTATTTCAAGAAGCTGGCTGCTTCTAGTGGCTCCTTTCTTATTATGTTTGGTTTGTTTACCTTTAATACAATCCACACATAATTCTAGATCACTAAAGTCCAAATTTGACAAAATTTCATTACTTACTAATCTCATCATTCTTTCTTTGGATATATGACCTAGTCGTTTATGCCACAAGAAACCAGAATTTTCATTCAACCTGCTACGTTTACATCCAACATTATTTACTACATTCAACAAGGAATTCGCATAAGTGTCATTCAGTTTCAATTTATATAAACCATCAATTAGAATACCAGAACCAACATTATCAATATTCTTATATAAATCAAAACAACCAGATCCAATCATACATCTAAAACCAGAAATATCCAATTTACTTGCGGAAATAAGGTTTCTAGATAATGAAGGTACATAAAGGGTACTGTATAAGTCTAATACATATCCACTTTCTAGAATTAGACGATAAGTCCCAATGCCTTCAATTGAAGATTTCATTCCATTTCCCATAAAGAGAAAACGATCTTCATTTGTATTTATGGTTCGGATCATAAGAAATCCTTGCATATTATTGGAAACATGAGTTGTAGCACCAGTATCAAGCCACCATGTATTAATAGGAACTTCAACTAAATTTGATTCAAAACATACGAAAGATAGATAACCTTCAAATCAAAAATGAAATAACTATAAGCTCATAACTAACGCGATTCAGATGTAGACATAATAGCATAATATAGCACTCCTTTGGGTAGATACTATCTTATACTTAACATAATTAAATACCAAAACATAAGTAGGTAATAAATATTTTCAATTAAATAGAACTGACATCTTTGGATGATCAATATTTATTTAATCAAAATATCTATCAAACCTCATCATGTCAACTAGTTATAGAACAAGACTTTCCTTTGGGTAAGTTCTCAGGTTCTATCATTAGTGACGCCAGTTCTTAATTGGTATTATTATAACTGGCAATTTCTATCATTAATCATTATGTCACTTATGCACTAAATGATTATTCTGATTTTGACCACTTTGGTGATTAACAAAATCATAAATCTCATGTGCACAAATAACTTATAACACATACCTTATGCAAAACAACATTATGATTTTGACCACTTTGGTTATTAACAAAATCATAAATCTCATGTGCATAAACAATCATTATTGTATGCAAAACAATCATTCATAGAGCAATTACTTTTATGCCCAAATTTCAAACAAGGTCGAAAACTTTATATTTGACGGTAATATACACCATGGTTGACATGCAACCTCAAAATTTCAAAATCCGGATCATCAATATATCATTATATCATATAAAACATGAACTCTACACTCAATAGAGTAAACAAGGCCATATGCTAATCTTGATGAACTCTACACTCAATAGAGTAAACAAGGCCATATCCTAAAACATGGAATACAGGGAAGTCAAATGTAAAAATTCTGGTCGATCCCCAACAAACCCAATGCAAAATCTTGGAACCAAATGCTCGTAAGGCACAGTATTAAAGTCTCGTGTGTTTCTCGTAAATATATGGAAAAATTTAAGGCCCTCAAAAGGTAAATCATACATTACTTTCTTTAACTTCAGAGAAAACAAGACACCTGCCTGTACGGTGAGCTAGTTTCACACAAGACTTCCATCAAATTTAGAGAAAATAAGATAAGACCTCTTTAATTGATAAGCGAGTTGCATACGTTTTCCTCGTTGAATACATAATTTCTTTTCTGTTTAAGGAAAGCGATAGACTTACCTACAAGGGAAGCCAATCTCGCGATGATCTTTGACTTCATAGTCTTAATAACAGCTTCTCGTTCCAGGAGAATCATATCCTTCTTATTTCGTTCCATTATTTTCCTTGAAAGTCGAAAAGCTTCGACACCTGATTTCATTCATTTGCCCTCTTCCAGCGACCAGGCTGTGTCGGGTATTTTGACTTCTCTGTTTCGAGTCTTAAATAAACAAGACAAATTTTTCATACTAATTTCAAGGGGGATTTCTAGATGATTAAGACTGGAGAATGAATGATCATGTGGTGGAGGCGAAAGCGAATTTGTCAAACTGTTTGTAAGTCTCTCAATCAAACACACAGTTTTCAAATTCCTCCTCTTCTTTACACAACATTGGGGCATTATCACCAATCTATTAAAATTTTAAAATAATTGACATGAAATGATTGTCACAGAACGATCAATGGACGGGTTTGTCATGGAGAGAGAAAGCCCGTGGCATGCTGGAGTTCGCAACAAAGAAGATTCAACTTCGTTTTGCATGCAGCGATTCACTGAGCAAAATTATCACTCACACGCTTTGGGAGTGAGGGGCACTCAAGAATCAAACCAGGGGATATGATAAATCGGATCACGAATCTTGATTAACATCATGAGTAAAGCACAAAATCTGTTATTGTGAAGCATGCGCAGGACTTGATTAACATCATAGGAAATATTCAGTTATTGATTGTGGCTCTGATACCAAATGTTAAATTTCCCTTAACAGCCCAAAGATCATCAATACCGAATATTTCACAAACAGAACTTAACATGATAGATGACATACCTTGATTAACAGCGGAAGATGTAATGGCTGCCATCTACTTTGATCTGACTCCTGACTGCTCCTCTTCTTCAGAATTCGGTTTCTCTCCTCTTGCCCTCACTTCCTTTATGTACTTCTTGATGGAGAAGAATGCAACTCTTGTGTGTGGGAGAGAGAGGACCCAATCCTTTATATATTATTTAACTCTAATCTGGTACGTCCATCATATACCAATTCAACGCTTAAGATCTAATGCTTTAATGTTTTAATGCTTTAATGCTTTAATGCTTAGATCGGGTCACATTAAGATTAGAAACTGCTTTAACGTTAAAAGCATTTGCTGTTTCCAATAGCAGATTTCTAACAGTCACACGAGGGTTTGTAAATAACTCTTATTCCTAAATTATTGTTTACCCACTTTATAATATATAATTTTCTCAACAATGGACTTTAAAGGGGTTGAGGTAGGTAGCAATCATAGAGTTTAGTGAGCTAATTGCCCGTGGCAACCTCCTCCAAACCCATGTGAACTTCACATGACTACCAGTATTTGTTCCATACAAACAGTGGGGATGTTGTCGTATCCATCCAATCAAAGGAATAGGCTTTCTAAACCCTAAACTGATGCATCGAAGTCATTTCTCTCTTGTTTGGGTTTCTCACTGGTTAAGTTGTGTCGGGCTCCTAGAGGGGCACCATGGAAATTGTCGGTACCCTAGCAGGTGTGTTTTCTTACTAGATTCAGTGGGCACCATGGAAAGTGTTGGTACCCTAGCAGCTGCGTTTTCTTACTGGGTTCAGTGGCCTCTTCAGATTCATGTGTTTTTTCGGAAGGACAATGGTAAGGTTAAGTTATTTTTCTAAGCCTCTTTATTTAGGTTCAAAATCCATCTATGTTTATTTTATTGAATGGGTTCATTCACATGTTCGGCTCATGTCCATTGTGTTAACGCCAGTATGTCTTCTTTTCCTCAGTGTTACTGCAACTTACATGGAATACTTAGACAACTTTTCCTCAAGGTTTTGTCAATTTACTTTCTCTCCCTACATACAATCGTTTGCTTATGATCTCATGTTAGTATCGATTATTTTCTTGGGATTCTTGACTTCCTTTCTTCCTTTTCTTCAGGAGGCTAAATGACAAGCATTTGGCTATGCAGGGTTGGATAGATTCCCCTGAAAAGAGCTTCACTCGGAAATACAACCAGGTACTCCCTTTTTTTTGTTTCCATTCCAATTGTTACCTTCATTTGTATATCTATAATACCTAATGGTGGTTGGAGTTGGTCGAACGCGCCATGCCTTCTCGTTTAGTTTCAAGGAAGAATCCACAATGCCTTCAAGCATATTGTCCTATTACGTATGGGATTTTTTTTATTTATTGACATGGTATGTTGCCATGTCTCTCGAAAGAACTGGCAAGCGCTTGACGGTCCCCACAGTACTAATGGAGCTTCCATGGTAATGTGCTGAGGGAGGGAGGCTTGGAATCGTCACCTCTACAGGTATACTAGTCGCTATTTAGTAGTCATTTCCTTTTTTTTGGTTGAATCTGGTCACTTTTACCCTCAGCACATTGATACTCATTTCCTGCTTTTAATACTTGGTACGGGTTTGCACGGATTTGGGTTAACTCAGGGTTTCTAAAAAATAAACGACGCCCCCCACCTTTGACTTCTTCCCTACTTTGGTACAGGTAGGTTCCCTACTACATACCCTTTGCGGTTTCTTGTTGATATTCTCAAGGCCCAACGAAATATATTTATCGCCTTCCTTCACTCTTGGTACAGAGAGTGACTAATGTCAGCCCTCCATTGCTAGGGAAATGAGATTGGGGAAAATTTTCCATGCTCATGACATAAAAGCTAGAAGTGCAATCAATATTTTTTCTTTTTGTGTATTTGAACCTCCGGAATGTTTAATCTTAAATTTTGTAGACTGCTCATGGCATAGAGACTATACGTCTCATTTTATTGTATATTCAGTTTAACCTGCTGTGCAACGTTAATTTACACTTCTTAGATATATCTCAACTTCAGTAATTTAAGGGTACTATCTTTAATAAATTCTAAGGGTATTATCTTTAATAATTTCTATTGACGATTTTACAGTGTATGTGGCATGCTAAGTGTTTTGGTGTTCTACTGTTTGTACGACTGGCTACAGTTTTTCTCTTTTTTCCTCTTCTTAATTAGAATTGAAGACATGGCTTCCCAGTGAACATATTTGTCACATCCCCGTTGCTACATCTCCTGTTGCAGACCCTTTGTTTCTTTTTCTTTTTTTCAGGATGCTTTCTACGTCTAGATATTGATAGTGAGAGAGACTCTTGAATCTCCTGATCCGAGAGAGCAATAAAATTCACATTCAAGAAGTCATGCAAATAAATTGGCTTCGAATAAAATATTGTGATTTGATTAGTAGGGGCAAAGATGTCCACCTTGGCCGTATCATGCCCTATCATGGAGAGTATACACCTTTGACTCGAAGATGTTTTTCAACTTGCCAGTTTGGTCCTCACAATTACTATTTAAAGAGACATCTCTCCCTGTGTGTGTGTTGGGTATTTTCGATGGGAAAAATACCAAAAACCAAACATTCAAACACACGGAGGCAATGCTCTGTTTTACCTCCACAGGATCTTTTTGTGCACAGGGAAGCTTAAAAAAAATTGCACTAAGGAACAAAGTATTTTAACACCATAAAAGACTTCTATTCATTAAAACAAGAAAAAACATTTACTCTGTCTCCATATGAGAATTTACACTGCTGGAAAAATTCCCATTAACATTTACTGCTGTAAAACCTCCATTTACATTCACTGGTGTAAAACTCTTTTTACACGTTGCTGTAAATCAAAAACAAATTACATTTACATCCAAAACAAATGCGCTCATGGATATTACAACACTTTCAGCACACAAAACATTCTCATTTCACCACCGTTCCATTACAAGAATCAAAACAGAACTTTACCAAGTATATCATGTGCACTGCTGTGCATACATCTCTGGTTCTCTCTCGCTGCTGCGAACACACACACTATATTTACCTCCCGTGTGCCATACACATAATAAAGGTCAACACTCAAAACATAAAAACTTATTACATACGATTTCATATATTTAATACATGCCGTATATAAACAAATATATATAAAAAATATGGGACGTATGCCCATCACCATATTAAAGGCTACCACTTAATTCTACGTTGACACATTAAACTTCATGTCCTTTCTTCCACGGCGGTCAACCCAAAAATTTAACACTCCACGCAATAGTTTTAATTTGGTGTAGGTTCGTATGCAGCTCCAAGTGATCAACGACGGAGAACATTCAATCAAATCGGACGGTGGACAACAATATCGGATGGCACTTTGTCACCTAACTTTATCGCCCAAGAAAATTACGTTGGCTGATGTCAGTGGAGAGCCACGCGTCTGCTCCAGATTTTCTCAGGTTCAAGAGTACGGAGATTCCCTTCGCCAGAAAATGGACCCGAGAACTCTCCGGCGGGTTAGTTGAACGGTTTCTGGCGTCTGCGTTGAAATTACGACTTCAACACTCCCCTTGAATTTCAACAGCTGGGCATTCGGTCATACCGAGACACTTCCTCAAAAATTCAAAGCTCTTCTGGTCCAGTGGCTTTGTCAAAATGTCTGCTACCTGTTCTTGAGTCCTGCAATGTTCTAGGACAATTTCTCCATTGTTCACCAATTCTCTGATGTAGTGAAACCTTGTATCAATGTGTTTCGTTCTCTTATGAAACACTGAATTCTTTGACAATGCAATAGCTGAGCTATTGTCACAAAAAATCACTGTCGCTTTTGCCTGCTCTTGGCCTAAGCTTCTCAACATTCTTCTCATCCAGACTGCTTGACATGTTGCTGCTGTAGCTGCCACATATTCAGCCTCTGCTGTAGACAATGCTACAATGGATTGCTTCTTAGAAGCCCATGAAATGGCTCCTGAACCCATATGAAAAACGTAACCGGAAGTGCTCTTCCGATCATCTACACTTCCAGCCCAATCACTGTCAGTGTATCCAACCAAATCTGAATGTTCTGAGGCATTATATAAAATTCCAAACATTTTGGTACCTTTGACATACCTTAAAATTCTTTTTGCTGCCTGCCAATGTGCCTCCTTTGGCCTCTCCATGAATATTGAAATCAAGCTAACAGCATACATAATATCAGGTCTAGTTGCTGTTAAATACATAAGGCTGCCTACAATACTTTTGTACAGGCTAGGATCAAAATCCTTGCTGCTGTCCTCTCTGCTGAGTTTTAATCCCATCACTGTGGGAGTGATTGCTGCCTTGCATTCTTCCATCTTAAATCTGCCCAAAAATTGATTTACATATCTTGCTTGAGATATAAAAATTCCTTTTTTATTTTGATCTACTTCTATGCCTAAGAAGTATCTCAACAAACCTATGTCAGTCATTTCAAATTCATCCTTCATGACTGATTTAAAATTCTCAATAAGATAAACATCATTTCCAGTGAAAATAACATCATCTACATACAAGACAACAATTAAAATTTTACCATCCTTTTCCTTGATGTAGACTGTGGGTTCTCCTTCACATTTGTCAAATTCATTATCCAATAGATATGAATCTATCCTGTTGTACCATGCTCTTAGCGCTTGCTTCAGCCCATAAAGAGCTTTCTTCAATTTTCACACTTTGTGCTCTTCACCTTTCTTCTCATATCCGAGAGGCTGTTCCACATAGACCTCTTCCATTAACACTCCATTTAGGAATGCTGATTTCACGTTCATTTGGTAGACTTTTCATTTGTTTTGAGCTGCTATGGACAACACTGCTCTCACGGTTTCCATTCTTGCAACCGGTGCGAAAGTCTCCTCATAATCTCTCCCATACTGCTGCTTGTACCCTTTGACAACCAGCCTTGCCTTGTGCCTTTCTATCTTGCCTTCAGCATTGCTCTTGGTCTTATAGACCCATTTCACACCAATGACTTCTTTGCCTTTTGGTAACTCAACCAAATCCCATGTTTTGTTTCTCTCTATGGCATTGATCTCCTCATCCATAGCTTCTATCCATTTCCTATCTTTAATTGCATCTTCGAAATGAATAGGATCATCAACATGACAATACAAGGCAAATAAGGAATTCATTCCTTCATCATAAATGTCACTTAGATTTCTAAATTTCTTACCTCTTTCACTTGGTGTGCAAGTGCTTGAAGATGCACTTGAATTTCCTCCTTGTGGTGTGCTTGGAGAAGCACTCTCATTGATCCTCAATGGTGTCCCTTGCTGTCCTTGTGTTGGCGCTGCTGTTTGGGGATGCATTTCAGCCACCTCCTCTTCATCTTCATCATGAGACAAACAGTTCTTGACATTCACTGTTTTCTCTATGCTTCCATCCCAAGCTTCTTCCTCAATGAATTGAACATCCCTGATTACAAAGAACTTCTTGGTAGATGGGATGTACAGCCTGTAGGCTTTGGATTCATCACTGTATCCAATGAAGATGCATTTCTCCCCTTTGCTGTCCAACTTCCTCCTTAGCTGATCTGGTATGTGTGCATAGGCCACACATCCAAAAACTCTCATGTGGGTGACTCCTTGCTTTCTCCCACTCCATGCCTCTTCTGGCACTTTGTTCAAGACTGCTTTTGTAGGACACCTGTTCAAAATATAAACTGTACAATGTACAGCTTTAGCCCAATACTCATTTGGCAAATGCTTTGCCTTCAACATGCTCCTTGCCATCTCCATGATGGTTCTGTTTTTCCTTTCAGCAACTCCATTTTGCTGTGGGGTGTACCGAGTTGTAAATTGTTTATGAATCCCATTTTCTCTACAAAACTTTAGGAATTCATTGAAGATATACTCACCTCCTCTATCAGTTCTCAATACTTTTATGTGCAGCCCGCCTTGGTTCTCCACAAGTGCTTTGAAGTTTTGGAATTTTTCAAAGACTTCACTTTTGTTCTTGAGGAAATATATCCAAGTTTTTCTTGTAAAATCATCAATGAATGTCAAGAAATATAGGCTGCCAGCTAATGATGGAGCTTGCATTGGTCCACACAAATCTGAGTGGATAATCTCTAAGGGTGTCTTTGCCCTTATGCTTTTCCCTGATGGAAAACTTTCTCTATGTTGTTTGCCCAAAATGCAGCCTTCACATAGCCTGTCTGGTTTCTCTATCAATGGTAATCCTCTTACCATTCTTTTCCTGCTCAATAAGCTTAGACCTCCAAAATTTAGATGCCCGAATCTCAAGTGCCATAACCAGTTCTCATCCTTTGGCACGCTTTGGAAGGCCTCTTGGGTGACTGCTGCCATTTCCCTTTTGTTCTTCATGTCTGCCCTGATCCGGAGAGGGAACATCCTGTTCCTTGTCATCTTCATTTCAGCAATGCATCTTTTGCTGGGTGGTATATCCATGATGGTGCACACATCATTTACAAAGTAAACATCGCAACCCTTTTGGACAAGTTGTCCAATACTCAAGAGGTTACATCTCATTCCGGGGACATAGTAGACATCTGCTATGGTTTTCCTTTCTCCTTGTTTTGTAAATATTTTTACTTCCCCTTTTCCCATAACAGAGACTTTGCTATCAGTTCCTAGTGTGACTTCTGATTTCACATTTTTATCTAGGGCAGAAAAGAAGGCTATGTTTCTGGTCATATGGTTGCTGCAACCTAAGTCTAAAAACCATATGTCCTCACTATGTGTTTCAGCCATGTTACAAGCTAACAACACATTATTTTGACTGTTGTTTTCTCTTGTAACATTTTCATTCTGTCTACTGTTCATATCATGTTGTTTCTTTCTACAATCACTTGCATAATGTCCATACTTTTTGCAATAATAGCATTGAACATTAGATTTATCATACCTTTGTCCTTGAGCATGATGTTGTTCTCTTTGTTGGTTGCTGCCTTGACCTTGGTTCTGATTTGGATTGTTCCCTCTTCCTTGTGCATTTGATGAGCTGTTCCTTCCTCCTCTGTTCTGGCTTCTGCCTCTTCCTCTTCGGTTTCCTCTTCCTTGACCTCTTCCTCTTCCAAAGGACATCTGGGTCTTGAAGGCTTGCTCAAGAGATGAGTTTTCATTCCTACTCAACCTCTGCTCATGTGTTATCAGTGATGCATGTAGCTCATCAACTGAATAGTTTGAGAGATCCTTTGTCTCTTCAATGGTGGTGACTATGGCATCGAACCTTGAGGGTAAGACCCTCAATATTTTCTCCACAATCCTTCTGTCTTCAATGGTTTCTCCATGAGTTCTCATTTCTGTGATTACACCAATCACATGAGTGAAGAATGAGTCAATGTTATCTGACTTCTTCATGCACAGATTCTCAAAATCCTTTCTCAGCAATTGTAATTTTGCTGTCTTCACTCTCTCCATGCCTTGATAGGCTATCTTAAGGGTTTCCCATGCTTCATTGGATGTCTTAGCTGCTGCTAACCTTGGAAATATACTCTGGTCTACTGCTAGATACAACAACACACGGGCTTTTGAATCCTTCTTCCTATTACTCTTCAGCAGATCCTTCTCTCCCTGAGTTAATGCATTGAACTCAGTTTCATCTGCTGGTTCTTCAAAACCATCTTCAACTATTTCCCATAAATCTTGAGAGGCAAGCAGGGCTTTCATAGTTATTGACCAGTAGTCATAGTTCTTCCCATTAAACTGTGGGAGCTGGGTATTAAACATACCCATACCAGTGCTTGTGCTAGCCATTCCTTGACTGTGTATTTTAAAAACTGACTGTCTCTTCAGTAACAAACAAGATAGCTATGAAGAATACCTGAATCCTTCGTTGTCTGAGTCTTCTGTCTGCCTGAGAAGTTTTGTTGCAGCAACAACCTTCTCCCTTCAGCTTCTTTAACTTCTTTAAAGAGCCTGAGCCTGCTCTGATACCACTGTTGGGTATTTTCGATGGGAAAAATACCAAAAACCAAACATTCAAACACACAAAGGCAATGCTCTGTTTTACCTCCACAGGATCTTTTTGTGCACAGGGAAGCTTAAAAAAAATTTCACTGAGGAACAGAGTATTTTAACACCATAAAAGACTTCTATTCATTAAAACAAAAAAAAACATTTACTCTGTCTCCATATGAGAATTTACACTGCTGGAAAAATTCCCATTAACATTTTCTGCTGTAAAACCTCCATTTACATTCACTGGTGTAAAACTCTTTTTACACGCTGCTGTAAATCAAAAACAAATTACATTTACATCCAAAACAAATGCGCTCATGGATATTACAACACTTTCAGCACACAAAACATTCTCATTTCACCACCGTTCCATTACAAAAATCAAAACAGAACTTTACCAAGTATATCATGTGCACTGTTGTGCATACATCTCTGGTTCTCTCTCGCTGCTGCGAACACACACACTATATTTACCTCCCGTGTGCCATACAGATAATAAAGGTCAACACTCAAAACATAAAAACTTATTACATACGATTTCATATATTTAATACATGCCGTATATAAACAAATATATATAAAAAATATGGGACGTATGCCCATCACCATATTAAAGGCTACCACTTAATTCTACGTTGACACATTAAACTTCATGTCCTTTCTTCCACGGCGGTCAACCCAAAAATTTAACACTCCACGCAATAGTTTTAATTTGGTGCAGGTTCGTATGCAGCTCCAGGTGATCAACGGCGGAGAACATTCAATCAAGTCGGACGGTGGACAACCAGCTCCCGGTGATCAACGGTGGAGAACATTCAATCAAATCGGACGGTGGACAACAATATCGGATGGCACTTTGTCACCTAACTTTATCGCCCGAGAAAATTACGTTGGCTAATGTTAGGGGAGAGCCACACGTCTGTTCCAGATTTTCTCAGATTCAAGAGTACGGAGATTCCCTTCGCCGGAAAATGGACCCGAGGACTCTCCGGCGAGTTAGTTGAACGGTTTCTGGCGTCTGCGTTGAAATTACGACTTCAACAGTGTGGCGAGACTGTCATTACAAATACTTTTGGTTAAAGCCGGCATCTAAAATAACCGTCCTCCACTGCTTTAGCGTATAAGTTTTGTCCTAGTGCTTTATGACACTGGTCAAAATTTGACAAGTCAACACAAAACTGAAGCGTAAACGGCCCAATAAAAAGTCGGATGATTGTTACAAGCAGCTCGTTCATTCGAGGTGGTCTCTCTTGTGCCTCTCTGAACGTACCAACCAACAGCAACTTTTTACCATATGGATAAGCCACTTTTAAGTCGGTATTTTCTTTTGTATCTACTACTGCTGCCACTAAAAGTAAGTAAATTTCGGGGGAAAGAAATATGATTAACATTTTCTGGCCTTGAGCCTCAACTTTTGAGCCATCTTTTTCGTGACTTGCAGAGGACCACCTATTAATTCACCCAAAAAAAATTCCATGCCCTCCTTCACTACTTCTGCTAGAATTTTCTGGCTGTCTTCGCCTTCCCTAAAGCACTCCTCGAAATTTCGCTTGGAATGCTTTAAGAGGCCACAATTTCACCTCTAGAGTCTACGCCAATCTTTTTTGGCGAGGAAGTCCTCTATGCCGAATAACGAAAGTCAACATACCAATTCTTATTCCCTAACCCCGTGGTAAGTAATATGTCGAAAATCAGTACCGGAAATGAGTTGTGCAGAAATTAGTTATCAAACTTGCTAATTCAATAAATTACGGTTAGATTTTAGAAAAATTTGATTAAAAAATCCACCAAAAAACTTCCAAAAAAATCTCACTAAAAACAACCCCAGGGAAAATCGGGTTTCCAATTAATGTAAGGTTTGCCGCGGTTTACCAGATGTAAAGCGTTGCCAAACCACGGTAAAACATACTGGTCAAACCGCCCCCCATTTCAATATTTGAAGATATATTAGGTTGATCGTTCGCGGGCGTTTCTTGGGCCATTGCAAGCTTTAATTTGGTTTCATTTGAAACATTTAATAGCAACGGAAACATAGAATCTGGCCACAAGGTTTGAGTGATCTGACAGCAAAATATTAAAGATTCTTGCGATAATGCTTTCTACACGTGTATACGATTATTTAATTATTGTACACAATGTTTCTTAAAAACCTGCAATTTATAATACTAATACCTCCATGATACAATATTACAACCACATGCTATGCTCCAAATTTTAATATTAACTTTATTTAAATTTATGTTCAGCAGGGGTTACATACAGAAGTATTTAATCAATTTATAGGCCAGAAGATCACGTGTAAATCTATTCGTATCCTAAGATAATCAACATCATAAAGCATAACGAGCTCAATAATCCACAAACATTCTATACAACCGAATCAAACCAGATTAGTTGAAAGAGTGTTTATTGGAAAATAGAGCACCATCATCAAACTAAGAACTAACTTTTTCCAGTTTACCACCGACCCGAGAGTTCTTTCCCATCTATCAATCGCTTGCTGATCTTTTTCATGGGTATTTTTTCCATAAAAACTGGGCTTGTTGATCTCTTTCATGGGTATTTAATTCCTCCTTTCATGATATGATTTCCTTTAGCGGCATCTAGCTTTTGTGGATCTTTTTATCCACTTGCTTAGGCTTTTCCCATAAAAGCTCAGGTTTTTCCCATAAAAACTGGTCTTTCTCTCCAGCTAGGCTTCTATGTTTTTTTCTTAAACTTAGCATTTTTCTGCAGGCAAGCAATTTAATGAATATTTATCTCCCATCCATTAAACTTATCTAGAATTTGATCTAGAATTTTTATCATAAAAAAATTATGCATTTCTATTCACCCATAAAATTTCATTTAGCAAGAGTCTCATATCTAAATATCTTTTTCCAAACAATTAAATTTCCTTTATCTATTTGGTAATAAAATATTTACTCCTTACCTAGCATTTCTGATATATCTTTGTTGAGAACAATTAAATTCCCTTTATCTATTTGATAATAAAATACATACTCCTTACCTAGCATGTCTGATATAATGCTGATATAATTTCTTTTGGAGAAATGTCTAATATATTTATGGATACTGCTGCATAAAAATATGCATAGATATAGAAATTTGTCTCTATTTTTATTTTATTTTAAATAAATAAGCAACCTCTGGTTTGTACAATTTTTCGTTCCAGTCATGATTACGTATTATTATATTGTCTTTTTGTCTATGTTCATATGAGATAATCTGCACATCTACACATTTTTTTTTCTTGATAGAGACTACGAGTTAGATGTTGACCGTTGAAAACTCCATCTTGTTGGATATTCGAGTTCGGTAAAGGCTTGCTACTTCTTGACCATCGGATCATCCACTCTATCCTTCCACACTCGATAAAATTAAAATTCATTCTCACTTCTTGTTATTGGTACATGATATATGCTCAATTTTCTTATGTCTCACCTAGTCTTATAAAACTACAGTCTACCCGTCTTTGCTCTCTGCGAAAATTAATTTACACGGATAGGACTCCATGAATATAAAATACCCACTACTTCTATTCGAACTTTTCCTTAGTGTCGTGACAGATAATTGCGAATTCCTTTCAAATGTTTTATTTTGATACGTTTCTCCCATCTAGGACCTAAAGTAAGCATTAGGAATAGAGTTCTTGAGTTGAGATTGAAAATTACTCTTTCTCGGGTATAGTATTACTTTCCCAGCCATATAGTTTTGGGGTTACTTTGGCACCCTCTAGATCATTGATCCTTACATTCGCTCCTTTCTCTCCTCAATAGTGCATAAAACTAGTTTCATTTTAGGAGTAAAAATGACTGAATTGATTATAACAAAGATAGCATAAATAAAAATAAGTTCTAATTTACACAAGTGTAAATCCTCACTAATGCATAAAACTAGATTCATTTTAAGAGTAAAAATAATTGAATCTGATTATAACAAACATAACATAGATAGAGATAAGTTTTGATTTACACAAGTGTAAATCATATGCTTCATCTTTAGTGTACTTCATTAAGTGTCCTCACCAATTCATAATACTTTATAAAATAACTAAATATTCATTTACAGAGCCAATCCTCATCAATACATACACATATGCAACATATATAGAACAAAATCATTTCCTTACTAGAGAATATGTGGCCTATCTTTTCACTAATGCAAATAGAATTTTGAAATTAAAATGAAATTTAACTTAGGAAAACCATAATCCTAACTAGAATTTGCTTTGGGAAAATTACTCCCCAAATGAGTCCACGAGTTCTCCCGTGAGCTAAGATTTTCTTTCCATTGGAATTAACAACCCCATTGGTTCTTGGATGTTGTATTTTATAAGTCTGTCCCTTTTGTAGTAGCTTTCACCACCATCCCACTTTTTGGGTCTTCTAACCCACTTACCTAAGCCCTCTTTCTATTTCCCAAAAAGGTTCTTTTTCCTTTTTCCTTAAAGGTAGGCTTTCTCTACCACAACACTTTATGTCACCCAAACATAGTATTTCTATCTAATGAAGTGATTTAATAGATATTTCTATCCCACCTAATTATAATCTTGTGAATTTCCTAGCGATTTTTAGGAACTGTTTAAGGGAAGGTTTATCTTTAATTTAATCCTCAATAAATGTTTATTCTATTTATCAATAATAATATGTTAATTACACGACACTAATTTTTTTGTTGCTAATATTGTTTCATAATTTTAATACTGGTTTTCCTATCCATCCAATAAAAAATAATTCAGGTCTAAAAATAGTAAATCATTAACATAGAAAATGGAGAGCTATTAAATATTCCCCACCATTTTTATTCAACATCATCCTCGATGTTCATTGTTCTATTGCCTTCGTTTTTGAACAATGTTGGAAAGGCCTCTTGCATTTTGGTTTCTAGCTCACATGTAGCCTCGTGACGTGTAAGGAGATTCCATTTCACTTTAGCCTGAGAAGTTGATCAATTTTGGAGTAAGAACTCTCTCTAATGTAATATGTGAAGTGGTTTTCCTAAGAAATATCCTTTTGGTTCCACTAGTATCAAGTTTCAATCAATTATATGAGAGTTATCATCGACATATTTTTTTAACATAAATACATGAAAAACATTATGTACTTTCATATGGCTGGTATTTCCAGCTTATAGGTTGTTGGTCCCACCCTGTCCAAAATTTCAAAAGTTCCATAGAACAATGTTGCCAATTTGGTATAGGTTCTCATTCTTAAGGTGATTTTCCTTGGTTTGACTCTTATGTATACATGATCTCTAACCTTAAATTCCATTTGGGTCCTCCTTTTATCAACATAACTTTTCTATTTATCCACTGTTGTTTTCATGTTTTGTCTAATTTTTCACAACACTTGTTTCATTTCTTGTAATGCATCTAATCCCAAGATTATCGTATCCTCTAGTTGTGTCTAGCTAAGAGGTGTGTGGAATTTTGTGCCATATAAGGCTTCAAAATGACTCATTTGCATTGAATCTTGATCAATGTTCAATGTTGTTGTAAGAAAATTCCACTAAATGTAGGAAATATTCCCATTTAGCACGTTTGTCTAAGACATACATTCTTATCATGTCTTCTAAAATATCAGTGGTCCTCTTATTTGTCCATGAATTTTGGTGTCATATGTGGTACTCAAAATTTAGTTGGGTCCCCATTCCTCCAAATAAATCCTTTTAAAATTTGGAAGTCAATCTAGAATCCCTGCCAAAAACTAGCATGAATGGTATTCCACTCAACTGAAAGGTATCCTTCATAAAAATATTGGTAATCCTAGTTGTTTTATATGTAGACCGTATAAGTATAAAATGTCATACCTTCTATATCTAGTAGGAAAGTTATCTTCTGAATGTCTTCATCCATTATTCTCAACGAATGATACTCACTCCTTAAATAAATTTTTGAAAATATGGTTTCCCCTCGTACTTGATTGAAAACATCATCAATATACGGTAGCAAGTATTTATTTTTAATTTTCAATTTATTTAATTATCATCAATATATGCACATTATTAATGTGTCATCCTTTTTCTACACAAATAACATAGGAGCCCCCAATGGTGATATTTTTGTTCCAATATAGCCTTTATTGAGTAGTTCTTGTAACTTAATCTATAGAAATTTAATATGTAGATATGAAACTGCTCATGTAATTTAGTAAAATGAAAGACTCAAATCTAGTCAACTCATCTGCAGAATTCAATTCACAATAACTAACAAATATCATAAACATGCACAAAGATTTATCGCACATACATATAGATTTATCTAGGGGAAAGAAACTGCTCAAAACCCCTTCCTATATCTATTGCATTAATTAAAGAATATAGATGAAATACATATGTTGGTCAAGCTTGAGCACAACCTACAAGTGTATACTCTATCCCTCTGCTTGACTGACTAACTCTGGAAATTTTCCTTCCCTCCATGCTCTCACTTCCTTATGTTTCTCCTTGAGGAATTAGGCCCCTATTAATTAGGAAAGTCCTCAATTGGAATTGCATAGTTCCTTTAGGCTCATCGTTTGACTGCATGCACCACCTGTACCCTTTGGAATTGTCTACAACTGAAAGTACACTACTTTTGAATCTCCACCTCAACTAGGTAACTCTAGTTTTCTCCATGCAAATGTTATTTTTGGATGATTTATTAATTAATCAGTTGATCATCAAGTGTGACTAAACTCACACTACACAACTTGGCCTTCAACTAGTTCCTCTAACAATTAGAACTATTTTAATGAATAATAACTCAAATTAAATCAATTTGATTGCTAGAAATCAGCCACCACTCATGCTAAGCTAAATTCAAGTCTTCCAACTCAAATTATATAAGCCAATTGGGTGACACAAGCCATGTGACTCAAGTTAATTCATCCAAGTTGTCTGCTGAAATGGAAATTCAAATTTTCTCTAGTTTGACCAAGGAAAAGCAAACTAAATATTTTCTTTCTGCATTTTAAGCACTTCCTCTCTGCAAGAAAGGGATTATCAGATAACCCGATCTTGCCTCTATGGAACTCAAATTTTGTCTTTGAGAAAGCCTTTGTCAAAATATATGCATCTCATTCCTCTGCTAGGATGTAATCAAGAAACATCATCCAACTTGCAGACAATCCTATAGATGGTGATACCAAATATCTATATGCTTGGATTGATCGTGAAAGAATGTATTTTCAAAGATCTTGAAGAAACTGTAATTATAAAAGAATATCGCAGCAGGATCCATCATCTCACCAAATAGTCCCACAAGAATATTTCTCATCTAGATCACCTCACATGTTGCTAGAATTGCAACCATGTATTTTTCTTCTGTTGTGATGAGTCCCACTAATATTTTCTTCTTCTTGTACCAAGAAGCTATTATGTACCCAACACTGAAAATTCCTCCTAATTTACTCTTCCAATGTGATGGAATCCCCACCCAATTTGCATCTGTGAATCCATACAACTTCACTCCCTCAATTTATTTGTACCTATTGTAGTGGCTATAACCACCCTCCAAAATTTTTCCTTTGCTTCGATTTTGGAGCCTTCCTTCTAAAGCAAAAAATATCATCTTGCACTAGTCCAGATATCCATGCTTCGACTGACTTATCCCTTTAATTTTGGCTTGTGTTTCCTCACTTAGTTAATTTTTTTACCCACAATTGCACATTCTTGACTTCTAGTGAGCCTTGAGATCTAGAAATGAAAATTCATGGAGGGGAAGCCCAACATTGAGCCTAGAAACTGCAGAGACCTCACCCTCCTCAAAAACTGCACAGTGCATGAAAAGGAGAGTTATCTAGACCTTCCTAGAATTGCACAATCTCTCTGGGAAATACATGGAAATTTTCCAAAAAAAAATAAAAAATCATCCCTAATAAATAGAGATCTATTTATAGTAACCTGAAGGAGGTACTTGAATTATTTTTAGAAACTACCTCCAAGTGTTGCTTTTCCTTGATTTTAGGCATGTGCGTCATAAACACTAACCTAACCAAATCTATCTAATCAACATTTCTAGAGCTCATTTTCACACTCAATATTAGAGCTCTGCCAGTCCCGAGGATATCAAGGAACCTTAGGTGTGATCATCATCACTTTTTTAGGTGGGTTTTCATTTTGTTGTATTTTGCCACTTTTTCTATTTCTTTTTATTTTTTGGATTGTGTGATTGTTCTTTCATTAGTTTCATTACAAGACTGTTGGTATTTCAATTTCTTTTACCTTGTATACGTGTTTTTTCAGGTTATAGATTTCCATTCCTAAGTGTCACATGAGTTTTCCTGTTTTAGCACCAATAGCCGTCATTGCGGTGACTCTCCTTACATGCTTCCTTTTCCTTTAGCTTAATCAATTACTACACTTGTTTGAAATCCATATAGCAACACTTAGTCATATTTTCACTTAGATTCATACCATCTTTCATATCTTCTTATTTTCACACTCCCCTTGGGCACATATGCGTCCCATTCATGGATATCATTGTGCACAACTTGCACTATGCAATCTAAAGACTCAAGGCTCTGGATTAGCTTTTGGAATTATGCAGAGCATAGCCTGGGTTGGCTCCAACTCTACACTACACAATTCTAGGATCCAGCCTCCCAGCTTGGCCACTGAGACTACACAATGCACTGTCGCTCTTAGGCCTTAGCCGAGACTGAACTGGATGTTGTGCAGTTCTAGCCAACAATATCCCACACTCATTGTTGGGACCACACAATTCGTAGCTCTCATAGTCAGTGAGTCATGCCTTTTACTTAAAAATACACAATCCTTCCCATGATGTGCCTCACTTGCTGCAGGAACTTTTCTTGAACTTGTTTTTGGTTTTAGCTAACATTTCCTTCCCATGAGCATCCTCTCTATCCCATAGGTACAAAATTTATTGAGAATCTCTCTAGTAGTCATAGCTAACATAGGATAGAAGAGATATGCATCAAAGGAAACCACTGAAAGAAATATTGGTTAAGCAGTTTAGCATATATGAGTAGATTTACTAGTGTATGCATATACTCAGCTTTTTTATTGAAAAGGGAACACTAGTGACATGGAAGCAAACCAAAGAAACCTTTGCATGGGAATTTAAGTCCAACTTAGAAGATTGACAGGTTTATCTTAGCATCCAACGGTCAGGGTTATGTAAGGTTACACGCAGGTATCTCGTCCTACCATGTGCATACATCATCAACTGGATTGTCTCACATACAGATGAACAGAATATAACATTGAGGAGTGTCAGCGAAAAGAATCTTGCCACCTTCAGGGCAGAGGACTTCCATCATATGTATGATTTGCTTGAGCTGGTGAAGTGCATGGAATCACTCTTATATGCCACCCACATCTATGTGAACACAAGAGACATGGTCAAGCGTTGGGTGAAAGAGTCATTAAAGTTTATACAGACACCCACCCATGTTTACAAGACAAAATCCCTTAGGAGGGTTTACCAGTTCTTGATCATCTTCAATTGCAGAATATATGGCGAAGAGAGCACACAGAGCTTCCTTAAAAGGTGGAAATAGTTGGTGAATGATGGGAGGCCATTCAACTAGTCGGATCTTTTGGCTCAATAATTGAAGTCCCATGTGGCTAGGGCTCGGAGTCTTCCCAAGAATGATCAAGCAAGGTTTTACATATTTGCATACTAACTGGATGCACTTTGTGCCCAACAACAGTTCCCTGGGATGAGCTAGACATGGACACCACAAGAGACTACCATGAACATTTATTGCATGTTTATTTCCTACTAAAACTATCAAGAAGTGATCTTAAGGCTAACTGACCATCTTATCATCCTGTCATACAAGCTTATATTTGAGAAAAATCCACCTTACATGTCCCAAGAAGCAATGGAGGTGATAATAAACATTGCAGATTTGTATGCCTCACTAGGTGGCACCTTCATCGGAGTGTTTGGTGAAAATAAAACTCTGCATGTCCTACAAAGGTATTCCACTGAAAAATTGGTCATACAAGAAGTTTCATACCACCTAGTTTTAGGGTTGTCAACAAGATGGCATAGGAAGAAGAAAGCACCATGTCCACTCTTCCTTTGCAGATCGAATTATATGTGATTAAGAGCTTGGAATATGTAGATGTTGAAGCTAAGGACCTAGTGAAATTTGAGTTTACCACCAATTATGTTAATATGTATGATCCCAAAGGTATTTTTAAGGACCATTGTATGAAATTTTACTTTCCGTGGATCCATGAGATATTTCATTGACCAGAGGAGGATCCTTGGAGATACTGATACAATGCCTCTAAAATCCATGAGTTAATTAGTACAGGAAGAACATGGAAGGCTTCTCTATAGACAACAATAACATTAGAAGCAGCATCAAAAACAATAGAAGGAAACAATCCCATGAAATAAAAAGGAAAGAGGAAGATTGTTTATGATCTAGGGGGAAAGAAAAGCTACAAATTGAAGGCAGATCCTATCCTCGAGAAGGAAACTTTGGCAATATAAACAGATAAGGAGAAATGGATAAAGAGAGTAGAGTAGAGGAAGAGAGAAAATAAGTGCTTGCAAGAAGAAGAATTGAAGCTCCAGGAGATAAAGAAGAAATTGAAGGAAGAATAGGAGTTGAGGAGGTTATAAAGGGAAGAGAAAAGGAAGCAAGAAGAGGAACAAAGGAAAGGAACAATGATAGAGGAAACAATGTAGATATAGGTTGATGATCGAGAACAACAAACAATTGAGGAGGGAGGTGAACATATGGAGGATCGAGAGATTTCTCAACCAATTGAGCAATTTATTAAAGTGATAGAAATGGAGTTGGAATGGGAGTCACAGAGTGAAGACACTAACCTAATGCCGAAATAAAAATAAGTCACTTCTCAATCTCCACTTCCTCTAGTAGGAGAGCCAGCCTCGAGCAAGCAAGGAGATGTTGTTCTCCTTGATGTTGATCCATTAATGTATGTCTACAATTTATCATTTTATGGTTTCCAGAAGAGGATTGTACAAGCATGGAGGAAGAAATTTCCAGATGATCACACATCATCTACATTCATCAAGGAAAGGGGTGATAGTGTCAAACACCAAGAGGCATCCAAATGCTATTGTCCAAGCCAACTTGGCCTATGCAGGAGCAACAAGGTCAAATGTTTAGTATTTGATGGCTGAGAATGAACAACTGGAAAAGAACTTGCTGACTATTAGTTAAAAGGTAGAAAAACTTCGAGCATTAGCACCGAATGCATTTTCCACATTGGGGGAGATGAGGAAAGTGACACTTATTGAGGTAACAATACTTGGTGATACAATGTAGAAGCTCTATGATGTATTTGTCACTGTGAATAAAGCAGTTGTCCATTTTCATGGCCTACAATAGTGGAGCAAAGAGATAGTTCAAACTCTCATAAACATACATGCTGACATCGCCCATGTATAAGAGTGGACTATGTGGTACAAAGGGAAATCACTCGACTTAGAAAAGAATATGAAGACATAGGCAGAGTTCGAGAAAGTGAATGTCTGAATGTTGATTCAACGAGAAAATATCCTCATTCATCGACAAAACACATTCCTCATATGCGCAGTTGTACAATAGCTTGGATATCTTAGTGATAAAACACCAGATCCCATCAATCAGTTCCCTCATTGATGCTAAACCCAAGAACCAAGTCCTTTTACAGATCGATGAATACTTGGAGAAGCTAAGACAAGAATCCACCATGGAAAACTTGAAGCTGAATGCACACAACATGAAGAAATATATCGGTGGTCCTCTCAAGCTCAAGACAATGTTGGTCATGTTTCAGAGTGAGTTGGATACAAGTTATAAGAGCATATACCTGGATGCCATGGAGGCTAGATTCTACTTCCAGAAAGACACCGTTGAATAGTTTGGGGACACCATAACACAATACCAAGCTTGGCACTGATATGTAACCAAGAAGCAACAAGTGGGGGTTGTTGAGCCGGACATTCCCTAAGCTCTAGAATCATAGTTTTGTGTCTTTTGAGGTTGTTTCCAGCCTATTTTGTCTTACATGTGTAGATGTGGAAAATTTAATATTATTTGTAAATATGTTGTAAGTGAAATTCCAAATGTCAATATTGGAATATGAAAACTCATCATGTAATGTAATGTTTCATTTAGTGAAGTAATTAAAGAGTCATGATGGAAGTCAAAGAACCACAAAGGGAAATGTCAAGGGTCACCCTACCCTTTGTTATAAAAAGAACCTTATAACTCATAGAACAACCCTTTGGGAGCCAAGATTGTTTCTAGGATTAGGCTTAGAGAAGTCTTGGGACTATTGTGAAGACCCTTGGATTCTCCATAGCATAGAGCGAGTATACATCTTTGGAGGAGCAGGTGTTCTTGATTGTAATATTCCACTATTGGGGCTAGTGGTCATCAATGGTGTATGTATGGATGGAACTTTCACTTATAATAATAAATTTAGAGACAACACAATTTTATGCATATGTTGTTAATTTAGTAGGACTACTCTTTTTGTATTCGTAATGTATGTTATTTAACTTACACATATTCTTATGAATTACTTTGTATGCATTTGTACAAATCTTGTTGAATGTGTGTTTTTAGATCAACTCATCACTTTAATTTATGGACTATTTTTCATTTTAGCTTGTGATGTCACTACACTCGTGTGTTCCTTTCAAGCTCTATACTATTACAGACTTCTAAGGGGTGCACTTCCTTTTCCTCTACCTGTGTTATAACCTTCATCCATCACACTTGACTCTCAGTAGGGTCACATACTTTCTCTCACCCAAAGTTATCATACTTTCCTCTAAGCGCTACGACGGTTAAGACATTACACTACCACCCACTGCTAGGACTCATACTCCAAACTGTATGAGGTCTAGTTGGAACTTCATATCAGGGAGATTCTCTTAATGTTGGTGGGTACAACACCATCAACAATACCATAGTCCGAAATGGGTGGTTCCTATGGGGTACCTTAGAACATTCTTAGCTTCCCTCCAAAACAATTTGGTTGGCCTAACAATAGCTTGACTATCAGGTTTGACTCAATAGCACATATTTACTCGATTGTTGACCAAATACATTAGTGAAATCACTAGCTACTGATAGATGGTAGCCTCCACTACTTCACCTAAAATAACATCCCCCTTCCTCCAACTGGTGACTAGAGGTGTCGGCATGGGTTTCCTACTCTACATGTGGAACTTATTTAGCTTCTCATTAACATACTTGACTTAAGAGAAAAATAATTCCCCATCTCCTTGCCATACTTCCAATCCAAGGAAGTAGTGCATGAGTCCCATGTCCTTCATTTCAAATTTTCTTGTAAGGTCCTCCTCGCAAGATGTGATCAACTTATCATCACGAGTTAAAATCAAATCATCAACATATAAGACAATAATCATCAATTACATTCTACCATAATATGATAAAAATTTTCATCTGCTTCACTTTTGGTGAAGCCAAAACTGATGAAAGTGATGTCGGTCCTAGTGTACCAAGCACAGGGTGTTGGCTTAAGGCCATACAATGCTTGTTTGAGTTAGCACAAATGGAAATCTTGATCAAATGTCTCAAAACCTTCTGGTTTGTCAATGTACACATCCTCCTTAATAATTCCATTGAGGAATGTTGTCTTGACATCCATCTAGTGGACATTCCATCCCATCTATGTCAGAAAATAAATTATTAATCTAATGGATGAATACCTTGCGACTGGTGCAAACGTTTCCTCATAGTCAATTCCATCAACTTGAGAGAATCCCTTGAACACAAATCTGACGTTATACTTATCTATGCTTGTAATAAACCTCCCTCTACATATTTTTTTTTCTTATACTCTTTTTGTACAACCACTCTTCAAGATAATAATGGAAATCCTACTCTTATACTCTGGTTATTTCCCGTCCCATAGTAATATATATATATATATATATATATATATAGAGAGAGAGAGAGAGAGAGAGAGAGAGACACACACACACACACATTAGCTAGCCTACTATTACTGCATATGCATAGTAATGGCAATACATAATTATTTGTCAATTATTTTGTGATATCTATAGACCTATGGAAATTTGATTACATACACACCATCTCTTTTCTTATGGTACTGAAATGGTTTCCTTTTCTTGTATTAATGTCGATCGAATTTATTAGGTGTTAAGGGTATATGGCCATTTGTACAAGTCCATCAATTTGGTTGACACTTAACCTGGTTTGTATCCTTGGTATTTTAGTCATCTTGATATAGGAAATTGGTTTACAATTGTGCTATGTCTTATTGGTCTTATCAAAAAATTATATGGATGTGTATCATGCTTATTTATCCACCCTCCCACCTTGGTTACTGTATAAAATTTATTTCTCCTACTGCCTAGTTAATGAACTACTCATTACGTGAGCCTTGCATTATTGCAATAGAATAACGTGATTGCACACCAGCTAGGCCCATGTGAATCTCACATGGCCTATCGTACCCCATACCCATCTATGGTTAGATATTATGCGCATCGATCCAACAACGGTTGTACTTTATCTCTCATTACCATAGGGTTTGGGTTGATAATTCACTGCATTCATGAAATTTTCGGTCGCATCTCTGTGGTATCAAGCTTCAGTAACCCCACTATGATAGAGGATTGGACTTCTAACAACTGGGCTATTATTCGTATTCTATTGGAATTCAACAAATTCATGTGCCTCCACCTCCCACTGGCATAGGTATGTAGTTTCATTTTCAATAGATTCTCAGAAATCCTTTTTAAGACACTAGTTTATTTTGTCTTCACTAGAGTGGTCACTAGGGTTTTCCACCATGTTCATACCTAGATGAGCTACTAGTTGGAATTTATCCTATGAATTAAATTCAACCCTGGTTTTCTCAACTAGTCGCACATGTGGGGGGTTGGGGGGGGTGGTGGAAATACCCCTTGTTCATTGCATCAGGTGTAGTATGGGGGTCACGGTGGGGTGTAGTCCCCCTTGTCAGAGAGTTTCATGGGAGTGGTAGCCCCCCTCTATGGGGTCTGGGGTAGCACCTTGAGAAATTTTCTTTTGGACCCTATATTAGGCCGGTCAACCTAGCTATGGTTTATTGCATGGGTTTTGCACATGGTTTTGGGCATGATGGTTTTCTACACATGGTAATTTGTAGATACGGTCAAGGGAACTATGGTTATGTTGTAGTCTAGGGTTAATGGATTGGGTCTTACAAATGATTTGACATATATATATATATGTATTGTAACATTGAAGGAACATAATGAAAAATCAATCTCGTAGTCCCGATTTTGGGATCCAGGGGAAAATATTTGTGTATTTTTTTATATTCTCGTGATTTTTTACTTTTTGTTTCTAGAATTCATCTATAGGTAATTTTTGTACATAGTAAAAATCTACATTTGGCATCAAAGTGTTTCAGCTTCAAGGGGATGCCTTTGCTGGTGAGAGGTTTTTCTCGAGCCTGTGGTAGACCCTGTTCAATGGGAGATTTGCAGGATCAATTCAGATCAATAAATTTAATGGATAGATTTTTGAGTAGTGGGAAATCAAGATGGAGGATTTGCTAGTGGATAAAGGTCAGTGGATTGCGGTAGATTCGGGTACTAAACAAATGACAACGTTAGCTAAGGACTCGAAAGAATTGGATCGGAAAGAAAAGAGAACAATACGGTTTTGTATCTCAGATTTCATATTGTTGAATGTATAAAGGGAAGCTACTACGAAGGATTTATGAGACAAGTTAGGGACTTTGTAGCAATATAAGTCTCTAGTGAACAAATTTTTCCTGCGGAAAAGGTTGCATAACCTAAGGATGAAGGATGGAGACTCGGCGATAGAGCATCTGAAGGCCTTTAATACTATGGTAAGACGGTTTTTATTTGTTGATATTAAAATATCAGATGAATATAAGTACATTAGTTTGTTGTGTTCACTACCATATTCATGGGATAGTTTGGTAGTTGCAATAGATAGAAATACAACTAACTTCATGTTTGATGAAATTGTCTCATCCTTGCTATGGGAGGAGATGAGATGTAAAAATATGGAGAGCCAGAATGGAGATGCCTTATCTGTATGAGGAGAGTTAGAGAATGGAAATAAAAATAAGTTCTTCATTTGGAGATATAAATCTAGAGGGAGATCTAAATCTCTAGGAAAAACTGTAAAGGTGTGCTACAAATGCAAAAAGGAAGGGAACTTCAAAAAGGACTATAGATCTAAATCTCCTGAGAAAGGAAATGAATCTGATGATGCTCCTTCTATAGAGGTGAAAACCACCTTAGATGAAGGTGGGAATGTGTACTTGGCTTCTTCTTCAAGTATACATGTAGACCATGAGGCATGGTTGGTTGACTCAAGTGGATCCTTTCACTTCACTCCTCGTAGGGAGTGGTTCTACGACTATGAGAAATATGATGGTGGTAATGTCTTCTTAGGGGATGATAGGAATGATAGAATCATTGGATGAAAAAAATTAAAGGGGAAGTTACAATTTGGAAGAATTAGAACACTTGTGGGTGTTCATATTGTTGCATTAGCCAGAAATATGATTTATGTAAGTAAGATGGATGATGCAAGTGCAAAAACAGTGTTCGAGATACTGCAAGATGGTTCAGGAGGCACTATTATTGATGTAGGGAGATCATATTCGAACTCTACACAAGATTTTTGTAGTACTATTATTGATGGGTGCACCATTTCTGTGGTTCTTGAAAGTGGAACAAAAAACCTACTGGCCTCTGGAGATAATACCATGTTATGGAATCAATGGCTTGGACATATTGGAGAGAAGCACCTTCCAATAATTCATGGTAATGGTATGGTATAAGGTATGTCTAATTTCTATCTAGATTCGATTTCTCTGAACATTATGTATGTGGGGAGTAGAATCGGGTGAGTTTCCCTTTTGGTGCTAAGAGGGCAAAAGGGATATTAGAGCTTGTGAACAGTGATGTGTCTGGACATGTTACAGTTCCATCACTGGGCAAGTCTGTGTACTATGTATCATTTATATATGAATTCTCAAGGAATAGATGGATATATTTCCTAAGCAAGAAATTTGAAGTCTTTGACATGTTTAAAGAATTTAAGGCTCTAGTGTAAACCAGGCAAAGAAGAAGCTAAAGGTGTTGAGGACAAATAATGGCAGAGAGTTCTACAAGAAGGAATTTAAAGATTTATGTAAGAAGTGTGGTATAGCAAGATAGGAGACTACTCCATACACATCCTAGAAAAATGGAGTTGCATAAAGAATGAATATGACGTTGATGGAAAAATATAGAAGCATGCTTATTGGTGTCAGGTTAGGACATGAATTTTGGGTAGAGGAAATGTATACTGCATGTTACCTAGTTAATAGATCTCCTTCATCAACGTTGGAGGATAAGACTCGACATGAGGTATGGACTGGTAAGAAACACTCTCTTTCACATATGAGGGTATTTGGTTGTGATGCATATGTACATGTTCCAAAGGAGAAAAGAACCAAGGTGGATATTAAATCTAAAAGGTGCATGTTTATTAGGTATAAGGTTGGTTTAAAGGGTTATAAGATTTAGAACTCCGAAACAAAGAAGGTTGTGTACAATTGAGATGTGGTGTTTAGAAAGGTGAAAGATATTATTCAACATGCAGTACTACTAAAGGAACCTAAGAAAATAGATTTTGAGCTAAAGGAGGAACAATTTGACTCTACAATAGAAAAGGAATTAGAAGACGAAGAGCCACAAACTCCAACTATGACAAGATCAATTCTAGAAATCATGCAACTAGAAAGGTATAGTCCATCTACTTTCTGTTTAAATTTTTTGTTATCTCTTATTGTTGATGGTCCCAAAAATATCAGGGAGGAAGTAGATTCAAAGGATGGAAAACTCTGGAAAGAGGCCATAGTTGATGAAATGGCATCTTTGTACCAAAAAAGGCTTGGGATTTTGTGGACTTGGCAACTGGAAGGAACCCATTGGAAGAAAATGGCCTTGAAGAAGAATATGAATGTAGAATGCAAGGTGGAGAAATACAAAGCTCGGTTAGTAGAAAAAGGTTATTCTGAGGTGTCAGGAATTGATTTGGTGATATTTTTCCTCGTTTTGTTAAGGTAGCTTCTATTAGATTACTTTTATCTATTGTTGCTACTTTGAATTTTGAGGTAGAGCATATGGATGTGAAGACCACATTTCTTTATGGGGATTTGGAAGAAGAGGTCTACATAAAGCAATCTGAAGGCTTTGCAGTCAAGGGAAATAATAAGTTGGTATGTAGGGTAAGAAAATATTTATATGGGTTAAAATAGTCACCAAGGATGTGGTATCATAAATTTGATACATATATATGGGGACTTAGCTTCACCAGAAGCAAATAAGATAATTATTTGTATTTCAGATTAATTTGTGACCATGTTATTTATCTAGTCTTTTATGTGGATGAGATGTTGCTGATTGGAAATGAAAAAGAAATTATCCAGGATTCGAAGACCCAATTATCCTCCAAATTCGACATGAACGATATTGGTGCTGCAAACTATATTTTGGGCATGGAAATTAAACGAGATTAGGAAAAGAGGAAGCTCTGGTTGAACTAGAGGAAGTATGTCGAGACAACACTACAGAGGTTTAATATGAACAATAGTAAACTAGTGAAGGTACCTATGCCTATAGGTGTACAATTATTTTCTAAATAGTGTCTCAAGGCACAAGAATAGGAAGAAGACATGTCCCTTATTCCATATGCAAGTGCATTTGATAGACTAATGCATTCCATGGTTTGTACTATACAAGAGATTGCACATGTGGTAGGAGTAGAGAGTAGGTTTATGTCAAAACCATTGAAAGAGCATTGGACAACATTGAAGTGGGTTTTCAGGTATTTGTGTGGCACTAGTGATTATTGTTTGTGCTACCAAGGAAGACCAAGATTGTACAAATTCTTGGACATCTATGGATTTTTTTATGAAGACTCGGCTGGAGATCTAGGTCAAAGAAGATATACACATGTGTATGTGTTTAACCTATTTGGAAGTGCAGTTAGTTGGATGAGTAAGAAACGGTCTGTAGTGGTGCTTTCAACTATAGAGGCAGAATATGATGAGCCTCTAAACTAGACATAAATTAAGGCCCATGCCTCTAATTTAAAACATAGATTAAGGCCTATGACCATCCTTCAACACATTAAATCTCTCTTTTTGCATTAGATAATTTATTTTTAAATTTAATATATCCATTAGAAAGGTTTATGAAAAATTGAATATTTGTGCCTAAAATTATTTATTTTTTGTGGAATATTATGAGAATATTGGGCAGATTATGAAGAGTCGGAGGAGGATATAATTTAGGGACTTGTTCCCTACTACCATAGGATCAATAATAAATAAATAAATGAACAAGATATTATGGAATTATGGCACAAATTGTGGAACTCCAATGATTGAGAAAATCTAGGAATGTGTTCCACTAATCAAGGGAGCAAATCCACCAATCAAGGGAGCAGATCCACTACTCAAGGGATTTTGATGGGAAAAGATTCCTTCATCCATGGGGAATCATTCTTAATCATTTTGTATAAATAAAAAGTTGAATCTGCCTCTAGGGAATGAATGATAAAATCTAGGAATGTGTTCCCTGCCATTTAATACAAACTCCTAGTATTGGGGACTAGATCCACTAATTAAGGGATTTTGGTGGGGAATGATTCATAATCATTTTGTATCAGTACCAAGTTTTATTTTCCTCTAAAGGCAGATTTTCATTAGTACTATTGTGGAGAGTGCTTGTCTTCATGCAGCTCCATTGTATTTTCTTGCAGGGATGTAATTCTATTGATGAAAATAATGAAGATTGGTGTCATGTCCAGCTTCTAAATCTTGTTCTCCTCCATAGGTATTTGATTTCCCCTGGGCCTGGCCATCCTACGAACCTCAGAGCCCTTTTGTATCATTTTATTTTCTTCTTTTCATTGCTTATTCACATGCATCTCTAGTTTTTATTCCTTTCTATTTCTGGATTTAGGATTAATAATTTCTTGTTGTAGGATTGAGTTAAATGGTTGATGTAATTTATTTTGCATGATCAAAAGTATTATTTCATCCTTGGAAAAGCTTTGGAATTTCATAATAATCATTGTGTTTCTTGGATTAGTATTCTCATTCCCAAATCTAGATTGTTGGACCTCCTTTTTAGCAAAGAACAATAAATTTCTGCTATTTTTTAGAGAATAGTAATGAGATTCAATCGAATGGATTTCACTTGAATTAGATTGATAAATAATTCTAGTTCATAACAAAAATTACCCCATTTCATTTTCACTTGATTTGGTTAGGCATTTCTTAGATTTACTAGGTCACTAGTTCTCAAATTTCTAGATTTTTTAGTAGTAATGCTATTATTTTTTTTGTCATGAGTTAGCATAGGTCTTTTTGAGTGATTCCACTTGGAATGGGGACCTAAGACATCCTATTTAATACCAAAATTTGTCCCATAAATTTTTCATCTGATTTTGTTGGTCATTCGATGAATTATAGTAAATATGTACATCTTGTAGGAAATCAGGGGATCCTATAGGAAAGCACTGTAGCATCTTGTAGGAAAGGCTGTTTTGATGCTGAATTAGGGAAAAATCCTCTCAGAAGCTAGAAAAGGGTCCCTAATTCTCTCCCAAACCTTCTGACCATTCACCATCATCTCCAAGCCATCTACCACATCACCAAAAGAGATTAGCTTTCACACTCTCACATGAAAAAACGAGAAAAAGAAAAAAAATAATTATTTTATTCATCTACATGCACAATAGTAGAAGGTTTGATGGTTTGAATCTACATGCTTAGGACAGTAGGATTGCATACATGTTAACTTAGAATTGTTTTGAAGCAAAGCCTCTTAGGAGTTAGTTAGAAAATTGTGTATTTTAGCATTTGATTTCATTCTCTTTCCTTGCACTTTCTTTCTTGCAATAGGTTAAGGTTCCATTTCGAGCATTTCATTTTATGCAGTTAGTTTAGGATTTGACTTATGTACATGCACTCCGTTACATCATGACAGCAAAATAAGGACACATTGTATGCTGCTCATATAGTTATGATACCTCTTAAGTTTGTACGAACCCCGGGTTGATAATTAAAGTCGGTAGCCATGGGAGTTGTAGCATTCTTGTTGCAATACCAAGGCTCATCACTTTTTCGCACCGTTGCTGGGGAGGTGTCAAAGTATTCATTGTTTTCTTCCCTAGTTGCTTCATTTCTTTTTTACTTTTTACAAAAACAACATTTATTTTCATTAGGTGTATTTAATTTCAAAGGTAGAAAATTGTATAGCATTATAGTTTTCATTTAATCATAACAACAACAAAAAAAAAATTCTCCAACACCAACACAACCCCCCCCCCCCCCTGCATTTGATCACATGGTGTAGTAAGAGCCATATCACCATTCACTTTTGCATGTAGAACAAGAAGATGACGAAGAATGTAGAAGAAATTGATGGTGGTGATGACAATGAGGAATATCCTATTGTTTTTCCCATTCAAGATACTATGGAAGTGTGCACATGAAGAACATCCCTACATCTTTTCTTCCAAAATTTCATGGTCTAAGGTCAGAGGATACAAAAACCTTTCTCTTTGAATTTGAGATTGTGTGTAGATCTTATGTTTACTCATTAAACACTCAAAAATTGAGATTGTTTCCAGAAACATTGAAGGATAGAGCTCTTAAATGGTTCACGAGTTTAGGGACTAATTCAATAAGATCATGAAAATATATGCAACATATATTCCTAGAAAAAATATAAACGTCATGATCTTAAAGAAGAAATATTTAGAATGAATCAAGGAGAATATGAGAGTCTGAAGGATCTAATAGATAGGTTCATATATAATGTTAAGAGGAAAAAACTACATCATTTAGGATTCGACACACTGAAAACCCTATTACTCAGAAAAGCTAGGGATGAGTAGATTCATCTCCTTAATCTCATGACTAGAGGTGATGTATATCAATTATCATTTGAGTAAATTTGTGAAACATTCAAACAAATATCAATAGGAAAAGCAACAGTAGGTAAATAAGCATTAAGGTCGGTAAGTCAAACTAAACTTAGAAATTTGTTTCATGACTTTAAAATAGAAATTCTTAGCAATCTAACCAAACAAGTAGAAATTTTAAGAATACAAAATGAACAAAAAGAAGATGTTTGTGTTTTCCATGCATAATCACATGATGTTAAATGTTTCTCCTCACTACCAAGGTTGAAGGAAGTTCACCAGGAGGACAATGGAGCAAGGAAATTGCCAATGCAACAATGTTACAGAGATCTATGAGGACCATGGCAGCCTAGTCAGCCTGATATGATGCAAAAGCCTAATTCACAATTTCAAGCTTATGCACATCCACCTCAAAGTAATTGGAACACACCCTTTCCTTGGCAACATTGACCATCTCATCCCGAAAACCAATCTTGGCAACAACGTTGGCAATGAACTTATGGGAGCCATCCACAATATCCTCAATATTTTCCTCAATATCCTCCGTACCCAACTCCATTTTATCCCTACCATTCACTTCCACCACAACCACAACCCCATCCACATCAATCTCAAATATACACTCTCACTCAACTACTTGTACCACCATTTCCAAACCCACACATTGAAGTAGCTTAGCCCACTTACAATGCTGAGGTAAAAAACTTCCAAACATCTCTACTTGAACTCAATGGTATTAACCGTAGCTCAGGAAGCGTATTGCAAAAAAGAGATTATCTTGATATCATTGAAGAACCACATCGAGAAGAAGAAGATTCAAATGAGAAGACCACAGAATCATGGGTTGCACTTGATGAAGAGCAGACATCAAAATCAGAGATTGAGAAAGCTCCCTCATGGTTACCGTCAAATCGTCCATGTATTCAAGAGATAAATCAAGAAAAAGAGGAAGGCTTGAAGGTCATGGTAGAACAAGACATGAAGAATGATCCAGATTAGCAAAAGGACAAGGGACATCACAACTATATTGAAATATGGTCCTAGACAGTCATTAAGTTGCAGCATCACTCTCTTTCTCAACTATGCTTAGTCCTTTCAAATTCAAATCATTTGGTCTCTGAAATCTAGGTACATGTCAAAGCATAAATTTCAAGCCTCCACATCATTTTATCTGTCATCCTGATGCGCAAATGGCTCCATTGGAAGTATTCTTATACCTAAAATTGATTTTGTTTTTCAAGTAGGGTAGAGTAGAAAAAAAAATGAAAAATAAGAGAAAAAATAACAATTTTAGGTGAAAACCTCCTTGGAGGCACCTCAGATTGGCTCATTGATTGAAAACCCCCATGAGGCAGTCAATGGGTTGAAAAAAAGAAAAAAGAGAAAAAAGGAAAAGATCGTAGGTGAAAACCTCCTTTGAGGGGCCTAGGCAAATTTACTAGTTGAAAACCTCATTGAGGCGGCTAGTAGGCCTAGAAGAATTAAAAAGAGAAAAATAAAAAAAATTCTCCATGTATCTCTTTGATGAATATACGTGCTCTCCAACATCTACAAGGAACAAAAACAAGTTGCCACCAAAGAAAGAAAAATTGGTCAAGCCTAGTCAAAATGAGTCAAATTTTGACTTTCTCCTACATTGTTCAAATTATCCAACAAGGCCAAGGCCATGCCAATCCATCACCCTCATCTATTTCCACTATCCATCCATCATTCCCAAGCTTCTACCATTGAATTTTCTTGCTGTCCTAAAAAACTACATGATACTTTGCTTTCCGACTGGATACAAAAATACATTGAGCAGAAATTTATTTTTGCTATAACTTGAAAACCATGCATCCATTTTCCAAGTTGTTTCAGGGACAGATGCATATTGATGATGGTAACTTGC
This sequence comes from Pinus tabuliformis, assembly GCA_031772625.1. NCBI lineage: Eukaryota > Viridiplantae > Streptophyta > Pinopsida > Pinales > Pinaceae > Pinus > Pinus tabuliformis. Next base: position 503,335,214 of record CM062808.1, read on the forward strand.
TCAAGCAATTTCGGCAAATTCCAGTCCCCGGTTTCAAAGAAATTGGCCTCCATCACCTTCAACCATTTTTTCATTTTCTCAATATCCGTGCATCCATTTAAAAATATGTTTAACAGGGCTATGCATATGGATGATGGTAACATACCCAAGAAATTTCAGCGAATTCTAGTACATGGTTTCCAAGAAATCGATTTCCACCACCTGCAACCATTTTTAGTTTTTCTCGAGATCCATGCATCCATTGACCAAAATTTTTCTATGGGGAGGTGCATAATGATGATGGCAACATGCTCAAAACGTTTCAACTCAATCCAGTCTACCATTTGGGAGATATGGACAAAAAATCGATCTCTATAAACCTACAGGATACAGAACAACACCTACAGGATTAGCAGTGATCAATTTTAAAGGAGATCCAAAGATCAAAGAAGCTCCTCCAGAGCTTACCAGCAGCACCAGGATCGTCAACATCACCATCAACACCTGCACATCAACATCAACTCAGCAGCAGCATGCATATCTCTCCAACAACCATCAGGCAAGTACACGTCTGCAATATTCTTGACCTCTTCTCTTGAGCATATTATAGCTAAAAATTCATTCTCAATGCATGAGAGATGAGGTTTTATAAGCTAAGGACTAGTCAGTAGTCACAGCTGCATTCAGCTAGTTAATTGAAAGTCACTCCTTCACTCATACAGATAGGCCTCTAAATTAGACATAAATTAAGGCCCATGGCTTTAATTCAAAACATAAATTAAGGCCTATGAACATCCTTCAGCACATTAAACCTCTCTTTTTGCATTAGATAATTTATTTTTAACTTTAATATATTCATTAGGAAGGTTTATGAATAATTGAATATTTGTGCCTAATATTATTTATTTTTTGTGGAATATTATGAGAATATTGGGCAGATTATGAAGAGTTGGAGGAGGAGATAATTTAGGGACTTGTTCCCTAATATTGGAGGAACAATAATAAATAATGAAGTCAACAAAATATTACGGAATTATGACACAAATTGTGGAACTCCAATGATTGAGAAAATCTAGGAATGTGTTCCACTAATCAAGGGAGCAGATTCACCAATCAAGGGAGCACATCCACTAATCAAGGTATTTTGGTGGGGAAAGCTTCTTCCATCCATGGGCAATGATTCTTAATCATTTTGTATAATTACCAAGTTGAATTTTTCTCTAGGGAATGATTGAGAAAATCTAGGAATGTGTTCCCTCCCATCTAATGCAAATTCCTAGTATTGGGGACTAGATCCACTAATTAAGGGATTTTGGTGGGGAAAGCTTCCTCCATTCTTGGAGAATGATTCCTAATAATTTTGTATAAGTACAAAGTCGAATTTTCCTCTAGATGGAGATTTTAATTGGTGTTCTTGTGGAGAGAGCTTGTATTCTTGAAGCTCCATTGTATTTTCTTGTAGGGATGTAATTCTATTGATGAAAATAATGAATATTGGTGTCATTTTCAACTTTTAAATCTATTTCTCCTCCATGGGTCTCTGAGTTTCCTTGGGCTCGGCCATCCTAGGAACCTCAGAGCCCTTTTTTATCATTTTTTTTCCTTCTTTTCTTTGCTTATTCACATGCATCAATAGTTTTTATTCCTTTCTCATTCTGCATTTAGGATTAATAATTTCTAGTTGTAGGATGTAGTTAAATGGTTGATGTAATTTCTTTTGTAGGATCACAAGAATTATTTCATCCTTGTAAAATCTTTGGAATTTCATATTAATCGTTGAGCCTCTTGGATTAGTCTTCTCATTCCCAAATCTAGAATGTTGGACCTCCTTTTTAGAAAAGAAAAGTAAATTTATGTTATCTTTTGGATCATGTTAATGACCTTCAATCGAATTGATTCTGCTTGCATTAGATAAGAAAATAAAATCTAGTTCATAAAAAAAATTACCCCATTGTATTTGCACCTGATTTGGTTAGGCATTTCTTAGATTTACTAGCTCAATTGTTCTCAAATTTCTAGATTTTCCACTATTAATGTTTTTTTTTTTGCATGGGTTAACATAGGTCTTTCTCAGTGATTCCACTTCGAATGGGGACCTAAGACATCATACTTAATACCAAAATTTTTCCCATCCAATTTGTATTTGATTTTCTTGTTCATTCGATGAATTGTATTAAATTTGTACATCCTATAGGAAATCAGGTGATCCTGTAGGAAATACCTATAGCATCCTGTAGGAAAGCCTGTTTTGAGGCCGAATTGAGGAAAAGCCTCTAGGAAGCTAGAAAAGGATCACTACTTGTCTCTCAGACCTTCTGACCCTTCACCATCATCTCCAAGCCACTTGCCACGTCATCAAAAGTGATTAGCTTTCACACTCTCACATGAAAAAAAAAAGACAAATTTTTTTTATTCATTTACATGCATAGTAGTAGAAGGTTTGATGGTCTGAATCTAAATTATTAGGACAATAGGATTGCATACATGTTAACTTAGAATTCTTTTGAAGCAAAGCTTCTTAGGATTTAGCTAGAAAATGGTGTGTTTTAGCATTTGACTTTATTTTCTTTCCTTGTACTTTCTTTCTTGTAATAGGTTAAGGTTCCATTTTGAGCATTTCATTTTATGCAATTACTTTAGGATTTGACTTCAGTACATGCACTCCATTACATCATGACAGAAAAAGAAGGACACATTGTATGCTGCACATAGAGTTCTGATACCTCTTAAGTTTGTACAAACCCCGGGTTGATAATTAAATTCGGTAGCCTTAGGAGTTGCAGCATTATTGTTGCAATACCGAGGCTCATCAGAATACATGCGAGCCACGCATGCAAGCAAGGAAGCAATTTGGCTGCATATATTGTGTTCAAGTATGGGGTTAGTAAATTGAGCTATAAGGATAGATTGTGATAGCCAAAGTGTAATTTTATTGGAAAAGGGCCCTTCTTATCATTCAAAGATAAATCAAATTGATATTCGATATCACTTTGTGACAGATATGCTTGAGGAGAAAAAGGTGTTGCTGGTAAATGTGAACACTTTGAAGAATGTTCCATATGCATTGATGAATTTTGTGAGCACTGAGAAGTTTTCTTGGTGTAGAGAAACAATGGACGTTGCAGGGATGGAAAAATGACTAAGCTCTCATGTCACACCCTTTGTGGAAAAGAAAACAACAACTCGGAGAATGTTGGGTGTATTTTATATGCTTTTCATGACTAGTGACAGGTAGGCGGGTGTTTCACCCCTTGTAGGGGGTTTTCAGGGGGTCTTTTGGATCATATATTAGGTGGGCGTACCTACCTATGGTTTTGTGCATGGGTTTTTCCCATGGTATCTTTTAGATCTGGTCAAGGGAACTATGGTTATGTTTTAATCTAGGGTTAATAGATTGGGGTTTATGAATACTTTGACATCTATATATATGTATAGTAACATTGAAAGGAACATAATGAGAAATAAATCTAGTAGTCTTCATTTTTGGATCCAGGGGAAGATACCTGTGTAATTTTTTTATATTCTCATTATTATTTATTTTCTATTTTTAGAATTCATCTGCTAGTAATTTTTGCACATGGTTAAAACCTACATTTTTTAAGCCTTAATAATAATAAAAAATTTGAAGCTGGTTGCAAGGAATGTTTTTTTTCAAGGGTAATCTGTTTGTTTTTCTTATTTTCCTACTTTCGAGGAAGCAAATGAAATCTACAATATTCTTAATTCCAACAACTCTAACTTGGGTTTTCCCTATGTAGAGAACGAGGACTTTCCTTGGAGCATGCTTACTTGAGTTCTCCATCATGGAATAGGTAATTTATCCCTATTTGAGTTTTTAATTATCTAATTTCAATTAATATGCATTGATGGGTATTATAGAGCAGTGATATACTAGTAATTCCTATCTATGTTGCACCTTCCATAGAGGACAAAGAGGGTTTTTGAGAGAAATCTTCTCTGTAGGTAACTAAAATGATTCAGATGAATATTTCATTTATAACTCTATGTTTGTTGGTTTTCTACACATAATAGCACTAATTTACACTCCAAAACAGATTTTATAACTAACTCCAACCTTTTTTTTTGCCAGTAACTCCAGCATCTATAGAATTCAAGATGTTTCTCATACATTCCAACAATGGTATAATGTTTTCTTCCACTAATTCCATACTCCTACATTTGCGAGGTCATTTGTTTTGTCTAATTTTTCTTCTTGAAGGAGAGTTCACATGTAAGAGCAAGATGGCCTATTGGTGTAGCTACTCCCTATTAGGGGTCATAAATGGTTCCCCTTGATTTGAACCGTATGTTTCGTCCAACCTCACCTTAGGCTTAGGAATCGAACTATGTATTTGTAATGGGTTTAATTTATTTTATGATTTGTGAACATGTAATCTCTTTTTCTTTTCTTTTCTCGAGTGGTTTAGGCCTCCAACCATGACTTGGTTCCAGTCTTCCTACAAGAATGACATTGCCAAATGATTTCCACCCCCACTATGTGTTTTTGGGGTGCCTCTTCTTAAAATATACCATATTGATAATATCATTGAATTCTAGTGTTACAAACTGTTTACTTATGTGGAATGGTTATAGTGAATTATCGAATTTTCCTCCTTTGTTCTAAATTTGTCTAAATAATGTTTCCAATGGTAGCTTATGTGTTGAATTCTCATAGATTATGAATTTAACCTGAATTCATGGTTTACAGTTACTACTTTGAAACTTCATCTTATTCTTTATGTAGGAGTACACATGTATTGAATGATAGCTTTCTCAACTCACTTAACTATGATGGAAATGGAGTATCTATCGTCTATTTTTTGGTCTCTTATAACTAGTCAAAATATTTGTTTGTATATGTATATGGGTGTACTATGAAAACCTTGGTCTATAGGAATTCGATATCATTAGTTTTCTTTTCAAGTAGATTTGGGCATAGTCCTTTATGTTATCAATTCCCCACTGCAACATCTTACACCTCATATAGCTATCAACACATTCCAAGACGATTAAACACATTAACTGATGCATTGGCAAATTATGTATTAGACAAACATTTACGCAATATATAATTAAAAATTGTATGCAAGCATTTAGACAACTAATAAACCATAGATAGCATATATAAATATCATGTGGCGAACCAAGGCACTCAAAAATAAGTGTGTATGTCAAAAAAATAGAGTATATGTTCACAACACATCTGAAACACACGTCTCTCAAAAGTAGTAGAAGGTAAAGCCTAGGTATCTATAGTGGTGGGTTCTGCTCCCTATAGCAGACCACAACTTGCACTACTCATCTCAAGAGTCTGTGTATCCTAGGTGTCACACCGATAGTATGTCTCTGATACTCCATCGAGACCTCCTCGATCCCCTTGTAATTTGGGATCCCATCAGTCAGGCCGTCGAGGTTTTGGGCAATCTCCTCCTCCGCATTACCACCTGAGCAAGCCAGAGCCAGCTCTCTGTTTCCATCCCTCCATGCCTCAAGAGCTAGTCCCATGGGTCTCTCTGGTCCCACATCTGCAAGTAACATAGAAACGACATTTAAGACATACGCATGTGAAAATCCAAAAAACATTATAAAAAACAAACACATAAATAGTGTGGTGTTTGCCCAAGTGTTTTACCTCCCTCGTCCCACTGCACGCCAAGTGGGAGCGGCATCTCAGGATCTCCTCAAAAGTCTGTGCCCGCATAAGGCCAATCCTTAATGATTATCTTCTAACGATCCAGCCACTCCCGAAACAATACTCCCCATGATACTAGCCAACCACCACCTCCTTGTGGCATCACTTATGCCCATCGGGTGGTGTGACTCTCTCACGGTCCCAACACATAAAGGTCCATATCCTGTAGCTGAAGTGATGGCACCCGCTCCAGGGTGAGTGGTGTCAGAATGGATCCATATCCAAACTATTTGGTCTCCCCTTGTCGGCACTTAGTAAGTTGCCTCTTCATGTTAACAGACACTACGTCGGCCCAGTTATACATGGTCGGAGTGAGGCAATCAAGGGCTAACCATAGATGGGTCTTCATTGCCTCATGTTGTGCTTGAGAGCCTATAACACTCGTAACCATAAACAGTACTGAGCGAAGGTTGAAATTCCCCACTGTCGAGATCTGCAGTTTCCTGCTAGTGGATGATTTGCGTGCCCCTAGGCACACCCACACTATCAGCATATCAAGAGTCTCGCCGGTAGCCTGTACACCCTCCATGATTGGTCTCTCACTACAACGAGACAAACTAGTCAAGAAATATATGTCTGTCACGTAAAACTCAATGTCCTTGCCACGGATGACGAACTTGCCCTCTGTCATGTTCCAAGAGCTGATCAGCAGCTCGAGCAAGTCTGGCTGTGCCCGAAGGTGTGGTGTAAGGAAAAATTTCAATAATCAACAATCACGTAGGGCTCTTCTGCACTCAGGGTTGTTAAATGCCTATTCATCATTGTCATCATGGGTTCTCTCTTGCCATACGAATTCCATTATTGCTCTGCATTGAAGAAAAAAATGTAATTAGAATCATTTTTATGGGCTAAAACATGCGAATTATAAAAAATTCAAACTTTACGGTGCCATCGCAACTATTTTTCAAACAGTAGCAATGACTCAAAAACAGAGTTCATTTTTTCCTCGATCATCGCAACAGTACACCTGTCTCTAGTGATGACCCTGACGGTGGTGTGTGTTAGCATGCTCAGTCGTTGCTAACCCGTGAGGGATTTCCGTGACGAATGAGAAGCAGATTTGAAACAAAAAATCCATCGAAAACCACCTATGGGACATGAAATTGACTGTAAAAAAAATTGAAAATGTAGCACCAAGGATGGTGTACTTACTTGGTAGGACTCTTAGATGGGATGGTTGATCACTGGTGCTAGAATCGATCTCTACGATCACGCAAGTTTGAACTCAAAAGATACCAAAGGTAGAAACTCAAAATGACAATGTAAAAATGAATTACCATGAGCCCTTTTTATAGTGATTTTTCCAAAATTTTAGGTTTTTTTTAACTATAGGCTTGGGGTTTTTGTTATATTTTGGGGTTTTACCTATGGATTTAAGGTTTTTTAACCTTATTTTCAAATATATAGTGCATTTTTTGTCGAATGGATCTTATACTGTGGTTTTTTTGTGCAGAAACAGGGATAGTGGAAACGTTTAAATATTAATCTATGCTTGGTCTATATTTTCTACAAGTCTTCTTTAAGCCCTTTTCTGACTTACAAAAGACGAAAATATTGTCGAGTTTTCCCTTTGAACTCGCTAAACGGAATAAAAGGCGGTCCACTTTTATCTCTTTTCTGACCGTATAAACATGAAAAGATCGCCAGACTTTGGTCGTTTCGAGTTCGATATTGGTTATGAAATGACATGTCTTCAATCGCTTTTTTACTTTTTTAGATCGAGGCCACTAATTACGAAAATTACTCCTTGATCGTAATGGTCGAGTGGTTTTCTCGAGTATTATTTTATACTTTGTCGAGCTTGAGGGACATAAACTTATGAAAAAGGACCCCCGTGGAGTTTTTTTTCCGTTTCTTTTTCAAACTCCAAGTTTTTCCTGTGTCCGACTCGTTAAACCCTAGACAACATTGGACTCATCACCATGAAGAGACTCAAGCTTCTCGTCCCTAGGGCTCATTAAACTATTACTAGGTTGGATTCGTCCGAAGGTCGAACTTATATTACAATCATATGTTATCCCCTTCAAGCTTGTTTTTCAAAAATAATTGGGGTACTCGACAACAATGGTGGGGGAAAATTTGGAAGTCATCATTGGTTACCTACGGTAGCTCGTCACTCTTGAACATCAACACTTTTGCTTCTCGTCGGGTTGGGATATTCTCACATCGTCATTGGCCTTCCAGGATTTTGGGTTGCCATTTTTCCACATTCCATCTGATCCATGTTGTCTCTGTCAGATCTCTGATCCCCTGGTACCAAAATGCTGCCGCATTCCAGAGTCGTGTCGTCGATATGTTAAAGAGTATAATCCTTCTTTAGTTCACACCCTTACCTCCTCCTCTGATAATCTACTTCACCATCTACCACTTGTTCCTTATTATGCATCATTGATGGGGGAAACATTATGGCCCTCATTATCCAAGAGATTGATATAGAGATCCCCTTCGGTACCTTGGAGCTTGCATGCCTCAATGGCAAGTTCTTCATGCCTAACAACAAACTTTCATCATTGGTCTTCGATTAGGTCATTCCATGAGTGTTCGAGTTCAGCTCATTTTTCACACTTAGTGGATTGTACTAGACCGTACCTTGAGAGCCATTGTCATTATTGGTGGTTTCTCTCACGCTTGTTAACACTTTTCATTATTGACAGGTAATCAAGTGACTTTCTATCATGCTCGACCTCAGTACATGTGTTTGCATGCTAGAATTTGTACTAAGATTAGTTAGGGTTTCAAGACCCCGAACTAAGATTGCATATGTTCACACTGCATGGATTAGTCCGTGATTACATACATGACTCTTTGATTGGATGGCTACAACCATACCTGAGTCTTCATGGATGCCTGTGACCATAACTTTGTCATTTTATATGATCTTATCAACTGGGTGGTTGTGTCCATACCATAGACCAAGTTTCATATGTCTTTTGGATGGCTACACCCATGCCTATACTACATGTATTTCACTATCATAGATATCAATTGTACTTGAATCTGCAGGTTCTTCAAGGTGGTGTTCTAGTTTGGTCATGGTTTCGTAAAGAATTTCACACTTCCCACTCTCTCAGGCTTCATGCTTTAGGGGGCATTTGTTACACAGTAATTTGTCACTCTCCTCATCTCACTCCCTCTGTTGTGTCATGTATCAAATAAACATGTTCATATCTTGCTACTCATGCAAAAAGATTAAGCAAATGCTCTCTGATGCTGAAAGTTGACCCTTATTCCCTAAGTTTTTGCCTCGTCACGAGTAAGCCATTAATATACGTGACGATCCCTTATCATGAACAATCTCATCGTGACTCCGTCGCAAGTGTACACATGTTTCCCGCGATGGTCAGATTTTAGGGCCCGGTGCAATGCTTCCAACTATTTGTTGCGACGGTTGGCCTAAATGCATCGCCTCCTTTCAATGTCGTCACTAAGCTCTATTTCATGACCTGCGATGATCCAAAATTAGGGAATTTGTTCAAACAGTTAGCCTTTTGGATGTCTCTAGAGTTAGTTGTTGGGTCAGCTTGGGTCACCTTTCCTCCTCTGGGATGGTGGTTCCGCCTTTTGTGCAACCTCCCTTTGAAGATAAGCTCCCTCTCCCTCATTTCATGGAGACTCCTTCTCCTATAAAATCACTCAACATTTCTATGATCTCCTAGTTCTTTTAGTTGGACAGTGCTGCTAATTCTTTTGAGTTTCGTAGATAGCTTTGGTGTGAGTGTGACAAGTGTGGGATTGCTAATAGTTTGGTAAGAGGTTGTGGAATGCCTTAACTTTGTATTAGAGCTTGTGAGTGAGAGAGAGATATAGTCAATTTGGGAGACCCTTTCATGAAAGTGAATGCTTGAAGAAACATACTGCCTAGACCCTCCAAGAAGGCTTGCAACGTCAAAACTTGGCTGTAAGCTTTGCTCTTGATTCATTTTAATACAATCAATGATGATTTCCTATGTCTTATGTACAAATTTCTTGATAGCTTATGATTTCTTGACTTTATAAGTAAATAGATCATTGTTGTTCTTGGTTACGTGCTCTATTGTTTTCTTGTGGTGTTCCAGGTTGATTGCTCAATGAGGAGGAAGAAACAGAAACTGGAGCAGCGCAATGGAAACTTCATCAACCACTAGTTTGAGGTAGGCCTCCAACGATGACTATTTAGGGGAATCGATTGTTGTTTTGTCTTTGCTATGACTAGGCCCACTCTAGGACTACAGGGGTTGCTTCTGTCCATAGAGGGAACACTTTCCTACCTAACAGACACTGGGAGTTCTTCTGTTGACCATCAAAAGCGTGGTGTTGTCCCAGGCAGAGCATGAGACCAACAAGTCAAAGTTCCTTTATGCTATCAATTTTATAGCTCCTATGATCTTCAACTAGGAAAAAGCCATGAAGACCAACATCAAACGTGAGTTGTCCAAACCTAAGGCGGGGAATCTGAAGAAATTTTACTTTGGATATGTGGTTGTGAACTTTTACTTGGAACAAGTATCACTATTCCAGTATCATCCGAATGAGGTAGATCCTCCTATGCCACACAATCCGTGGATGGACCGCTGGAGTCATTTGATGCCCACGATCATTGGGGGTCAACATATGTCATACCAACCTGCATTCTTCTTATGGCTATGATGACAAAAGATCATCATGGAGACCCAGATATGCCCTTACCAGATGGAGAGGACTTCGATGATGAAGGTAAAAATAAATTTTTTTATTTTGAGACATTTTAATTATTTTTATTATATATGTGGTTATAACATTTCTCTTGTCAATGTAGACGTTGGACCAAAGTGGCGTACTGGGATGTACCCAATAGGTAGGCATCTCCCTGCCCTATTGATGTTGTCGCTCCTTATTAAAAAGTGAGTGACAATGAGGAGGCGATCACGAGGATCCTTAAGGGGTTGACTCGTGGTATCCCAGAGTATGCTCGGGTAGGAGGCATTCCTCGTCAGTACCAAAGACACATGGTGGGAGTCTTAGATTGGATCTACCAATTTCTCACTCCTGTTATATGAGCTGTATCATGCTACCATGATCACCATACTGATTAGCTCCTAGGTCCAACACTTACATTTTTTGAGGTCTGCGTGCCATGGATATACGAGGCCTGCTAGCCGTTGATGTTATTTTGGACACACATTATTCTTTAGGGTTCTAATGTATCAAACATTATCATCATATATATATATATATATATATATATATATATATATATATATGTATTTTCTTGTCTACTGTGGCCGAAATGGTTTTCTTTATCTTTTCACATATTTCGTAAATTTCTATCCAATGCATGATTAGCTAATGCATCTATCAATATATTCATGCATCTAGGAATATGATGATATGTAATGTAATCAAAATCTCTTTATAATAGATGGATATGGAGATGCATTCTCAATATTTGAGGGTTTCTAATAGAATATTTCCCATTGAGTTGAAGGATGACAAGCTATCAATTGAGGTTGACAACCAACTCTCTAATATCAAGAGCGATGGATTCTAACAATAGTTCTATGGCTGCATTGTATTCAACAATGTTGTTAGTTGTGTGACCTAGAAAGATAACTTGAAGGTCAATCAACTCATCGTTAGGGTCATAAATAGACCATGCCATGGATGATAGGTTCCGAGAACTATGAAAAGCACCATCAGCAAAACCAATGTGGGGAGTCATAGACATCTATGAAGTGAGAACAACATAATAAACAGGAAATTTGTTTGAAAGCTACCACAGAAAACCACACTGCACAAAAATTAATGACACACTAATGTACACAAGTAACCATGCAATATAGGCTAAGCATATTACTTCTTGAGAGATTCCATGTTGGGACTCAAGTAATCATTCAACACAAATGAACATTGAAGTTTTACCATTGTGATGGCGAGTAAGCATTGACTCAGCCAAATAATAGAGTAGAACTCATATAAGGTGTTGCACCCATGCCCCTGGGCAAGGGAGGGTTACGAGTGGGATGGCAACTAGGGGTGATTTTAGGGGCGAATGTTCACCCTTTGGCGAAATTAAGGGGTTTAAAATTTTTAGTGGGCGATTATTTTGTATCATAGTACATTTTTACAAATCACCTCAATATCCCACCTTCTTTTAAGGGAGAGGGTAAAAAAGGTAAATTTAGCCCTTGAAATTAGGAGTTACAACCTTCCATTCGCCCATTTTCAAGAATAGGTTTTATTTAAGTGAATCCATTCCCCATTTTCAAGAATAGGTTTTATTTAAGTGAATCGTATGGGCCAAAGGCCCAAATAACGTATTTATAAAAGAGATATGGTAAATTAATAAAAATATAAATAGATGAGAAGTATGGTAAATAAATAAAACATTTTTATATTTACTCCATAAGTCACCTTATATACATGCAAGGGTGTAAAAAAATAAAAATATAAGTAAAGTGGAGGTATGGTAAATAAATAAAAATATAAATAAACTAGACGCATGGTAAATAAATAAAACCTCTTTTTATATTTAGTCCATAACCCTCGTTCTATTTATGAAGGCTCAAGAAAGAGGTTTTATTTAAGTGAATCCTATGGGCCAAATACCATATTTGTAAAAGAGGTATGGTAAATTAATAAAAATATAAATAAACGAGAGGTATGGTAAACAAATAAAACATTTTTCTATATTTACTCCATAAGTCACCTTATATTTACGAACACTCAAAAAATGTGTTATATTTAGGTGAAACCTATGGGCAAAATACTATGGGACAAATACCATGGACTAGATTGTTTTTAATACCATGCAAAAAAACATCATTAACCCTAATATTAATATTAATAAAAATAGAAATGGCACATGGTATTGACCCATGGTATTCACTAAAATGGCACAAGGTATTGACCCATGGTATTCACCTAGAATGTAGCCTATTTAAATGGGGAGATTAAACCAGCATACATCCATTTTTACTCTGGATCTACTAACCCCCTAGAGGTATCAAATATCGTGATATGCAAACTAGCATAGAGTGAAAAAATATTTGATCTGATCAAGAGTAAAAATGGATGTTGTAATTTAATGTATCTTAAACATTTTAGTTTGGTTAAAATAAAAAATAAAATAAAAATCAACTGTTAATTTTATTAATTTTTATAAATTACTAATAGTAATTTTTAAGCTCTAGGTTTATGATAACCCATGGTATTGACCCATGGTAATACCATGGTATTCATGTGAGCATAGACTATTTAAAGGGGAAATTCTATCATCTTAGATCCATCTTAATTCTGGGTCTACCAAGTGCTCATAAGGATAAATAGATTTCATCCCCCTAAGAGTGTTAGATGTGGAGTTAAGATGGATATAGGTTGGTTTTTATGATAATGAAGATATTAAATAGACTTAGGAAATTATATTGTAAAAACATCTTAAGGTGAATGGTTAAAGCATAGATATTGGACAAGTATATTTGTATACTTCTGTTTTGAACTGAAACAAATCCAGAGCTAAAAGGAATGGATTGATTGCACTAGTCATCCTTCTATAACTTTCCAACATATGCTGGAGTAAACATATTGTAATTTGGGTAATTTTTCTAATTGCAAACAGGAACATACTTGTGTATTGGCAGGGTGGTCACGAGTTCCCTAGAAGTGATGAATTTGAATTTTTCTTGGTTTTATATATAGTATTAGGTTTTTTCTCATGCTTTCTGTGAATGGCACGAGTGAATTTTATCCTACACCTACTAGGTTATTGATATGTAATTTCGGTAATTTTGATTTCAAAAGATATTTTAAAGAAATGCAATGATTTCATTTGTGTATTCAATAAACACAAGATCTTATAATTGAGTAGAATATTTGCCATGCCTGGTGAGAGATTCGCCAAAAAATTATATATACATATCATATTATTGATAAAATCGCCTTCCATTTTTCCTATATAACATGGATATTCGCCCATTTATTATACATGTAAATTTAGGGGGGTTCTTAAAATTTCCCTTATGGCAACCCCATTGCAAGGATGGGAAATCTGTAAAAACTTGGGGAAGGTGAAAAATCCTGAATCCGTGAAGGGATAAAGGTGCCCTCAAAAGAAATATCTTGACCACCTCAGGATAAACTGACACGTCAATAAGAAATGGAGAAAAAAACTTCTCAAGTCACATAGACATGACCACCAGGAGAGGCAAGAAAGAGGAACGATGATCAATATCGATCCAAGGTGGTTCCTAGAGAGACATGATTTCCATGATACCTTCATCAGCAAGGAAGTTCTCTGCTAAGGGATCTGGAGATTCCAAAGTTCCAAGCCATGGGGATAGAGAGTACGTATCGAGAGAGGTTTTCATCATAAAAGAATCAAAGCATGTAGAACTCGAAGTTGAAACAATTTCCACATAATTTACCTTGGCGAGAATAAGTGGCATAACCTTGCCCCAGATATCAACAAGAGTTCTTGAAGGTATGACCCAAGGATTAGATTTAACCGAGATCATGTTGACAAATGCAACATGAGGAGGTGGGAGTGGAAAATTTTCCATTAAGGAGAAATTTTTGAAAATACCTACCCCCACACTCTCATAGGGAGCACTAGTGTGCTTGACGTACTGAGAATTTCCATCTGAGTAGGAAGAGGCAAACAGAGATAGCTGGTTGATAGTGAAAATCTTCCATTGATGGGGAAAATGAATCACACGAAATAAAGAGGAGGCCACAACAAGCATGGCATGGTTCTAGCTTCGGCCGAGTAGAAGATTATAATTCAGATTGGTGTCAACAATTGCTACCTCGACTTCCACTTTGTTGCCTTCCAGAGTGATGGCAAGGTTAGGTAAGATACTAAAGGGTCATGAATGACACCCATCAAAAGCTTCCAAAGTGTTCAGAAATTTCTTCAAAGCAGGAGAACCAATATCCCTCCAACATGTGGTCAACATGATGCAGGTGGAGGCACCTTCATTGATAATAGTCTAGTGGATGGTCTTCTCATTGATGATTAGATGAATAAGAAAGCAAATTTGATGAGGGAGACGTGGAACATGGATCTCTAGGTCAAAACATATCATATTGTAATCAGTGGGATCGATGCCCCCAATAGCTAACAAAAAATATTTCTGCTGTGATGGATAGCTTTGGAGCACCTCGATAGCTGACATGGTTGATGGTGCCTGAGCCAAATCCTCAACAATATTGTAGTGCTGAGCGGCTTGGGCATTGGAATTATATGAGGATAAGAGGGTTCGTACGAAGGATCCCATCCCTGCCGGTAAGGATTTTGGCCCCACAATGGGGGCTTTTGGCCATATGGCATCCGAGGCCACCCCCATTGCAGATTACCTTGACCATAAGGAAGATTTTTACCTTGAATACCTTTGAACCATTCGGCCATAGGTTATTTATAAGCAACGTACGGGTTAAAAGGTTGTTGAGCTTGTTGACCTTGGACATATGGATACTGGACCTGTTTTCCTTGAACATATGGGTGATGAACCTGTTGCCCCTGAACAATAGGATTTTGGACCTATTGTCCTTAGGCTTAAGGTTGATACACTTGTTGCCCTTGGACTCTGGTAACTCAGGAAATGGATCCTCAAATGACAATTCAGACAGAGGAGAGGAAGAGGAATTTGGTGAACTAGATGGTTCAACCACGATGAACCTATCTTATTCAATAGAAAAATTAACTTCATGGCTTTAAAATGTTCTTCTAAGGGAAAATCACGATTTGGTCTCAAAATAGACTAATAGGGTATTTTGGATCATGGCAAATTAACTATTAAGATGCATAAAATACTGGTGCTCTTTCATTTTTCAGGGTTGAGAAAGAAACAGAGATGACACTATTGCTTTTGATTGGAAACGAGCTTGAAAGAACAAGTGCTTGAATGATCTTTTAAGTTTAATGATTCAAAAATATCAAATGACTTCTCTGGATGATCTAGGTAAATAGGATTACTAGGGAACCGTGAACTACAGAATACCTCTCAGTGAACTAAGAAGTATGAGCAGGCAATCTCCCCAAATGTTGTGTTTGGTGTATCATGTTTGCAAGGTGCCTAACTCAGCTTCCTAAGGATAAAGGATTGTAGCCTAGAGTGGTCTCTTACAAGGAGAACAAATCCATACTAGCACTATCTTATGTTGAAGCTAATGATAGTTGCTAGGTTTAATGATGTCGGAACACGTCTCTAACCTAGACCTTCTAGATATGATCATTAAATGTCAAATGCACCTTAGGTTAATTGAATTAGTTTTAAACTTTATCTTGAGTTATGTTTCAGTTTTCAGGTCTTAGCAATGTGACTCAAAAATATTAAATGCAACTAAATCAGAAAATACCCTTTCAATTCGATGAAATGCCTACACTAGAGAGGGTAGAAACTACTCAATAAAATGCAAACAATCATTAAACTGAAAATGAAATGATCTTTCACTACCTTACTTTTCCAAAAAATAAACTAATGAAAAATTCATTCCAATTCCTAATTTCCTGACAAGCACTTATCTATTAGTCCTTTCAAAAGTAAAAGATTTTCTTTCCTTTTCCAAATGCTAATGCAATTCTAGTATTTTAACGATGCAAGCTATTGTAGCACAATGATGCAACAAACTAGAATTTCATACCTTTTCATGAAACAGTGAAATAAACTTTTCACATATAACTCTTCAGTGAAAAATTTCTTGAGACAATAAGCTCTTCAAGAAGATGAAAACACGAAAAGCGAAACTCATTCAGACTAATGAAACACCGAATTTACCAACAACAAGACAAGAAACGTGATCGATTCCAGAAAAGAAATGTTTAGACAAGTAAACGAAAACTTTTCAAACTTGTGTAATAGAGGTCAAAGTCATAACACGACCAAAAACAAAATGCAAGGAGTAAGTACACCTACAACCCAACTTACTAAGTTCACAAATATCTAAATGGATGACAAACTAGATACCCTAGTGTCACTGACCACTCACCAACTCAATCAATCAAGCTGAAAGATGATAAGCCAAAAAGCAGACAAAACCAAATGAAAATTAACTTTATAGTTAGGGAGAAAATGGTCCAAAAGGCTTACGGAGTCAAAATCACAATAGAAGAACACACTGGCCAAGATTAGGGTCAAACCCTAATCTTAACATACAGGCACCGGTGCAACTACCTGACTAGTAACAATCGCTAGAGGCTAGTCGACGCAACTGTTCCTCAGCAACTTGCACTAATCAGTGTGACCGTCAGTGAATTAAGAGCGCTGATTGAGGGAACCAAGAAAAAAAAAATGAAACAAGGACCAAATATGCTACTATGAATTTGAGACTCAAACCAGTAAGCACGAGAAAAGAAACAAAACTAAATGGAAAAAGTGGAACTCTAAAATTTCTCATGAAAACATGAAATCCAAAACAAAAGGATTGGATTCCCCAGAGGAGCCACCAATTTGTGGTGAAGTAAAATTATAAGTGCGGACACAAACAAATTCCTCTAGATTGATAATGGATCTAACCACAACAGATACATTCTATGGAATATGTCCTTAGGTCAGAACAAATTAAGAGGGCCTACCCTTAGTACGCTTATCATGTTTGATGATGTCCTTGCTTACTCACTCTAGCTATCTCTCGTTTCCTTCTTCAAGCACCTAAAACAAGTAAACAACATCAAACAACAACCATGATAATAGAAAAATTTTAATTCAAACTACTTAACAAATCAAGAAACATTAAGCCATGAATATGTAAGTGTTGGGTATGGAATACCCCGAAGGCATGTTTTGGCACTCAAAACCCAAGCTTTGACCAAATCTTGTTGTAAAGCTCCACGAATTGCTGGTGCGGGGCGTGAATGTATGATAGAGCCACAGGGTTGTTCATCCTAGTTTTGTAATGTAATGTTAGCTAGATATACCTACCCATATTCCACGGACCATGGGATTGTATAAATAGAGCAAGGCTCTAAGTGAGAAGAAGAGGAGAAAAAAATGAAAAAGGGTTTAAGTCATTGAGTCGAAAGTTGAAGTGTTTCTTTGGGTTGTAGGATAAGAGAAGGCTCTACAACTGAGTGCGTAGAGGCCTAGTAGTGCGCAGCTGAGTGCCAGGACCCCTATAGCTAAGTGCGTAGGGAAAATTCGAGTCTGTAACCAAGCAAAGAATTAATAAAGAGAAGTTTTACCATATTTCTGTGTATTTTTTCTTGGGTTAATGAATGATTGATATAATTTCCAAATTTACTATTTATTTACTGTGCGCACCTATATGAATGGTTTATATTGTTAAGTACACTTAAAGAACTCAAGTAGGCAATTCTAGGTAATTAACATTGGAATACTTGTAAGATCTTGGGTAATAATGTAGAGCGTGATGTTCAACCCTTGGGTAGGGATGCACGAAGGTAGCATATCAGGTTGCGATGTACGGGAAAGTACACAAAGCAACCTGCACGCAGGGTCAAACCGTGGCCCACTTGAACTCATTAGACATCTCTATTAGTGCCTAGATTTACCTCAGGCTGAAAAGGTAGCATCTAGGGCCAACATCAAACCACGCTCAGCCTGGTAGCTAGCCTTACCAAGTTAGGAGAGGGCTCTCTCTAGGTCAATCTCAGCAAATAATGATCAATGAGGGCTTGAGATGACTGATATAAATATTGATCTTAGGCTAGGTATAAGTGCAAGAGATTTTGATTGAATGAAATGTTGTTTTTGTTGGCTCAAATGGAAAGGAAAATTTTGGGTGTGGGGATTGAGGCTCAGTCCTGCAGAGATCTCAATGGGGCAAGGTAGGAAATTGTTTTTGGCAGTTAAAATTAAATGAGATGGAAGGAATAGATATGTGAGGTGTTGAAGAGGGCAAGAGCAATCATGGATCCTCCCCAAACAGCTGAAAACATCAAGAAAATAAAGCAAACTTCAAGTAGAGCACTGCAATTTCAATTGATTCTACTTACACTCTTGTTTGTTTATTTCAAAAGAAACAAGATAGAGAATGGCATACATGACATATAAGCAAATTCACAATTACAAAGAAAATCACTGTACCAAGACAAATTGCCACATGAATCCCAAATAGTGCTACAAACCCTAATCTCAATTCCTTAGCCAAAATGCTGAAATGAAATGTATAATGAAGCTTAAGGCTTTCTCAAGAGTCCAACCATGCTAATGACTGAAAAACAACATAATATAGACAACCATAGCTCATCCTTGCCTCTAGGGGTCGAGCACACATGTTTAGGAGCTGTTTCAAATAATTATAAACTAAGAACTAGAAACTAGGCAACAAAACAACATGCCTCTAGAAACAAGGGAACTGGTTCATTCAGTTTCAAACAACTTTTAAATTGATGAATCTACCTCTACAAGTGAAAATTTAACATATTTACATCATGATCCAT
The DNA here is from genome assembly GCA_031772625.1 of Pinus tabuliformis. Lineage (NCBI taxonomy): Eukaryota > Viridiplantae > Streptophyta > Pinopsida > Pinales > Pinaceae > Pinus > Pinus tabuliformis. The sequence goes on from CM062808.1 coordinate 503,354,239, forward strand.
CAATGTTAATCAAATTACATCACAAATTTTCCATTAGGAAAGTGAAAAAGTCAAACTAGCCATAGGTGGGTGAAAAACTGAGCAAAACTTGGTCAAACTGGCAATTGTTCCTCTATGTGTCGCGCTTGATTCTCTATGCATAGTGCCTGTTTGGACCCACTTTTGGAGGCCTTCCCAGTGTCTAAATGATCTCTAAGTGTGCTTGTTAGAAATATCTTCCTATCCACTTTCCAACCTAAGCCGAATTTTTCAATTTGGCCTCCATTTGCCCCTCCAAACGTCAGTTCTCCCAACACTACTTCTTGTGTGTGAATATAGGGGCAGTGAGGTCATTTTTTAAGTGTTTTTGACCTTTTTGAGGGCTCAAAACCTCTCCAAATTTCTTTTCCATTGGTAGGCAAGCATATATTTTCATGCCAAATTCAAAAATGTTGAGTTTTTGTGCTTTGGAGGCTCCTAGCAAAAGAAAGCGCCACGCTGCATGGCGCATAGGTTAGAAAAACATATTTTTTGTTCCAAAAATTTCAAAAATGCAAAAAGTGCTCCAAATTTTTTGAAATTTGGGCTGAGTCTTCTCCATCAAACATTTTTTTGGGCCAAGGAAGCCTCAGCCAATATCTGAAGTCCTTCATGCTCTTTTTTCCTCCTCGATGCTCTCTTCAAATTTACCTTTAAACTCCTAATTCTCGCTTGGCACACCAAGTTCCTTAACAAGTAATGATATGATAGGTTTCTAAGCATATTGTTCTCATTGATGGCCTTTTTTAGCTTCCTCTCCAAGTGGATATTGGCTCTTTCAAGCCATGACTCCCTATTGGCATTAATCTCCTGCTCAAGTGAAGTGAACTCCACCCTCCTCGTTTGGGTAGCTTGACGATTCTCCCGAATGTTTTGCAACTCCATAATGACATGCTGGTCCTCAAGTTACTTATTCCTTTTCTCCCGGTACTGTATTGTCCATTGGTCTCTATCCAAGTTGATAGACAAGGCATCAATGTCCGCCTGTTACTCCTGAATGATTTCCTTGAGATTTTTGCTTTGCGAGCCCATATCAATATCATCACTCTCAATGAGAATGAAATCAGTCTCCCGCTCACTTGATGGTCCTTCCTCCTATAGTGGTCTATTGCCTTTGTCCTAAACCTGTTGTGCTGATGACAGAATCGAAGCTCGTTCCACCCTGGTGGAGATAACACTCACTTTGATGTTGCAAACAACCTTCTAGTGCCCTTCTAATAGGTGATAAACACTGGCATGCTAGCGGTCTGTGCCTCGTGACCCTCATGCTGATAAGAAGGTCCACCTATCTCATACAAAGCCTTTGAATGTCCCTGTGGAGCTTTGAAAAGCTCACGAGAGATGAAGTCCTCCCAAGTGATGCCCTATAAGCCAAGCTGATGAATGACCACAATTTTAATGAGAGCAAAATGGTAAATATTGTTGAACTACTGCTAAGGAGTCTTGTGTTGCACTAGGGTGGTCATCTTCTCTATGTTTCGGCACATGAAGTAAGGGATGTTCATCATCCTTACCCTGGTAAAATGCATCAGTAGCCTGATATGATAAGCATACAAACATGAAAATCGACCTTCACACCTGAAATACCTCATGATCAATTTCATCAAAGGAGCATAAGCATCTTTGAGGTATATGAAAGGAAATACTCTACTGAGTTGCCTCAAATATCCTGGTTTGATGTATGGTTCATAATTCTTACGGTCAATTTGCTGCCTCTTCTTCCATCGCTCTCCAATGTTGGGAATACCGGTTGCTAGTGAAATGGATTCTAGTGTTAATGTGAAAGTGACACCAGCTAGAGTGGCTTGACCATCATGTAAGTGCAGCACAAATAAACGAGCCAACTCATGATGAAACTGAATGCTAGCAACCTTCTCACAAAATTCATAGCAAGACTGATGTTGGAAACAAGAGATGGCAAGAGGGTAGGCCTGTAATTCAGCAAGAGTGGTTGGTTCTTCTCTAATATGTTTGCCACCTCTACGAGGCCTCTTGGGTGCATGTACCTCTATAGGTGAATCACTATGGGTCTCCTTTTCATTATCATATGAAGGATCAAATGCCACCTCTGTTAGTGGATAAACTATCTTGGAGCTGCCTTGATGAAGAGTAGGTGATTGTGATGTTTTAAACTTTTGCTACCAAAGGGAATAGTGAAATGAAGGACTGTGGGGGGGAAAACAGTGAGGGATTTAGGGACTATCGGGGTAGGGTTTGGTTAAGGGAATAGGGAATTAGGGAGTAGTGTGGGAGTTTTTAGAATAGGACTAGGCTTTGGGAGTTTCAGTTTAGGACTTTGGGAAATGGGAATGGGGATATGGGATTAGTGAATATTGGGGAATAAGGAAATCAAGGGAGAAATGGAGTAAGGGAGTGGTGAGGGAATAAAGGATGGACTTGGTAGCAAAACAATAGTTTGAAACCCTAGGTAGAAATTTGATCTGCATGTTTTGAAGAGATAGGGTTTGATTGCTTTAAACAATCACCATACATCAACCACCATGAAGAAAGCATTAATATTGGATGAAAAAGAGTGACGGAGGTTCAACCTACTTGTACCAATGACAGTTCACACTATTAGAGTGATTTGGAGCAAGCTTTGGCAGTTTTCGGGCTTTTCGACTGTGTGCACAATGCAACAAACCCAATGCGCCACGCCCAGCGTATGCGTCGCGCCTATGCAAAATTGAACTGGAGTTTGAGGCCCAGTGCGCCGCGCCTAGTGACTTGGAGTGATTTTCACTAATTTTGCCTTGCTCAACCCCAAAACAATTTTTCTTTGCTTTCTCATTGATCTTGGAGTGCAAATGAGCTTTAAACATTTGGAGACATGACTTATACATGGAGCTTTTAAATTTTAATTTTGCAAAACCCACTTTCATAATGTTTTGAAAATGACTTTATTTTTTACACTCTGTTTTTGGGGCTAGGGAAAGAAACTAGCGTTGCAGGGGAAGTAATTTACATATGAAGAAAATCAAATTACATAAATTTGTATCATAAAAGAAAAAATACTTGGAAAGACACATTTCTGAGCACTTGATGATGAAATTTATTTGATGCTGGAACCTCTTCATGGCCTGCTGGTTATTATTGGACACTTTGAAACTCCTTTTGACGAAACCATAATAAAACCCTAGACCTAAATGACAATGAAACCCTAAAGCAAAACCTTTGCAATATTTAAGACAAAAGATGACTGTATATGCTTTGAAATGAACAAACATGAGCCAACAGGTAGATAACATGAGGGAAACTGTAGGAAAGCCACTATCGTCAGATGATCCAGGTGCCTAATGGAATGCAGCTGACTTAACAGAACACATAATATGAAATGCAACAAGAGGATTTGATATTTGACGGAGGGATGAAGATACCAACACTAACTATCTCCACGGTGCGAAAACCTAGTTCTAGCACCCTCCCATACTACCTCGGGTGAGACCTCAGTCCGTGCTCTATGGATTGTTGCCAAAAGGGCCAGTAGTACCGTGATTTGTTTGGCAAACTTAACTCCGAACCTAGGCCAGGCCCCAATAAGCCAACAAATGGTTCCATTCCCAAGACCGGGATCTACATAGAGATGTCTAATGTCGTATCACTCGAATCCGACAAAGAAAGGAATTGAAGAGTGGTTGGATAGAAATATTCATGAGTTTGAGACGTAGGAAAATAGGAACCCACGATTATCAAAGGAAGATTGGTTAGATTTATACTTATGTATGGAAATCCACAAAATTTTCTTTTCATCCTTCCCCTCTGAGTCGTATGACTGGATCGTGAAGCTAGCAGATAGTCAAGGAAGATGTAGCCTCGACAAACCTATTGTGTGGACTCCAGAACTAGTGCGCAGACTGGAAGCATCGGAAGATAAGATGGCGCACGTTGTGAATCACTGGCTCGATCGAATTATAGGAGCATTTATCTCCTAGTTCGTGGTAGATACTTCAGTTAGCTATAGGGATGTGGAACGACACTTCCTCAAAGGACCGTGAGGTAAGTACATTAAATCTTTGAACACTTGGATTAAAATGCTAATATGTGAAAAGCAGGTTATGTGAATAAATTGATGTTTGGGGCTACACAAAGTGGGAGGATTTACATAAACGAAGGTAGAAAAGAACTAGAAGCTAGCCCCTTGATTTCACCTCTACGAGAAGGCAGGAGAGCTTGTAAAGGTTTCATCAAGAAGTGTGATTAGTTTAATAAAGCAGTGAATTCCGCGCATACCACTTCCACCTACACCATCGCCATTTTCACCATCTTAACCCTCGTCTTCAACCACACCACCACCATAGTTCAATATGGCAAGCACAATCAAGTTCTTGGTATTCAAAGGAGTAGGGAATGAAGATCTAGACCAGTTTTGGTTCATGGTCAAGGGTGTATGGGAAGCGCAGGTAGTCATTAATGACAATATAAAGAAAGCAACGCTGGTCAACACTCTACAGGATCACGCACTGACTTGGTACATTAAGCATTCCAATGGCAATATAAATTCAAGGATCATGGATATGCAAGCTGTGCTAAAAAAGGAATTTAGCAGGCCAAAATCAGAGACACAGTTGATCATCAGATTTAAGGAAATTGTGATTCTTCCAGGTGAGACCCCCTGTGAATTGGATTAGAGACTAAAGTGTACAACTCGCGAAGCCAGTATAACCTTGATTGGTGGGCAACACTGTGCATGGTTTGTAGCATCACTAATGCCGCATATAAGGAACGTGTTGTCACAACAGAAGTTAACCACTCAAATTGAGGCCTTGGAGATCACGATGAGACTGCATGAGACCCCTATACAAGATCTTAACCTGGGAGTTCAATAGATCCATGCGAAGTTGAAAAGATTGGGCCTCGAAATGTAGAGTTTGAAACCAGATAGGACGACTCACCCAGAAGCATGCGAGGAGATATGGTGGGTAAAGTGCAAAGGCCGGGGACATGACAAGGACCATTGTCTAGTCTTCGTGAACTACTTGGCGGGAGGAGGACTAATTCCATTGAGACCGAAGGCGCAAGTAATACCAAGCATGGCACTTGCATTATGGTGTGCGATTTGTCAGATAGGAGGGAAGCATGCCACAGATAACTACCATCTATTGCAGAAGTATACGTAGAATTCCCAACAGTTTTTCTGTAATTTTTGTAGGTCAGTAGGCCACGACGAGCATACTTGTAGAAGTTATGAAATTATGATGGATCAGACTCCTACCTACAGAGTTCAAACCGAAACATGGGCCCTTGATCAAAATGTGAGGATGACATGCACTCGATTTCAAGGGCGCGGATGAGGTTGAGGTGGAATGGGACTAGGAAGAGGTCGTGGCTAGCTGATATGTTACAGTTATAGAGGGCCAGGGTATTATTCCCATGATTGTACAAATCCAAGGAAAACATCATGCTTATATTGTACCCAATTTGATCATGAGATAGAGGACTATCTCACGGTGATAGAAAGCTTGTGCGATACAGGAGCACTCGAACCTCCCCTGACTCAGAACATGCAAATGATGAGGTCTGAGCCACGTGAGGAAGACCCGAATGTAAATATCATGCTCTGAAGTGGTATCATGACAAAGGCAAGTAGCCTAAAGAGAGTGCCTTGGTTCACAAGGCTCCAACAAAGGAACCAGAATTTGGTCTAGAGCGTGCTAGGGAGACATTCATGGAAGCGAAGAAGAGCTTCACGGATGCCTCCACTCCAGAAAGTAATGACAAATTGGAACAAGAAATGGACCCATCAATGATCACTACATTTTTGGAGACATTCATGAAGTTGTTGCACAACAACAATGCTATGAAGGGGTTATAATAACTTATCATTAGATGTGCTGGAACCACGCCAGGGGAACCGTGCATTGTCCGGAAGCTCGGGAAGCACACAACGCGAACAGGAAGGGAGATGAGATTGATCGCGCAGATTAGGGAATATGAAATGGATCAAGTGATTTTGGATCTAGGATCAAACATGAACTTCCTACCAAAGTAGACATGGGAGTGCATGGGCAGACCTATGCTGCAATGGTCTCCTATTCAATTGAAAATGGTGAACCCGCAAAAGATCCTACCTATGGGAAGATTTCACGGAATAATGGTAGATATCGAAGTTGGAAGCCTGCTAGTATATTTTGAAGTGATAGAGATTGTGGATGACAGCAATCCCTATCCTGCGCTTCTGGAAATAAATTGGGCTTCTTACATGAATGGAGCGATAAATATAAATAAACACAAGATGATTTTTGAGAAAAAGTAACTGCACGTAGTCGTACCTTTAGACCCTATGGAAGGATCGCACTACATAGAGCCAGTGTGTGACTATGATAATGACAACGATCTAGATTGTATCTACAAGATAATCGTGTAGTAGCAGGACTAGATAAATCCAACAACAGATGGAAAACTCTTGTGGGAGTGAGAAAGCTCCTGGACCTTAGATTCAGACAAGGAAATAGAGCGATGGTAGAATCAGTTACACGAGGTAACCATGCTCAGCGGTAACATGATGACAAGGTTGCTGCAGTGCATGGCAGTAGAGGTAAGAGATTTGCCTATGTATGACGGGTTGAGCGAGGTGGAAGATTTCTTGAACAAATTTGAGAGAGAAGTACAAGAAAAACAACGTTTCAACACTCTGAAATGGCTATTGCACGCTATGACCACAAGATGGTGGGGTATGCATCAAGGAAGTTTTGAGGATTGGCGCAAATGTAGAAGGATTATGCGCATGTGATTTGGAAAGCCTTAGATGCAGATGAAAGCTGAGTATGACAGACGAAATAGCCCAGGCGCCCACCTTTCCAAATGGGTACAGGAGTATGGTGCGCAACCTACACAAATGCACACCTTCCTCATGATAGGAAAAATGATTGACAAGCAAGAGTGGGCAAGACAATGGCACAAATGACCCCTCCTCCTAGGACTAGGAAGTATGGTAAGACCAAGCACGTAGAAGCTTATTCACGCATGAGCTTTTGACAAAATACGCGAAGCACTAAACACGGTCCACCATTTGAAACGAACTGACTGGGGCCTATGCGTTCCAACGGTTCTCTAGGCTTATAGGACCATGTACAAAACCATGACCACACAAACACTTCCAAAGCTAAAGTATAAAGTAGATGTTGTAACCCCTATTAACCATGCAAAGCCCAATCCACACATAGTAGCACCCATAGATATGATGTTGCACAAAGCCTGCAAAGGAGGAATCGCACAGTTGCAAGAAATAGAACGCATGGGACTTGAGGAAGAAATCCAACATGGAAACCTTAGACTCCACAACCTTGAAGAAGAAAGGGTATGTTTAAGGAAGAAAAGTGCTTTGATGTATGTGGAAGTCAAGAAGACAGAGAGCTGGATCCAAGGGTTAGTGTGGGCAAGAATCTTCCTGCAGCAAATTCGCCAGATCCGGATCTAAGGGTTGAGAGTAGAGTGGAGGATTTGGAGGAACCTTGTTCTCGGAAGAACAAGCGGCTTCGCACCTTGTGTAACTGCTCAGAAGGATATGCTTCTGTTTATCAGATCGGGGATAAGGATTGCAGGGACGGAGTCACTCACTATTCATATGGTGAGGGTGCGTAAGCACACTCGACTGTCCAGTCCAAGCGGGTTCAAGTGCTTGAAGAGCGAATCTACCGAAACAAATGCGCATGAAATAACGAAAGATTTTCTCTGCAAAAAGACGATAGTCATAAGGCAAGGTGTGTGTGATCACAATGATAGGGTTAAGGCCTATTGCTGTGAATTGATCAATTTGGTGCCTTGGCTTGGACTGCATATTGCTAAACATAATGACCAGGGTAGTGTGATGCAAGTAATAAAGTACAGTATGTCGACCATAATAGTAAATCGTAGATATTCTCCAGGAAACATGATGAATGACCAGATGGAACTTTTCGTGGGTGGTATGACCACCTGAATACCCAAGGGAAGGATAGTCTTAGCACTCCGGGAAGTTGGAAGGGAGCACGGGGCTATAAAATATTCTACCCAAGGTCTGTGCGATATTGGAGATGCACGTAGAAGCAAAGAGTCACAAGGTACGTGAACGCGCACGGGGGACTTTGCTGCCATGCGGGTTGGCCAGAATGTGACCGTTGAAGTCACTATTCATGATGGGATGCTTGACTTGAGGCCAAATAGAGTGGGCGACAGGTATTTAAGATGCAATCTATGGGCAAGATTTGGGAAAATTTGCCACAAAGAAAGCATTAATGAATTGGAATTAGGGGGAATGGTCGAATTCGAATTCAAAAAGAGCTATAAAATACAAAGGGCTACCCAGCAAACAACACTTGGTCATTTGTGAATTGAGCGATTGAACAAATCCATCAGCGTTGGCAGTCGAGTGTGGATTGAGCCCCTGAATTCTTGAGTAATAGATTGTAGCACAAATACAATGACAACACCTAAGGATGGTATGGAGATAGTATAAGTGACCGCTGGCGAGGTCGCGGAGGCCCTAACTATGGGGGATGTTTCAGAAGGTGTCGGGATTGTGGCTGAAGATTTGTTGAAGTTCCATAGAAAGCATATGGTTAGCAAATATGGAACTTGTAACAACATATGTTTTCTTGTAGAACTCGCAATTAGATTGGCAAGTTTGGGAAGTCATAAGATGAAAACAAGGACAAAGTTTGTGACTAGCCTCAGGATTCAAAGGGAGCTTTGAATCTTGAAATAGCCGTGGATTTAGAGGGAGCTTTTGATTAAAAAAGAACCTTGAATTTAAAATAAGATTTGGACTCAGAGGGAGTAGTTTAATTCTCTAATTTTGAGGGAGTCTTTAAGAATTATATTTTATAGCCAAAGTTGTGATAGGACTTTGAGAAGATAGGCTCTCAGTAAGAGGATAGACATATTCCCTATGTGTTATGTTTGACCAGAATAGTGAATATGGTTCAATAGTATCATGTACAAACATTTTGCCTTAGGGCTAGTACTTCATAACGAGACAATCATTCTACCCTAGAGAATGGCCCATTACATGATAGTCATTCTTCATGTTTAAGGTTGCTATATGAGAACTCTACTTTTTTAGGTATAGGATTCTTGATAGGATGTCATTTTAGTAGGGTAAGTCGAAGAAAAATATGAAGGAAAATCGAAGGGAAATGAAGACAAAGCAGAGTATGGAGGAATTCTTCACAATCCTAGCAGCATTAACATGGCTTTGTATATTGAAAACATGGGAGACACTACGAGCCACAGATCATAAAATAATTGACACTATAAAGAGAGCTCTGGTCATAAGGCAAATATATCATCCTAGGTATTTAAAGTTTCTATATGAGAACTCTAGTTTTTTAGGTATAGGATTCTTGATAGAATGTCATTTTTTGCTTTTGCTCCAAGAGCCTATAATAAAAGTTAAAAGTATCAAAAGCTACAAAAAAGGGAAGAGTAAAAGAGAAATACTAAGAACCACCCTAAATTTATATGTATAATAAATGGGCGAATCCCCATGATACATAAGAAACATGGGAGGTGATTTTATCACTAATATATATATATATATATATATATATATATATATATATATATATATATATATATATATGGCGAATCTTTCACTGAATAATAAAACATTGTGAAGTCTTGGCGAATGTTTTGTTAAAGTATGAAACCATATATGATAATAATAAAAAATATTCATTAAACTGTAATATACTAACATACATGTTTGGAAAAAAAAAAACATAATTTTCACTTCCTACAAATAATGTTGCAAGTTTTAGTGGCCATGTTTGTCATGGCAAGAGATATTAATGCTTTCTCTACCACTATTTTCAAGCTACCACTTTTGTCAAGCTATCAAATTTCTTTCTTATTCCATAGACTCCAACTGTGACATAAAAAAAAAACAGATCAAGTTTGTTTACTCCAACACGCCAACAAGTAGCAATCCCAAACTATATAATATAATGTAGTAGGTATCCCAAAGGCCTGAAGGGGATCTAATGGAAAGAAGTGACCATTGTCAAAAACCTTCCAATCAATATATAAATATATAAATGTAGATTTATTATTATTTTAGTTGGAAATCTTCAATTCAATAATAAAATTTAATTACGTCTCTCCCAATGTAAATTTCTTATTAACATAATTCACTACCTTCATACCATTTTTAATAGCATTGTAACATGTGGATTAATTTCCTTTTTGTGCACAATCTCTGCCTTTTAGGACAACATGTTACAATGACCCAACCCCTATAGATCATTATGACAAACTAAGAATAGCAGAGAAGATGAAAGGTTGTACAAACCAACATATTTTTCAAAAAACTAATCCAAGATCGGTACCTTAACTTTTTCATGAAGATATCATATTGAGAATGTTTTTAAAATGGTGGGAAATCTCGGAAGCAACTATCTCTCTTCTGTGAGGGTGATGCTGAAAGAGTTAATATTTCATTGTTTTGAATTTTTTTTGTTAAATTTGAAAAACCAATATTAATGGAGATATCGATATTTTTTACTAAATTTTGTGAAGTGACTAAATTTAGTTTTGACCATTCTCCTTAAAAAAAAAATTACAATATAATTTCCTAAGTCTATTTAATATCTTCATTATCATAAAAACCAACCTATATCCATCTTAAATCCACATCTACCACTCTTAGAGGGATGAAATCTATTTATCCCTCGCAGCACTTGGTAGACCCGGAATTAAGATGGATCTAAGTTGATAGAATTTCCCCTTTAAAAGTATATGCTGACATGAATACCATGGTATTACCATGGGTCAATACTATGGGTTATCATAAACTTGGAGCTGCAAAAATACTATTAGTAATTTATAAAAATTAATAAAATTAATAATTTATTTTTATTTTATTTTTTTATTTTAACAAAGTTAAAATGTTTAAATGACATTAAATTGTAAGATCATTTTTACTCTTGATCTACCAAGCCCCGAGAGGGATCAAATATTTTTTCACTCTATGTTAGTTTGCATATCATGGTATTTGATCCACAGTAAAGATGGATCTATGCTAGTTTAATTCCCCCCTTTAAATAGGTTGCATTCCATGTGAAGACCATGGGTCAATACCATGTGCCATCTTTATTTTTATTAATACTTATATTACGGTTAATAATGTTTTTTTGCATGGTATTAATAATAATTTGGCCCATGGTATTTGGCCTAAATATACCACATTTTTTTAGTATTCGTAAATATAAGGTGGCTTATGGAGTAAATATAAAAAATGTTTTATTTATTTACCATACCTCTCTTTTATTTATATTTTTATTAATTTACCATTCATTTTTTATAAATATGGTTTTTGGCCCATAGGATTCAATTAAATAAAACCTTATTTTTAGCCTTCTTAAATAGAAAGAGGGTTATGGACTAAATATAGAAAGAGGTTTTATTTATTTACCATACCTCTTTTATAAATATGGTATTTGGCCCATAGGATTCACTTAAATGAAACATTGTTTTTGAGCCTTCTTAAATAGAAAGAGGGTTATGGGCTAAATATTAAAAGAGGTTTTATTTATTTACCATACTTTTGGAGTAAGTATAAAAAGAGCTTTTATTTATTTACCATACCTCCACTGTATTTATATTTTTATTTATAACTATCATTAGTACATTTTATTGACAATGAGGGCCAATGGAAGATTGTAACTCCTAATTTCAAGGGCCAAATTCACTTTTTTTACCCTCTCCCTTAAAATAAGGTGGGCTAACCTCTATACCTAATTTTTTTATAAAATAAATTTGAGGTGATTTGTAATAATGTACTATGATACAAAATATTCGCCCAATAAAAATATAAAACCCCTTAATTTAGCCCAAGGGCGAAAATTCGCCCCTAAAATTTTCCATGAAGAGAGAAATTGTTGCAAATTGTTACAAAAGGTTCTGCATGAATGTTTGATATCGTCAGCATTCCTTTTACCTGGTTCATGTTCAAGTGTAGTTTTAGCGTTAGATATTGTAATAGAAAATGCTAGGAGGACAATAAATAAAGGAGCAGAATTTAGGAGGACAATAAATAAAGGACCAAAATTTATATTTTGTGAACTATGAAACAACCTTTGTTGTTGACACAATTAGTTTGCTCAGGTCTACAAGTACTATGTTCGAATTGACAATTGTTATGAAGGTGGACTTGGACATGTGTAGTGATCTGTGTTCTTTTCCTCTAACAACATTTCGAAACAACACCATTGGTGCTTCTTATTTTGAAATTTGTTTTTGTATGGATTTGAAAAGTGATACAAATGTATAGAAGAGATAAACCTGAATTGCAAAATGTACTAGTGTTAAGATTAATTGCTTTAAAATCTGTTTAAGTAATTGTAAAAATGTATATATGATTGAATTTGTACATACCGTACCTTTGTATTTTTGAGATTGGCCATCCTTGATATTTAGCACATATTGACAGCCTATTTCTTTTACAGATGTTACAAGGCTAGCGATTGTGCTGATCGTGAATGCAATTGTTGTGTTTTTTAGATGGTTAACTGTTATTGTTGGTACAAATTTGTACTAGTTACACATGGCTAGGATTGTTTCTACGGTGCTTTTATCATGTAGAACTAATATGCAAGTGCAGTCTCCATGGTCATAAATTTTTTTTGGAGAGATATTAAAATCTCTGATACAAATTCCCTGGCCAACTACAAGTTTGGCTTCAACAATAGCAATGAGATTATGTGGCACATTCAGTGTAATTTCCATATTCCCTTTGCTAGAAACTAGGTCAGCACGTATCAATTCAATTTTGTGCATTTGATCGAGTATTGTTTTATATATTACAAGAATGTCACCGTGAAAGATTGTTCCAAGTTTCAAGTTATTCAATTCTTGTATCATGATCAAATTGTATGATTGATTGTTAGTCTTTATTTTAGATTCCTCTTCATGTTTTTTTCTGTAGAACAATATTAAAAGAATCTGAATTAACGTATTGTTTGCATTATAAAACTTGTAAGAATAGATATAAAGCTTGTTTAGTTACATTTTATCAGATTCTGAGAAGCTGGAAGTCTCTGGAGAAGTAATTTCTTCGTGTTGTCTTTTCATATTATTTACCTATACAGCACATGGGTAAAAGCTACTAGGTTTACAAGAAAAATGTGTTCTATGTAATAGGAAGTCTGTTCATAATGTTATTCTATGTTTTGTTACATACCTAGATTAGTTTTCCCAAAGTAGTTGCAAGGAAGCTGCATGACATAGAGTCTTAGTATGTCGGTTGGACATTGATGTTGCTTAGAGAACATAGAATTTGTTTGAATATGATGTTTAGCAAATTATGCAGAAACTTGTATCTCAATGTTACATTTGTTTTTCCGTGAAAAAACAAAAGATGAAAAAAAAGTGGAAACCATAGAGTTTCTTTTATGGCATGTTTAGCAGATTCCATAGAAAAGTGTGATTAGAGCTATATTAGGGCATTGAATATGCTATGATTAAACCAATATGCCCATGTTACATTTATTTCACACTGTTTTATAGGAAAGGTTGTCCAGATATGGTCTATTATTATTTTTCGATGCAGAGATAGTTTGCTTGTCATTTCTTATAAGTTTTCCATTTCCATAGACTGTACAAATATTTTTCTCCGAGATGTTTGTAGTTGGATGTCAATGTTGAAATCACCAATGAATAAGAAAACACAATTAGTATATGTAGTTTGCAATTTTTCTTCTTTAATTATTTGTATTATCGTGGATACTTGTTCAAATGGTGTTGCATAAATGTTCATTAAGAAAATAGGTTGTTGGAAGTACATGTTAATTAGTGTAAGCTCTGTTTTGTTTTTGAAAAATGTCTTTGTTTCTTTAATAGATATTTTTTTGTTTATAAATAATTTCATGTGTAGAATGTGCAATGGAAAAATTGAATGATCAAAATTCTTTGTCTATTGGCAGAATGTACAAATGAGTTTCTTGAAAACAGAGAATCATATCGTCCATTAAGTCCTTGCGATGGATCAAGTCACTAATATGTGCATGTAGACTACGTGTGTTTAGACTTGTGATTGATAAAACATTCTTGTTATCAGATTTCTTCTTTGTGAATTCTAGTTTCCATGCACCAATTGTCTCTAGTCGTGCCATTTCATTGATTATCTTGTTTTTGACATGGAAGTTTTGTTGTGTCAATTTGTTAATCAAGTATAGTGATTCGATAGTCCTAACAAGTGATAGTGCAGTATAGACTAGACCATGTTTTGTGACACCAGTTGCACAAAATGCAAGTTGATCTAATGTCAACCCTTGTGTTCGATGTATTGTTCGTGCACATGCTAATTGGATTGGAAATTGTTTTCGAATTGTAATTTGTAATTTGTTATGAGACATTGCTAGTGATTTTGCAATTTGAAATATTGGTGTCCAATTTGGCAATATATTTATATTGTATAGTTGTTTGAATTTGTTTCTTTTTTGTTTCCCAATTTCTGTGTCTGAAAATTCTATCCAGAAAATGTCAGGTTTGTTGTTATTAGATGAATAGGATTTGAAAATCCCTTCAACACCATTAACCAATCCATCGTTAGTATTATAGTTTCCTATGTATAGTTCAACTAACATGTATAGTTTAACTGCAATTGTTGATGGCAATGAGATTTCTTTATCAAAGGAAAAATAGCTCGATCCAAGAATCTCGTAGTTGTCAATTGAAGCAAGCATTATTTGTTCCCCCTTTGTTAGTGAAAGAATTTTTGCATTGTGATTATGGACATCTTTGTTTCAATAGAAAATGTATGGGAAAATCGGGCTTAAAGGTGTGGGGAAATAGGAATTATTGTTTATGTAAGCAATATCTTGATCTGTTTTCATGTTTAATCTCATTCTATTTAGTACATCGATGAACAATGGGTCTTTTTGACGCATTGGTGTGTGTAGTTGATAACATTTTATTTTCTCTACCCAGAAGTCATATGGAATTGTGTTTTTGTTGATTTTTTGGTTTTCAAAGATCAGAGAGTCTCGTAGGGGGTTTGCCTGGTAAATATCACAAGAGAATATCATGTCAACATTACCAAAGTATGAAGCTGGTGTGTGTAAGATTTGTCGGAAGCACTTATCAATTTGATATAGTGTTGTTTCACCAACAAGTGATGCCTCATCTATGAGGAGTACACACAATTGTTGGAAGTTCTTTGATAATGTGTCTAGTTTTTTGTTGTTTAGTGAGGGGAAATCTGCTTTGTTAAAGGGAAAATAGAATACGGAATGCAATGTCACACCACCAGCACTAAAAACATATTTGCCCGTGTATGCAGTGATTATTCCTGTTATCACTCAGATTTTCCTTGAAGTTGTTGGGAAGAGGAAAGGGGTCAGAGGTAACCACAAACCAACTTTTAGGTATAGAATCTGGCCAATCTGTACCCAGAGAGGGCTCCCTCTTTATGATTTAGCTTGGTTTTGAAAGGTATTAGGCTAGTTGTGAAGTTTAGGAGTTTGTTTGAGTTTGGGTGGTGAAATTCAATAGCAGAGGGGTAGGACTGAGTAGTTTAGGCCATTGGGATAATGGAGTCAAAGAAGATGTCTTAACTGGATTTGGTTTCTTAACAAAAGATGGTTTCACAGGGCAAGATGGTCAAACAAGGAACAAATAAAGACTTGGGATAGATGGAATGAGCTCAAATTGGATGAAAAACAGTTAAGAATTCTTCACCCTATCTGAAAAGATGGAATTTGAGTGATTACTAATAAAGAGCAGTTAAGTATTCTTTACTAAATAATCAAAATGGACGAACTAGAAAACAGGAGAAATTAAGATTTCACTGTTTATCCCAATTCAGAAGAAAACATAGAGATTATAATGATTGAAAGTAGAGTGCAATCAAGCATATTCTGAATTAATCTTTTTCATTTATCATTCAGATATGAAACATAGATGATATAAAAAACAAGGAAAACTTTAAAACATAAAGTATAGAGGACTTATTGATCTGGTGTTTGATTCAAGAAATCTGTGGAAAGTCCTTTGCTTCAATTCTTTATCCAGCAAGCCATACAAAAGTTGGTCCAACAACACTTTATTCCAAAATAATCAATATTACAGTAATGTCTAAGAATCCGCCCTCAATACTCCAATTGAGGGAGTATTTATACAAAAAAAAAATTACAATGAAATATCTCATAACAAAGTGAGATATAAATTGGGATGACTAATCATATCTTTCAAGAAAATAGGGCTAGAAGACCTCGTAGATGAAAGATAAGGCAACCGAAGGGTTTGCTGTCCCTATTGTCGAGAATGTGCTGGAGTTATACCCTATGATTTGTCCTCTTTCTATCCTTGGTGCAATTCTGTGCTGGTTGCTCTGTTTTGATCTTCCTACTAATCCACTTTACCTACATACAATACTCTTTACCTGTTGATCTTTTTTCATCCTCTTTACCTTCATTGACTGTAGTAAAAATAAAAATTTAGCTTTTACCAAGAGTGAATAACAAAATTTCAAGCATTTCTTCCCACCATTTTGGCTGTGGTATTCTGGTTTTCTGAAGCTTTTTGATGGTTTTATTTTTTCTGTATACCTGAAAAATGTAGGCTGAAATGGGAACAAGTTCTTTAGCTCATGCTCGACATAGAATAAGTTCTTTAGGCTGTCATAGAGAACTCTACCTATAGGCAATGCTTTTATTCCTGATGGACTTGTTCATGAACCTGCTTGGTTGCCTACATACTTATTCAATTTCTCCACATAATCTTTATGCCTCATTAACATGTCATTAATCACTAAACGACTGGGTAGCCCTTTACCCTGAAAAATATCAAACTTCTCCATAAAAGAATTAATCTCTACCTGCATGTCATTGTTGAGCCTCAGACCTGCACTCCTTTTCACATCCTCTCAGCCACCTTTTCCATTCATTTCCCTCCTTTATCATCCATTTCCTTCATCAATTTGCTTAAATAATTGTATTATAGGACTTTTACATGGTTTATTAATAATGCTAATGACTGTGTTGTTGGATTAGAATTTTGGTTCAAAACCTACAGTTTCCGCAGCTGATCCCAGTTTCCGCAGCTAATCCCAGTTTCTGCAGCTGTTTTCTTAAACGGCATGATCCAGGTGTCCTCCAGTCAGAAGGGCCACATGGGCAAGTGCGTGGCACTAAGGACATGGTGTGTGTCCTTCCAGCTCAGCCATAACAGTCGTAAACACCCATGGTCAACGAGGGGGCAACTTTGGTCAAACGAATGTAATTGACGGTGGCACGGCTCTGCGTGTTCGGTTTAGAGCACGTGAAGCACAACTGGCCTCTTCCTCAACCACGCAGATGATGGGGAACACGAATCCAACCAGAGATTTAATACCCACCTCCACCGTTGCCTAAATCCGTGGACTGTGCTAGATTACATGTTCTTCACACAACTGTTAGAATAGCGTAGTTTGTGATTAAGTTAGTTTGGTTTTTCTGCTATAAATAAAGCATATTTGAACGTTGATTAGCTAGCTGCTGTTATGTAATATTGAACCTCACTGTACTTTCCATTTTGCAATGTAATATATGAGAAGACTGTTCTCCATTTGAGCGTTTAAGTGATCTTTTGAGCTGGCTGGAGTAGGCAGAGGGCCCCTGTTTACTTAAGGCCTGTACAGTGATTTTCATTTCATGCATTTCTTCTTATCAGCTTTTGTATAATAGTTGTACAGAATGCTTTTGCTTACTATGTTTTGATCATGTACAATAGTTGTATATAACTTTGAATTCTGTCCATTTATATTACTGCACTTTTCCATGACTGATCAGTGTGTTTTTGCAGATTGCTTAGGTGCCCGGGAGAGTTTCTTTTCTTTCTTTTTCACAGCTAGTGATACTTGTGATCATCTTGTCTAATGGTGCTGACCTTCTTTGTTTGCCGCCTTTATTTCTTTGTTATCATTTCTTTAAGTTGCATAATTGTTTACTAATCAAGTTGTTTACTTGTTGATGGTCTCTTCTTTATAATTCAATATCTTTATCGAGGACCAAAATATCACTAACACAGCTTGGTTATTTTGTTTAAGACTCACATTGCTAACTCACTCATAACTCTTTCTTATATGATCAATCCATCTAAAGGCAGAAAGGTTAAGGGAAAATTAAGTAGTGTGATTTGTCACTTAGATTGTACATTGCTTGAGATTTCATTGAAGAATTAAAGTAGTTCCTCTTGTTTTTTAAGTTAATGTAGATGTCATTTTCAACTTCATTTTCTTGCAGCAACATAGACACTGGGCCAAGGTCATTTGTCTTTTATTTGATGCTTTAATTTTTCCTTTAAGAGTTAACTTCATTTCAGTTGTTGTTCAAAGCTTTCTTGTAGATTACTTTTTAAGCTTTAAGAAATCATCTATAACTCATCACAATCACACACACCTCACTCACTTTATTTCATTTCCATCACATCACTGTAGGAGAAATAGACTTGAAAACGAACTTAAAAAGTTAAAAACGACAAAAACTTAAGAAATAGTTGCCTAAGTACATACAGTACCCATCACTTCATCAGCTTACGAGCCCCGGGTTGACATGTAAAAGTTGCAATTTAGACTTCACTAAATTGACCAAACATTTTGGTGCCGTTGCCGGGGAAGTAAAATTAGGTAGCCAATTTCTAAAAAAAAAATTTAGAAAATTTCAAGAAAGGGAAATTGATAACCTCTCAAAGTATGCTCTCCTCTTGCACCTAGAGTGATCTGGAGGATTAGAAAAGAGAAAGTTATTGGTTTAATAGTTTCTTAAGTATGCTCTCTTCTTGCACCTAGAGTGACCTGGAAGATAAGAAAGAGAATTATTAGCCTAACTTGAAGAAAAAAAAAATGACATGCATAGAGCTAGAGATTCTAGGGGAAGGTTTTTAGCTAGAACCAAGAGTTCAATTTTTACAAGTCCATCTATTTCAAGGAATAGACAAGAGACACCTCCCTCATCTCCAACTGACACTCCTAGCCCTAGGATTCCTGGAATTCAAGAGGCAAGAATTGACTCTCCCACACCTTCTATTGAATTTGAATCAGAAAGAGATCCTTTCCTTCCTTCTACAGAAAGACCAATTGTAATTGAGGAAGTAGAATCATCTGAAGAAGAGGGAGAAATTCCTTCTCATTCACCCTTTGTAGAAGAACCAGAAGACTCTGAAGTCTCTAGGGAAACTACTATGACAGAGGAAGGAGGCGGTAGAGGTATAGGTAGAGGAGGAGGAGGAAATAGGGATGGGGATAACTCATTTGGGTTCCCTATCGTCGATGAGGGCTCCCGAGCCACTATGAAAAACATATCACCATCTGTCCTCCCAAACTTCCATGGGTTAAGGAATGAGGAACCTGAAACATTTCTATTTGAATTTGAAGTCGTATGTCGAACTTATGATTATCTGGATGACTCTCAAAAACTCAAATTGTTTCCTTCAACATTGAAAGGACAAGCTTTGAAATGGTTCATGGGATTACTCACCCAATCCATTAGGTCTTGGAATGATATGAAACAAACATTTTTGGATAGGTACCTGGACTATTGTATGCCCACCAATCACAAGGATGAGGTATTCAAAATGGTACAAAAGGAATATGAAAATTTGGAGGATCTACTTGAAAGATTCCAATATAACTTGAAAAGAGCAAAAATGAGTAACCTAGATGAGGAGACCTTGAAAGCCCTCCTATTAAAAGCCATTAGAGATGAATGGATAGATATTCTGAATATGATGGGGAAAGGAGATATATCTCAACTTTCACTCAATGATATAGCAGAGCTATGTGTCCATCTCTCAAGGGGGAAATCAAAGACTCAAAAAGGGCCTAGAGATCCTTCTCTCATTAGAGCGAATAAATTTGCAACTGGATCAGTAAGTAGGGCTGAGATCGGCAATATGCTTGATGAATTCAAAACTGACATCTTAGGGAGTCTTAGTGAACAATTAGACACCCTTAAGATTCACAATAAATAGAAAGCAGAAGCTGAGGCTTTGGCCATCTTTTGCCCAAAATGTAGGAAGAAACATGCTCTAAGGGAATGTCCCTTGGATGCAAAAGTTGTAGAAACATGTGTAATTTGCTCAGAGAATCATGAGACCAAGGATTGTCCTTCAATTGCTGGGCTCAAAGCTGTCTTTCAAGAAGATCCAGATACACTCGAATATCTATGTTTTGTTGCAAGGAGACCTTGGCAAGGGCAACAAAATCAAGGGTTTAACAACTCTTTGAATTTTCAACCCCAACCAAATTGGAATCCTTGGCAACAGCCTTGGTCCCAACCTCAAAATCCTTTTCAATCATGGATACAAGGTATGCAAAATCGTTATGGTAGATTTGCTCAATTCTATCAATATCCTCCATCTTTTCAAAACCAGCAAGTTCCACAACTTCCAAATCAAAGTCCACAACTATCATTGCCATTTCCTCAACAACAACAACCTTCTCAACAGAATCAAAGTTCTCAACTCTTGTTTAAGTCAAATCAACTTCCTTCTCAGCCATTACCAAACCCCAATAATAAAAACCCTCAAAATGCTTACATGATGGAAGGTCAACCATTCCCTACCTATATGATTGTTCCTCTCAATGAAGTAAAACTCAGATCAGGTAGAATCCTAGATCAACCTTCTATAAATGTTCAACGGCCAAGCATTTATGAGGAAGAGTCTCTTAAAGCCAATAAGGGTTCTGAAGCATCTCTTCAAAACCCAAACACTCAAAAAGAAAAAGAAAAAGAATCAACCCCCACAACTCCCATAGCTGAACAACCTACATCTTTGTCCACACCTCCTTTTCCTGAAAGATTACAAATCGACAAAGGAGTGGAAAAACAAATTTGGTTGCCTGACTATAATTTTCTAGATGAATTGAAGAATGTCTGTATCAAGATTCCCTTGTTACAAGCCATTAAAGAGATTCCTATTCTAGCAAAAGCAATAAAGGAGCTGAGTCTGAAAAGACCAGGAAGGAAACCAAGAGATACCAGAGGGATCCACCTGGTAGGGAAAATTGCAGATATCATGATGGGAAAAATTACTATGCAGAAATATGTAGATCCCTGTAGTCCAATTGTGAAAACACATATCAATGGGGTAGAAATACCAAATACTTTGATTGATTGAGGGGCTGCTATCAACATCATGAGTAGACAGACTATGGAACAGCAAAAACTTCCTAATCTTCTTTTTACACCCACCTTGTTACAACTTGCAGATCGATCCATTATCAAACCATATGGTGTATTAGAAGACATTCCAGTCTCCTTATATTCTTGGGAATATCCAGTGGATTTCATGATTTTAACTCCCAAGAGTAATCTAGGAGGACATCCTCTTATTTTAGGAAGACCTTGGCTAGCCACAGCTGATGCTTTCATAAGTTGTAGGTCTGGGGATATGTATATTTCTGATGGTAATTCGACAAAGAAGTTCAATCTGTATCCTCCAACAAAAGCAATTACAGAAATAGGAGATAATGAGTGGGTTGATGATGAAGATACTATACAACCTGTCTTTACCATTTCTGAGATTAGTGAAGATAGTCAAATTCTGAATACATTAGAAAACTTTGAACCATCTTCAGAATATGACCACACACAATTTCAGTTGGATTCTGACATTGAGTTTCTATCATCTAGACAAATGTCTCTTTTCTCTATGGAAGAATTTGGTAGTTTTTCCATTGAGATCTTTCCAGGAAAAACATTGAATATCAATAGGAACTTGGAAAAATCACAACAGGAGGAAATAACCAAAATCTTGCAAAAACATTCTACTGCATTTGCATGGGAGTATATTGATATGAAAGGTACCGACCCTAAGACTTGCATTCATCACATCTACACTGAGGAAAATAGTAGACCAATCAGACAACCTCAAAGAAGGATGAATCCAAACCTTAGGGAGATAGTGAAAGAAGAGCTCCAAAAGTTACTTAATGTAAACTTCATTTACCCTATTTCAGATAGCCGGTGGGTTTCCCCTTTGGTTATAGTACCTAAAAAGAATGGTAAATGGAGGGTTTGCATTGATTACAGAGAATTGAACAAAGCAATCTTGAAGGACCACTTTCCTTTGCCCTTTATTGATCAAGTATTATATACTTTAGCAAGAAAAAAGTATTTCTCCTTTTTGGATGGTTTTAGTGGTTACGATCAAATTCAGGTAGCACCTGAAGATCAGGACAAAACCACATTTACTTGTCCATGGGGAACTTTTGCTTACCGAGTACTTCCTTTTGGATTATGTATGCACCCGCAACATTTCAAAGGGTAGTATTAGGAATCTTTTCCAATCTAATTCATTATTGTGTAGAGGTCTACATGGATGATTTTACAGTTTATGGTAACACATTTGAAGAAGCATTAGAAAATTTGGAAAAAGTCCTTATTAGATGTAAAGAAACAAATCTTTCATTAAGTCATGAAAAATGTTTCATGATGTTTACTGAAGGGATTGTTTTAGGACATCATATTTCAGGATATGGAATTAAAGTTGATAGATCAAAAGTTGAAGTCATCTCCAAGTTACCTATTCCAAATTGTCAGAAAGATGTTAGAAGTTTTCTTGGGTTTACTGGATATTATAGAAGATTTATTGAAAACTTCACCAAGATAGCATCTCTGCTCTTCAAATTACTTACAAAATACTGTGAATTCAAATGGGATCCTGAATGTCAATCTGCATTTGAAACTTTAAAAACTAGAATATCTGAAGCACCCATTTTAAGAGGGCCAAATTGGAAACTCCCTTTCCACATTTCTACAGATGCTTCAGATACAGCTCTAGGAGCTGTGTTGGGTCAAAAGGATTTAGTTCCTTATGCCATTTATTACACCAGTAAAAATTTTACTCCCACTGAGTTAAATTATACTGTGACTAAAAAAGAATTCTTAGCCGTTGTTCATGCAATCAACAAGTTTAGACACTATATAACAGGCTATGAAACTTTTTCCATACTGATCATTCTGCAATTAGATATCTCATGAACAAACCTGTTACTAATGGCAGAGTTACAAGATGGCTTCTACTTCTACAAGAATTCAAAATTACCGTGTTAGATAGACCAGGAAAACAAAATACAGTAGCTGATTTCTTGTCTAGAATTCAAAATACTAACGAAGATTCTCCCGTAGAGGATAAGTTTCCAGATGAATATCTGTTTGCAGTAACTACTAAAACTCCTTGGTATGCAGATATTGCTAACTATTTGGTTACAGGGAAGCTACCTCCACACTTATTTCCTAATGAGAAAAGGAAAATCATTCAGGAGAGCTCAAAGTATTCTTGGATTTCTAATGAATTGTTCAAAACAGGGCCAGATTGTGTGATCAGAAGATGTGTTCAGGAAGATGAAATGCCTGACATCCTTAAGGCATGTCATGATGAACCGTGCGGCGGACACTTTGCTGACAAGAGGACGGCCTATAAAATCCTTTCTTTAGGATATTATTGGCCTTCTCTCTTCAAAGATGCAAAACAATATGTCAAAAGGTGTGACAGCTGCCAAAGAATTGGGAGACCAACTCTTTCAAATGAAATGCCATTACAGCCACAGGTATGCATCGAACCCTTTGAAAAATGGGCTTTAGATTTCATTGGACCTATTAACCCACCATCTAAGCAAAAGAAGTATATATTGGTTTGTACTGATTATGTTACTAAATGGGTAGAAGCAAAGGCATTCCCTTCTGCCACTGAAAATTCAGTTGTTCAATTTCTTTTTGAGGATATTTTTACTCCTTTTGGTGTCCCAAGAGAAATTGTGACAGATCAAGGAAGTCAATTTAAATATAACTTGATGGAGAAGCTGATGGAAGAATACAAAATCAAGCACAGAACATCTACTCCATACCATCCGCAAGCAAATGGTCAAGTGGAATCCACAAACAAAGTTCTTGAAAGTATCATCATAAAAAATTTTCATCTCCACAGAAGAGATTGGGCAGAAAGGCTTCCTGAAGCCTTATGGGCCTATAGAACTACATGGAGGAACACAACAGGACATTCTCCCTATGAACTTGTTTATGGGAAAGAAGTCCTGCTCCCCATTGAGTTCCAAGTCAAGAGCTTCAAGATGGCAATTCAATTGGGGATGAACCTATCAGAAGCCCAAAAGCACAGAATGGAGCAGCTAAATGAGCTAGATGAAATAAGACAAGATGCAATTTTAAGGACTGATCTAGTTCAGCACCAAAGAACTAAGTGGCATGATCGACACATCAAAGAAAGAAAGTTTCAGAAGGGAGATTGGGCACTATTGTTTGATTCCAAGTTTAAGGACTTCAAAGGAAAATTTCAAACTCATTGGCTTGGACCATATGAGATTGATGAAGTCTTTAACACTGGAGCAGTCCGAGTAAAGACCATTGATGAGCTTCAGACTCCTCTCATTGTGAATAGCCACCGATTGAAAGTCTACCACAAGCCACTCTCAAAGGAGGAATTTGTTAAAATGTTCCAAGAAGATTCTGCAATGAGGCTGGTGGAGAAGAATTCTTCTCCTCCATCAACCTAGTCTTTGTTTCTTTCAGTTAAAAAAAAGAAAAAAAAAAAAAGGTCTCTTGTATAAGCCTGAAAACCAATCATGGATTGGCGGTCTTATGCAGAAAATATAAGGTGAAAATCAGGGCCACCTGACACTTTATATTTTCCAAATAAAAAAAAATCTCTCTCTCTTTCCATCTCATTCGCCATCTCATTCCACTTCATCTCCATTCCATTTCATTCTTTTCATCTCATTTCATTTTCATCTTCACTTCCACTTTCATTTCCATTTCCACTTCATTTCATTCATCTCACTCCATTTAATCAATAAAAGTCCCTCTCAGGACTATTTCATTTAGTAAGTCTTATCTAACTACTTTTTGTATAGACAGAAGGGTGTTGTTTCAGTTTCCGCAGCTTGCACCAGTTTCCGCAGCCAGCACACTCTGTCTCCACAGTAGAAGTACTCTGTTTTCAAAAATAATCACAGTCAGAGGGCAACAAGGATGGAAGGCACTTGAAGGATCACAAGGCAATCATGGATCAACAACCTTAATCAACAGATGGTAAACCCATAAAGGTATGATCAAATTTTTTTTCCAAACAACCATTTAAATGTCATGTTGTGCATAATTATTAATCGTGGACAGAGTCACTAAATGCAATGATTAAGCAAAGATCATCCCATTTCTCCGCCGTGATCATCCTTCATCCACCTCAGATCCTCATAACGGTCTCATAATCACCCTTAGTTTAAACTCAAATCGAGACTGCGCTTTCATTAATTAGCCGTACGAGGAAGAAGAGACCTATCGTACTACGTCTCTTCTCCACCACGATCTCCGCAGCCAAAAACTGAAACGTGTATGAAAGCCGTCCGACTCCAAGGGATTTGGCCGTTATTTCATTCCCTTATCACTCCGTTTTCACATGCATTCGAACTCATTCCCGTGCTTGTCTTCCACTTTTTACCTTCACACCATTTCCGCTCTCGTTTTTGCTGTAAACTCCACGGCTTCGTTTCAAACCCCGCAGCTCTGTTTTAAACTCCACGTCTCTGTTTTAAACCCCGCAGCTCTGTTTCAAGCTCCACAGTTCCGTTTTCAAACTGTATTACCTCGCATTACAGTGCGGCTATTTCACTTACAGCCGTAGTCTATCTGTCTTTCCCGTGAGCATCCTCCTTGAGTATCCATATACAGTCAAAGCTTCAGCCGAAGTTGAGATGGGGAAATTGCTTCGAGCTGAGCCTGAAGGTTCAAAGTATCTAGAAGGATACCCACAGACAAAGGAAGCGTTAAAAAAGGAAAAATGGTTGAAGTTCATTCAGAAATTCAAAGGATATGATAAGGAGGTAACGAAAATGTTTGCTCGTTCATTCAATGGAAATACTGTGGAAATAGGAGATCTGAAATTCACAGTCACAGAAAACTCTATAGCAACAACAACTAATTTACCTATGGTGGGAGACCGATGGTTCAAGAACAGAGGGGTTGAAGATCAAGAATGGAAAAATATGCTTAAGAATCCAGGTATGGACACTTCAATCTTCACCAAAGGGATTCCTGTACATGTTATAAAAGAAGAATGGACTGCATTGTTGTTATTAGTTCAAAAGTTTATAACATGTGAAGGCCGCTTTGGCACTATGTATATGTACCATGCTAGAATTATGATGAACTTCATGGAGGGCCATGCCATCAATTTGCCCTATTTTCTATTAAGAAGCCTAACAAAAATGAGTTTTACTGTCCAAAAGAATATAGGCAATATTGAACCTCACTTGTATCATCATGGGTTCATTAAAATTCTTATAGAGGACCAATTGAAAAACAACAATGATACATGGGAAAAGTTTTTAGTCAGGAATCATTTTCAAGAGGTAACTGAAGCTTCCGCTAGCAGCTCTCCTAGAGTCCCAAAAAGAAGTAGAAGAATGAAAAAGGATGTTGTAGCCCAAGATCCTCCCATTATAGAAACTCACGAGACTACTCAAGAAGAAGAAGTGGAGAGAGAGAGAAAACTAAGAAACAGAAAAAGGATAAAGGGAAAGAAGTTGTCCAAGAATCATATTCATCCCTTGAACCTTCAATAGAAGAGGACTGTCAAACCTTGGCTGATAGACTAATAGAACTCCAAGCTACTGCCCTCTCAAAGAAGAAACAAAAAGAAAAATAAAGCAGTCAACAAAAGAGTACTAGTGTACAAGTGAGAAGAAGCAGTAGACTTATAGAAAAGAAGAGTGTGACTAAAGAAAAGCAGTCACATTTCATTGATTTGGGCACACCTGCAAAGACTCCAATCCAGCTAGATATTGAGCCAAGTCCTCCACGAGAAGAAAGTCCCTTCCAGCAAGAAAGAGAAAGCAGTCTTCAAGAATTCGAATTTAGGCCAAGACAAACACCTGACATTGACCCTGACCAACAGAAGGCATACAATTATTTGGAGACCTTGGAGCAATCTGTTGCCGGTGCAAGCACAATATTGCCTCTTGAGGAACAAGTCCACTCTCTAAAACAAGAGGTATTTGAGCTAGAAGTCCTGAACTGGCATATTAGACAGGAGAATGAAGCATTGAAAGAACAAAGCAAGGTGGACAAGATTGTCCATGACAACACCATGCTTCACCTTGGGCTTTGGCAGAAGAAGAACAAAAAATTAAAGAGAAAATGCAAGAAATTGAGCAGGGCCTTGATCAATTTGAAATTCAAGTGTTTAGTCAAAAAACCAAGGACAATTTTGCGAACAAGGAGAAAGAGGAGAAGGCTGGATGTTTTGGCAGAAGCATCTGAGCACATGGACGGAAAAACACTGACAAAGTTTTGGTTGCATGAGGACATGCAACATCCTCACAGTGGGGGTATGTTGAGCCTCAGACCTGCACTCCTTTTCACATCCTCTCAGCCTCCTTTTCCATTCATTTCCCTCCTTTATCATCCATTTCCTTCATCAATTTGCTTAAATCATTGTATTATAGGACTTTTACATGGTTTATTAATTATGCTAATGACTGTGTTGTTGAATTAGAATTTTGGTTCAAAACCTACAGTTTCCGCAGCTGATCCAAGTTTCCGCAGCTGATCCCAGTTTCCGCAGCTATTTTCTTAAACGACATGATCCAGGTGTCCTCCGGTCAGAAGGGCCACATGGGCAAGTGCGTGGCACTAAGGACATGGTGTGTGTCCTTCCAACTCAGCCATAACAGTCGTAAACACCCATGGTCAACGAGGGGGCAACTTTGGTCAAACGAAGGTAATTGACGGTGGCACGGCTCTGCGTGTTCGGTTTAGAGCACGTGAAGCACAACTGGCCTCTTCCTCAACCACGCAGATGATGGGGAACACGAATCCAACCAGAGATTTAATACCCACCTCGACCGTTGCCTAAATCCGTGGACTGTGATAGATTACGTGTTCTTCACACAGCTGTTAGAATAGCGCAGTTTGTGATTAATTTAGTTTGGTTTTTCTGTTATAAATAAAGCGTATTTGAACGTTGATTAGCTAGCTACTGTTATGTAATATTGAACCTCAGTGTACTTTCCATTTTGCAACGTAATATATGAGAAGAGTGTTCTCCATTTGAGCGTTTAAGTGATCTTTTGAGCTGGCTGGAGTAGGCAGAGGGCCCCTGTTTACTTAAGGCCTGTAAAGTGCTTTTCATTTCATTCATTTCTTCTTATCAGCTTTTGTATAATAGTTGTACAGAATGCTTTTTCTTACTATGTTTTGATCATGTACAATAGCTGTATATAACTTTGAATTATGTCCATTTATATTACTACACTTTTCCATGACTGATCAGTGCGTTTTTGCAGATTGCTTAGGTGCCCGGGAAAGTTTCTTTTCTTTCTTTTTCACAGCTAGTGATACTTGTGATCATCTTGTCTAATGGTGCTGACCTTCTTTGTTTGCAGCCTTTATTTCTTTGTTATCATTTCTTTAAGTTGCATAATTGTTTACTAATCAAGTTGTTTACTTTTTGATGGTCTCTTCTTTATAATTCAATATCTTTATCGAGGACCAAAATATCACTAACACAGCTTGGTTATTTTGTTTAAGACTCACATTGCTAACTCACTCATAACTCTTTCTTATATGATCAATCCATCTAAAGGCAGAAAGGTTAAGGGAAAATTAAGTAGTGTGATTTGTCACTTAGATTGTACATTGCTTGAGATTTCATTGAAGAATTAAAGTAGTTGCTCTTGTTTTTTAAGTTAATGTAGATGTCATTTTCAACTTCATTTTCTTGCAGCAACATAGACATGGGGCCAAGGTCATTAGTCTTTTATTTCATGCTTTCATTTTTCTTTTAAGAGTTAATTTCATTTCAGTTGTTGTTCAAAGCTTTGTTGTAGATTACTTTTTAAGATTTAAGAAATCATCTAGAACTCATCACAATCACACACACCTCACTCACTTTATTTCATTTCCATCACATCACTGTAGGAGAAATAGACTTGAAAACGAACTTAAAAAGTTAAAAATGACAAAAACTTAAGAAATAGTTGCCTAAGTACATATAGTACCCATCACTTCATCAGCTTACGAGCCCCGGGTTGACATTTAAAAGTTGCAATTTAGACTTCACTAAATTGACCAAACAGTCATGCCATCTTCTTTCTAAATTCTGCATCAAAGTTTTCTTGGTTAATACCCTTTTGATTTCCAAAATGGTTTCTATTCTGTCATTAATGCCTAATTCTTCCAGTTGTTCTTTATTTCTAGTATTCAAAACTGTATGAGCCTATTGGCTTCCTCAGGAATTTTTCCTAATTTTGCTTTTATTATTTGGACTTCTTCTTGGGCTGCCTTCATAAGATCAATCTGCTAAAAAATTACTTGGATGAATGGCCAAACATCATCTATGGATTGAGTAATGTTGGCCCAAAGAATTTTCTTGATTTCTGATAGAGGCTTGTCAAAAGTAAGATCTTTCTCCAATGATTTCACTTTGTTTTCTAACACTTTAATCTCTCTTGTCTTTTCTCCAACATTTATCTTTGAGAGATCATAGCTTCGTTCCTTTTTGGTATATTGCTCCTTTACCTTATTTAGTTCTGAAACTTGTAGTTTCAGGTCCTCCGTTGATCTTATTAGCTTTTCTGTGCTCAAATTAGTAGTGCTGCCCTGCGCTACTCCTGTTTTTCTCGATGTTTCTGTACCTATAACTGCCTCTGCTGTGACTGCTGGAATATTTGGTGCCAATGTTGCTCCATGAGTTGACGGGACTGCTATTGATACTACTGGTATTACATTAGGAAGCTAAGAGGTTGACTCTCCCTGCTTGTCCTTCAATGATTTTTCAAGTGCTTGTTCAGTATCATTCAGTCGTTCATTGAGTTTTAAGAGTAAATCCATCAGCTCTTCTTCAGATTTTTGCTTTATAACCTCATTAGTCTTAGGATGCCTTAAAGGTGGTAGTTTTGGTTGCTTCCTTAGGGCAGTAATATCTTCATCTCTCTTCTTGATCAAGGCTTCTGTAGCCTTTGCATCTTTGGGATCATGGCCCAATCCAATAATTATTTCTTCTAGAGATTTTATTCTATTATCTTTGGCCTGAGGGGAGGCCTTTTCCAAGTGTAGTTGAGCAGTAGTATTGTCCAAAGAATTCTGAAATCTTTGGGCCATCATTGCCTTAGCATTCAAGGTTGAGTAAATCATTTCTCCAGTTTGTTTATGCAACTCAATCTGATCCAAAGGATGAATATCCTTTTCCATGACGTCGAAATTTGTTCTGAGATAATCTGCTACGGATTTAGGCTGTTGCACCTTTGGCTTGAAATAGCTCATTATCATCTTGCCTTCTTTGATGTCATAGGCTGATTTCAATCTTTGTTGCTTGGTAGGAGCCATCTTCTAATATTGGTTATAAGCTTGCAGCCTCAATGGATCATTCCTAGCTTTTATTTCTGTTAATGTTTTCTTAATATCTGATGCATCAGTCCCTGATGGCCTAAGAGAAGATGTCTCTGCACTTTGGTGCCTTTCTAGCTCCTGCCTTTGAGAGCTAGGGGATGTTTCTCCTACTTGGAATGTTTGTTGGCTTTCCACTCTTTCTTCCCTCTGACTACCTGTAATTTCTTCTACAAATTCCTCTTCTGATAGGGGATTTAGTCTTTGTCTCTTTGTTCCAGGATATCCTGATGGTTCACTGGTAGGGGTAGTTGTTTCTCGATCTCTCTTTTTGTTTCTTTCCTCATTTAGAGGAGTTTGCAGAACTAGAGGCTCTCCCATATTGATATGAGTGGGAGGAGTCTGTATTTTTGCCTGTTCTCTGCAAGTTTCAGGCTTCTTGGACATTGTAGGTTGCTTAATGTTTTAAAAGCTGCTCTCTAATTCCTTTCCCTTTAATGTTCATGTGGTTGGTGTACTTGTTTCATGTGAAGGTTGCTGAGAGGTTCCCGCAGTAAATGCACCAACCCCTGATCTTTGAGATAATTTAAATCGTACCTGTCCAAAAGAATCCAGGTCAAGTGTTTTCTCAAGATTTATCATAACTTTCTCAAAATTAACCTGTTCACTATCATTCTCTACTAGGGTTCCTTCCCTCCATTCATCCATATTTGCATATTGTTCAATTTCTAGAATCCTATGCTGAATATATGGGGAAAACCTATTCTTCATTCTCCTATCACATATAAAGCTACTAGGGTCATACGGTTTCCTCCCAAAAATATTTTGTAACTTAAGATGCTCTTCTAAAAAAACTTCTTCTTCTTTCCATGCTTCCCTAGTGTTGCAGACAAATGGTCTTAGTTGGTTTTTGATTCTAAGCTGAGCTTTCTTCTTGGGATTACAAAAATGGACTAGGTCTACATTTATCATTTGCCTAAAATGTTCCATTGCAAAGAGTCTCATTGGAACATACTTTGGTAGCTTAAAAGGGCAGAGTTCACACCCATAAATCCTTATTTCTGTATGATTCTTATATAGGTACCAGTCACCTATCCTGTATTTCTTGGAGAGCTGGATGATTTTCTTCATATTACCATTGATCCTAGGAGGGGAAATTCCTATCAATAAAGTGGTTGTTGGATGGATAAATAGGTCAATGAACTCATTGTAGGTGTAAGGGATCTCATTGGAATTATGGAAGATGGGACTCCAAAAGATGATAGACCCTAGATTACCTCTGGTGTCAAGTTTCTTGACATGGAAAGGGAAGTTGTCTGACTGATAATACAACATAAGATGATAGATGAACGTAATGTATTTGAAGATTCCTTCATCGTCTAGTCTTAGTAATTGGTCATGAATTTTATTGGAAATATAGGAGGCATAATCATATTTAATAGGGGTTGTCCAGGAGTAAAAATTGACAATAATAATAAGGTTACATCATCAACATACTCTTCGAAGTTGAATCCCATGATTAAGGCTATCATATCAACAATGATTTTTCTTGTATCTGTAAAGAAAGCTTGCAGATAAGGAGGTGAGCCTTTAGGCTGATGTTTAGGGTCCATCAACATCTGACAGGTGCGAGTCACTTCTAATTAAGACAATTGGGAAGATTTCTCAAGTAAGTATCCCATAGGAATGGGAGTGAGAGCTTGACTAGAGTGGAATTGCAGCGTTTCATTGATGGACTGAGCAGTTATGGGAAAAAGGACTGTTTGACTTGGGGACATGATTGCTCTGTGGTTAGGGTCATAATTGGCACAGAAGTGATGAATTATATGTGGGAACACATGGACTGAAGGGAGGAAGTACATGGGAAGGTTGGATTCCCACAATCCTAAGATGTCAGATCCATTCAGATAACACTCTTTGGTCTGGCAAAAGATCTTAACGTGGTTTTCATTATCAGATAAGTCTTTTATCTCAAAATCTTTATCGGCCAGAGGTAAATAATCTAAATATTTGTGGTGAGAATTCATGGGTGCAACATTCATAGCTATAGGGATTTCCATCTCTGGTTCTTGTGGATTCAGAAATGGAATTTGGGTTTTTTGTGAAAAATAGTCAAAACAGCAGGTTCAAGAGCTTATATAGCGAAATAAAGACTGAATTTATAGTGAAATTGGTCTTTTTCTGTGGAATATTCAGTGTGAAACCAAAAATTATACGGTTTCAGTGGAAATGGGTAAATACCTACATTGGGGAAGTGAACTGTGTAATGGCAGGATGGATAACAGGTTCCAAACAACATCGCTACAAATTTTCTGACTAGGTGGTGGCTGAAAAGCTTCAACGGTTGACTTGGACATTGATTTTCATGGGAACACAGTTTGTCGTATGAAATAATGAAAACGACATTTTGTTGATTTTATTCACAAAATCAAGGTTGGTGGGGATTTAGGTTTATTTTTATCGTCAGCAAGACATGACACTTTTCCATATGTGGAGTGCAGTAAGCGATATGTGATCACACCGCTTTTGGGATTGGGTGGTATTTGGCTGGGAGATAGCGATCCCACTGATTGGATGACGCATGGTGGAGATATGAGAGGAAAACCACCCAGTGATTGCATGTTAATGTGCAGTCACCAAGGGGGGCGCGATATTAATAACGACCGTCAAATGATGGGGATGGGATCGGACGGTGGACGGGCGAGTGATATGGCACAGTTTTAGCTGCAGTGGGCCAGATTTAATTAACAAGTTAATTAATCATATCGGGGTGATTATGAACAGGTGGGGAGGTTCTTAAGTAACCTTGGGGGTTAATTAATTCCTTGTTAACGCAGCGGGAGATCGGGGTTTTTAACTAGTTACGGGTTAACTAGTTAATCCCAGTTTAAAACATACTTATGGTTATAATTAACCAATGCGGGTGGGATATTAATATTTTTTGGGATTTTATGTATATCTTAGTAATATGGGAAAAGATGAACTTTCATTGGGAGTTATATAATATTTGTTAAAAATTGATATGAGAAAATGTAATAAAGTGCCAAGTAAAACATTTAAAGAGTATATTTAAGTTAGGCTTAAATAAAGATGGGATTTTATGTAATATTGCCTACATAAATCCTATCTTATGAAAGTGAATGGATGATGATTTCAAATACTTTAGGCTTATTAAATTATTGGTTCAAGGGTCTGGTCCCTCCAGAAGTCAGAGAAATGCTCTGAGCCCCTCTAATTTTCAAACACCTTAGTACATAGGGGGAATTAGTGAAATATTTTAGGGAAAAATGAGAAGGCAATTGAATTATTTGACCTTGTCTTGCTTCAATTTCATCAAGAGTAATGTCTGCCTTACACTTGTGATAAAAGAGAGAGTTAACACATTTAGAGACACTATCCATCACAAGTAATTCTGCAACATCATCTACCTACCCTACCTACATTAGCCTAACATTTTTTCTTCTTTATTAGGGTGCACTTGGACTGGAAAACCCTTATCACACTTTTTCTTTTACATATAGAAATCTATCTAAGTCTAACCTTATTACATCTAAGGGCTCAGATTAAATTGTTGACCTCCTTTTATTCACTCTACCTATCTACTTATCTGCCAAGATTAAACAGTTTGGTCAGATTTTATTCTCTATTTATAAAACAAGAAATTGAAAAATATGAACTAGTCAAGTTTAAGTTGTTTGACTATTCATTAATTGTGGAATAAGTTACAAGTTTCACACAATCTGTTTATTACATAAGAGTAAAAAGTAGTGGCATTTAGACTTTCACACTTTCCTTGGCCTTTATTTTGGTGGGTTTCATTTTCTTTCACTTTTTTGACCATTTTATTTTTTTCACCCTTTGATTTTTCTTTTAGGGTATACCCTCTTTACATTTTTAAATTTTTTTGATTTTTTGACAATATAGAAAACCTTTTCAAAAAGTAAAGGTGTGATCATATTACATAGCCCATCAATTCAATCATGAAATATGACACCTATTGGTATAGGATCATAACATTGGCTCCACTTGAGGATGGCTTTTCCTGGTAGAAAGTCGAGAACAGTAGGTCAGATGGCCTCTGAATGACTTTGACTATGCTCTGAAATCTTCTTTTGCTTGTTGCTTTATTGAATGTATGACAGTAACACTTCTGAAGCTTAGGGCCTTCTCTTCGGGCTTCAACTCCAACAAGTTACTATCCAATCCAAATTGTGACATTACTAAGGATATAGTATGTATGTGTTATAATCAGAATACATTAAAAAGTAGGATCATAGTAATGTTTCATCATCTGACCATTAACTAGCCCTTCTTCTGTTTCTATGCCATCCAAATTTTTCAGATAGTAAGTATTGTTTCCTTGTAAGGCATGGATAATAAAAGGTCCTTTCCACAAGAAGTTAAACTTCCCATGTTTTCCCTTATCCTCTCTCCTAGAATCCCATCTTAAAAATTTGTCTCCAAGGTAGAAATCTTCTGCCTTGGTTATTTTATCAAATATTTTCTTAAGCTTCTCTTGTAACACTTGGGATATTTGATACACTTCCTCTCTCGTCGGCTGCAAATGGATGGTCTAGTTTATCCCCCTTTGAATATCATTAGGTTCCACCTGATGTTTTTGAAGTAATTTCATTACAAGAACTCCTACAGATGAAGGAAATACAACCTCCATGCCATAGAATAACTCATAAGGACTAGTTCCAATAGATTTCTTGGTGGTGAGTCTGTCTGCTCATAGTGCATTAGTAAGTTTCTTATGCCAATTTTTCTTGTTCTCCTCCAATAATTTCTTAATAATATTAATTAGGATTTTGTTGGAAGACTCAACTAGACCATTACCCTAAGGGTAATAGGTTGTGGAATGGCCTAAAGTGATATGGTACTTATTACAAAAACTTATTATTTTCTTGGATTTGGAGGCTGTAGCATTATCAATTATGATTTTATTAGGACAGCCGAATCTGGACAATATGTTGGTTTCTAGGAGTCCTATAATCACTGTGTCATTGGCTTGTATAGAAGGAATGGCTTCTATCCATTTGGTGAAAGAATCTGTAGCAACGAGAATCCATTTATGTTGGCCAGAAGAGGGAGGAAGGATTTCTCCAATGAAGTCCAGGCCCCTTGTTGGAATGGTTTTTCAGTGGAAATTGGTCTCAGGGGTAAAGGTAATAGTTTTCTCTTGCCTTCAAAAATTTTGACATTTATGGCAAGCAGTGACAAATTTGTTTACATCAGAAAACAAGGTTGGCTAATAAAATCCAGCCCTTAGGATTTTGTTTGCAGTTGATTTCCAGTAAAGGTGTCCACCACAGTCTCCTGCATGAAATTCTTGGAGAACGCTATCAGCTTCTTCCTTTAATAAACAATTCAATAGAATACCTTCATGATTTTTCCAAAAAAGAGCATTATCTAAAATACAAAACTTTGAAGCTTTCATCTTTAAAAACCTTTTCTTTTTTCTAGATAACCTTGGAGGAGCATGTAGGTTTAATAGCACATAAATAATATCAGCATACCAAGGTGAATCTAAGAAGGCCTGCCTGATTTGTGGAGTCACCATCTCTTATTCATTATTCAGTTCATTAATGTCTAGGGCCTGACAATTTGTTTTAGTCATGAGCTTCGCCAATCCCTGTCATTTTATAAGCTTTGTAGGTTTTATTTCAATATCATACTCTAATGTAGTAGCAATCCATTTACCTCTTTTGCCCTCAATTCCATCCTGGGTTAAGATGTCTTTGACAACAACATTTGGTACATAAGCTATTACATGGGAGTACAATATGTAGACTCTAAAGTCTTTAATAACTTTTACAAGTGAAAAAAATTGCTTTTCCATTATTTTGTATTTTAATAGTGCATCCCTAAGTGCTTTACTAAAAAAGACAATAGTTTTTTCACATCCTTGATCATCCTTTTGCAGTAAAATAGTTGCTATGGTGTGTTCTGATGCAAATGAAAATATTATGAAGTCTCTATCAAACTTTGGACTTGTAACGACCGGTGTTCCAGTCAAAGCCATTTTAATTTTTTCGAAGGCTTGTTTGGCTTCAACTGTCCATTTAATACTTGAATTCCTTTTCAACATATTATTAAGAAATCTAATTAATTCAGGTAAATTAGATATGAATCTTCTGAAAAAATTACTTTTTCCTACGAAATCTTGACATTTCTGGGGTGGGGTATTTGCAGTATAGCTTCTATTCTAGCAGAATCAATTCTAATGCTATCTTTGGAGATGATATGGCCCAAGAGTTTTGTTTCCTCTATAACAAACAAGGACTTCTTAGGATTTAAAGAAATACCATATTTTCTGCATTTTAAGAATACTTGTCTAATAAATGTTGCTGATTTGATTTAGAAAAAACAGCCAAGTCATCTAGATATATAACTATAAAATCACGAATCTCTCTTGCAAATGATATGTCCATTGCTCTTTGGAAGGTTTCCCCTACATTTTTAAGTCCAAATGGCATTTTGAAATACTTGAATGTGCCCCATAGTGGTGTAAAAGCAGCCTTTTCCTAGTGATCAGGATGAACCAGAATCTGGTTATAGCCTGAGAACCCATCCAAAAGTTAAATCCTAGAAGCACCTACTACCCTTTGTAAAATGTGATCCATCTTGGGTAAAGGGTAATTGTCCTTCAAAGAAATCTTATTAACATTTCTTAAATCAACACATAATCTGATTTCTCCTATTTTCTTCCTAGTAGGTACTAGATTAGACATCGACTCTGAAAATCTGATAGGAGAAATTATCCATGCTTCATACATTCATTTAATCTCTTTTTCAATTAAGGGAAGTAGTACAGGGTTAATTCTTCTCAGTTTTTTCTTGAATGGTTTTTGATTTTCTTTAAGAGGTATTGTATGCTGAATTATATCGGTGTCATATGATTTCAGGTCTTCATAACTCCAGGCAAAGGCATCTTGGAATTCTCTCATTAGTTCAACATATTTGAGTTTGTGGTCAGGGGGCAAAGATTTGGATAACTTTACCATTTTGAGGAATAGCATTGTAAACGTTATTGAACCTAGTGTAGTAATCTTGCACAGGTTCTTGCATTCCTCTCTTCAAGTTTTCATATTCTGATAAGAGTTGGAGAGAATATTTCTTCATTTCCCATCTATTCAAGAATGTTGTATAAAGAGCTTGTAGGTCATTGATACTATTTGCAGGGAGGGCTCTAAACGAAGTTCTAACTTCTCCAATCAGACTTTGAATGAATATTCTCATTCTGACATTATCTGTATCAATTTCATATATCTCAAAGTAGTCAATCATCTTTTTGGTATGTTGTTGTGCAGTGTAAGTTCCAGAGCCATTGAAAGGAGTAATTTTACTTTGATAGTCTTGAAGCATAGCCCTTGGATTGGATGGTAATATCAGAGGAGTATATCTGTTTTCCATTGCAGTAGCTAGGGTTGAAACAAAAAGTGGGATTAGTCTTGGAGTGGTGGATGGAGGGGTGGAAGGGGTGGTTTGAGGTTGAGATGTTTGATGTGTTGTTGATGAACTTGGAGAGGTTGTAGTGATCAAAGAAAGGTTTGGTGTTCCTTCAGAGGTAAGCTCAGATTGTATGGAATTCTGCAAATGTCTATCAAGATGTGAAGTGAAAACCTCAAGTTGTAAATCTTCAATAAATAATGGGTCATGAACTGTGTGAGCTAACCCAGAATCAGAAAAGGTTACAAATAAAGAGGTCTCAAAATAATCATCAAAGGATTCATCCTCAAGGTGAATCCACTTCACAGGACAAGATCTTCATCTGTATAGACGCTGAGAACTAGCAGAAGTCTCGTGGCTTTCTTGTCTCCTAAGAATCATAGGGATCAAATTAGGGTTTTCAAACATAGGTGGTGGATTTGGGTCAAGATTAGCTCTGGTGTAATGAGTCCTTTTTGAAGCCAGGTTTCTAGGTATGTTTTGTTTTTTTATCTAAATGGGTTGGACAATACAACTTCTACAGTTTCTTTAAGAGGCTTTAGGTATGGGATTTGAACTTTCTTAAAGACTTATTTGATAAGAGGAACTGATCAAGTTTTTGAAACTAGATGTTCAATCCATAAACTAGACCGAAGCTAGACTGAAGTAGCATTCATTTACTTATGCAAATGCAAAGCAAGAGCAGTTCAAAGGCTACCTGGCTAATTTCAGGCTCAGTCTATAACTTATAAAGAAAACAATAGTAACAAACAAATTATGCAGGTCCCCAGTGGAGTCGCCGCTATGTTATCACTTAGATTTTCCTTGAAGTTGTTGGGAAGAGGAAAGGGGTCCGAGGTAAGCACAAACCAACTTTTAGGTACAAAATCTAACCAATCTGTACCCAGAGAGGGCTCTCTCTTTATGATTTAGCTTGGTTTTGAAAGGTATTAGGCTAGTTGTGAAGTTTATGAGTTTTTTTGAGTTTGGGTGGTGAAATTCAATAGCAGAGGGGTAGGACTAAGTAGTTTAGGCCATTGGGCTAATGGAGTCAACGAGGATGGCTTGATTGGATTTGGTTTCTTAACAAAAAATGGTTTCACAGGGCAAGATGGTAAAACAGGGAACAAATAAAGACTTCGGATAGATGGAATGAGCTCAAATTGGATAAAAAGCAGTTAAGAATTCTTCAACCTATATGAAAAGAGGGAATTTGAATGTTTACTAATAAAGAGCAGTTAAATATTCTTTACTAAATAATCAAAATGGAAGAACTAGAAAACAGGAGCAATTTCACTGTTTATCCCAATTCAGAAGAAAACATAGAGAATAATAACGATTGAAAGCAGAGTGCAATCAAGCATATTCCGAATTAATATTTTTTGTTTATGATTGAGATATGAAACATAGATGATATAAAAACAAGGAAAACTTTAAAACATAAGGTATAGAGGACTTATTGATCCGGTGTTTGATTCAAGAAATTTGTGGAAAGTCCTTTACTTCAATTCTTTATCCAGCAAGCCATACAAAAGTTGTTCCAACAACATTTTATTCCAAAATAATCAATATTACAGCAATGTATAAGAATCCACCCTCAATACTCCAATTGAGGGATTATTTAAAAAAAAAAAATTACAATGAAATATTTCATAACAAAGTGAGATATAAATTGGGATGACTAATCATATCTTTTAAGAAAATAGGGCCAGAAGACGTCGTAGATGACAGATAAGGCAACCGAATGGTTTGCTGTCCCTATTCTCAAGAATGTGTTGGAGTTAGGCCCTATGATTTGGCCTCTTGCTGTCCTTGGTGTAATTATGTGCTGGCTGCTCTGTTTTGATCTTCCTACTGATACACTTTACCTGCATCTGTTACTATTTACCTGTTGATCTTTTTTCACCTCTTTACCTTCACTGACTATAGTAAAAATCAAAATTTACCTTTTACCAAGAGTGAATTACAAAATCTCAAGCATTTCTTCCCACCATTTTGGCTGTGGTATTCTGGTTTCTGAAGCTTTTTGAGGGTTTCATTTGTTTTTGTATACCTAAAAAATGTAGACTAAATTGGGAACAAGTGCTTTAGTTCATGCTCTACATAGAATAAGTTCTCTAGGATGTCATAGAGAAATCTGCCTGTAGGCAATGCTTTTATTCCTGATGCACTTGTTGATCAACCTACTTGGTCACCTGCATACTTATTCAATTTCTCCACATAATCTTTATGCCTCATTAATCTGTCATTAATCACTAAAGGACTAGGCAACACTTTACTCTGCAAAATATCAAACTTCTCCATAAAAGCATTAATCTCTATCTACATGTCATGACATCTTCTTTCTAAATTTTTCATCAAAGTTTTCTTGGTTAATAACCTTTTGATTTCCAAAATGGTTTCTGTTCTGTCGATAATGCCTAATTCTTCCAGCTATTCTTTATTTCTACTATTCAAAAAATGTATGAGCATGTTCGCTTCCTTAGGCATTTTTCCTAATCTTTTTTTTGTTCTTTGGACTTCTTCTTGAGCTGCCTTCACAAGATCAATTTGCTAAAAAATTACTTGGATGGATGGCCAAACATCATTTATGGATTGAGTGATGTTGGCCCAAAGAATTTTCTTGATTTCTGACAGAGGCTTATCAAAAGTAAGATCTTTCTTCAATGATTTCACTTTGTTTTCTAACACTTTAATCTCCTTGTCTTTTCTGCAACATTTATATTTCAGAGATCATAGCTTCGTTCCATTTTGGCATGTTGCTCCTTTACCTTATTTAGTTCTGAAACTTGTAGTTTTAGTTCCTCCATTGATTTTATTAGCTCTTCTGTGCTCAAATTGGCAGTGCTACCCTGTGCTACTCCTATTGTTCCTATTGTTTTTGTACCTGTAACTACCTCTGCTATGACTGCTGGAATATTTGGTGCCAATGTTTCTCCAAGAGTTGACGGGACTGCTATTGATACCACTGGTATTACGTTAGGAGGCTAAGAGGTCGACTCTCCCTGTTTTTCCTTCATTGCTTTTTCTAAGTGCTTGTTCAGTATCATTTAGTCATTCATTGAGTTTTAAGAGTAAATCCATCAGTTCTTCTTCAGATTTCTGCTTTATAACCTCATCAGTCTGAGGATGCCTTGAAGGTGGAAGTTTTAGTTGCTTCCTTAGGGCAGCAATATCTTCATCTTTCTTTTTGATCAAGGCTTCTGTAGCCTTTGCATCTTTGGGATCATGGCCCAATCCAATAATTATTTCTTCTATAGATTTTATTTTGTTATCTTTGGCCTAAGAGGAGGCCTTTTCCAAGTGTAGTTGAGAAATAGTATTGTCCAAAGAATTCTGCAATCTTTGGGACGTCATTGCCTTACCAGTCAAGGTTGAGTAAATCATTTCTCTAGTTCGCTTATGAAACTCAATCTGATCGAAAGGATGAATATCCTTTTCCATGACTTCAAAATTTGTTTTGAGATAATCTGCTGCTGATTTAGACTGCTACACCTTTGGCTTGAAATAGCTCATTATCATCTTGTCTTCTTTGATGTCATAGGATAACTTCAATCTCTGTTGATTGGTAGGAGCCATCTTCAAATATTGGTTATAAACCTGCAACCTCAATGGATCATTCCTAGATTTTATTTTTGTGAATGTTTTCTTAATATCTGAGGCATCAGTCCCTGATGGCCTGAAAGAAGATATCTCTGCACTTTGGTGCCTTTCTAGCTCCTACCTCTGAGAGCTAGGGGATGTTCCTCCTACTGGGAAAGTTTGTTGGCTTTCCACTCTTTCTTCCCTCTGACTATCTATAATTTCTTTTGCAAATTCCTCTTCTAGTAGGGGATTTAGTCTTTTTCTCTTTGTTCCAGGCTGTCCTAATGGTTCACTGGTAGGGGTAGTTGTTTCTCGATCTCTCTTTCTGTTTCTTTCCTCATTTAGAGGAGTTTGCAGAAATGGAGGCTCTCCCATATTGATTTGAGTGGTAGGATTCTATATTTGAGCCTGTTCTCTGGATGTTTTAGCCTTCTTGGACATTGTAGGCTGCTCAATGTTTTGAAAGCTGGTCTCTAATTCCTTGCCCTTTAATGTTCCTGTGGCTGGTATACTTGTTTCTTGTGAAGGTTGCTGAGAGGTTCCTGCAGTAGATGCACCAACTCCTGCTCTTTGAGATAATTTAAATGG
Source organism: Pinus tabuliformis (assembly GCA_031772625.1). NCBI lineage: Eukaryota > Viridiplantae > Streptophyta > Pinopsida > Pinales > Pinaceae > Pinus > Pinus tabuliformis. The sequence continues at coordinate 503,396,154 of CM062808.1, forward strand.
TACCTATCCAAAGTAATCCAGGTCCAGTGTTTTCTCAAGATTTCTCATAACTTTCTCAAAATTGACCTATTCACTATCATGCTCTACTAGGGTTCCTTTCCTCCGTTCATCCATATTTGCATATTGTTCAATTACTGGAATCCTATGGTGAATATATGGGGACAACCTGTTCTTCATTCTCCTATCACATATAAAGTTGTTAGGGTCATATGGTTTCCACTCAAAACTCTTTTGTAACTTAAGATGCTGTTCTAAGACTTTTTCTGCTTCTTTCCATGCTTCCCTATTGTTGCAGAAAAAAGGGCCAAGCTGGTTCTTGATTCTAAGTTGAGCTTTCTTCTTGGAATTACAAAAATGGACTAGTTCTGCATTTATCATTTGCCTAAAATATTCCAATGCAAAGAGTCTCATAGGAACATACTTTGGTAGCTTAAAAGGGTAGAGTTCACACCTATAAATCTTGATTTCTGTATGATTCTTATATAGGTACTAGTCATCTATCTTGTTCTGCTTAGAGAGCTAGAGGATTTTCTTCATATCACCATTGATCCTAGGAGGGGAACTCCTGTCAATAAAGTGGTTGTTGGATGGACAAATAGGTCAATGAACTCATTGTAGGTGTAAGGGGTCTCAATGGAATTATGGAAGATGGGACTCCAAAAAATGACAGACCTTGGATTGCCTCTGGTGTCAAGTTTCTTGTCATGGAAAGGGAAGTTGTCTGACTGATAATACAACATAAGACGATAGATGAAAGTAGTGTATGTGAAGACTCCTTCATTGTTCAGTCTTAGGAATTGGTCATGAATTTTATTGGAAATATAGGAGGCATAATCATATTTAATAGCAGGGGGATGTCCAGGAGTAAAAATTGACAATAGTACTAAGGTTACATCATCAACATACTCTCCGGAGTTGAATCCCATGATTAAGGCTATCATATCAACAATGAGTTTTCCTGTATCTGTAAAGAAAGCCTGCAAATAAGGAGGTGGGCCTTTAAGTTGATGTTTAGGGTCCATGAACATCTGAAAGATGCGAGTCAGGTCTAATTGAGACAATTGGAAAGATTTCTTCAAGTATCCCATAGGAATGGGATTGAGAGCTTGACTGGAGTGGAATTGTAGTATTTCATTGATGGACTGAGCAGTTATGGGAAAAAGGAATGTTTGACTTGGGGACATGACTACTCTGTGGTTAGGGTCATAATTGGCACAGTAGTGATGAATTTTATTTGGGGACACATGGAATAAAGGGAGGAAGTACATGGGAAGGTTGGATTCCCATAGTCCTAAGATGTTAGAGCCATTCAGATAACTATATCTGGCCTTGAAAAAGATCTTAAGGTGGTGTTCATTACTAGATAAGTCTTTTATCTAAAAATCTTTATCAGCCAGAGGCAAGTAATCTAAATCTTTGTGGAGAGCGTTCATGGGTGAGACATTCAGAGCTATAGTGGTTTCCATCCATGTTTCTTGTGGATTCAGAAATGGAATTAGGGTTTTTTGTGAAAAATAGTCAAAACAGCAGGTTTGGGAACCTATATAGTGAAACAAACACTAAATTTATAGTGAATTTGGTCTTTTTCTATGGAATATTCAGTGTGAAACTAAAAATTACAGGGTTTTGGTGGAAATGGGTAAATACTTGTATTAGGGAAGCAAACAGTGCAATGGTAGGATGGATAATAGGTTCCGGATGGTGTTGTTGCAAATTTTCGGACTAGGTGGTGGTCGGAAAGATTCAACGCTTGACTTGGACATTGCTTTTCATGGGAACACAGTTTGTCATATGAAACAATGAAAATTACATTTCATCAGTTTTATTCAAAAAATCAAGGTTGGCAAGGGTTTATTTTTATTCGAGGGACGATGTAAGAAAGACATGACACTTTGTCGTACGTAGAGTGCAGTAAGCGGTATGTGATCGCGCCTCTTTTGGGATCGAGTGGTATTAGGCTGGGATACAGCGATCCCACTGATTGCATGATGCATGGCGGAGGTATCGGAGGAAAACCGCCTGGTGATCACGCATTAACGTGTGGTCACTAAGCAGGGCGCGATATTAATAACGACCATCGGATGATGGGGACAGGATCAGACAGTGGACATGCGAGTGATATGGCAGTGTTTTAAATGCGGCGGGCCCGATTTAATTAAAAAGTTAATTAATCATATTGGGGTGATTATGAATGGGCGGTGTTGTAGGGAAAAGTATCCGATTCGGATGACCCTATCCCACTCTAAGGGTGATAGTACCTCAGCAACAACTGTAAAGGAAACTACTGAAGGTTTACTTCTTTATGAAAGCAAAAGAGAATGAAAGAATGCACTAACCGTTGCCTTGCGCTTAATGTCGAATCCAAACTCTTCTCTATGGCTACTTGCTCCCAGCTCCTTGCTCTATTGCTGGCCCAACTACAATGAGATCTTGCAAAATAGCAAAGAAGGAAACTACAAGCAACATGCAATCATAACTGATTCAGGGATTAGTGTAAATCATATATACAATTATCACAATATATCATTGAAACAAGAGCATATAGAAGAACCTCAATAGCTTTTATTAATGAAGAAGTAAAGAATCTGAGAGTGTTACAACCATTGAAGGCTCCAATCCAGCAACACCTCCCAGCAGAAAGAATTTCTCCTCTTCACCTCCTTCAAGCAATCACCCAATAGCTCTATAGTGAAACCAAAAGCATATAATTACTTTGCACAAAATTCCAGCCTCCTAAGCTCATAGGAGAGAGCTCAATATATAGATGAATTAAGAAAGGATGAGTCAGCTTGCAACTGATGTGTAGTTGCCTTGTGTCCTCTCTCTCTTCAGTTGATCTTCAGTTCTTGAGTCCACTTGGAGAAACAGAGCCTCTGACTCATCACAAGGCAAAATCCCTGATCCAAGTGTCATTTTTGGAGCAATGACTCAGTGTGCCACTTGTCCAATCTCGCTCAACGCAGGTGGCCTTTGTTCTACCTGCTTTGCAACGCAGGTACACCATGGAGGAGTTGTGTTTCAGCGTAGAAGCTTAGTGGAGCACCTGCTTTGATTTCAGGATTGCTTGTTTTTGAGTGTTTTCAGGTGGAGAACTGATCTGAGAGCTGTTGGTTTGCTGACCTTGTTCCTCTAGGGGTAGGAACATCATGTTTAGGGAACTTTGGATCCCTTGGATTATTGACAATTCATACCTGTTGCTGTAAGGCACAAAATTGTCTATAACAGGTGGGGAGGTTCTTAATTAACCTGGGGGTTAATTAATTCCTTGTTAAAGCAGCAGGAGATCAGGGTTTTTAACTAGTTACGAGTTAACTAGTTAATCCCAGTTTAAAACATACTTATGGTTATAATTAACCAATGGGGTTGGGATATTAATATTTTCGGGATTTTATATATATCTTAGTAATACGGGAAAAGGTGAACTTTCATTGAGAGTTATATAACATGTGTTAGAAATTAATATGATAAAATGTAATAAAGCACCAAGTAAAACATTTAAAGTGTATATTTATCTTAGGCTTAAATAAAGAGTGGATTTTATGTAATATTATGTATTTTTCCTAAGTAAAATAGGATTTTACTTAGGAAAAGACTTATGAAAGTGAATGGACGATGATTTTAAATACTTTAGGCTTTTTAAATTATTTGGCAAGGGTCTGATCCCTCTAGAAGTCAAAGAAATGCTTTGAGCCCCTCTAATCTTCAAAGACCTTAGTACTTAGGGGGAACTAGTGAAATCTTTTAGCGAAAAATGAGAAGGGAAGTTAATTATTTGACCTTGTCTTGCTTGAACTACATCAAGAGTAATGTCTGCCCGGCACTTGTGATAAAAGAGAAAGTTAACACAATTAGAGACATTATCCATCACAAGAGATTCTGCAACATCATCTACCTACCCTACCTACTTTAGCCTCACATTTTTTCTTCTTTATAAGGGTGCGCTTGGAGTAGAAAATCCTTACCACACTTTTTCTTTTACATATAGAAATCTATCTAAGTCTAACCTTATTACAGCCAAGGGCTCAGATTAAACTATTGAGCTCCTTTTATTCACTCTGCATATCTACTTATCTGTCAAGATTAAACAGTTTGGTCAGATTTTATTCTCTATTTCTAAAACAAGAAATTGAAAATATGAACTAGTCAAGTTTAAGCTGTTTGATTGTTCATTAATTGTGGCATAAGTTACAAGTTGCACACAATCTGTTTATTACATAAGAGTAAAAGGTAGTGGCATTTAGACTTGCACACTTTCCTTGGCGTTTCTTTTGGTGGGGTTCATTTTCTTTCACTTTTTTGACCATTTTACTTTTTCACCCTTTGATTTTTATTTTAGGGTATACCCTCTTTACGTTTTTTAAATTTTTTTATTTTTTGACAATATGGAAAACCTTTCCAACAATTAAAGGTGTGAACATATTACATAGCCCATCAAGTCAATCATGAAATATGACACCTATTGATATAGGAGCATAACAATTCCTATTACTTGTGATGGGTTATAAGGAAATGCCACATGATGTATGCGTACTAAGGATTGGAAAATTGCCTTAGTTGTGTGTGTCTTTCATGTTTGTACACCTCCTATTAATAACAAATAGATCATTCATCTAGTGTGTACAATTTTCTTATTACAACATCAATGATTATTCTTTCTTGTTTTGTGTTTAATTGTTGCATAAACTCATAGAACTCTATGTCTTCAAGTATATGTGGTTGTTTGACGATTTCATATGGCCTTCTATATCGTAGAGAAAACTTTGTTGTATCTTGGAAATCTTCCAAGTCATTTTGGAAGTCATAGTTTTTGTATTTGTCATCCATCAATTTGTTAAATGTTATAGTTTCTGTTTCATTTGATTTTAAACTATCTATGTTGCATATTTGTCTAGTTTTTGTTTGTCTTGTGTGCATTGCATCATCTATGTCACCCCATGTAGTGTTGTAACAAATTTGAACTTTTCTTCATTTTTCCTCACTGTTTCTTCGAATGCAAGATATGCAGATTGCCAACTTGTGTGATGTTGCTTAAATGTAGTTTCAGTTTCTCGATAGGGATAGTATAACATTAATTGTTCTCTACAATGATTTTCAATGTCCTTGTATTTTTTTATCTAACAGATCGAATGAAATTTGGTCTACTTGATTTTCTGTGCTTTTGTCCTTTCTTTGTATAATTAGATGCAAATTTTGCTAAGCATACAAGTTCAATAGCTATAGCTCATAGAACATAGTAGTCAATGATTCATGGGAACATTATGTCTTTTGAGTCATCTGCTTCCTTTTGCAGGTCCTTTGTTCTTTTAAGAACAAATTCACGTTCATCGATAGGAGATGTATTAATGAATACACACTTTCGTGAACTATAGTTTAGTGGAAGCGATAACACAATATGCACTGCTTATTGTATAGACATTTGTTGCAAGTTGACCAATGCTTTCCCTAAGGAACTAATGGTATTTACGAATTTAGATTTTGTTTTGACATGATATTTGCGTTTGTTTTCAAATGTTCTTTTGAGTGTTTTATCTTCTTTTTTCATATAGGAACTGCAATACATTGTAGATGCATATGAGTTAAGTACAAATTAGGAATCAACATTTGCAATCCAAATTCCCGGAATGTGTTGTGCAAAGTTATTCATTCAAATGTCAACTGGTTTTATTTGCAATAACAAAGTTGTTCGATTTAGCATACATTGGATGGCATGTACGTATTCATTATATACTAGTCCAAGATTAGCTAAGAAGCTATCAAATGTATCATTTTCACTATTTCTTGTACTTTTTATTGTCTCGAAGATTAGATTTGTATGTGCTTTTGTTTTATCACTATTGAATTCAGGAGGCTCAAGTATTTTTGTTACTTTCATTGGTGGTATTGGGAATTAAATCCGCAATTAGAATTTATACGCTTCCTACAACTTTTTGTGTGACAATGGTGTTGTAGAGCTCTAAGTTCCTTTGCAATCAGCAATGAATTAGTTGACAAGTATTTGTCAACAAATTTTTCAGCATCAATGTTTGTATTTTGACCATAGATTGGTGCAAATTTTATCCCAAGTAAGCCATGTTCATGTTCACTGCCCCGATTTTCGAATTCTGTTACATGGAAGTAATCATTGAGCTCTCGATAGTACTTGTGATTATGAGATATCAATTGATGTAGTGCGTCCCTCCTAGATCTATAGTAATGTACACAAGTAACAGGGTCATTTTTTTATTAATGATCTATGCTCATTTTCATCGAGTTCATTTGTGTTTTCTTTTCTAGTGTTTTGATTTATGTGTCTCAATGCATGCATTAAAGGATTCCAAAGATGCTCTGCACTACTAAAGGACACAAAGAAAGTGGGTGGCCCTAGTTGTGGAATCATTGCATAGAGTTTGTTCCACCTTTTTTGGTGGTAGTTAGGTAAGGTACGAATTTTTTTTAGGTCCATGTACCCAATTTTAGACATTAAAATACGATCTATGTTCGGTTTTGACTTAACATCTTTTGCGACTAGTTTTCTACCTTTTAACTGCCCTTTTCTAATTCTAATACACATTATATTCAAGACTTGATTTATGATAATGTGAATTGCTTTATAAAGCACATTAGGCATATGATAAGCAAAATCGTGGCTTTTATGAAGCACTTCCCAATGACAAATCTTTTGACATGTAAAGTTTTTGTAGATGTCAGTTGGGAATTGTTTCCATAGAAAAGCGATGGGAAACTCATTTCTGAGTACTTATCATTGAATATTCCTAATGGTATGTATCTTGTAGTAGGTGCAATGTTAATTTCTTTATTTACAAGGTCATGGACAGTATCTACATCAATGAATCCATGGACCAATGTTTTTGTCGTTGGTTCAACATTTTCTTGGTTATTGTGTTTGCTATCTTCAGCTTCACTTGAACTTTGATATGCCTCTTGGTTTTGTAGGAATGCCTCTTTCTAATTGTCATTTATGGTAGCGTTCTCGATCTTGTAAAGCATTATTTTGCATAATTGTTTTAATGATTTCATCACTTTGTGAACTCGAACTCAGCCAAATGCATAAGCACTTTTGAATCTTAAACTTTTTTTGACAATAACGGAAACTGTGCCAATGTCTTTTATAGTTTGAGGCAATGCATATTTAATTTTAGAAATGTTATTGGGGACATTGATGACTCCTCCAGTTAAGCCTACTTATGGCTTCTAATGCCAATGGCCCATTTTTTTATTTGGAAGAAGGGAATCCTTAATGCAACTAGTCTTTCTTCTAGTTCAATGAATTGTGTGAGTGTTATAGTGGCATTTTTTCTTCTTATCTATTCAAAAACTGCATATTTAGCGATTGTTTCATGTTCAATTGTTTTTTTGCAATGTTTACAAATATAGCCATTTTCACCACTAGATTTGACATTCTCTAATCTAGTCGATAGTTTCCTAATCTTCTTTTTTGTTGTTTGATTTGATTATTTCACGAAACAAATGTCTCTTTTGAAAAAAGTTATTTCACATGATGAACAATCAAAAATAGGTGTGTCAATTATTTGTGTTTGATATATTTGTTCAAACTTTGATAGTTCTGTTAGTTTGTTCATTGATCTTGATTGAATCAATTGATTAGATTTTCCTAATTTCTTTGAATGTGTTGAAAGACCCTTTGATCTTGTTGCAGATGGACTGTATTCCAAGTTTTCTATGATTATTTCTTGTTTCATTGTTGTTGTGTTGAATGCAAGTTTTATTTTCTGTGTTTTCATTTTTTTTCAAATAATGCCTTTAAGCAAATTCAAAGATAACATTTTCGTCTGTTTGCTTGACACAGAAGAAGTTACAATTTCTGTTTGTGCTATGTTTCTAATGTGTTTCTTCAAGTTTCTAAGTGACTAAAATCTCAGTGTCTCACTAACATCTTCTATGTTTTCTAGAACTACTTGTTGGTTCATTGTAATTTTGTTATACTCAATGCCTATTTTTTTCCTTTTCAAAATTTTCCAAGAAATGTCGTTAAGCACACACAAAGATAAACTTCTCTTGTGCTTTTTTAAGTGACAATATGGTTTTAATTTAGTTTTGAAAATTGACATTTTGTTTCAGGTTTTGTTTGAGTATTGTTCTTTGAGAAATGTGTTGAATGAAACATTACAACTTCCTTCATATTTGTCGCAGTTGCTACATCATATGTTTCAACGTTAGCATGAGATATCTTTATTTCACTTGTATCTTATTTACATCGAAGAAGACATGATTCTATGTTATCTTGTTTACTGGATAAGTTCATTTGTTCATATGAGGTGTTTCTTTGTTGTTGGAAGGTACAATCCATTGTAGAGTGCCTACGAACCAAAGGTTCGAAGTGCCCATTCAGAGGATCCTTGTCATGGAATAATATGTCATGAGTACTTGTTTCAATTCTTGAATTGAAGTGCAAATAAATTCTCATCTTTGTTTTGGACCAAAACCTAATTGGAATCTTCAGCCAATTTGAGAGCCAGTGGATACAGAAAATATCTCCCCATAGACCTCTAGATCCTAGTGGTGTATTGTTTGAGGCATATCTAGCCATTTTGTCTAAATATATTTCACGTTTGCTAACGTTATGCATTTCTTTAAGTGACTCTTCATGAAGTTCATTTTCGTAAGACAAAATTGCCTCTTTATCTTGTCTTTCGAGACAGTCTCTAAAATACTCTATTGTTCCTTTCCTTAGCTCTACTGATGTGTATAGAATATCTAGCAATAGTTCTAAACTATCAAATAAACAGTCTCCAATTAGATACGAGAATTTTTTCACACAAAATAAGTGATGCTTTTCCAAGACTAATTGAAAATTGTGTTTCTCAGACATAGCAGACATGATAATGACTAAGTGCTCGACGCAATAATATGTTTAGTAATGCAATGCAATTAAAAGTCACAGAATCATAACAACAAGTTGAACAATGAAATTGGATGTAGAACAGGGAGTGGTTGTGTGTACCTTTTGGACTGCAAATGTCTATTGAGCTACTCAAAGTGCTTATGTCAGTGTTAACTGAAAGTCGATGTAGAACAGGAAGTGATGATTGTGTACCTTTGGAACTGGAAATGTGTACTGCGTTGTTCAGACTGCCAATATTGACATCAAGTGAATACATCCATTAAAAGACATTGAAAAAATGCATTGATCATTGGTATAGGAATTGATGAATAGTGTACTAGATTAAGAAATAATGCTACAATCTAAGCAAAGTAGTTTGCTACATTAATGAAATAATGAATTGTTGATATTTCTCAATGCTAACCTTGCTAATGTTAAGAAAACCAATGTTAATAAATTTGGGTCAATAAATTATATGGAAAAGACAAAATCAATTATTCACCACCAGAACATAAATCTTAATATTAATTGCAAGGAAAACATAGTAACCAAAGAAGGGTGGTATCAATAATTTCTTATTCGATCTCCAATTGCACCATATTAAAAAACAATAAAGACTTCACAAATAATTATAATAAAATTCCACAGTAAATGAGAAGAAATCACAACTACAAGATTCTGGCAATCAAACAAACAAAAAAGTCAACCCATGCATCATTCCAAGTTTAGTTTAACAAGTGGACTGTAATTGTTTTACTACGTTGGTGAACAATCAAACACTGTGGGTGCCATTCTGAGCATATGAACAAGAGTGATTTTAAAAATACAACAAGTTAAATAAATTTTGATTAAAAATACAATGGATTGAATCTGCTCGACAATGACGAAATTGAGTTACCACTACAGTAGGCCAATACCTAGTGACTTGCTAAGAAACCTCTTGTTGGGTGTACAAGGTTGAGATCGCAGAAGGAAAATTCTATTTTTAGGGACAATATCGCTGAGAATTGTCTTCGTAAAGCATGCCTCCATGAAGAAGTTCTAGATTCTACTTGGGAAAGGTTTTTCTTTCTGTCTGCCTAAAAGTGAAATGAATTTCTCTCTGTCTTTCTAGCACTAGGTGGCTAGAATGGGCATTGGAAGAACTGGCTAGTAGAAATGGTGGGGGGAAGCTATCAATCAATTTGTGGGAGGCTAAAAGACTAGTTCTGCTCTCTGCGATATCACATCTGACTTGATTCCTCTTACTGGGTCTAGGTTGGGATTCGTGAGCCTTGGAAAGGTGCTTTCACGTTATAGTGGCCAGAAGAGGATGTTGAAAGTAGCGAACCTGGATATGAGATTGAACTAGTGGAGAAAGTAATTAAACCCCATGAGCTAATGGAGAATCACCTTGCCATGACTATGCGCAAGCAATCCATGTGAACCAAGAGGAAAATTGCTAGCAGGCTCTCGCTAGGGAAGGAAACAATATTTAATGTTCTACTTCCAATTTCTTAGACTTTCAGTGGCATCATCTATAGAATTTTCTAGATGGGATAATGCAGGAATTATGTAAGCACTTAATTAAAATGATAGGCATGGGGTTGGTTCCCATACTCACTCTTAGGAAACTCTGATAAGCCTACTTTATGATAAAGGTAATATATAGTAGGCTCTTTACGTCCGACATGAAGTAGAATAGAGAATACCTATGTTTGGTGCCAAATCTTATAGCTACTTTTCAAAAGAGGATTGGTTTAAAAAACATAGCTAACTTTCAATACAAGTGACAGAAGTTGTGGATATATATATCACACTATGATAAAGATTTCTTATTTTAACATTGCTCTTCGTTCTCCAAGTTCTAACATAGGAACAAAATAAATAACTTGCACTACCATTGTCTGTATAATGACGCTAAGAGTAATGAATCAAATACGGGAGCTTTAGCTATCCTTGTAAAGTTCTTTTTCTGAATAGTCATTGTATTTGTAGAAAGTAAAAGAGAAAAGTAATCTGACTACTAAGCATAGGGCTCGTTGAGAAAGTATGTGCAGCCAACATAGTTAGGGATGTGTGGTTTGAGTTTGCTTGACAATGACAAAATTGGGTTGCCACTACACTAGGCCAATCCTTAGTGACCTTCTAGGAAACCTCTTATTCGGTGTATAAGGTTGAGATCGCTCAAGCAAAATTCCATTTTTACGGACAAGATCCCTGAGAATTGTCTTCCTAAAGCATGCGTCCATGAAAAATTCCTATATTCCACTTGAGAAAGGTTTTGCTTCCTGTCTATCTGAAATGGAAATGGCTTTCTCTCTATATTTCTGTCACGGGGTGGCTGGAATGCGCATTGGAAGAAAAGGATGGTAGAAATGGTGGGGGGAAACCATCAATCAATTTTTGGGGGTCTAAAAGACTAGTTCTTCTCTCTAGGATATCAAATCTGACTTGATTCCTCTTACTGGGTCTAGGTTGGGATTCGTAAGCCCTGCAAAGTTGCTTTCAAGTTATAATGGCCAGAAGAGGTTGTTGAAAGTAGCGAACTTGGATATCAGATTGAACTAGCGAAGAAAGTAACTCAACCTTGTGAGCTAATGGAGAATCACCTTTCCACGACTGTGCACATGCAATCCATGTGAACCAAGAGGAACATTGCTAGCAGCTTAATTGTGGGGGGCTAAAAGACTAGTTTTACTCTTTGGGATATCACATCTAACTTGATTCCTCTTACTAGGTCTAGTTTGGGATTCGTAAGCCCTGCAAAGGTGCTTTCAGGTTATAGTGGCTAGAAGAGGATATTGAAAGTAGCAAACCTAGATATGCGATTGGACTAGTGGAGAAAGTAATTCAACCTTGTGAGATAATGGAGAATCACCTTGCCATGATTGTGCCCATTATGATCATGGATAGGCTTAGATGGATAAGGATAGAGCTAAGGATCTCTTCACATAGATGGTTGTAAAAGGTATCGAATCACAACTCACTTATGATTTTCTGATCTATGGATATTGCAAAAAAGGTAACAATATACTTCAGTAGTTTGGGCCCTGTCATAATATGGTGGAGAGCAACATCACATCCAATACATTTACTAACAATTTATTAATTCAGGGACTCTGTAGGAAATCCATGAGTAAGGAGGCATAGGATGTGTTTTTGGAACTACTGGACAAAGTCTTACTGCTAATTTACAAAATTGTAACACTTTGATCGTTGAAGATTCTAAGGAGGGTAATATGCAACGAACCTTGTAGTCGTAGGATGAGTGCAACACAAAAGGTCTTTGTGCTAACACTTTTACTTATTGTTCAATGGTTTGTCCACTTTATATGTCCCAATGCTACCCTCTTTAACGGTTCAAATAATGGCTAGCCTAAGAATGGTAGAATTTGGGATTCTTCTAAACTTTTTAATACGATAGTGCATGAGCCTCGCCTGTCAGATGCTATTGCATATGATGAAATCAATAAAGAAGCAAACCAGATATTAGTGAGAAAGATTAAAAATAGTTTGTCTCTTAATTCTACGACATACAACACCACAATAAATGAACATTTTAAGGAAAATGGAATAATGTAGGCTCTCGGTAGGGAAGGAAACAATAGTTAATGATATGCTTCCTGATTATTAGAATTTGAGTGGGATCATCTATAGAAATTTCTAGATGGGACAATGAAGGAATTATGTAAGCACTTAATTAAAATGATGGGCATGGGGATGGTTCCCATACACACTCTTAGGATACTCTGATAAATCTAATTTGTGAAAAAGGTAATATATAGTAGGCTCTTTACCTCCGACATGAAGTAGAACTGAGAGGACCTATGTCTGGTGCCAAATCTTATAGCTACTTTTCAAAAGAGGATTGGTTTAAAAACCATAGCTAACTCTCAATACAAGTGACAGAAGTTGTGGATCTCTATATCACACTATGATAAATATTTCTTATTTTAACATTGCTCTTCGTTGTCCAAGTTATAACATAGGAATAAAATAAGTAACTTGCACTACTATTGTTTGTATAATTATGCTAAGAGGACTCACTCAAACAAGGGAGATTTAGCTATCCTTGTAAAGCCCTTTTTCTGAATAGTCATTTTATTTGTACAAAGTAAAAGAGAAAAGTAATTTCACTATTAACCTTAGGTCTTGTTGAGAAAGTATGTGCAACCAACATAGATTGGGATGGGTGTATTCAAAAGCTTTGAAGTAATACCATGTAAGGGTGTATATCATGTCAAAAGCTGTAAATTTTTTATCTGAAGTTTGGTTATGTCAAGCTGATGTGTTACTTTCGTTGGCTCATTGAAGAGTAGCTTCAACTTGGCTGGGTTTTGTTTGGTGAATGCATACTTAAAAGCACAGATTATTTCTTTAGTTGTAAGAACCTAACATGTGCATCTGATCTCATTTTTTCCACCTTGGTTGAATGCATCATGCATGTGGATTTAGAGGAATCTTTTGATACAAAAATAACCTTTAATTAAAAGAAGCTTTGGACTCAGAGGGAGAAGTTTAATTCTCTAGTTTTGAGGTAGTCTTTAAGAATTATATTTTACAACCAAAGTTGTGATAGGCCTTTGACAAGCCTGTCCTAGATGTAGATGAATTACTTGCACTTCAGGGACAAGCTTGGACTTGTGAAGATAGGTTCTCAGTAAGAGGTTTGACATCTTCCCTATGTGTGGCCAAGCTTGGACTTGTTAAGTTAGGTTCTCAGTAAGAGGATAGTCATATTCCCTATGTGTCATGATTGACCAGATTAGGGAATATGGTTTAATAGTATCATGGACAGACATTTTACCTTATGACTAGTACTCTAGAATGGGACAATCATTCTACCCTAGAGAATTTCTCAATAGAGGATAGTCCTTCTTCCCATTTAAAGTTCCTATATGAGAACTCTAGTTTTTTAGGTATAAAATTCTTTATAGGATGTCATTTTTGCTTTTGCTACAACAACCTATAATATAGATGAGGTGTGTTCCTAAACAATACAAACATAACCCTTTTCTATTAAAAAAAAAATACAATTCTACTTCATCAATAAAGGTCAGCTAACAAATACTAGGAGAAGATTTGACAACACACAAAAGTAGGGAAAACCAAAGAAAATTTTTAAGGAAAATCTAAGGGAAATGTAGACAAATCACATTATGGAGGAATTCTTCACAATCATAAGGGAATTAACATGGCTCTGTATATTGAAAACATGGGAGACACTACAAGCCATAGATCATAAAATCATGGGGCAACTAAGAACAATACATGAAAAGCTGGGTGTGGTGGGATTATTCAACTGAATATAGACGTCAAAGTTAACACAAAGGTCCAAATTGATGATCTTGTACACTAGGCCAATACCCAGTGACTTTTTAGGCAACCTATTTTTGGGTGTATAAGCTTTAGATCCCTGAAGGAAAATTATATTTTTAGCAACAAGATCCCTGAGAATTATCTTCCTTAAGCATGTCTCCATGAAAAAGTTCTAGACTCCACTTGGGAAAGGTTTTTCTTTCTATCTTTCTGAAAGGGAAATGGCTTTCTCTCTGGCTGAGCTAATGGAGAATCACCTTTCCATGACTATGCACATTGTTCTCATGGATAGGCTTAGATGGAGAAGGATAGAGCTAAGGATTTCTTCACATAGATGGTTGACAAAGGTTTCAAATCACAGCTCACTTATGGTTTTCTGATCTATGGATATTGCAAGAAAGGTAACAATATTCTTCAATAGTTGGCCCCTATGATAATATGGTGGAGAGAAACATCACATACGATACATTTATTGACAATCTATTAATTCAGGGGCTCTGCAGGGAAATGGCTTTCTCTCTAGCTTTTTGGCACTAAGTGGCTGGAATGGACATTGGGAGAAATAGATGGTAGAAATGGTGTGGGGAAAGCTATCAATTAATTTGTGGGCCACTAAAATACTAGTTCTTCTCTCTGGGATACCACATCTAACTTGATTCCTCTTACTGGTTCTAGGTTGGGATTCATAAGCCCTACAAAGGTGCTTTCAGGTTATAGTGGCCATAAGAGTATGTTGAAAGTAGCAAACCTGGATATGAGATTGAACTAGTGGAGAAAGTAAGTCAGCCATGTGAGCTAATGGAGAATCACCTTGCCAGAACTGTGCATATGCAATCCATGTGGACCAAGAGGAACATTACTAGTAGCTTGTTTGTGGGGGCCTAAAAGACTAGTTCTTCTCTCTGCGATATCACATCTGACTTGATTCCTCTTACTAGGTCTAGATTGGGATTCCTAAGACCTGCAAAGGCCCTTTCAGGTTATAGTGTCCAGAAGAGGATGTTCAAAGTAGCAAACCTGGGTATGAGATTCAAGTAGTGGAGAAAGTAATTCAACCCTATGAGCTAATGGAGAATCAACTTGCCATGAATGTGCACATTGTGCTCATGGATAAGATTTTATGGATAAGCACAGAGATAAGGATTTCAATGGGATCATCAATAGACTTTTCTAGAGGGTGCAATGCATGAATTATCTAAGTACTTAATTAAAATGATGGTCATGGAGATGGTTCACATACACACTCTTAGGATTCTATGATAAATCTACTTTGTGAAAAAGGTATTATATAGTAGGCTCTTTACCTCCGACATGAAGTAGAACAAGGAGGACCTACATCTGATGCCAAATCTTATAGCTACTTTTCAAAAGAGGATTGATTTAAAAAACATAGCTAACTCTTAATACAAGTGACAAAAGTTGTGGATCTATATATCACACTATTATAAAGATTTCTTATTGTAACATTGCTCTTCGTTGTCCAAGTTCTAAAATAGGAACAACATAAATAATGTGCACTACTATTGTCTGTATAACGATGCTAAGAGGACTGAATCAAATAGGGGAGCTTTAGCTATCCTTATAAAGCTCCTTTTCTGAATAGTCATTGTATTTGTAGAAAGTAAAAGAGAAAAGTAATTTCACTATTAACCTTAGGGCTTGTTGAGAAAGTATGTGCAAACAATATAGTTTGGGATGGGTGTATTCACAAGCTCTAAGAAATACCATGTAAGGGTGTATAGTAACTCAAAAGTTGCAAATTTTATATCTGAAGTTTGGTTATGTCAACTTGATGTGCTCGTTTCATTGGCTCATTAAAGAGTGGCTTCAACTTGGCTGGGTTTTGTTTGGTGAATGCATACTTAAAAGAAAAAATTATTTCCTTTGTTGTAACAAACTTAAATGTGCATCTCATCTCAATTTGACAACCTTGGTTGAATGCATCATGCATATGGAATTAGAGGGAGCTTTTGATACAAAAATAACCTTGAATTTAGAATAACTTTGGACTCGAAGGGACCAGTTTAATTCTCTAGTTTTGAGGCAGTCTTTAAGAACTATATTTTATAGCCAAAGCTGTGATTGGACTTTAACAAGCCTATCCTAGATGTAGATTAAGTACTTGCACCTCAAGGAAAAGCTTGGACGTGTTAAGATAGGTTCTCAATGAGAGGATAGACATATTCCCTATGTGTGGTCAAGCTTGGACTTGTTAAGATAGGTTCTCAGTAAGAGGATAGACATATTCCCTATGTGTCATGTTTGACCAAATTAGGGAATATGGTTCAATAGTATCATGGATAGACATTTTACCTTAGGGCTAGTAGTCCAAAATGGGACAATCATTCTACCCTAGAGAACAGTCCGATAGAGGATATTCATTCTTCCCATTTAAAGTTCCTATATTAGAACTCTAGTTTTTTAGGTACATAATTCTTGATAGGATGTCATTTTTTCTTTTTCTCCAACAACTTATAATATAACTAAGGTGTGTTCCTTAGCAATACAAATATAACGGTTTTATTTTTAAAAAAATACAACTTTACTTCATCAATAAACACCAGCTAACAAATACTAGGAGAAGGTTTGGCAACATACAAAAGTAGGGAAAATCAAATAAAAATTTGAAGGAAAATCTAAGGGAAATGAACACAAAGCACATTATGGAGGAATTCTTCACAATCATAATAGCATTAACACGGCTCTATATATTGAAAACATGGGAGACACTACAAGCCACAGATCATAAACTCATTGACACTATAAAGAGAGGTCTGGTCATAAGGCAAATATATCATCCTAGGTATTTAAAGTTGCTATATGAGAACTCTACTCCAACAACCTATAATAAAAGATAAAACTATCAAAAACATGAAAAAGTTCTAGATTCCACTTGGGAAAGGTTTTGCTTTTTGTCTATCTAAAAGGGAAATGGATTTCTCTCTGGAATGGTAATTGGAAGAAATCGCTGGCTGAAATAGTGGGGGGAAAGCTATCAATCAATTTGTGGGGGGCTAAAAGACTAGTTCTCCTCTCTGGGATATCACATCTGACTTGATTCCTCTTACTGGGTCTAGGTTGGGATTTGTAAGCCCTGGAAAGGTGCTTTCAGGTTATAGTTGCCAGAAGAGGATGTTGAGAGTAGCGAATTTGGATATGAGATTGAACTAGTGGAGAAAGTAATTCAACCCTGTGAGCTAATGGAGAATCACCTTGCCATGACTATGCACATGCAATCCATGTGAACCAAGAAGAACATTGCTAGTAGACTCTTGCTAGGGAAGGAAACAATAGTTAGTTATCTACTTCTAGATTCTTAGACTTTCAGTGGGATCATCTATATACTTTTCTAGATGGGACAATGGAGGAATTATGTAAGAACTTAATTAAAATCATGGGCATGGGGATGGTTCTCATATGCACTCTTAGGATACTCCGATAAATCTACTTTGTGAGAAAGGTAATATATAGTAGGCTCTTTACTTCTAACATGAAGTAGAATAGAGAGGACCTATGTATGGTGCCAAATCTACTTGACAATGACAAAATTGGGTTACCATTACACTAGGCCAATACTTAATGACTTGCTAGGCAACATCTTGCTGGGTGTATAAGGTTGATATTGATGAAGGAAAATTCTATTTTTAGGGAAAATATCCCTAAGATTTGTCTTCCTAAAGCATGCCTCTGTGAAAAAGTTCTAGATTCCACTTGGGAAAGGTTTTGCCTTTTGTCTGTCTCAAAGGGAAATAGCTTTCTCTCTGGCTTTCTCACACTGCATGGCTATAATGGGCAGTGGAAGTAATCGATGGCAGAAATGCTGGGGGGAAGCTATCAATCAATTTATGGGGTCCTAAAAGACTAGTTCTACTCTTTGGGATATCACATCTGACTTGATTCCTCTTACTAGGTCTAGGTTGGGATTCGTAAGCCTTGCAAAGGGGCTTTCAGGTTATCGTGGACAGAAGAGGATGTTTAAAGTAGCGAACCTGGATATGAGATTGAACTAGTGGAGAAAGTAATTCAACCATGTGAGCTAATGGATAATCACTTTACCATGGCTGTGAACATGCAATCCATGTGAACCAAGACGAACATTGCTAACAACTTGTTTGTGGGGGGCTAAAAGACTGTTCTACGCTCTGAGATATCACATCTGACTTGATTCCTCTTACTGGGTCTAGGTTCAGATTTGTAAGCCCTGTAAAGGTGATTTCAGGTGAGACTGAACTAGTGGAGAAAGTAATTCAACCCTGTGAGCTAATGGAGAACCATCTTGCCATGACTAGGCACATTTGGCTCATGGATAGGCTTAGATAGAGAAGGACAAAGCTAAGCATTTCTTCAAATAGATGGTTGACAAAGGTATCGAATCGCAACTCACTTATGATTTTTTGATCTATGGATATTGCAAGAAAGGTAACAATATTCTATAGTAGTTTGGCCTCTCTGATAATATGGATTAGAGCAACATCACATCTGAT
Source organism: Pinus tabuliformis (assembly GCA_031772625.1). Classification (NCBI taxonomy): domain Eukaryota; kingdom Viridiplantae; phylum Streptophyta; class Pinopsida; order Pinales; family Pinaceae; genus Pinus; species Pinus tabuliformis. The sequence goes on from CM062808.1 coordinate 503,414,781, forward strand.
ACATTTACTGACAGTTTATATTTAGGGACTCCGCAGGAAATCCATGACTAAGGAGGCAGAGGATGTGTTTTGGGAAATACTGGACAAAATTTTATTGCTAATTTACAAAATTGTAACACTTTGATCGTTGAACATTCTAAGGTGGGTGATATGCAATGAACCTTGTAGTTGCGAGATGAGTGCAACATAAACATCTTTGTCCTAACACTTTTACTTATTGTTCAATGGTTTGTCCACTTTATAAGTCCCAATGCTACTCTCTTTAATGGTTCAAATAATGGCTACCGTAAGAAAGGTGGAATGCATGATTCTTCTAAACTTCTTAATGGGATAGTGCATGAGGCTCGCCAGTGAGACGATATTGCATATGATGAAATCATTAAAGAAGTAGACTAGATATTAGTGAAAATCATTAAAAATAGTTTCTCTTAATTCCGTGACATATAACATCACAATAAATGAACATTTTAAGGATAATGGCATAATGCATGCTCTCGCTAGGGAAGGAAATAGTAGTTAATGATCTACTTCCAAATTCTTAGATTTTCAGTGGGATCATCTATAGACTTTTCTAGACAGGAAAATACATGAATTATGTAAGCACTTAATTGAAATGATGGGCATGGGGATGGTTCCCATACGCACTCTTAGGATACTTTGATAAATCTACTTTGTGAAAAAGGTGACATATTGTAGGCTCTTTACCTCTGACATGAAGTAGAACAGAGAGGACCTATGTCTAGTGCCAAATCTAATAGCTAATTTTCAAAAGAGGATTGGTCTAAAAAGCATAGCTAACTCTCAATACAAGTGACAGAAGTTGTGGATCTATATATCACACTATGATGAATATTTCAATTTTAACATTGCTCTTCGTTGTCCAAGTTCTAACATAGGAATAAAATAAATAATGTGCAATACTATTGTCTGTATAATGATGCTAAGAGGACTCACTCAAAAATGGGAGCTTTAGCTATCCTTGTAAAGCCATTTTTATGAATAGTAATTGTATTTGTAGAAAGTAAAATAGAAAAGTAATTTCACTATTAACCTTAGGTCTTGTTGAGAAAGTATGACATAGTTTGCGATGGGCGTATTCACAAGCTTTGAAGCAATACCATGTAAGGGTGTATATCATGTCAAAAGTTGCAAATTTTATGTGTGAATTTTGGTCATGTCAAGCTGATGTGTTCCTTTCACTGGCTCATTGAAGAGTGGCTTCAACTTGGATGGGTTTTGTTTGGTGAATGCATACTTAAAAGAATAGATTATTTCTTTACTTGTAACAACCTTAAATGTGCATCTGATCCGAATTTGACAACCTTAGCTGAATGCAACATGCAAATGGATTTAGATGGAGCTTTTGATACAAAAAAAACTTGAATTTAAAATAATATTTGGACTCAAAGGAACCAATTTAATTCTTTAGTTTTGAGGTAGTCATTAAAAACTATATTTTATAGCCAAAGCTGTGATAGGCCTTTGACAAGCCTGTCCTAGATGTAGATGAAGTACTTGCACTTCAGGGACAAGCTTGGACTTCTCAAGATAGGTTCTCAACAAGAGGATAGACATACTCCCTGTGTGGTCAAGCTTGGACTTGTTAAGTGATCCTTGTGGATCTTCAGACACCAGTGGCATGGAAAAGGCTCAAAATCCAAAGTGGTAGAAAGGAGATTAACTTGGAATAAAATCGAAGTTCTTGTCACCTTGATTCCAATGGTGTGGACGACACTCCTATCCGAGTCTGGATGAAGGGGATAGAGGTAGTGAGAGTTGGGTTGACTTTTTGATGATTAGGTAGGACTAATGAAGGCACAATTTGAAATTTTTCCGTTGCATGGAATCTGGACAACTCTAGCCAAATTCTGGGCAAAATCGTTGCCTATTTGAAATGATCCCTTCGGTCCAAAACCAAATTTTCAAAATTTGCACAGTTTGTTTTAATATAACAAAAAAATATATATAAAAAAGGGGGTGGTGGGCCACCAACCCTGCTACCCCAAATCCCATCCACACATAGAAAAAATAATATTGGTGGAGGGGTGGACCACGACCCCTGGCCCCTCCCACGGAACCACAACCCAAAAATGAGGTGGGCGGCCATGACCCTGCCACCCCATAAATCATACCAAACATGTGCACTATAGATAGTGGGTGGTGGGCTGGCCCTGGGGCACAGACCCAGCCATGCCCAACATGCAACCTAATGCACGGAACCAGCCAGAGGTGGGTACGATGGGCGGGCCCAACCCAACCAAAACTTTAATTTAAAAAAAATTGGTTTGTAATGTATAGAAAAAAGGAGGAGGCGAGGTTTGACTGCCCAAACTCCTCCATATGAATCAGAACCTTAACCAACTCAAACAACGATCCTCTTGGGAAAATTCCCTAGCAAAATTTTGTTAAACACAGTTTGTCAATGTGCCTAGGAGGGGGGAGGCAATGTTTTGCAAGAGGGTCGAATTTTCACTTGGTCAAATTTTGACAAATTTTATATGGTTTTAGCACTTCTCGATGCCATAAACGCAATGGTGCTATCTATTTCTCCATCAGTGTTTTGCACTTTTTGGCCATCTTTCAATATTGGGGTGGAACCTTCACTACTATAGAAATAGGGAGTGGAACCATGATCTTGGAAATTTTCCCAAGGAGGTAATTTTTGTCCATGTCGGAATATGGTCAACTTTACAGTTGTTTTTCATGGTTTTATGTAGAGATCGCAATGGCGAGGTCAGATTCACCTTTTGAATTGCAGCTTTCCAATCCACCCATGGAGCAAAATCTTTGAGGAATCTAGGGGGAATCTAAAAGATTCCTTGAGCCCCATTTTCTCAATTTCTCAGAATTTAGAAATTTGACAACCGATTTTGTACCATTCGATGCCACAAATATGATGGTGTGTTCAACTTTTTTATTTTCTCATTCTATTATTTAGCCACTTTCTAAGTGGAGTGCAGGTGTCAGCATTCATGTGCGACCAACCATTTCCATGCGATTGATGCCGTGAGATTGATGGCGCAAACAGCTTTAGCAGTTTGACATTTGCTTCTTCATATGGCCCCTAGCTGTGAGGTATATGCAGTATGTTGATGTAATTCTTTTGCTATACGTTGTGCTTCACAAATCCTTGTTTGACGTTTGATGTGGGATCTTGTTTCTTACTCGATTTCATGATTCCTACTTGATGTGATGCAGAATCATATGTGTGATTTACTTGTTTTCATGATTCGTCAGGTTGTGTTTCGAGATCCCTTTGTTGTATGTTGATAGGATACTCATGTGTCACTATGCATGTTGTGTTTTGAGATCCATTTTATGCCATGTTGGTTGGATGATCATCATGCATGAGTTTTGTTTCATAATGATAGGAGTCTTTTGACTGAAATTTCCTATAGTGCAACATCTCTTGGCACCACTCGTGTGTGAGGGTGTTTTCATTATATGATAGTGACATCATCTCTATGTACATCATCAATATTGACAACACTTAATGCAACGGCCTACACCATCTTGACAGTGGGACCCAGAGAGGTAGTCCCTCTTGGATGAACTTCGTTATCAATGGATTATTTTTCATGTGTTGATGAATTTCATGTTCCTCTTCTTTACAGCATGCAAATGTATTCATTTATGTTCTTTTAAAAATGCAATCTTACACATCACGAAAGTAAAAGGTCTTGGAAGGGTCCTTTGTCACAGCTGGACCTGGATCATTAAGATAGGTTCTTAGTAAGACAATAGACATATTCCCTATGTGTCATGCTTGACCATATTAGGGAATATGGTTCAACAGTATCATGGACAGACATTTTACCTTAGGGCTAGTAGTCCAGAATGGGACAATCATTCTACCCTAGAGAATGGCCCAGTAGAGGATAGTCATTCTTCTCATTTAAATTTCTTGTATGAGAACTCTAGTTTTTTAGGTACAAAATTCTTTATAGGATGTCATTTTTTCTTTTTCTCCAATAGCCTATAATATACATGAGGTGTGTTCCTCAGAAATACAAATATAATTGTTTTCTATTAAAAAAAAATACTACTCTACTTCATCAATAAAGGTCAACTAACAAATACTAGGAGAATATTTGATAACACACAAAAGTAGGGAAAATTAAAGAAAAACTTGAAGGATAATGTAAGGGAAATGAAGACAAAGCACATTATGGAGGAATTCTTCACAATCATAATAGTATTAACATGGCTCCGTATATTGAAAACATGGGATACACTACAAGCCACATATCATAAAATCATGGGGAAACTAAGAACAATATAGAAAAATATGGGTGTGGTGGGATTATTCGCCTGAAGAAAGAGGTCTGAATTAATGATCTTGTACACTAGGAAAATACCTAGTGACTTGCTATGCAATCTCTTGTTGGGTGTATAAGGCTGATATCCCTAAAGGAAAATTCTATTTTTAGGGACAAGATCCCTAACAATTGTCTTCCTGAAGCATGCCTTCGTGAAAAGTTCTAGATTCCACTTGAGAAAGCTTTTCCTTTCTGTCTATCTGAAAGGGAAATGGCTTTCTCTCTGGCTGAGCTAATGGAGAATCACATTGCAATGACTATGCACATTGTGCAAATGTATAGGCTTAGATGGAGAAGGACAGAGCTAAGGATTTCTTCACATAGATGGTTGACAAAGGTATCAAATCAGAGCTCGCTTATGATTTTCTGAGATTCTATGGATATTGAAAGAAAGGTAACAATTGGCTTCAATAGTTTTCCCCCTGTGATAATATGGTGGAGAGCAACATCACATCTGATAAATTTACTGACAATTTATTAATTCAGTGACTCCACAGGAAATCAATGACTAAGGAGGAAGAGGATGTGTTTTGGGAACTACAGCACAAAGTTTTATTGCTAATTTACAAAATTGTAACTTTTTGATTGTTGAATATATTAAGGAGGGTGACATACAATGAATCTCGTAGTTGCAGGATGAGTGCAACAAAAATTTCTTTGTCCTAACACTTTTACTTATTTTTCAATGGTTTGTCCACTTTATAAGTCCCAATGCTACTCTCTTTAATGTTTCGAATAATGGCTAGCATTAAAAATAGTTTTTCTCCTAATTCGGTGACATACAACGCCACAATAAATGAACATTTTAAGGAAAATGGCATAATGCAGACTCTCACGAGGGAAGGAAACAATAGTTAATAATCTGCTTCTAGATTCTTAAACTTTTAGTGGGATCCTCTATAAACGTTTCTAGATGGGACAATGCAGGAATTATGTAAGCACTTAATTAAAATGATAGGCATGGGGATGGTTCCCATATGCACACTTAGGATACTCTGATAAATCCACTTTGTGAAACAAGGTAATATATAGTAACCTCTTTACCTCCGTCGTGAAGTAGAACAGAGAGGACCTATGTCTGGTGCCAAATCTTATAGCTACTTTTCAAAAGAGGATTGGTTTAAAAAACATAGCTAATTCTCAATACAAGTGACAGAAGTCATGGATCTATATATCTGTTATGAAACCAGCTCAAGAAAAGATAGAAAAGATAGATCAACGCCTTAGAATTCAGCCTCTTCGAGGGGGAAACCTCATTTACATTACATAAATGAACAATTCTTGGATGATACAAATGACAAAACCTCCTTTCTATATATAGGAGTCTAAGGAGTCACAATATAATCCAGCCGACCTAACAATAATAATATAAAGCCACAAAAATAACAATAGAGGCATTCTATGGGGCATAGAAATAATAATATGGGGGTAATAGGGGCACAACATTATAAATAAGGGGTATAACTACAATAGTAATGGGGTAATCACTAGTATTATAGGGACCCAACATGCCCCTCTCCTTAAAAAAAGTGTTTTCCTCAACGCTTGAGTAGTTCTGGATACTTCTGCATAAAATTCTCATCCTCCCATGTGGAATCTTCAGCGGATAAGTTCTTCCACTTGATAAGATACTCTGAAATTGATCGATTTCGTAGCTGTCGAGTTCTTGTTTCTGTGACTACTTCCGGTTCCAATATAATTTTTCCTTCCTCGTCAAGTTCTGGAAATATTGTTTGAACTGGGAGCTTGTCGCCTGTAACCTTCTTTAAACATGAAACATGGAAAACTGGGTGCAATCAAGAAGCTGAAGGAAGCTCCAATTTGTATGCCATAGTACCAATCTTTTCCAACAACTTGTACGGACCATTATACTTTGGTGATAATTTATTATCCTTCTTAGCTTGCTTTAGGGACATTTTCTTATATGGTTTTAGCCGTAGGAATACCCAATCACCTACATCAAAACTTCTTTCACTGCGATGTTGATCTGCCTGATGTTTCATTCTATTTTGTGCCAACATGAGGTTATCCTTTAAGAGTTGGAGGACTTGTTGTTTATGTTCGATGTGATGTTCCACTGCTTGAACCTTAGAATTTTCTCTTGAATATGATGCGATTGATGGTGGTTGGTACCCATAAAGTGCCATAAATGGGGTCATCTTTGTTGTCGTATGGAAGGAAGTGTTATAACACCATTCAGCCAGAGGCAACCATTTGACCCATTGTGTCTGTTTATCAGATACAAAGCAACGAAGATATCCTTCCAAACATTTGTTTACTATCTCAGTTTTCCCATCAGATTGAGGATGATAAGATGAGCTATGAGCTAACTGAATACCCAGACAAGAAAATAATTTGTCCAAAAATTTCCAGTGAAAATGGGATCTCTGTCACTTACAATAATCTTTGGGTTTCCATGTAGATTTTGAACTATTTCCATAAATGCAGTAGAAACTGTACTGGCTTTAAATGGACGTGATAATGCACAAAAGTGTGCATACTTGGTAAGTCTGTCAACTACCACCATGATGACACTCTTTCCCTCAGACTTGGGTAAACTTGTGATAAAATCCATTGAAACCTCCTCCCAACGTTGGCTTGGAATGGATAAAGGTTGTAATAGACCTGGTGTCTTAATTGTTTCAACTTTATTTTGTTGGAAAACGAAACATTCCGCCACAAACTTTTGAATATCTGATTTAAGGCCATCCCAAAAAAATTCCTTCTTAACCCTGTGGTAAGTTTTTAAAAATCTTGAGTGCCCTCCTAAGGGAGAAGTGTGCAATTCCATAAGAATCTTTTGTTTTAGCTGGGAATTCTTACAGAGGTATAAGCGATCTTTGTACCATAACAAATCATTTTGCCAACTAAATGTATCAGAAGTACTGGAATCTTGTTGTAGCTTTCGAATAAGTGCCCACACTTCTTCGTCATTCTTCCATTCCTCCTTTTCTTCGTTTATCCAATCTGGTTGGATAATAGAAATGGCACACAACAATGCTTCCATATCCTCATCCTTTCTTGAGAGTGCATCTGCCACCACATTTTTCTTCCCTTTCTTGTAGATGATTTCAAAGTCATAACCCAACATCTTTGTGACCCACTTTTGTTGCTCTTCAGAGGATAATCTTTGTTCTAAAAAGTATTTAAGGCTATCATGATCCGTTTTTACCTTGAAGTGTCTTCCCATTAGGTAGGGTCGCCATTTCTTAAGTGCATGGAGTATTGCCAACATTTCCTTCTCATAAATAGCTTTTCTTAAAAACTTTCCCTTGATTGGACGACTTTCAAAAGCAATGGGTCTTTCATCTTGCATTAGAACAACACCAATTCCATTTCCTGAAGCATCACATTCCACAATAAAGATTTTTGTGAAGTCCAGTGTAGCTAAGACCGGTGCTTGGCACATTGCCTCTTTAAGATATTTAAAGGTCTTTGTTGCTTCCGGAGTCCATGAAAATCAATCTTTCTTCAATAATGTTATTAGAGGTGCTGCTATTCTCCCATAATTCTTAACGAACTTGCGATAATACCCTGTCAACCCAAGAAATCCTCACAGATGCTTTATGGATGTGGGGATTTTCCATTCCTTAATGGCTTTAATTTTGCTAGGGTCTACCTTAACTCCATGAGATACAATATGACCCAAATATTCCACTTCCTGGACTCCAAAGAAACATTTGGATCTTTTTGCATATAATTGTTTCTCCTCCAATAGTTGTAGCACCTTGTCAAAATGTTCAACATGATCCTTCCAAGACTTGCTGTAGATTAGTATATCATCAAAAAATACCAACACAAATTTTCTAAGGAATGGTTTGAAAATTGAATTCATCAAACCTTGAAATGTTGAAGGTGCATTGGTAAGGCCAAAAGGCATGACCAAAAATTCATAATGACCCTCATGAGTTCTAAATGCCATTTTTGGAATGTCTTCAATCTTCATTCTGATTTGATGATATCCCGAACGAAGATCCAGCTTGGTGAAGTAAATTGATCCATGCAATTCATCCAGTAATTCATCAATGACAGGAATGGGGAACTTATCTTTAATAGTGGGCTTGTTGAGCTCCCTATAATCTGGACACATGCGCCATGATCCATCCTTCTTGTGCACCAATACTACTGGAGCTCAGAAAGAACTTTGACTCGGTTGAATTATACCAGCCTCTAGCATTTATGCAACCATACGTTCAATTTCACTTTTTTGGACATATGGATATCTGTACGGCCTGATGTTTGGAGGAACACTTCCTGGAATCAGATGAATAGCATGATCATGATCACGCATAGGTGGGAGACCTTTGGGAGTCTCAAATACCTTGGAATGATTGTCCAGGACTTTTTGGAGATCTGGAGAAATAGATGATTCCAATGTGGAAACTTCTAGCGAACATAATTGTGCAATTACACCTCTTTGCTCCTTTTTTAGAAGCTTTTTCATGCCATTAGAGCTGATTATCTTTCCTGGTTTCCCTGCAATACCCCTTAATTCAACTTCCTTTCCTTCCATAGAAAATTTCATGAAAAGTTCTTGAAAATTAAAAGCTATTATACCCAAGGATTGTAGCCATTGGGTTCCTAGTACAACATCAACACCTCCCATTGGAATGGAAAGCATTGGGCTAGTCAATACATATTCCCCCATGGATAGCTTGATACTATGGCACTTTCCAGAACAATTTATTGTTCCTCCATTTGCAATCACCACTTGACACTCTGGTGCTGGATATAGGAAGCAATTCAATTCTTTTGCTACCCTACAATGAATAAAATTGTGGGTGCTTCTTGAATCAATCAACACTATTACCTTTCTCTTCTTGATTTTTCCTTCTATCTTGATGGTTTGAGGAGTGGTAATTCACGCCAATGCATTACAAGATATGGTCGGATTTATTTGTTCTTCATCTAGGCTTTGTTCCTGGAATATATTCTCTTCTTTTGACCTTTCTTGCTCCTTTTCTTCTTCCTCTTCACAATCTATGTAGAATAATTTCTTCTCAGCACACTTATGACCTTTTGTGTATTTGCTATCACAATTGTAACAAAGCCCTTTTGCTCTTTTTTCTTCCAATTGTTGTGGTGTCAACCTTGTAGGTTGTGGAAGACTATGGGCAACAACACTTCCATCTTTATAGTTGTGAATGGTATGCTTCCTAGTTGCCATAATTTTGCTTTCCATTTTTCTTGCTAACCTGAATGCCTTCTCTAATGAATCAGGTTCCCAAAGGCGCACATCATGTTGGATATTATCCTTTAAAGACCCTATGAACACATCAATCCTATGCTCCTCTGGAATATCTTTTACCCTTATGTTCAATTTTTGGAACTCCTCAATGTGCTCCATTATTGAACCCTTTTGTTTGAGACTTATCAATTGGCTAAAAAAAGTGTTGCTTTTTGTATCCTCATAATGTGCTATCAATTCTTCCGTAAAAATTGCCCAAGTGATAAATTTTTTACGAAAACAAAGCCATTGATACCATACAAACTGATTTGGTTCCAAATATAAAGTTGCCATACGTACCTTTTGTGTGTTTTGCACATTATTGAGATCGAAGAATTGCTCCATCTGTAATATCCATGTGGCGGGATCCTTGCCATCAAACTTCCTCATATCGATTTTTGGAATGTGGTGATTATTCGATCCAACATTAGCGTCTATGGAATCATGATTAACATTTCTTTTGTTCTCATCATGAGTTTCCTTTACTACCTTTTCACCATTAGTAAGTATTTCTTGTAGAAAATTAGTCAAATCTGTCTTCAAATCTGCCATGCCTGTCTTCAAATTTGTGTTCAAATCTATCTTCAAATTGTCCATCTTAGCTTCCATGCCATTCATCTTAGCTTCCACGCCATTTATCTTAGCATCTGTTAATTTTTGTGAGCGTGACATTTGTTGCACTTGTTCTTGTAATTTTGATATATCATGTAGCATTTCTTCCTCTTCTTCATGAGTCATGCTAGAGCTTTCAGGTTTCTTACTAGGTGTTTGCATTTTCTTTCATCGGGGCATTAGTTACCAATAATAATGCTCTACTATGCCCTTTGAATTCCTTCAAAATAAATTTTCAAACCATGCTTAAGCAAAAATTTAAAAAAATCTACACACCTTTTTTCACTTTGTAGGAGCTCGATATTGCTTCGGATGTATCTCTATACTTTCCAGTCATCTAGTTTTGAACTTGTGTCCTGCAGTAGCTCTCTATGTCCTCTTTCCAATGCCACAAGTCTGACCCAAATTGGATTCTCCAAGGAAGAGTTATGTGAAATCTCCCACAGTGACTTGATTATAGACTAGTTCAGTAGAGCTAACTTGTATGACGTGCCGCGAGTCACTGTTTCGACCTTTGGATCTAAAAAACAGCCACAAGAAACTAAAGTCCATCCTATTTCTGTACCTTTTTACAAAATTTCAATCCGATCCTCAGAGAGAAAGTTATGACGATTTTCCTCAGGTCACCTGTTTTGAAGGTAATTCAGGAGTCTGCAAAAATACCAACTTCCTAAGATCATATCTCCGAAAATATTGCGTGAAAAGCTCTGAAATTCGGACCCAAGGTTCAACGCACATTCTTCTCAAATGGGTTTTTTTTTCGACTTCTGAAACGTCACAGAAAAAAAGTTATAGCGAAAATTCCACGATGACCTGTTTGGAGCAGCGAAACCCTAGAATCCAAAGCTTTGATACCAAATGTTATGAAACCAGCTCAAGAAAAGATAGATCAACGCCTTAGAATTCAGCCTCTTCGAGGGGGAAACCTCTTTTAAATTACATAAATGAACAATTCTCGGATGATACAAATGACAAAACCTCCTTTCTATATATAGGAGTCTAAGGAGTCACAATATAATCCAGCTGACCTAGCAATAATAATATAAAGCCACAAAAATAACAATAGAGGGATTCTATAGGGCACAGAAATAATAATATGGGGGTAATAGGGGCACAACAATATAAATAAGGGGTATAACTATAATAGTAATGGGGTAATCACTAGTATTATAGGGACCCAACAATATCACACTATGATAAAGATTTCTTATTTTAACAACGCTCTTCATTGTCCAAGTTCTAACATAGGAACAAAATAAATGATGTGCACGACTATTTTCTGTATAATGATGCTAAGAGGACTGAATCAAATAGGGGAGGTTTAGCTATCCTTGTAAAGCCCTTTTTCTGAATAGTCATTATATTTGTAGTAAGTAAAAGAGAAAATTAATTTGACTATTAACCTTAGGGCTTATTGAGAAAGTATGTGTAGCCAACATAGTTTGGGATGGGTGGCTTGAATCTTCTTGATAATGACAAAATTGGGTTACTACTACACTAGGCCAATACCTAGTGACTTTCTAAGCAATCCCTTGTTGGATGTATAAGGTTGATATTGCTGAAGGAAATTTCTATTTTTAGGGACAAGATCCCTGAGAATTGTCTTCCTAAAGCATGCCTCTATGAAAATGTTCTAGATTCAACTTGGGAAAGGCTTTTCTTTTTGTCCGTCTGAAATGGAAATTACTTTCTCTCTGATTTTCTGGTATTGCGTAGCTGGAATGGGCATTGGAAGAAATGGCTGGCAGAAATGGTGGGGGGAAGATATGAATCAATTTGTGGGGGGCTAAAAGACTAGTTCTTCTCTGTGGAATATCACGTCTGACTTCATTCCTCTTATTGGGTCTAGGATGGGATTCGTAAGCCCTGCAAAGGTGCTTTAAGGTTATAGTGGCTAGAAGAGGATGTTGAAAGTAGCAAACCTAGATATGAGATTGAACTGGTGGAGAAAGTAATTCAACCATGTGAGCTAATGGAGAATCACTTTGCCATGACTGTGCACATGCAATCCATGTGAACCAAGAGGAACATTGCTAGCATCTTGTTTGCGGGGGATAAAAGACTAGTTTTTCTCTATGGGATATCACATCTAACTTGACTCCTCTTACTATTTCTAGGTTGGGATTTGTAATCCCTCAAAGGTGCTTTCAGGTTATAGTGTCCAAAAGAGGATGTTGAAAGTAGCAAACCTAGATATGAGATTGAACTAGTCGAGAAAGTAACTCAACCCTGTGAGCTAATGGAGAATCAGATTGTCATGACTGTGGACATTGTGCTCATGGATAGGCTTAGACGAAGAAGGACAAAGCTAAGGATTTCTTCACATAGATGGTTGAAAAAGGTATCGAATCATAACTCACTTATGATTTTCCGATCTATGGATATTGCAAGAAAGGTAACAATATGCTTCAGTAGTTTGGCCTCTGTGATAATACGGTTGAGAGCAACACCACATATGATACATTTACTAACAATTTATTAATTCAGGGACTTCATCGAAAATCCATGACTAAGGAGGTAGGGGATGTGTTTTTGGAGCTACTGGACAAAGTTTTATTGCTAATTTACAAAATTGTAACACTTTGATCGTTGAACATTCTATGGAGGGGGATATGCAATGAACCTTGTAATTGCGGGATGAGTGCAACACAAAAGGTCTTTGTGATAACAGTTTTACTTATTGTTCAATGCTTTGTTCACTTTATATGTCCCAATGCTACCCTTTTTAACGATTCGAATAATGGCTAGCCTAACAATGGTAGAATGCATGATTCTTCTAAACTTCTTAATATGATAGCTGATGAGCCTGACCAGTCAAATGGTATTGCATATGATGAAATCATTAAGGAAACAAACTAGATATGAGTGAAAAATATTAAAACTAGTTTGTCTCTTAATTCTGTGACATACAACACCACAATAAAAGAACATTTTTAGGAAAATGGCATAATCCAGGCTCTCATTAGGGAAGGGAATATTAGTTAATGATCTGCTTCCAGATTCTTAGACTTTCAGTGGGATCATATATAGACTTTTCTAGATGGGACAATGCAAGAATTAGGTAAGCACTTAATAAAAATGATGGGCATGGGGATGGTTCCCATACGCACTCTTAGGATACTCTGATAAATCTACTCTGTGAAAAAGGGTAATATATAGTAGGCTCTTTACCTCTGACATGAAGTAGAACAGAGAGGACCTATGTCTGGTGCCAAATATTATAGCTACTTTTCAAAAGAAGATTGGTTTAAAAAACATAGCTAACTCTCAATACAAGTGACAGAAGTTGTGGATCTATATGTCACACTAAGATAAAGATTTCTTATTTTACATTTCTCTTCGCTGTCTAGGTTCTAACATAGGAACGAAATAAATAATGTGCACTACTAGTTTTTGTATAATGATGCTAAGAGGACTGAATCAAATAGGAGAGGTTTAGCTATCCTTGTAAAGCCATTTTTCTGAATAGTCATTTTATTTGTAGAAAGTAAAAGAGAAAATTAATTTCACTATTAACCTTAGGGTTTGTTGAGAAAGTATGTGCAGACAACATAGTTTGGGATGAGTGTATTCACAAGCTCTGAAGCAATACCATGTAAGGGTGTATAGCAACTCCAAGGTTGCAAATTTTATATATGAAGTTTGGTTATGTCAAGCTGATGTGTTCCTCAACAATACAAATATAATTGTTTTCTATTAAAAAGAATACAACTCTACTTCATCAATGAAGGTCAGCTAACAAATGCTAGGAGAAGATTTGACAACATACAAAAGTAGGGCAAATCAAAGAAAAATTTGAAGGAAAAACTAAGGGAAATGAAGACAAAGCACATTATGAAGGAATTCTTCATAATCGTAACAGCATTAACATGGCTTTGTATATTGAAAGCAATTGAGACACTACAAGCCACAAATCATAAAATCCTTGACACTATAAACATAGCTCTGGTCATAAGGCAGAAGGACAAGTGGAGAGCAACAACACATCTGATACATTTACCAATAATTTATTAATTCAAGGACTTCGCAGGAAATCCATGACTAAGGAGGTAGAGGATGTGTTTTGGGAACTACTGGACAAAGTTTTATTGCTAATTTACAAAATTGTAAGTGAAACATGTATATAATCCAATAACATTTTTCTAGGAAAGCATTGCCATATGCAGAGAGGAATTACACCATGACCGAATGATACAGACTTGCCACATGCTTTACAAAAATTTACACACTATAGGGCATACGTACAGGAAAGAATATTCTGTATTAATTAATTATATCCCTGTAAATACAAGTTTAAAAACGAGCTTATCCTTCACACTGCCATATTTAGGATAGCCCATGCTACCCAGTCACCATAGTAGAGGCAACCAAAAACGAGCCGGAGGGAATCAAGCCCAAGCTGAGTTGTATCCCCTCATATAAGGTCAGCCACTTGGATTGGGTTAAGGTCAGTTCCCAACCAAATAAGGGTGAGGGGCGAGAGTTCAACCATAACCGTAACATCCTAGATCAAAAAATCAAACCCTACAGAGGGTAAAATATGTCAATAAAATGTAATAACTAAACCAATGTAGTGGAGCGGAAGAAAAAATAAGTTGAAGTGAGGTCACCACTAAATGATTTCTAACTTTATTATATAACAACAAAAGTAATGTACACGTATGCCGATGCTGCATGGATAATGCTGAATAGAATGAAATGTGTTCACAATGAATTATTAGCAACTAACTTGTACAAATGACTTGATTTACATTAACCTCCATCAAATCAGCCTTGCAGGTTAACCAGCACAGATGTCATAGCTTCCAAAATAGATATCATATTCCCTGTTCAGAACCATTTCTCTTCTTGCTACCTTAGTTGTTGGCTCATATTTTTACGTTTTTGGTTGTTTAATCATTTATGCTCCCTGCCTGTTTAGACGATGAGTGAGCACTACCTGTTCAGATGATGAGTGAGCAGCCATTAATGCAAGTTCCAAAACAATAGCAGGTACTGTTTAACCGTCTAACCTCCCTGACTATTCAGATGACGAGTGATGAGTGATCAACAATTTATCCAAGCGCCAAAATAATACCAGGTATTGTTGCTGTCAGGCACCTTCCCTGTGTTGTTAAGGAGCTTGGTTCCCCCTAGATCAAGATACTGGCAGAGACATGGGATGGGTCTTGACAAGTTCGACATTGTGTATGTGGAGCTCTCGGCCATAAGAGAAGCAGAAGAGAATATTTTGTGAAAAAGACTATTTTTCCAAAGCGATTCGGGAAGAAAAATGGCACCTCCATTTCCATCTCAGTAAGCTTGCCATCGCGTAGGTTTCATCTTTTCTGCCCTTGCCAACACCATGGGTTCCTTCCTTCCTTCTAGCATGCTTAAAAAATCACCAAAACCAACCCTCACCACCTTTCTTAGGTTAGTTCCAAGATAGGCAACATTCCAAGGATTCAAGTAAGAAGCAAAGCCAACATCATCCCACTCAGTTCCAAATCCTGATTTGGATACCCGTATCTCAATTTACACCTGCTTATATCTATTTTATCTCCCTTCCTGGCTTTCAAAAGCAGTCCCATGCAGCTAATACAATGACTGCAACTAGTACCTTAAGGCTTCTTTACATGGACGAGGGCATGGCTCCTTTCACGTAGATAGAAGCCTTCCGCATTATGAGGGAGAAGGGAGGCAGAAAGGGGTAAGGTTGGATGATTTGGCTAGTGAGTTGCCATTTCATCTAAATAAATTCACTACTAATCAAGCTATCCTTTGCCCACCAGCCAACAGAAACAACCAGAGTCTCCTATGCGCGTGCTTGTTGTAAACTTGGAAGAAAATTGGCGTGTTGTTGGTTGTACCTTAAACCTGCTCTATCTATTCATTGATCCATTTATAGGGTCAACCCCCCTCTTTTTCGAACCCGGAATTGATCCCCCTTCTCGTTCGGAAAAGAAATTGGCACGGAGGTTTTGCTAAATGAAAACAAAAAATACAAATATTTTCTAGAATCTATTCCATTGCATAATACTACAAGCTCTACTTTGTTTTCCCCACTAGACAGGTAAGGAAAAACCTTTCCCGAGCTGAGTGAGCAGGGGAGAAAAGTGAAACCTTTTACTTCAAGAGGCATAGCGAGGGGAAGGTGAATCCAAGAAGGGCAAGAGAAAGAGGAAGGGTACGAGAAAGATGAGATAGAGGAAGTCCATCCACCTGCATCTGCTTGCACACCTACACTTGCATCTGCATACACACATACATGGAACAACCTAAATAACCCAACCTGCAAATAAACCAATATGCTCAAACTAATGGCAAATTAATGTTAGCATTAGTTTGGTACTCCAAACATTAACTACAAAAATTAACTAATAATGAACAAGCTAAAACGAGAACAACCTATGGTCCGACCTCTTCTACCTCGGGAAGAGGCCAAATAAGACCATCAATTGAATGAGATAGATAATAAAACTAATAACCTAACATGAAATTTAAAACATTCAAAAAAGTACCACCAAATAATGTCAAGGGACTAAAAACTGATTACTATAGTCTCATGCCATTGCCAGATAGCAGGGACTAAAAATAGACTGGAGACACTTATTATCGTATTTGCATTATTGTTGAAATAGAATAACAAAGGAAAAAGCCAAATAATGTTCATAATAATGCATTATTTATTAAATCTCAATGGTAGAAGCAATACATTCAATTTTTTTTTTTAGAATGTATATATTGAAATTGACACATTCATTGGCATAATTACTAGATATTACTTATATAATAAAATTTTTTTATCAAGTTTTATTCTAAAATAGACACAACACTCTATTCTAAAAAGTCTTATTAATATCAAAATATGTATTATATTTCCCTTATAGAAACTCCATAACTCACTATGGGGAATTATGTCATGTAGCATTAGATAATATTACCCCATATATATATATATATATATATATATATATATATATGAGAATTTTATCAAGTACTTAAGAAAATTTGATTGCTTTACTACATGTCAATTTTAGTAGTAATAATAGCAAAGGTTAATTTTCAAACATACAAATTGACTTAGAAAAAACAAATACAAACCATGTTTAAAGTAAATTTAGATTTGTCATTTTGAATTAAAAGTAAAGTGTTGTAGATTTAAAGAGTGGAGTGAAGTTCTCTTCTCAATTAAAGTAAATTTAGATCTGTCATTTTGAGTTAAAAGTAAAGTGTCGAAGATTAAAAGGATAGAGCGAAGTTCCCTTCTCAATATCTTCAAACAACTAAATAGATTACATAAAAGACAATAGAAATTAATAATCAAACTGGAATTCAACTATAACTCCACCAAATTGGACTAAACTAAAATTGCCCATGAACACTCATGGACAAAACAAACTAGGCACTGTGGGATTAATGCTCTCAACACCTCGTCCTAAGCTCTGCTGCTGCGAAAATTTAAACTAAGTTTTATATTAGTATGAGTGTCAAGCATGATTACAAAAGGTGACTCAAAAAATTTGGTATGAGCTAGGATGGATTTATTTTTTTTTCATTTTTCTTCTATAGCTTTTAAATTGTTTTAGTTTTGTCTTTTTATTGTAGGTTTCAAATTGCATTTTATTCATTTTTGCTAGTGCAACTCTTCCATCTATCCATGTCCA
Organism: Pinus tabuliformis; assembly: GCA_031772625.1. Classification (NCBI taxonomy): domain Eukaryota; kingdom Viridiplantae; phylum Streptophyta; class Pinopsida; order Pinales; family Pinaceae; genus Pinus; species Pinus tabuliformis. Next base: position 503,432,585 of record CM062808.1, read on the forward strand.
TGCATGTCTTTTATTTCTACAAAAACTATTGTGTGTTTTTCATCATCAATACTTTCTTGCAACGTAAGTTTATACTTTTTTTTCGCTTCATGAAAATTTAATGAATGTTTTCATTTTCAGTAGCGTCCTTATTGTCTTCAACATTAATGGTCGCAAAATGATGTTTCATGCCATCATTGAAAGAACTTCAATTATTCTTCACGATCATCGTATGAAAGATTGAAAATGTGGAGCAAAGTGCCTTACACCAAATGATAATACACAGGGGACTGCCCGACTGAATTCCTGGTTGCCTTATGGCTTATGGCTTTCACCGTGATTTGTGTATCCTGCTCCCAATCAACTTCGTTTTCCCAACGGAATTCTCCTTCTGTATAAAGAGCCCCACTTCAAATTTCAAAGACGCTGAACTTTGAGTCCTAAGAATTTGTATGTGCACCTTCTTTTTTCTAAATTACGATAATGAACTCTTTAAAGAATTGTGGGTGGGTTAGTCGATGAAATGTTAGGTTACTCAGTTGTAATATCACTGCTAAATTTTTTTGTTGCGTTATAACGCGGATGGCCAATTAAAAAACAAAAAATCTAATAAACACCCCAATTGCTAATTCGCTGGCAGAGTGTGAAGTTGCGAAAATGGTGTTAGTGGAAATCGGGTGTAATGACAGATGTCACGAGAATAGAGATGGAGTTATTGGAAAGGAGTTACGAATTAGTAAAAATGGTAGACAGAGTTATTGGACGGGTGTGACGAATTAGTAAAAATGGTAGACCAAATTGTGAGGTGAAGTGATGTAAAAGAAAAACCTAGACCAAATTGTGAGGTGAACTGATGCAAAAAGAAAGACCTATGAACCTAATTAAATGGATATAATTAGCTTAAAAGTTTGATTTAAGTGCAATCCAATAATATTAATAACTCGACCAATGTTAAAATGACCTATGACACTACATTTAAAGAAACAATCCAAATTATTATAATAGTTAAACTGGGATAATTAGATTAACCGTTACATTAATATAAAAGTAAAACAAGACATTTACAAAAACAATCAAAGTATTGTAATAATCCCACTTAAAATTTGGCCCGAATACCATTCCTCTAAATCCAAATCAGCGTTACAGTAGAAATTGTTTTCTTTCAAGGGGTGTGTATATATCATGACCATAAATTACACAATTAGTGTCGTTATGAGTTTACGACGTTGCTGCATCTATATAAGAAATTTTTGATAATAAAATTAATCAAAGATTGAATCCCCAGATTGAAACAACTACAAAGAAAAAAAATGAAATCATTCATTTATGCTGATGGAGATTTCTTAGATTATTTTCTTTTGTTATACCTTTTCTTGTTGGGGATTTTTGTGAGAAAATCCCAAAAACAAACAAAATAAACTCCACAGAGGCAATGCTCTGTTTCCTCTCTCCACAGGATCTTTTGCACAGGGAAGCCTTTTAATAAAAATTCTCAGAACAGAGTATTACACAGCCATAAAATTCTTTGTATTCATTAAAATATAAAATGCCTGAAACAACATTCATCATCTTTCACTCAGAGGGATTTACCAAAAATACATTCAGCCAACTCTGATACATATTCATCCTCTTTGCTGAGAGGGATTCACCAAAAACAATATTCAACAAAAACTCTGTCTCCACCTGAGAATTTACTGTGCTGGGTTTATTGCTGTTAAACCCCTTTTTACTTTACTGGTGTAAAACTATTTTTACACATTGCTGTAAAAATATTTTACACATACTGCTGTAAAACAAACCTTTACATATGCAGTAAACTTTTACATTACATTCACAATTTCAAAAATACCTACGTGCTCTTTTCTTTTGCATTTCAATGCAAATCCAATACATAAAAAAACTTACTTAAAACACATGCGCTCCTCCTTGTTTTTTATATATCTATATGCACTGCTGTGCAAAAATTAATTCCTTGCCTCATAAAAGAAATTTCATGCTGCTCCTTGCTCTTTCGCTGTTGCGCCTATCTCTCTCCCATGTGCAATCACACAACAACTCAACGCACATTCTTCGTTTGGCTCATTATATAAAAAATGAACACGCACTCAAAACATATACAAAAGGATTTTTTAAATATTACGTTGACCTGCCCATACCTCCGATATAATTAAGATTTAATGTTTTACCAAAAGTTTACGAACCTCATAACTATGCATTGAATGTTTTACGGCGGTCAACCAAACTTCAAATCCACGCAAAGCTTTTAATGTTGGTTCGTATGCAGGTTTGAACAATCGACGGCGGAGATCGATTGACTGCATCGGACGGCTGACAAGAATATCGGGAGGCCTTTTGCTGCTGAACATTAGCGCCCGAGAAATGATTTCTGCTTACGTATGCTGAGAGCCACGTGTCTGCACTATATTTTATCGGGCTCAATTATACGGAAACCACTTTATGATCAAAGGCGGTCCGATATGCCCTGGTGGTTTTGTTGAGCGGTTTCGGGGTTGCGTGCTGGCTGAGTTGATGGCGGAATCCGGCTGAAGACTTCCCTGCTGTCACTGTCCAACTCTCGGCGTCTGCAACCTGCAGTTGGAATTAACATTCCAACACTCCCCTTTAATTTCAACTGCTGGGCATTCAGTTATACCCAAACACTTCCTCACATAGAGGGATTCCCCAACACTGTTGTTACAAAAATATCTTCCTCACATAGAGGTATTCACCAACTGCTTCTGATGCAGTGCCACAAACAACAAAATAGTCTTCCTCTTAATAGAGGGATTTATCTGAGACTGTGCTGAAGAGAACCTTCCTCATGACAGAGGGATTCACCTGTTTATGCTAACAAGCATCTTCCTCTTGACAGAGGGATTCACCACACTATGCTGGAAAACATCTTCCTCTTGACTGAGGGATTCACTATGACACTGTGCTGAAAAGCACCTTCCTCTTTAACAGAGGGATTCACCAAGAACTTCATTTCCTCTCACAAAGGGATTACAACCAAACACTGCTTTAGATGCAATTCCAAAGAAACCGAAAATATTACTCTGTTTTCTTCCTGAGATTTTACACTGATGATGTGTAAAAATCTCATTTACATTAACTGCTGTAAAAACAGAGTTTTGCTTATACTGCTGTAATAAAAATATTTACTTACATTTACTGCTGTAAATAAAAATCCTCTTGCTTCATTCACCTTTTCACTGATGTGTAAAAACACATTTCTTCATTCTCACTTCTCTGGTTTCATTTTCTTTGCACTGTTGTGCTTCACCTTCTTGCCATCACACTGCTGCCTTTTTCTTATGCACTGTTGTCCATACCCATAACCATAGAGTCTGTCTCCCCTGAGTTTTTACTCGCTGCTGCGTTGCCTCTGCAATTTGCACTGCTGTGCGTATTTCATTTCATCACACTGCTGTGCCCATACACTAACTCTTTACTCTGCATTACATTTCACTTGCGCTACTGCGCATTCCCTTCCTGTTGTTTTCATAATGAACAACAACCAAAACTTCACGCTGCTGCCTGCTCCCCTTCATTGATTACAATCGTACTTCTGTTGTGTCTCACTTGCATTTCAGATGCAAACAACACACTCACTGCACTTACATTTGCTGCTGTAAAGAAAAATTTCTTTTACATGTGCTGCTGCCCATTACATTTCGTTTTCGTTTTTTTTAACAAAAACAAAAAAAAAATTCATGCTGCTGCATTTTTCATATTCACACTGTTGTGTGAAAAGTTTCATTGCATTCTCAAACACTGGGCATTTACACTCTGCTACGTTTTGCCCTCCTCTCATTTTCCTCTCACTGCTTTGCATTTTCATTGCCAATACAAAACATTTCCATCTACTGTGTATTACACTCACTTTGCTGTGAGTATATTCTCTCACCTTACATAAAAGGAAAACTACATTCCATTGCTATGCATTTCAATGCATGTGCACCACAAAAAAATTTCAAACTTCTGTTCATTCTAATCCATGTGCTCCACACACAAAAGTTTCCACGCTGCTGTTCTATGTTCTGCCTTCGCACTGTTGTGCGGGTCTCCTTGCTTTTCATTTTTCTTATCGCGCTGCTGCACTTTTCATTTCAACGCTGCCCCTTTTTCTTCTCCACACTTCTGTGCATATTGCATTGCATATGTGACAAAAAACAAAGCAAAAACATTACAGTTTTCATCATCGCTGCATATTACATTTCAGAGAGATTAACAAAAAGATTTCATTTGCACTCTGCTGCGCTGCAATACATCCTCCACGCAGTCTCCATGCCCTGCAGATTATTTTTCTTCTGCTTTTGTGGCAGATTTAATTCCATATCTCTCCCCTATAAGAAGATCTTCATAAAAAAAATCACTGTTAATATATTTCAGCAATAATGTTTAAGAATTACAGGCTCCCCTTTAATGTATGCCTTGTTTTCTTTCAGCAAAGTTTTCTCAAAAGAAACTTAGATCAACTAGGGAGCTCAAGGGGCTTTCAGGCTGTATTTCCTTCCTTCTCCATACTTGTGTAACTTTCTTCTTTTGCATGGGTCTAACTTGTGTAAGAGCCCATCTTAAGTTACAGTCACGTGCCATATGCCCAATGTTATGATACTTGAAACATTCTATATTTTTCATGAATAAGAATTCATGATTTCTTCTTGAAAAATTGTTTCTTGGAGGTTGTCGGGGACCATAACATCTATCTCTATGAAATGCTCTACAATCTTTTGCCATATGACCAAAGTTTGAACAGGAGTAACAATAACCATAAAATGAACTTTGGTACCTGGAAGATGGAGGTTTCCTTGATGTACTTCTGAAGCCTTGCTGCCTTGAGATCCTTTGATGATAACCATTGCATCTTGCCTCTTTGATATCAGCTACATTTCTTCTTGGAGTTGATTTTCTGCTTGGAGTAGGATTTCTTCTATTGTACCCATTATCTTTCTCCTTGCCTTTGCTGGAACTAGGAGCATCACCATTTCTTTCTGGCTTCTTCACATCTCCTTTGCTTAAAGCATTTTCATTCTTGTTTGAGGGTTCACCTACATACCCAAGTCCTGATTTATCAGATGGAGATCTGTGATAGCTGAGCATGTCATCCAAGGCTTGAGAGCTCTTCATGATTTTGTTCATTCCTTCAACTTTTTTCCTGAGGAGGACATTCTCTTCTTCCAATCTTTCACACTCATTATTCTTCTTTGTAAGTTGTTTCTCAGTTTCTTCCTTGCTACGAGTAGCTTTAGCTGCTACTATGTTGAGGGAGATAATATCTGACTTCATTTTGGAGATTTCTGCTTGACTACTCTCCATTTTCTTTTCAGCTCCTTGTGCCTACTTCTTGGCTTCTTGTAGTTCAGACTTAAGGGAGGAGACCTCTACCTTGTACTGTCCAATCTCTTCTACAAGCTTGTTCACTCTCTTGTGCCTTTGTTCAAGTTGACTTGACAAGGCATCTTCCTGCTTCTTTGCTTCATTCAGCTGATTTGTCATGGATATGACTTCTTCATGATGTTTCCTCTTGCATTGATCAAACTCCTTCTTAAGCTTGACGAGCTCTTCATCCCTTTCTTTTACTTGAAGCTTGATGAGGTCAACCTTCTCATTTTCAGCTTCTATGATGGGTTCAGAATTTTCTTCTTCACTGATAGTCATGGTGAGTGCTCCCTTTGCATGAAGGTCATGTAGTCTGTCCCATATATCCTTTGCTGATGAATATTTTCCTAGATTCTTTTTTACAGAATCAGGTAGTCCATCCAAGATAGTCTTTGCTGCCTTTGCGTTGTACTCCTTGGATTCTTTATCCTTCTTGCTATCATCAATCACTGATTCCTAGATTTCAATCCCTTGAGACTGTAAGACAGCCCTCATTTTTATTTCCCACATATCAAAATTTCCATTAAACTTTGAAGCCTCAAATAGAAAGCTTTCAAATAGATTGTTTTCTATTTTAATAGAAGCGGGAGACACAACCTTAGGAGGATTGGAGGTTTTCTTCTTTGACCTTGCCATTCTTAACTATTTTTAAAATCCCTGACTGTGTTTTTAAAATGACTCACTGTTTCTTCAACAGCAACACAGAAAAAAAACTTTGAGGAATACATGGGTTCTTTTGCCTGAGACTTCACTCTGCTGGAGAAGCTTTCTCTGTTGCTGCAACAAGAGTCTTTCCTTCAGCTTCTTTGACACTTCAAAGAGCCTGAACCTGCTCTGTCACCATCAAAGAGCCTGGACCAGCTCTGATACCACTGTTGGGGATTTTTCTGAGAAAATCCCAAAAACAAACAAAATAAACTCCACAGAGGCAATGCTCTGTTTCCTCTCTCCACAGGATCTTTTGCACAGGGAAGCCTTTTAATAAAAATTCTCAGAACAGAGTATTACACAGCCATAAAATTCTTTGTATTCATTAAAATATAAAATGCCTGAAACAACATTCATCCTCTTTCACTCAGAGGGATTTACCAAAAATACATTCAGCCAACTCTGATACATATTCATCCTCTTTGCTGAGAGGGATTCACCAAAAACAATATTCAACAAAAACTCTGTCTCCACCTGAGAATTTACTGTGCTGGGTTTACTGCTGTAAAACCCCTTTTTACTTTACTGGTGTAAAACTATTTTTACACATTCTGCTGTAAAAATATTTTACACATACTGCTGTAAAACAAATTTTTACATATGCAGTAAACTTTTACATTACATTCACAATTTCAAAAATACCTGTGCGCTCTTTTCTTTTGCATTTCAATGCAAATCCAATACATAAAAAAACTTACTTAAAACACATGCGCTCCTCCCTGTTTTTATATATCTATATGCACTGCTGTGCAAAAATTAATTCCTTGCTTCATAAAAGAAATTTCATGCTGCTCCCTGCTCTTTCGCTGCTGCGCCTATCTCTCTCCCATGTGCAACCACACAACAACTCAACGCACATTCTTCGTTTGGCTCATTATATCAAAAATGAACACGCACTCAAAACATATACAAAATGATTTTTTAAATATTACGTTGACATGCCCATACCTCCGATATACTTAAGATTTAATGTTTTACCAAAAGTTTACTAACCTCATAACTATGCATTGAATGTTTTACGGCGGTCAACCAAACTTCAAATCGACGCAAAGCTTTTAATGTTGGTTCATATGTAGGTTTGAACTATCGACGGCGGAGATCGATGGACTGCATCGGACGGCTGACAAGAATATCGGGAGGCCTTTTGCTGCTGAAGATTAGCGCCCGAGAAATGACTTCTGCTTACGTATGCTGAGAGCCACGTGTCTGCACTATATTTTATCGGGCTCAATTATACGGAAACCACTTTATGATCAAAGGCGGTCCGATATGCCCTGGTGGTTTTGTTGAGCGGTTTCGGGGTTGCGTGCTGGCTGAGTTGATGGCGGAATCTGGCTGAAGACTTCCCTGTCGTCACTGTCCAACTCTCGGCGTCTGCAACCTGCAGTTGGAATTAACATTCCAACATTTCTTATTGATGAAAAAATGGAGACTATATTGCTTATTATTTTGTTTTTTTTCGGATGGAATTGTCATATAAAACTGGCAATTAGCATGAAGCGAAAGTATGTTTATTTGCGGAGCCAAAGGTCTGCATATTTGAAATATGAAGTGGGGCTCTTCATACCGAAGGCGGTATCACGATCACCTCACTTGGAATTATTCTGAAGGCATTTAGTTTGAACCCTTCTTCAAGATCTTTGTTTTTCTTCAAAAAAAAAAAAAAAAAAGGATAAATCCTTGTCACGAAATTGCGATTGAAAGGGTTTTAATCAAGTGTTTTATGTGATTGAATTTCTTTCATTGAAGTGTATTTTTTTGACGAGTTTCACATAAAGGAAAATGGGTGTTGCTTCAACTGTCTTTTATTTAAAAAATATATGAACGAAGCAATTTTTTTTAAGTAAGCCTTTCTTTTAAAAAAATACATAATCCCTTTAAAGATAATGCGAACGCACTTCTCATTCAAAAGTTACATGATCGTTCTTAAAAATATGTTTTTTTTGGTAAAATACCATGAAACAAGGATGGGAGGATATAAGAAATAAGCCAACAAAAATTCATCTTAATTAAATTAAGAATTTTGATATTTCTGGGTGACTTGTTCCCCAAAAAATAAAACATAAATATTAAGAACATCTTTCATATATATATAATAAAAGAAAATATATTAAAAAATATATATAAAACATTTTTTTGGTTAAAAATATAAAAGCATTTTCAGTGTTATTATCAGCTACATATTAATGAATTACAAAGGTCAATATGCTAGAATTTATTAAACAAATTTCGATATAAAAATAGTTTCTAAATATTTTGTCTATAATGTTTATGAGTAAATGTTATATGTCGTTTTTGGGACATTTTATGATTTAATTTACTGAGAGTTTCAGAAGGATTAGCTAGAATCATAATTTTAAGTTGTAAATTATCTACAATTGAAATACTTTGTTGAATTTATATCTGTAATCAGAAACCTTATTTTAATAACAATGATCAGGATTTAACAAAACAAATTCACGAGATTTCTATCAAATACACCAAAACATGTAATAATTAAAAACACCATTTAACTTGTTAATTTTAATTTTAATTTTTATTATTTCTTAACTATGTCTGAATTTAAAGAAAAAGGCGATTATAAAATATTATCTCACATCCAAAAAAATATGAAACCAACGAACTGCTCGCTTTTATTAGTCCCTGCCATCTGGAAATGGCCAGGGAGTATAGTAATTGAAAACTTTGATGCTAGCATTAGTTAACCTGCTTGTGAGCTGTTTTTTAATGGCAGTTGATGGAGTATATTCAAAGTTTTTTTGTGCATGGTAATTTACCGTCTTATTTAGCCTCTTCCCGAGGCGAGGAGGCCAAACTATATACTATATTCATTCATCTTCTATCGGTTTCATTTACACTTTGTTTGCATTTAAACTAATGTTAGTATTAGTTCGAAGCATTAAATGTTATGGGAGCTACCGAATGCAATGCAATATGAAAGTTGGTTGATTGCTTGTTGTCTTCATAACACTGCCATCTGGTTACATGACCCTGCCATCTGGTACTTTGACACTACCATCTGGTTATTTTGTAACACCTTGGTGGCTAGCACATAGGGCTGTTCCCCTAATAAAATGGATTATTGCCTCATTTGTTCTGCGCTTTTGCATTTGTTTGCTCTGCAGTTTTGCACTCCCAATTGGTGAGGCGCAGAATTACAAGAAAACATACTCAGTCATGTTTATTATTTTGGTAGTAGCTGGATTGAAGCTAGTTTAGAAACATAATAAAATAAGTACAGAACCTAGTTTAGAAATAAAGAATATAGTTACCTCAGCATCTGGTTGTTCTAAGGAGCTGCACTGGTTAACATCTGGTTGTTCTAAGGAGCTGGACTGGTTATCGTGATGGTAGTCTTCACATCCGCCTTGAATTTCTATAGAAGAAGGAAAGAAAGGCATTACCAGAAGGAAAGAAGTCCAAATCAATGTTGAAAGCAGTAAGTCAGTGGCCAAGAATCATCGATTTTGAAAATCCATTTCTTTCCTATCACTTCTTTCCTGTCATTATTTTGGTAGTAGATGGACTGAAGCTAGTTTGGATTGAAGCTACTTTAGAAACATAATAGAATAAGTACAGAAGCTAGTTTATAAATAAAAAATATAATTACCTCAGCATCTGGTTGTTCTAAGGAGCTGGACTGGTTAACATCTGGTTGTTCTAAGGAGCTGGACTAGTTATCGTGATGGTAGTCTGTCTTACGCATCAGTGGCATTTGAATGAAAGCAGTAAGTTAGTGGCCAAGAATCATCGATTTTGAAAATCCATTTCTTTCCTGTCATTATTATGGAAAATAGCATCAAAAAATTTAGTTGCAAAGTGATAGGCGCACTGAAAGAATAAGCAAATGGACAAGAACTGCTCTTCCAATGCTTTAGATCCATCTTCATATATAAATGCTCCATATATAAATATATATACAGTTCCATCTCCATCTTCAAATACTCATTTTACTGCTCTATCCCTCTGAATGATTCAATTCTATTTCTGGACGATCCAATTCCAGTTGCTGGTACTATTGGTTATGCCGAATATATTGAACTCACACTAGACTTTCATACCAGTAAATCGAAGATGTGCTGGAAATAGAACCTGGAGCCAACAGGATCTGGAACGGGCCCAATTCGATCTGCATATGGATCTGGCAACTGGCTGAAACTTGATCCAACATCCTCACCCGTTCGAAAGCTAGCAGCCTAGGTTGAATCAACGATTTACCTTGTTTAAGCAGCAGCACATCCAGATGCAAATACTTATCGAGATGGAGATTCAGCTCTGCAGCAACTATGAACATTGCTGCTATCTGTATCGTCGCAGGCAGAAGACCTTCCTCCATACAAGAAGAGGGATACGATCACAAAAGACTGCGGGTCTTGAGCTGGTGTGTGATGGTCCGAGATATGGAGTCGACCATCGACCGGATATCGGGGAAGAATAGATAGAGTATATCTTCGAGTCGAGACTATCCCCATGAGCTGGTAACTAACCTGGATGAAGCACTGTCAATATACCTGATAGTGAGTGAGGTCTGATGTGCTTTTGAGCATGCGAGTCTTACTGGCACTATACTCCTTATTCACCCGGTCACCTCTATGTCGTGTGCTTCTGCATGTGTCATTGTGGGCATGTGGCAGTGTGCTTCTGCGTGTCAATATGTTCTTTCATTTTGTTAGAATTATGGAATTTGTAATTAAAAGCGAGATTAATAATTAACTTGTGACTATAGAGCTTGATTACAGTTTCTTGGTGTTTGATTACAGTTTCTTGGTGTTCCTCTAGAGCACCCTGGTCCACAATAGGCGTAATCGAAATTTTTTAATTCTCTTGTATAGTATTTATATTGTTTCCAATAAGCCGTGTGTGCTTCCGTCTACGTCTATCAATTATGCTGCCAAATGAAATGTATTATAAAGGTAAAGCCATTCAGTTGTTACAAATTTCAATCGCATTATCATATAACAAAGGGGCTATTGAATGAATTCCTATATTAAAAGAATGTATGTACACGGAGGAATGCGCATATTTCTTTTTACAGTTCTTTACAGATTCGCGTCTTGGTGTTCCTCTAGAGCACCTGGGTCCACAATAGGCTTAATCAGAATTTTTTAATTCTCTTGTATAGTATTTATATTGTTATCAATAAGCCGTGTGTGCTTCCGTCTACGTCTATCAATTATGCTGCCAAATGAAATGTATTATAAAGGTAAAGTGATTCAGTTGTTACAAATTTCAATCGCGTTATCATATAACAAAGGGGCTATTGAATGAATTCCTGTATTAAAAGAATGTATGTACACGGAGCAATGCACATACTTCTTTTTACAGTTCTTTACAGATTCGCGTCTTGGTGTTCCTCTAGAGCACCCAGGTCCACAATAGGCTTAATCAGATTTTTTTAATTCTCTTGTATAGTATTTTTATTGTTTCCAATAAGCCGTGTGTGCTTCCGTCTACGTCTATCAATTATGCTACCAAATGAAATGTATTATAAAGGTAAAGTGATTCAGTTGTTACAAATTTCAATCGCATTATCATATAACAAAGGGGCTATTGAATGAATTCCTATATTAAAAGAATGTATGTACACGGAGGAATGCGCATATTTCTTTTTACAGTTCTTTACAGATTCGCCTTCAAAACTCATATTACAGAGGAAGATCACCAACATTGGTCTGTTTCCCAACTTCGCCCCACATGACCACGATATCTATATGTGGGAGCTCGTTCACCGGTCGCTTTACCCCATCTCTGCTCAGCGAAGCCCCGCACTTGACCCGAAATCTGGTAGTCATATTGTGAACGGTCTTGTGGATCCGAGAGGGTCACATACGCATTGTGTATACTCAAAAATATCTTGGTGCTCTCGATTTTCCCTTCAGGACAAGTTGCCTGATCCGGATGAAACTCCCGAGCTAGAGTTCTGTAAGCCTTCTTTATATCTTTTAAGGTAGCGGCAGGGCTTATGTCTAGTATATCATACAAATTCTTTGATTCCATGCGACCGGGCTCTAAAATTAGCCCCTTTGCTCCCGCAGAGGCCTGCAGTCCTCTAACCTTGGAACACCCCTGAAATCTAATATTTCTGCTCCAGCTACTCCATACCACGGGCGGTGTTTGGCGGCCCATATGACCAGCACTGGGCGATTTACTGGATGAGAAAACATGTGAGGAAAACGTAAGAGAGAAGGCCATTACTGGCATATGATTCTGAACAGCAAAGTGGGTATTACTTTCAATAATATTGATATGAAATGTGAAGTCTTACGCCAAGGGTGAGGTTTTAATTATATAGACAAAAGAAGCCAAGGAAGATGCGGAGAAGAGGACAGATATAAAGCTTTCAGGGGTCGCACAGTCTTGTTATCCTTTCAGAAAAAATCTTGTTATCTGGGTGAGTGCATATGGGGCGTCGGTAGATTCTTTTTCCCAAACCCTGTCGCAGTTCGAACTGCAGGACACGATATGCAGCTATTCCATTAGGATGTCCTTCTCGGCACTCGCCGGTCAAGTACTGAGGGAACCAGCTGCTTGCTTGCTGATAATTCAGGGACAGTCAGAGCTGGCCACCCAAACGGAGGAAAGGGATGACATTCGGCTTAACTCTCAGAGTTATTAGTTTGATACAAACACTACCGGCACTATCACTATGATTTAACAACACTACCAGCACTATCACTACTATGATTTAACAACACCATGATTTAACAACACTACCAGCACTATCACTATGAACTTGAGAGGTTTCCTAAATTTTCTAACGAAATCCCCAAGGCAGGGACTAGCTGCGATGTAGCCTCTCTTGTTATAATCTTCAAATATTTGAAAATATATTTATGTAACACAATCACCGACATTGGGTTTAAAATTGTTCCTCATCAAAACTATAAAACTATATAAGAATGCTTTTACTTCTTCAAAGACAAATATTAATGGAATGAGGAATGGAGCATTTAATCTTGGCATGCGAATCAGATTGTAAAAGTCCTACAAATCTCTAAACGCATGAGAATACTCTTTTAGACAAACATTGCCGAAGTTGGATGAGTGATGTATCTAGATGGCAAGCTTGCAATGCCCCTTTCTTTTTTTTAACCATCGAATGAGGGAATTTGTTGTGTCATTGTTTTTAAAACAAACGAGCAACTACAAAGTGTAATCATTTTCATTGGATGTCTTGTATTACAATTCACGTGGATGTGAATATTTTATGCATTACAATTTATGTGAAAGTGAATATTTATTCACCATTATTCTTGCCTCGGTGTTCCTCAAAGGTATGATTTTAGTTTTAAAGGAAGCCAAGTCAAACGTTCGAAATTGTTTTTATGGAGTAAAATTGAGTTTGTTTTTGTGCGCACGGGTTAAAGGAGATATAAGGAGTTAATTTTCTGAAATTGTTTTGGGGTGAAGAATGTAAAAAAACAAAAAAAATTGTTATAAAAAGTCTTTGGTATTTATTTTGGTGGAAGTATTTTTATAAGGTAAACTAAAATAAAAAAAAAGGTTCATCTGATTAAAGAAGGGTGAAGAGTAGTAAAGGGGAAGTTTGGTGGAGCTAAGCTATTTGGGTATTGTAGATGTGGTAAAATTAATGTGTATGATCCGGCAATGTAGTGTAAATCAAAGTTGTGGAAGTGTGGTGAAAAAGTCCAAATAATTGATTGGTGAGTTGCCCATGAATTTGTAGTTGATTGGGGAAAAGAAAATGTAAAAGTGAAAACGAGCATGCATATCATTCATGACTCACCAAACGAGAATTAAATAGTCCAAAGAGAACTGAAGTGACTGAGGCCAAAGAATCAAAGGGAAGAATTTGCAAAAAAAATTGGAATGTTTTGAGCAGAAGAACCTGTACATGAGGATCAAAATATAGAATTGGGCCAAATCAATAAAGAATTTGAAGAAACTGATGCAATATTGAAACGATTAATTCCAGTTTTGCAATCTTTCTCAGGTAAAAATTTTGAACTCTGGGCAATTAAAATGGAGGGTCTGCTTGATTCATTAGATTTATGGGAATTTGTTCAAGAAATTTCTATAAATTCTCAAGGTAAGAGTAGAGGTGGAGTAGTATTGTCTCTTATTATATTAGCACTGGACGATAATACCTTGTCTGGTATTTTGCATGAATATGGTTAAATAGATAATGAAAAAATATTTTGGGATATTCTTGAAATGAAGTACAATATGAAATGCGGTGATAAAGCTTACAAAGATGAAGACAGAGCTTTAGTAGCAAATCTATAGAAAAATTTTGAGATTGCTAAGAGAAAAGTTTTGGAGGACTTAGCAGTAGCACATGAGTTGAAGAAAGTGAATAGCCTCTCTGAAGTAGAGGTGGTGAATTCAACAACAATGGTTGCTAATGTTAAAGAGGAAATTAAAAAATTTGATGATGGATGTTTGCTTTATGAAAATGAATTGCAGGTTATATTTGAAAAGTATTGGTTGATAAACTATTGTTTGTTGTTGATAAAGTGGAAGAATATGAAGAGAAAATTGTAGCTGCAATTAAAGGGACAAGAAAATCTGAAGATGCCAAAACTAATTACGATGCCGAGATAAATTTTATTGAAGAATGGGTTGAGAGACCTTTTGAACAAATTGATGCAGGTCTCAAAGCAGTAGAGAGAATAGTGAAGGTTCTTGAAAATGAGCACAATGGTAAATCAATGAATGATTCATATTATATGGAACTGGAACTAGTGGAGGACACATTTGAAGAAGTTCCTGGTATTTTAATATATTGGAGCCCAGAGGAAATAAAACATTATTACGGATTGATGAGGAAACAACCAAGTCAATAGGATGAAAATGAACTTGTTGAGAAAGGAGTTGACATGGATTAGTATCATCCTAGTTAGAATAAGAAGCAATATCCATACTTCATGATATGGAGTAAGAAGAAGACTAAATAGGTTGAAAGTGTCAGAGTTTGGAGCAGCAGGTCCAATAAGGAATTTCATCAATATGTTGATGCAAAGAAAGTTAAAATGAAGTCATATTTGTAAGCCTAGCTGAGGCCCAGACCAACAACCATTGTTATGCATCGTTGAAAATCCATTTCTCCATTAAGGGGGGATGCTAGAATGATGTAAAAATGGAAATGTCTAGTAATGTGATAGGTTTGTTGAGTTGTCTTCTTAGATGTATGTGAGTTACGAGATGTTCTAGAAGTCATTGATTTCTAGCATACGTGAGTTGTATATGAGTCATAGACTCTACCTTCCATGTTGCTATGCCCATAGAGTCTTGCGATCCCATCGTTATATAATGTGACATATTGTGATGTATGTGCGATGAGTCAGTGTGTAGGCTTAGGCTTGAATTAAGAATATGTTCCATTTTGTCAACTCTGTATTTTCTAATACCATTAGATAAAACCATACATAAATAAGTATCTAATTAAACCTATAGACCTGTAGGATGAGAGTAGAGGAATTTGCATAGGCATGTTTTTACATTCAAATATTTCATAAAGGAAAAAATCTCCAGTCATCATTCTTTAGAAGATATACATAAATAAATCTATACTAAATTGTCATCTCTAAGGGTTTGATGAGGTTTCCATGGGACGTCGGTAATGTCCAATGCAATCACAGCTTAGATATGCTAATCCTTGTAGAGAATGGAATTTCAAGGTAGAATTAGGACGCATTGAACTATTTATAACGGTTATCTAGCTACCCAGGTTAAAAAATCATAAACTAGCTTCTCCCTTCAAACTATAGATTGAGAAAATTTAAGTGTGGTAGTCCTAGAGACTCTGAAGGTCCTAAGAAAAAAAATACATTGTTCACCCTCGATATTTCCATTCTCGAGAAGGCCACCAAGGGGCTCAGAACCTTGCCTTTATCTTCGACATGGGAAACAAATAATGGAAAATGAATAGCGTAACCAAAACCTAAGTTAAAATTTGAAATTATAAATGTGGTGGAGACATTTTGTTAGTTAAAATATATTTGTTATTATTGAAATAAAGTACCAAGGAAAAATTGTCTAATGTCCATGATAATTGTGATAATTTATTCTCATGTCCCTATTGGTGGAGATTTCCAAAAATTTACAGTGTTATTAAATTTCAATGGCACAAAAATTATAGAAGCCTTATTTTAAATAAACACAAATTTACTAAAAAATATTTTATTAATATCGATGTATTGATCCAAGTGGATTTTGGTGGGAACCCACCTATCCCACATGGACCCCCACAACTATCTCTTTATGTTTTTCAGTTTCTATAAGTGTAGCACAATTTACTATTTTTAGCAGTTTTTCAGGTCGTGAACTTCTAGAGCCGTTTTGAGGCCCTAAATGATGTTTTTTGGGAAATATGGGAGAAACATGGGACCATGGACCGATGTTTCTCTTCCCAAATTTGTAGTTCTCAGATATATCTTTCTAACGAGATATTGTGTGCGTCAAATGGAGATCGTATGCCAAAGTTACGACCCCGGGAAGTTGATGTACCAATTTACCCAAATGGGGCCGACAATTTGGCATTTCATCTTCTAGGGTTATGTTTTTGGATGTTTAGGGTTTTCCATTGTTTTTCAACAATAAATAGGCCTTCGAGGCTCATTGTAACACAGTTTAGAGTCATGTAGCCACCACATCTCTTCTCAGAGATAAGCTACTATCATGCTAGCTAGTTTATTTCCATTTCTGTTTGTAAGCATGTTTCAATATTTTACAGTAATGAAATGAAGTATTATTTCCACTGCATCTCTATATTTATGGTTATCTCTATAATTTTTTGCGATCCTGCTTAAATCTGGATCAGTGGTATCAAAGCGGTCTGCTTTTTCTCTGTTTGTCTTTGCATGTCCCCAACAAGGTCGAGATATAAGGAGTTAGGACTTGAACTGGTTCAACCATTGCAAGACAAGCCTCACAAATCCTAATGGCCTCCCATGGCGGATGAAAAGAAAGACGAGGGGGTAGGAGATCCTATCAAAATATTTCTCGAAGAAGCCCTTGAGCAACAAAGGAATGTGATGATGGACAGCTTTGCCCAGATCCTTCAGCGACTACCTAGAGGCGACAGATCGGCTTCCAATGGCTACTATGGAAATGCCACAACCTTTAAGGTACAAGTTAATTTTGAAATTGTTGTATTCGATGGTGAGATAGATGCAGACGCTGTAGATAAATGGTTAAGTCTGCTAGAAGTGTATTTTTCTATTCATGATTTTTCCAATTAGGAAAAAAATATTTTCGCTCTTCTGAAAGAAACCCCCCACGTCAAGGACTGGTGGGAAACCTACTGCGAGCAGAAGGATGAATGTATGGGCTCGCTATTTTCAATTGCACCCATTTGGAATTCATTCTAGGATGCCATCGGGGAGCAGTACTACCTTGTCAAAAGCTATGAGGACAAATACATAAAGTGGAACACGTCGTGCCGAGCAAGAGACAAAGATGTGCCAGAGTTCACAAACATTTTTCATGCCCTTCACACAGAGTTGGGTATGGAGGATTCTGAGCTACATTTGATACTCAAATACCGTGGCTACCTACGCAAATACATCTAGGAAGATATGGAGTTCCTGAACATCTCCTCGCTCGGCACGACATACTGATACGTTGTCAAAATCAAGCAGAAGTTTAAATAGATGAAGCGGGACATGGATTTGCAAATCCGAAGACTAAAGGACAAAGCCAAGGCAGAGTGACCCAAGGCAACCCATCGAAGCTGCAAGAAAAGAAAAAAACCACGAAGTCGAAGAAGGACACAGGAAAGTGGTGTGAGTTCCATAAGATGCCCACTCACAACACAAGTGAGTGTCAGACCAAGCAATCGCTGGTGGCCGAGTTGAAGGCTTTAGAATCAGATACATGTTCCGACCCTGAGTCAGAACTCGATAAGGGGAATGGAAAAGGGAAGCAGATCATTGACGCGGAACCCAGCGCCACTGTTGCCACTGCCAAGATCCAGAAGGATGAGCCTAAAGATCCAAAGGAGGGGGAGCCTCTTTTCCACTCATAGATGTGGGTGAAGGGTTCACGACTGCAATTCATTGTCGACAGTGGTAGCCAAAAAAACGTCATTTCAGCAGAGGTTGCGAAGCGATTGGCCCTACTGACTACATCACACCCATAGCCATACAATATCAGGTTGCTTCACCAAGCACGAGATCTTCGAGTTCGCCAGCAGTGTTGCCTTCCCTACAATGGCAAACCCTTCACAGATAAGGTACTATGTGATGTTACACCTTTGGATGTTTATGATGTATTATTAAGCGCTAGCCATACTTGTGGAGTCAACATGTTGTGTATGAGTCAAGGCCTCACGCCGTTATTGTTTCTTTGGGTAATTCATTATATAGGATACAGGAGATAGCCCCACCTACCGCTAGTTCTTTGATCATTGCTAAGAAAGGCAACAAGATCATCTCATAGACTAGGAAATTTATTTTCTGTCTGGTTCGCTCCCAAAGTAAGGTGAAGATGGTCACCACATCCATGACCCCCGCAAAGGTTTCCTCCACACAGCAGTAGCAACAAAGAGATATGGTCATGAACACCTTACAAAACCCATCAGAAGCTAAAACCACTTCAACATGGTCCTTACACGATTACCAAGGTTGTGGGAAACAATTATTTGGAGCACAACATTCCCTCGTTCCTTCGCTTGAACCAAGTGTTCAATGTGTACCGCCCTCGACCATGCTTCCCACCATTACTGGACACATCTGAGATTGTAGAACAGCTCACCAGGGACCAAGTTCAGCAGATGGAGGAACTGAACGCAATGGGGACCATTGCTTCCTAAGGGGGGGGAATGATCTAGGTGGATGTTGGTGGCCACCCACGTATCCCACTGGGACCCCCACAACTGTCTCTTTCAGTTTTTCAGTTTCTGTAATTTTAGCACAATTTATTATTTTTAGCAGTTTTTCTGGAGCCGTGTTGAGGCCCAAACGACACTTTTTGGGAAATCTGGGAGCAACATGGGTCCATCGGGTGATGTTGCTCTTCCTAAATTTGTAGTTCTTGGATAGATATTTCTAACGAGATATTTTTCATGTCAAATAGAGATCATATGCCAAAGTTACAACCCCAGGAAGTTGATGTACCAATTTACCCAAACGGGGCCCACAATTTGGTGTTTCATATTCTAGGGTTAGGTTTTTGGATGTTTAGGGTTTTCCATTGTTTCTCAACAATAAATAGGCCTTCGAGCCTCATTGTAACACAATTCAGAGGCATGTGGCCGCAAAATATCTTCTTAGAGATAAGCTACCATCACCCCAGCTGGTTTATTTCCATTTCTATTTGTAAGCATATTTCACTATTTTACAGTAATTAAATGAAGTATTATTTCCGCTGCATCTCTGTATTTATGGTTATCTCTGTAATTTGTTGCGTTCCTATTTAAATCCGGATCATGTATGCATTATATTTTTCTTATAGGAACTCCATAACTCATTATAGGAATGCTACCATGTTGTTGAAGATAATGGAGAAATGTATTTTAGGAGAAACTCGGTTCATTAGTTATGTGTATGCCTTAGATTAGGATTTAGTTCCTACTTCTTAGCTAGCTATTCTAACTTCCCTATATGTGTGTAGGCTATATATTCATGATTTGTAATGATGAGCATGTATAGCGTTCTACGAGAGGCAGTCTCCAGGGGAAGCCCTCACTTGAGAGTTGCTCAGTTTATTGAATAATATCTTTGTCTTCCATTTCTAACATGGTATCACAGCTTCAGGGTTCAGTGAGGGAAAGCGAGAATGCTTCGGTGACTGAGAGTGCATCGTGGTTGTAGTGTGGCCTTAGTGGTGGTGGCAGAGAACATTTTCGTTGCTTGATCAATGCGCATTTTGGCTCAAGAAGCGCGCTCTTCTCTGTTGACAAGCATCGTTCCTTGAGTGAAAAAAGTATTGTTTGACCTCCACTTAACACGATTTCTTGTAGCGTGGGCCATCATCACCGATTTGCATCGAAAAAAATTGTTTCTTCATTTGACCAAATTTCTGCAGTTTGATCGAATATTTGGCTGCATGGGGGTCAAATTCTGGCTGCATAGGGGTCAGATTTGTTGGATGGTGCCACAATAACCTTGGACCTGCAATGACTGAGTTAAAAGTCATGTGTGTAGCGGTGGCAGCTTGAGTCAAAGGCAGTGTGGTGAATCTATCTGCTTGATCCATCTGCTTGTTGTGGAGGCTACTAGGAGGCCGAGTGGTGGAGAAACGAAGGCAGAGACTGTAAGGTTGCAAGCGAATCAATCACATTCTCCTTGTGGATCGTGGTCAATCAGTGTGGAAGTGCAAGAGTTAAAGGAGTTTGTCGTAGTGGGAGGAACTGACAAGCTCAGATTTTCTCACAGCAAGCAGAGGGTGAAGAGAAGTATTCAACGGTTTTGTCATAGAAGAAATAACATGAATTTATGTTTGGTCATCATGTAGAGAGGGAGTATTGCGACGATCTATGTAATCTCAAAATTATTGAAACTAAAGAAAAATCTCTGTTGAATGTAGTTCGGCTAGAACTTGCTCTTAGTTCTCAAGGCTATGTTTTTCTTCATATTCGTGATAAATTATAAACTTACAACTTCTGATGTAGTAAGGCAAAGAGCCAAAAAGCCAATCATACATCTACTGAGTTGAGTTAAGCGAAGGTTAAAGAAGATCATTTAGGAAGATCGTGCAATATTTGTCGATGGTTCCTTTGTGCGTGAGGCCAAGAGAAAGGTATTGTTGGTATGTGATTGTTGTTTTTGTTGATCTACTTTTGAACCAAGGAAGGCCAAAAGTGAAAGGTAGACTATACTGAATTTGCCTTGTTGTTCGAGTGAATTTCGAAGGCCGTGCTTTTATTTTTATTCTTGGGGTTATAATAATTATTTGTTTGAAATTGTTTGTCGCATGTGATAAAGTTTTAATACATTAAAAAAAAGGAGTCATTTTTTAAAGAAATGAGGGTTTCTTAAAAAAAACCAAAGAGGGATCTTGGTTTTTTGCATCAAATAAAAGTAATTGTTATGTAATTAACAGAGCGCCTATTTTTTTTAGATTGCTCCTTGGATCTAGAGATAGGTCCATCTTTTAAAGTGTTGGAGGTCAAATTTTATATTTCTTGAGGGATACTTGTCAAGATGAATAACCAGATGGCAGAGGAATATATGAATGAGAGAAGTAAGCTCGATAAATCAAATTATGCGAATTCGAAACTTAAGTTTCAAACCCTGTTGGAGGGGAAAAACGCATGAGAAATTGCAACCGATGATGAGTTGAAGCTGACTGTAGCTACAGGCGTAACACTAGCAACAATCCTGGATTGGGAAAAGAGGGAGAAAAAAGCAAAAGTATTGTTAAAATTGTTAGTGAAGAATTGTATTACCCCTCACATTCGTGAATGAAAATCAACAGACACATCTAGAAAACCCTCAAGGACTTATACAACATCAAAAACACAAATCACTTATTGATTTTGAAAAGCAAGATTCTCACCATTAAAATGGAGGAGAATGAATGAGTGGTTGCGTTCATTTATCGAATCAAGGAGCTCAAAGATAAAATGGGCGACATAGGAGAGAGTGTCAAACACTGATCTAGTCACAATTACCATGAATGGTATGACTAATGACTATCAAATGTTTATCACAGGTTCAAATGCGAGAGAGAAAACCCCCAATTTCGAATAATTGACAGGAATCATGATGCAAGAGGAAGAGAGGCGGATGACCCTGAAACCCCAGAGTTTAGATCTTTCTCTAATGGCGAAGAAGAAGCCCTTCAGAGGGAAGGAAAATGTAGCATAGAAAGGCAGAAGTACACCACAGAGAAAACCACCTCAAGATATGTCCTCAAACAGAAGTGATTCAGGACCCAAATGTTTTTATTGTGGTAGAGTTGGTAACATAGCTAAAAAATGTTAGAAGAAGAAGTTTGATGAAGGTTGCCATAGACATAAGATACATGCAGGACACTTTGCTAATGAAGGTCAAAATCAGAATCTCAGATTGTTTGTATCTGATTCTGAATTTTCTATTGAGGATGATGAAGCAGAAACCTGGTTTGTGAAATCCAGAGCTTCCACTCACATGACAAGTAAGAGAGATTGGTTTGAGAATTTTAAAGAAACCTGCAGTTGTGCAAATATATACCTTGCTGATGATAGAGGGTACCAAATCAAATGGTATGGTAATGTTTGTGTCATTTTTCCTAATGGAATTTATACATATTCAAAATGTAATGTACGTACTTTAAATAAAAGAGAACCTGCTCTATGTTTCTATGATAATAGGTCGGAACCTTAAGGTAGATTTTTTTAAGTCTTAGTGTGTTATTAAAGATCTGTTGGATCGTACAAATCCAATTACATTAGGTATTCGAGTGGGAGGATAGTATAAGATGAATTTAAGAAGTGCACCACACCAAGCTTTGACCTTATTAGTTATGAGTGCAGAAGACTTATGGCATCAAAGATTCGGTCATCTCAATTTAAATGACCTGCCGCTACTTCAGAAATGAGGTATGGTCAATGGTATTCTTGCTTTAAATAATGTTCATGTTGATTGTGAAGCATGTTCTCTTGGGAATATGCATACATATGAGTTTCCCGCAAATTTAGATAGAAAGAAGAGAGATATACTAGAAATTGTGCACACTGATTTGTGTGGGCCGATGCAAACAATGTCATTAGGATGTGCCTATTATTTATTATTGTTTGTTTATGATTGCACGAGTTTTACTTGGGTATGTTTCCTCAGAAAGAAGAATCATACTTTTGAATATTTTAAATAGTTCAGAAGCATGATTGAAAAATAGACAGGAAAATTCATCAAAATTCTTTGCTCGGATCAAGTGGGAGAATACAATAAGGGTGGTTTCATTAAATATTGGAAGTACCATGGGATAGTTCATCAGTTCACAATTCCCCACACTCCTCAACAAAATGGGGTTGCAGAGATGAAGAACATAACCCTTGTGGAGTGTGCTCGAAGCATGTTAAAAGGTCAGAATCTGTCTAATGGATTTTGGGTAGAAGCAATAAATACTACAATATATTTGAATAATAGGAGTCCAACAAAAAACCTTTATTTTAAAACTCAATTCGAAGCTTTATTAGGCTTTAAGAATGTAATTAATCATTTAAGAGTTTTTCGCTCCAAAGCTTTTTCTCATGTTCCAAAAGAGGATAGGAAGAAACTAAATTGAAAGGCCATTAAACGCATTTTTGTTCGGTACTGCACAGAGTTTAAAGCTTATAAATTGTTTAATCCCTCTACTCATAAAGTGTTTGCAAGTAGAGATGTGGTATTCCATGAGTAGGTTAATGATGGAAACCATGAAAGAAGCAATGAAGATTGGCACATACCTTTTTTGGTGGAAGATGGAAGTGATGATAGGGACAACCATGAGAAGGAGCAAAATCAACAACAACAACAGTAGAAAAAGGAAGATGTGGATGGTACAGATGTAGGTAGCAGGCCAAGTCCACCTAGGGATGATCAGAACAAATTTGAAGCCAGTCAACCACTTAGGAGATCAGGTAGTCAAATTCAGTTGCCAACAAGATGTAAGGATCATGCTCTTATAACTAGTATGTTAAATGTTGTTGAACCCTCTAATTATAAAGAATCAAGTCAATATAGTGAATGGAGGGAAGTCATGGAAGAGGAATATGAGTCAATTCTTAAAAACAAAACCTTGGATCTAGTTGAATGACCTGAAGGAAAACAACCCATAGCTTGCAAATGGTTATACAAGCCTAAATTTAAAGCAGATGAGAGTATAGACGAATATAAAGTTAGGCTGGTTGCAAAGGGGTACTTGCAAAAAGAAGGCATACACTATGAGGAAACCTTCACCCCGGTAGCCTTATTAAACACAATCAAAATATTAATTGCTTTAGCTACCGAATGTGAAATCTGCATTCTTAAATGGGGAATTAAAAGAAGAAGTGTATTTAATGGAACCTGAAGGGTTTGTTAAACAAGTGGAGGAACATTTAGTCTGTAGACTGAAGAAAGCATTTTATGGACTAAAATAGGCTCCAAGGTAATGGTATGATAAAATCTAATAATTTTTCTTACAACATAGCTATAAAAGAAGCAAGAATGACCCTAATCTATATACTGTGTTTGATGAAAAGGGGAAAATTGTTTTGATATCTTTATATGTAGAGGATCTTATGATTACAAGAAATGATAATGGACTCATTAAAGAAATCAAAGAGTCGATGCCACAACTTTTTGAGATCAAAGACATCGAAGAGTTACACTATTGTTTGGGTCTTGAAGTCTGGAGGGATCATGGCAAGACTTTTATGTCTCAGGGAAAGTATGTGAGGACTCCGTTGAAAAAGTTTAGAATGGATCAGTGGGAAGAAATATCAGTGCCTTTATAGAAGAATACCAAACCTCAAATTAATGATGGTCCAAAGGAGGTTGATGCAACACTGTATAGATAGTTGGTTGGGAGTCTAATTTACTTGACTACAACTAGGTCGAATTTTGCTTTTGCAGTCAATGTATTGAGCGAATTCATGTCAATGCCTCTTGAAAATCATTGGACTGCAGCAAAAGGCATCTTAAGTTATCTTCAAGGAACCTTAGGCTTTGGTATTAAATATATTGATTTGTTTGATGTTAGATTGAAAGGTGTTTCAGACTCAGACTGGGCCAGAAATCTAGATGACCGATGATCCATAACAGGCTATGCATTCAACATTCAGTTCGAGGTCATTGCATGGAGCAGAAAGAAGCAGAACATTGTATCCTTGTCTTCAACAGAAACAGAGTATCAAGCAATGTGTGCAGCAACATGTGAGGTAGATTGGTTGAGGAGATTTCTTCAGGATGCTGGAGAAGAACAAAAATATGCAATTATTATCAGACGTGATAACCAGAGCTCAATCAAACTTGCAAATACTCGAGTGTTTCATAAAAACACAAAGCATATTGATACACATTTTCACTTTGTTAAGGAGAAGGTTCAGTCAAAGGAAATCCATATTGAATATTACAATACTTGTCACAATGCTACAAATATTTTTACTAAGCGTCTTGGAAGAATTATGTTTGATTTATTTAGGGAAATGTTAGGGGTTCTTGTGAACCCTTTCTCCATTAAGGGGGAGTGTTGAAGATAATGGAGAAATGTATTTTATGAGAGAGTTAGTTCCTTGGTTATGTGTATGCATCACATTAGGATTTAGTTCATACTTCGTAGGTAGTTTTTCTAACTTCTCTATATGTGTGTAAACTATATATTCATGATTTGTAATGATGAGCATGTAGAGAGTTCTGCCAGAGGCAATCTCCAGGTGAAGACCTCACCTGAGAGCTGCTCAGTTTATTGAATAGTATCTTTGTCTTCCATTTTTAAAACATATAGAATTAGATAATGTTACCCTAAATAATATATCTATATATATATATATATATATATATATATATATATATATATATATATATATATATATATATATATATATATTATAATTTTTTAAAGAAAATATTGTTAATTTTCTGATAGGTAAATTTTAGTGCTAATAATAGAAAATAATACTTTTGAAAAATACAATTCCATCTTTATAGAAAAAGAAATCCTTGTGTAAATTAAATTTAAATTTATCATTTTGAGTTAAAAGTTGAAGTAGAAAAGATTATTGATATTTCCATTTTTTAACAATAATTATAAATAATTGCTTTTAAGAAATTTTTTCTTTTCAAGTGTATTTAATTGATTTGCACTAAAAAAAAAATATGTTTAACTTTTCATGTGATTGAGTTATTTTTTTTTTGTTAAGCTTGGCAAGAATACATCACCCCAATGGGGAGAGCAATTAAAGCAATGACTTCACATCAAGGAGTGCTTTAAAAGAGCACCCTGTCGATCCAAAACCCAGTACATATGATTAAGTTATTAATTAATATAGATAAATAATTTTTTTATTATTTGATAATAAATCCAAAAAATTACTTTATTCGAAATTCATTTCAAATTGAATGTAAAACACGTGTACTTGGAAGGCAACATAGGAAGGAATTTCCTATACAAAAAGATAAAATAAAGAGGGAAATACTTGAATTAATTCATACTGGTGTATGTGAACCTACGAAAGCTAGATCTCTTGGTGGAGCAAGGTATTTTCTAATTTTGTTAATGATAAATCCAGGTATACATGGGTCTATTTCATAAAAAAGAACAATGATTTTTTTTAGTACTTTAAACAGTTCAAGAGTATGGTGGAAAAAAAACTTGTAAGTGCATCGGAATTATCATATCTGATTACGGGAGAGAATATTAATTAAGAGAATTCAATCAATATTGTAAAAAAAAAGAGATTTTACATCAATTTACAGTGCCACATACACCTCAACAAAATGGAGTTCCTAAGAGGAAAATCAAAACACTAGTATAATGTGCACATACTATGCTTCAAGGTAAAAATATTTCTAATGGTTTTTGAGCCGAAGCCATCAATACTATTGTTTATTTGAAAAATAGGAGTCGACCCAAAAGTTTAGAGCTTAAAACACATTTTGAAGCATTTTATGGGTATAAACAAAAAGTGAGTCATTTTAGGGTTTTTGGTTTCAAGTTGTTTGCTTATATTCCAAAAGATGAAAGAATAAAACTTTATGCAAAGTCAATTAAGTGCATGTTTATTTGTTACTGGGATGATAAAAAAGCATGCAGGTTGCTTGATCCTAGTTCCCACAGATTTCTTGCAAGTAGGGATGTGGTGTTTCATGAGAATGTAGATGAAGGTGATAAAATGAATAATACTGGTGTATGACATGATACTAATTATTATATCAAAAAATAGATACAAGTGTTGAACAAGAACGAGAACAGTACAGGTTCAATAACAAGGAGCATTAAGCAATCATGACACTCCAAGAAGAGGAGAGGAGACTCCGCAAAGAAGAAATAAAGATGAAAGCAGTAAAACTCAAAGAAGGTCATCACAACAAAGTTAGGTACCTCTAAGTTATAAATATTTTGCATTATTGTTTCTTTTTTATGAATGTTGTAGAACCTTCAAGTTATGAAGAAGCTAAAGAATATGAAAAATGGAGAGATGCAATGAATGAAGAATATAACTCTATAACGAATAATGACACATGGGAATTAACAGAATTTCCCAAAGTTTAATGATGATGGAAGTATTGATAAGTATAAGACTAGATTGGTTGCAAAAGGATATTCACAAAAAAGGGAATTGATTATGAAGATACTTTTGCAAATGTAGCTAAGTTGAACATAATTAGAATCATGATTTCATTAGCTAAAAAACATAATTGGAAAATGCATGGGTTGGATGTGAAATATGCATTTTTTAATGTTGAAGTAAAACAAGACGTTTATTTGGTTCAACCTGAATGGTTTGTAAAAAAGGGATGGGAGCATCTTCTTTACAGGTTAAAGAAATATTTATATGGTTTGAAACAGGTACTAAGATCTTGGTATGCAAAAATTGGTTCTTTCTTTTATGAGAAACAAAAATGATCCTAACTTATACATCAAGAAAGATGAAGATGAGGGTGTTTCCTTGATATCTATACATGTTGATGATCTTATCATAACAAGAAATTGATCAAATTTGATTAAAGAAATTAAAAGTTAGCTGTCACAGGTATTTGAGATGAAGGACCTTGGTGAACTACGTTATTGTTGAGGTCTTGAAGTTTGGAGGGAACCTCACAATACATTAATCACACAAAGCAAATAAACAAGGGAAATCCTTAAAATGTTCAATATGATTGAATGCAAGGCGGTATCTACTCCTTTAGAACATAATGACAAATTTTACAGTGATGATGGAATCAAAGAGGTGAATGGAACCTTGTATCATCAACTCGAGGGAAGTCTGAATTACATCACCACTATGAGGCCAGATATAGCATATTCTATTAGAATACATAGTCGGTTCATGGCTAGGCCTTGTGAAAGGAACTAGAAAGCAGCAAAGAATGTCCTTTGATATCTGAAAGGAACAATTAATTTTTGTTTTATGTATATTGATGAATTTGACGTTGAGTTGGCAGGTTATTTTGATTCTGACTGGGCTAGAAATATACCACTAGATATGTGTTCAATATAGGTTCTGGACCAATATCATGGAGGAGTAAGAAATAGGCAATTGTTTCCTTGTCATCCACAGAAGCTAAGTATAAAGCATTATGAAATGGTACATGTGAAGCAATATGGCCTAGAAGGATACCTGAAAATATTGGAGAAACACAACAAACACCTATAGTAATTAGAAGTGACAATCGAACCACTATCAAATTAACAAACACTCTTATATATCATTCAAAGACAGAGCATATTGAGGCACAACGTCATTCTGTACAATAAAAAAGCAAATCAAAAGAAAGTGCCTTTATCATATTGTAATAAAAAAGAAAATGTCATTAACAAATTCCCCGAGCCTACTTGAAATTTGTAGAAGTTGTGTGTTAGTAAAAATTCCAAATTATGTTGTAAGCCTAATTCATACTTAGACGGGCACAAAAGTGAACATGTAAGTCGTTATTATGGAGCGGTGTGAGAAAACGACACCGATCACTATTCGTGATCGACGGTAGATAATTCATAATTTATAATCGACAAGGTAATCGGCGGAGTCGAAATTCAGTCTGCATCTCATTCATGAATAGATCAAGCACCCAAAAACTGACTTACCTGATGAAGAGTAACAACTACGTGTCCTCGAGTTAATAAAATTTGTAAGTGCGTAACATGGGGTCATGGTCGTTCAGGGGCCATGATTTTTCTTGGATGACGTTGAGTGGTCATTGCCTGAAAGTCAGTTCGCAGGAGAATCTCCCTATATCGTCACATGCTATTTGACATGCCATGTAAGGGAATAATACATAGGAATTGGGAATTTTGCATTCTTTCACGATCGTTAATTCAAAGCAAATTCTAAATCAAAACTAAGCCTCACATCAATGATCCTACGAAGAAAATCGTCTTTATCCATCCAAACACAAAATTCCTCCACTTTCTTTAAAGGTCAAATTGCGTTGATTATCTTGCAACTAAGTGAAAATCTAATCTTTTGTCAGCCCTAACTTAAGTCTGCTTTAATTTTCTTTATACATAAAAATGCTTATATAATCAAACCAGTTCCTTTTGACCAAACACAAAATTTTCCAAATTAATAAGTTATTTTGCACGCAGATTGCAACCGATATCTCCAGCTTCACACGCAACGGGAGATACAATGTCGTAACCATAGATACGGCTCTGCCCGAAAAAAAGGCGTTCTATGATTAGTAACTGTTCTTCGTCCATACCTTTTGCAAATGTTTTGGAATTTTGAATTAATATTATTTTGGTGTATCGAATTCATAGAATAAACTGCTTTTTCAAATTGGTTTTTACACGATCCGATTAAATTTAATGAAAATCTTACATAATTTTTGTAAAATTTTAGTTTAAATTATTTAATCCGCATAATTTTAGTGTTTTATGTATTCAAAAATATAATTTAAATAATAAAATATTTGAAAAGATAATAACATTTCTAAAATGTATATGATAATTATTAGTAACAAGTGAATCACCTCATGGAAGTGATTTTGATATTTTGAATTATTTTGAGAGAGGGTTTTTTTTTGTCTGAAATTTGGGATCTACTGCAATGGCGTTTGTGCAAGAGTATTCTGATCATGATATTGTATTTCGAAAGCTGAAGGCGAAGTTTGAAAACAAGATGTGTTTTGATTGCATCGCTAAAAGCCTAAGTTGGACGTCCGTGACATATGGAGTATTCATTTGTCTTGATCATTCAACAATGCATTAGAGTCTTGGTGTTCATGTCAGGTTTGTGAGGCCTCTTGTGGCGATTACTGCTTCCAACGCTCTACAGACTGAGGAAGGGAGCTTCCAAGGATCAGATCGAAGCCCTCATGCAGTCGGGTGAATAGATCTCGGGCTATGGATAGTGCTAAGGTCTAGATCTGAAATCAGATGTCTTATATGCCGCAGATTGTTCTCTCCACAGGACTGACACAGCTAGGTTTTTCAAATCCTGGCCGATCCACAGCTCCGCTCATTGGAGCGAGATAGAGATAGGCTGCATTAGAACAGGGTATGAGGGATAGCCTCGGACGAACATGAGCATGTACCCAACGACAATCAAAGGGGTGGCGGTAGACCTTGACATTTCATTAATCCCGCATCTTGGTGGAAGGAAGCTTGGAGCTGAGGCCAAGTTTTTCTCCATAGATCTGATTCAATTTGGTTTTGGCTGGATCTGGAACATGGGAAAGACATGGATCTCATTGAGAAGATAATCTTCAGAATCGAAAGGACTAACAATGTAGAACAAGAGAAGCGAGCTAGGGCTTTGATAGATGGACGGGAGCGCCTTTGGCTGGCTGCGCCATCAAAGATGGCTGACTCCGTATTCAAGAAGCTGGGGCTATCGAATGCAAAGATCATTCTCAATCTCTACAAGGCCATTGGGGCAGAAACAGTTGAAGCCACTTTAGCAGGTAAGGAAGTCCTCCAGACTGGATCCCGGCACCAGATCGTCAGTCCTAGATCTGTCGGGACAGAAGCCGATCGCTTTCAAATCCTCGTCAGAACGCCCATGGGGAATACAACTTTGATCTGGATTTATGCTACAGATAGTGTAATAAATCTGAAAAACAACATAGCGAACCAGATTGGCTATCCAAAAAGTAAGCAACTCCTAGTAACGGGGGCAGATCACTACAGGACTATAGAACCTTGAAGGATTACAACATCAAGCCAGGATCTACAATCATTCTCAATATGAGACTACGAGGAGGTGCAACAACCAGCAAATCAATAGAAAGAGGCAGTATCACAACCCAGATCAACACCAGCGATACAAAAGCGAACGAGCGTCTTACAAGCATATTTTACAATGTGGGAAAGCTCCTCCGATAGTTCCAAAGCATGCTGGAATAGAACCAAGTCCATACATAGTGGAGCAACTACAGCATACACTAGAACTAACAATCGATATAGTAGAAGTAGAGAAGGTATGTAACAACTATGAAAAGCAAGCCATCATCTGCCGTTTTAATGGTTTTTGGCCCAAACCCTTCGATCTGTTTCATTGGATACTCACAAAATGGTCTTTGGACTGTGATATCCACCTCTGTTCAAAAGGGTTTTTTATAGTTAAATTCCAATCACCAAAAGTTAGAAAGCTCGTGATTCAGCAAGGACCGTGGTTCTGGGTCTCTTCGGGTCTCTTTATTACTCCATGGTTCCAGGATTTTGATGCAAACACTTTTGTTGTTTCTCAGATCCCTGTATGGGTACGTCTTCATAATCTCTCTATCCATTTCTGGGACCAAAAGGTACTTGCATGCATAGGCAACTCCATAGGAAGATTTATCAAAATGGATACACAAAGAATCGACGAAATTTTTTTCACTTTCACATGCATATGTGTGGAAGTAGACCTCGGTAAAGGATTACCGGGAAACATAAAACTGAAACACAAAGACCACAGCTGGTTGCAGTCATTAGACTATGAAAACACAACTTTCAGATGCAGAATATGTCGGCAAACTGGACATCTACAAAATGCTGTCCAGAATACAAAAAGAACAGCCGCAAAAAAAAAAAAAAACAGGCAACCATCAAAAGGGATGAAAATTCTCCTATTCAGATTCAGAAGAGGAAGAAGATAATGAGGAGGAAGAATCCACCCCAAATGAAAGCAACCAAATAGAAACTCAGAAGATTTCCCCACAAGAACCTATGGAATCACAATCGGGAAAGAACTCAAATTCAATGGAAATCAGTGGAACCAAAAGGCAGCACTCATCAGACACCTCTGATTCAGACAAGGAAAATCCTCGACCCGGCAAAGAAAATCCACTTCAACTTGTTCCCATAATTCCATCCCAAGGAGAATGGTGAAAAGTTGAGAAGAAAAAGGGGAGGAAGTCATGATTTCTCCCAATATTCTTTTGTTCCCGTTGTGGTCGTTTCTCATACTTTTTGTTTCTGTTTTTATTTTTTAAGCTCTTCACCTGGATGGGCAATGGCCTGAGAATTCCTTATATGAGGAGGCCGTGTATCTATTCAGTGGACTTTCCTTCATGTTTAGCTGGACAAGGCTGAGGTTTCTCATCCAGTGAGCTCTATGATTCACAAATTATAGAGAAAAATGAATGCTGTGGCATATACTATGTAACTTTTTATCCTGTTAATAAAAGGTTCAATTTTTCCTTTTGGAAAAAAAAACAAAACATCTAAAAAATAAATTCCATATAAATTTTTAAAAAGTGAGATTAAATTATCTAATTTACATAATTCTATTGCCTTAGGGGTTTTCAAAGCTGTTGAATCCATTTATGTTTTAAAAATATATTTTAAAGAACAAAAAAAAACTTGAAATTGTATCAGAAAGTTTTGAAAAATTCCGATGAAAAAATCTATTTTATCTATAAATTAAATTAAAACTATTATTTAATATTTTTCTATTTTATATATATTATATATAGTTTATATTTATTAAAATGTAAAATATATGATTTATTTATGTAAAACGTTCCAGCATTCGATAACATTAAAATTCCAACTTTTATATATATTATATATTATTAACCATTGATACGATGAAGCACTATTGTTTTATTTCGACAGCCATTTCTAGGAACACAAATCTGCAATTTTTTTTGAAACATATTACAATAATAAAATTTAGTGCAGGTTGCCAAATTTGGAGGAGGAATAATTGTGATGAGATGTTCATATGAGCTGAACAATGCGGCATACAATAACTTGGAGAAGATCGATGAAAGATTGAGGCGGATTAAAGATTAGGCAGATTTGAGGAAATTGGGGAAGGAGTTGTCTTATGATTTTTTGGAGTCTTAGGGGTTAGAATTTGGCTGAAAAAAATTGAGGTGAAATTTTGATTTCTGTTTTTTAAACTAGTTTTTCATTGTATATATGGATTCAGCACCGTGTAAAACCGCTAAAGCACTTCTATTGTGCAGGTGTTACCCATCAAACTTGTGATTTCAATGAATTCCTGCCAGATTTTATAGAAATTAGACAGAAAAAATCTACCGAAAAAGCTTTCAAAAAATTGCACCGCAAATCCGTTGTCACAAGTATTTGAGATGAAAAACATTGGTCGTACAAAATAACCTGTCTATCCAAAACGAAGTAAATCATATAATTAAGTTATTAATTAATGTAGATAAATAATTTTTTTATTAATTGATAATAAATAAATACATTTATTCAAAATTTATTTCATAACAACCAAAAATGATTAAAAAAATAATTTCATATGGACGTGTTGTGCTCTACAACAACCCCCCATTTCATATCATCTTTACTTATAAATATTAACGTATGAAATGGGTCCGTTTAAAATTTAATTGGTATCAATACTTTTATTGTTCAAAAGAGGTCTGATAATCAAATGAATTCATTTCATAAAACCCCTTTTTGAAAAAACCCTTTGAAAAAATAATGGCAAATCTTTGTCATTGCGATAAAGCGATTGCAAGATCGCATATCGCAATGACGTAAGAAATGTAAATAAGTGGCACATTGATTACCTCCCGATGCGATATCGCAATCGGCGATGGGCAACACTCCATACACATCTTAAAAACGCACATAACATAAGCTCCGACGCGACGCGATATCGACGATCGGCTATCGGCGATACTCCATATGCGGTCAAGGCAGATTAAGTCATTTAGTCCGATCCGATGCCATTGCGCAATCGGCAGTCGGCAACATCCCATGCACATTAATAAGGCGCCCAGGTCTTACCCCCGATGCGATGCGATATCGACAATCGGGAAATCGGCAAATCACTCTAAATGCACCTTGTCATATTTCTTCGCACTAATCCGATGCGACGTCGCAATCGGCGTTCGGGAGGATCCTATGCTTATGATTATATAACACCTATTCTCCTAAAGCGATGCGATATCGCTATCGGCGATCAGAATTTCAAAAGGCATAGCTTGAAGATCTAAAGTATTATTGATATCCGATCAATAAAGCGCGGATTTCGAAAAAATCCGTTAAATAGAGGGATAAGGTGATGTATTTATATTTAAAGTTTTGCCCCTTCGATTAACGATCACCTGCGCTCAACCGCCAAAATATCCATTGCACGCTTAAGGGAGTCATTCAACCAGATAATGGTGTAATAAGCATTTAAGGAATAGCAGGCCTTAAACGGCCATTTAATATATCTGTAATATCTGCTCATTGATTGGATCCGCAGCCATTTTTGAGAGTTAATCTCTCAGCACGCTTCGATTGATATATCTCTCCCACCATAATTCCTCATTATTATATTTCTATGTTACGGTTTTTCTTGCCTTTGTGCAGAATTCATCTTCTAACAGAAGCCTGAGCATGATGGGAAAGAAATCTAAGAAGACCGCGGGTTCCGCTGCTACATCAGTTGCAGGACAAGCTGCCACAGATAAAAAGAAGGGCTTAATATCAGACACTACATGCACGGGTCTTACCAGAGCTACATGGCAAGGCATGCATAATTTGATTGAAGCCGAACAACTAGAAAAGGCAGTGATGGAAGCTACTGCGGATCCTACTCGCAAGAATAATTCCACTCTCAAAACTTAGCTGACTCTTTCCTTCACAGGATAGCGGCCAGAGAACAGATTCTCCCCTACACAGACGTCATGCGATGGGCAATTGAGGAAATTCCAATCCTCGATAGAACTTTTTGCACCATAGATGGGAGGATTTTTGGATCGTTCAAGCCATAGCATCTAAGGCAAATGTATCATTTGCCTGAGCCAGAGAAAGTGTATAACAAAACGTTCCTGGAGAAATTTGCAGCTGATAATGAAGTGGAATCCGAACCCATCCGAGATTGGAGGCAGAATCCAGCTAAACACAAGCACGAATCTTCCGGTAAGTACTCAGTCGATTCTTTGGCTTCTCCCTATTGTTATGCGGGGATAATGATGTGTAGGCTATGGGGATTACATGACTCCGCTAACTTTACCATAGAGATGTTTCCTCTAATGGAAGTAGTAGTAAACATCATAATTATGGATTGGGCTACTATTCTCTCTGATAAGCTAGCCGTAGTTGTTCGTGATTTTAGAAAAGGTTTTGTTGTTACTGAAAGGAAAATTCCCCCGTTTTATTACAATGCATATATTTTAGATACGTTATGTTTCAATTCTGAGTTTCCCGTCCTCGGTTGGAGGTGGACTGCCCAAGACCCCTCACCCATTCATATATATCACCAGAAATTGTGGAAATCCTCTTACAAGGACCATTTGTATCAAATCTGCAATGGCTTTATGGTTCTCATTCATTATTCTATTTTTGATAAGCCCATTCCCAGAATCTCCTACCTAGCTTCCTTCAATTTACCGGTGGTAGCAAGTTGGTTTGGAGAAGAGAGATTTACCTACATTAGGGTTTTTGGCAGCCAAGCCAATCCGCATGTTCTCCCTTTGTATATTCCAGATAAACTGCTAGCAAGA
The DNA here is from genome assembly GCA_031772625.1 of Pinus tabuliformis. NCBI lineage: Eukaryota > Viridiplantae > Streptophyta > Pinopsida > Pinales > Pinaceae > Pinus > Pinus tabuliformis. Next base: position 503,468,119 of record CM062808.1, read on the forward strand.
GAAGTCTCCTATCAAATTATGGCAGAGAGTACTACACAAACTCTCAAGAAATAAAAGAAGAGGGGCTGGCCCTCTTTTCCCTTGAGAATTGGTGTATATACTCTGCATGATCTCAAACACGCAGAAAAGGAAGCCACAAAGATTCAGTCCTTAACCTTGGCCACTATCCCGAATAGGCTATATGATCCAAACAATCACGCCTATACTGCATTAGAACAGGCCAAATTAACAAAATGTGACCATCAAGAAGATTGGTTTGACGACCTATTTGTTTCAAACGAAACAATAGGTCAAGCTAGAGAACTTGCTCGATTGAAATATAATGATGAAGGGGTAACTGAGTTCAATAAACTTAAGGAACAGAGGTTGCAAACTCTGCCTCTAGATTTGCTGGCAACAACCCCAGCGACGTCTTCAAGCGAGCCTGGTCGGCAATAGTCAAGCCAGCCTCCTGTTATAACGGAAAATCAGAAGAAGCAACAGGAAGAAAGGCAGAGAAAAGAACAAGTGGAAAGGCAAAGGAAAGAACAAGCAGAAAAACAACAGAGGCAGAAAAAGGAACAAGAAGAAAAACAGAGGAGAGAGCAAGAAGAGCAGCAGAGGAAAGAGCAAGAAGAGCAGCAGAAACAAACCACCGATGTCAATGTGGACACTACCATAGACCCCGAACTATTTCAAGAATGGCAGCAATTTCATTCCATCATCAGTGGATTGGAATGTTCAAAAGATGGGGACACTTCCAAGACAAATGATACGCAGGACATCACTTCTCCTCAGGTTCTAAGTGGAACCAGCGGCCCACCCATTTCCCAGGATGTTGAGGTAATTCCTAAAGACCCTTCTGATCAAATTGCTCTCCAAGTAGAAGATATTCCTCCCTTGGATGTTTTCTACAGCCCAAGGCATAGAGCAGTTGTGAAGCGATCAAGGAAAAGACGAAGGATTGATCAACCTTCTATCTTTCCAGAGCAAACAGTCACGGGTAATGTAGTATGGAAGGAGGAATTGGACCCCTCCGATGACCTAACAAAGCTGTCACAGTATGTAGGTGCTTATTCTGCAGTGACTATTGATAAGGCATCAGAGGTGAGTCTTCTACTGAAGACTAAAGATCAAGAAATTTTTGCACTACAGGCAGAGGTGACCGAGGCAAAACAGAGGGCAGCGCAAGCAGAGGAGCAGTTGCTGGTACAACAACAAATGAATGATCAATTAACCCGGCAATTGCAGGAAGAGAGGCAGAGGATCGACCAAAGCACGATCCAGAAACAAAAGGAGTTATCGGAGGCATTAGCATAGTTGAGGACAACAAATGAGCTGATGATGAAAACGAAGGAAGAGCAAATAGCTCAATTATCATCACGGCTCGAAGTCATAAAAGGCACCCAAAAGGTGGAGGATTTCAGAGCATAGGCATCGCAAATAAACAGTGCTTTAATATCACAGATTAGACTCCTGTGTAATGAACTCACTGAGGCAGAACCATTGTGCGAGTTAACTACATCCATTAATCAGTAGGTAGATAAGGCCAGAAATGAGTTGGACCTGGCCGATGAGATCATAAGTGGATATCTTGACTGGCAAGATTCTGATGTGGGAAAAGCAGTGAAGTTGCCTAGAATCCAAGAAACATATAAGGACATACTCTTTACAGAATGGCACACTCAAGTGATGAAAGCAGAAAGGGCGGCTTCAAGATGTAAATTAACTGCAAGCAATATGATTGATCTAATCAACAACACCCTCTACCTGGCAAACATGATCTCCCAGTGTACACCTGGAAGAATAACAACAACAAATGTGATTGAGCAAACAAGTTATCCTGACTTAGAGGAGAAGGGGAGATTAATCGCTGGGGTTAACACTTTGACTTTCGATGCATATTGGCTCTTTCTGATCAAGCCACACACACAAAGGTCTGCCCTCAAGTGTTTAACTGATGCACTCGGGTGTATAATTCCCAATATTCAAGATGCCACATACACTGCTCAGCTCAGTTCGTGCCTCAACAAACCACCTGAAGTAGAGCCAATGCTTGCGACAAGTCAGCTCAAGTTTAAAGGCAAAGAGCCTACCTGATGAATCATTGCCGCCGATTGCCAGATCGCTCCAGGAAATAGGATCAATATTTATTGATACCAATTATGCAGGATTTCTGTTTATTAGATATTTAGATTAGCTTAATATTTATAGACCCTTTCATTGTTTGGGAAAGGGTTGTAAAATTTTGTAATAGACTTAAAGACTGAAGTTTGCACTACTGTGCTTCAGCCTATATTCTTTTATGAAACTCAACCAATCGTTCTTAATTTGACAAGGAAGTTTCTTTATGCAATTGCGCACTACTGTCTTTTGTTGGGGATGTTATCTGAGTCGAAGGAAGAACTGTGACATAGCGATTGATATATGGGAGTGTTAAGCAGCTTATATGGTACTTTTATATGTATCTGTATTCATTCCTTTTATATGAATTGTTGTGTAATTATTCTTGCTATTGTTGAATGCATGTATGTGCTGTAACAACAAATCTCTATCTCATTCCACTATTGGATGTTTTGCGATATGCCTTTTCCTTTAATCATGCATGTAACAATGATATAAATGATAAAGTGTGGTAATTTCGCTGTTATCGCTTTGCGTAAATATTTATGCACAACAGTCTTAAATGATTTAATATCTATGTTTTAGAGATGGAGTCATCTATATGCCTATCTTAAAGCACCGATCATCAAACGCTACGCTTTAGAAAATCGATAAGTTCCCGGGATAGATCATAGCTATTATATTTTGCTGATAGTTTTAGTTATTCGCTTATCGCCAGCATATTCTATAAGTCATTCATCCATCCCGTTTTATCTTTAATTTTTGGGAAACTGGTCCCATTATCCCCAGTCGGAGCCACTATTCCAAACGGAAAAGGAGCTATATGAAGGTCCGGACCGGGTGGTTTCCCCTATGTTGTTGTAGCGATTTTCGAGGCATCAATATAATTGGCGCTAGAAGGAGGGCCTCAACTGTGAATGGCACATAAGTCCAAACCTATAAGCCATTGTAAGAGTAATTCTCCCTCCGTATCCCCTCGATCTTCCCATTTGCATACTGGTTCGCCGGTATCCAAACAAGGAGAAGGGGAATCAACTACCACTGCTGAAACCCATCATACCCCAGAACAATTAAGTCTTGAATCACCTGAAGTCCAGTCTCTAATCCATAAACTTCAGAGCTTCTCGATTTCACCACAGAAATCTGAGGTATCACAAAGTAGTGCGACTTCGCAGTTCAATCTAACTCACCCTCTCACCAGACTTCAGAGCAAAAAACTCGGTATTGAACCCACTGAGTTCCCTTTACCCAAAAGGAAAAAGGCGAAGAAAATTACTGAAGGATCTGATAGTGAAGAGCTTTCATCCACATCCTCCATTGCATCTTCCCCTCTGCAAAGTCAACCATCCACTCCCCCATTACAAATTGTCGTTCATCAGGGATTAGAAGCCTCAACATCCCAACCTGTTCACTCCTCATCATTAATTCCTTCCCATACATCTGGAATTCCAACAGTAGTATCAACCACTGTTGTTATTATAATGGCAGACCCATGGACTAGGCCAGGTGCAGTCAACATGCCTGCACCATTGCATCCTCTACCAGATGCTCCTGAAAAATGGCTACCTAAATTCAACCCAGATGATGGGACCCAAGCTGAAGAACACATTAATAATTTTATGTTAGCTGTTAACTTGAAAGGAGTGACAGAACAAGATGTCGTTGTAAGACTCTTCCCTTACACCATGCAAGGATCAGCAGGATCCTGGTATTTTTCCCTACCCTCTGGTTCAATTACCAGTTGGAACACTTGCCAAGAGCAGTTTCTTATCAAATATGGAGATGATAGGTCCTTAGCTACTTTAATAAACGAACTCTCCAATCTGAGAATAGAGCATAGGGAACCGATAAAGGAATTTAACGCTAGATTTAATAAACTCCTGAATAAAATCCCTACAGCTTCCAAACCAAGTGAACAAATTCGAAGCGAATGGTATATTACCGCCCTACCTGCCAACGTAGCCATTTTTGTAGACAGGGTCGGGAAACCTACCTTAGCTGAAAACATGAGAGAAGCACTTGTTGTGGAAAAGCGCATCAATGCTCTAGAGAAGAAAGCTGCTTTGGAAGACAGAAAAGCCAAAAAAGTCTCATTTAAAGAGGATTCCAAGAAGAAAACCCCAAAGGACCCATACGACATGGAGGGTTTACAAAAAGTCCTGAAAACTTTTTCTAACGAAATGGTTGAAATAAAGAAGCAGGTAGCCGAAACCTCAAACAAAAGACCATTTAGGACTTATAAGAAAACTAAAACAAAGCCACCGAATGTCATATCTAACGCAGATTCAGAGCAAGAAGAAGAGGAAGAGGAAACAACCTCACAAACTGATGATGAAGAAGAAGTAGTTGAATGCCACGGAATGTGGGATTTTATACTCCCTAACTCTGATACCGATAACGAAGAAGAAGCTTTCCCGGTTACTACAAGAAGTAAAGGTACTTCTGAACCTGCCCAGGCAACTTCAAAGAAAAGGAGTGCAGGTGCTACCACAACAAAGGAAAAAGTTCCTCCTAAGAAGTCGCCTGTAGTAGTTCCCCAAAACCAGCCTTCAAATTCTAATTCTCCTTCAACATCCAAAACATTAGTGGTATCCGATTCAATGGAATATAACATTGTTGATGACATGAAGAAAACTAAAGCAAACATAACTATGTTTGAGCTTAGTAAATTAAAGCATCAACAAAAACTACTTCTCAAAGAATTGAATGGTGTTCCCTCTACACCCCTTCCCAGTGCAAAAGCTGCTAATGGTTCAGGCCAACCTCCTCCAGGTATGGTTGAAGCTACCGATTCATTTCTAATTGGAGATAGATCGAATTCTCATACTCCACCCTTCCTGCTGACCTATGAGATTTATAACAAAAACCTCCACAACTGTTTAATTGATTAAGGGGCATCATCTAACATAATGCCAGCTTCACTTTGCTCTAAACTGAATATTGAACCCCAGAAATCCGCTATTCATATTGTATAGTTGGACAGGACCAAAGTGCAGGTTGTGAGAGAAATTAATTCCGTAACTATCAGGTTGTCTGCCGATCCCAGAATTGTACAGAGGATTGACATCTTAATAGCTGACATACCTGAATTCTACGGTTTAATTTTGAGTAGGGATTGGTCCGAAAAATTTCATGGGTATATTTCCACAGATTGGTCACATATGTGGCTTCCCTACAAGGGAAAGCCAAATCAAATAAGGATCGATCGAGAGAAGCACATGACCCACACAGTTACTGAATTTGAGCAAGAAAACCAACATGTAGCGTTCAACAACAACATTTTGGGTAATTACTCGTCAGAATCATTCTTTGGCAACTTTGTTGCCCAACCATCTCCTTTTTCAGTTAATCATTTTACATCTCATATTGAAAATTTTTCACAAACTGATAAGTCTAGATGTTTTAATGATGCCGAGGAAAATGTAAATATTTTTGTTAATACTCCTTTATTTTGGTCTTTATATTTTGATGGCTCTAAGTCCAGCGAAGGCTCAGGAGCAGGTTGCATTTTGGTTAGTCCGCAAGGAGAAAAGACAATGTTGTCTTGTAGGTTAGAATTTGATTGCACTAAAAACACAGCCGAATATGAAGCTTTAGTCCAGGGATTATATAAAGCAATCGGCCTTAAAGTGCAATATCTAAAAGTATTCGACGATTCGGAAATTATTTTTAAACAGGTGAGGAATGCAATTCATTGTCTTTCAAATCACCTCAAGCATTATCAATCGCTAATACAGGATCTTACCTCACACTTTTCAGCATTTAACATTTCCTCCATTCCCAGGTCGCAAAACTCGGCAGCCGACCTACTATCCAATGTAGCTTCCAAGCTTCTACCTTCTGAAGACTACAGCCTTGATAGATTTTCCGTAGAATTACTTTTTAGGCCTTCAATTCCCGACAATGTCACTAATTGGAGAGTATTTAACCATGATGAAGATATTTTGCAATTTCTAACTTCTGAAAGGTCCTATGACAATCAAATTATTGAGGAAAATGACCATGATCTACAGATGAAAGAAACACCTCAGGAAAATTCAATTCCTAAACTAGTGGTAAAGCTCGAAGATCTTTATTATATCAAAGACAGGTTTAAACTTGTAATTAATGCAAAGCTTCAAAGTTCTACCCTTAGGTTTGAATTGATAAATCTAGGTACTGACCATGCTCCTCAAAACATCAATTTAGGATTAGGACTTTCCTTGGAAGAGAAGGAGGCATTCATCAAACTGTTAAGAAAAAACAAACAGGTCTTTGCTTGGAAGTATGATGATTTGAAGACGTATGATACATCTATTATCCAGCATACCATTCCTATGCTTCCTGATCAGAAACCAATTCAGCAGAAGTTAAGAAAAATACATCCAAATTTAGAGAGCCAGATAAAGTCGGAACTTAACAAGCTCTTGAAAGCCAAGATTATTTTCCCTGTCCGACACTCAAACTGGGTCTCTAATATGGTGCCAGTCAGAAAGAAAAATGGCGACATTCGAATTTGTATTGATTTCAGGAACCTGAACAAAGCGAGCTTGAAAGATAACTTCCCATTACCTACTATGGAGCAAATACTCCAATCAGTAGCAGGCTCTGAATTGATGTCCTTTCTTGATGGATTCTCAGGATATAACCAAGTTCTGGTTCATCCTGATGACCAACTTAAAACCACATTCAGAACAAAATGGGGAACATATGCATATCAGAAAATGCCTTTCGGACTTATAAATGCTGGAGCGACATTCCAGAGAGCTATGGATATAGCCTTTAGAGGGATGATTAATCGAACAGTAGTCATTTATCTAGACCATATTACTGTATTTTCTAAGAAGAGGTATAATCATTTGCATGACTTAAAGCAAATATTTCAGCGATGCAAAAGATATGGTATTTCTCTGAACCCAAAAAAGTCTTTCTTTGCTCTTGATCAAGGAAAACTCGTAGGCTTTATTGTGTCCAAAGATGGCATTTATATCGATCCTGATCGGATCAAGGAAATTTCTGAAATCCCTTTTCCACACAATAAAAAGACGATGCAGTCATTTTTAGGCCAGATCAATTTTGTTAAACGATTTGTTCCAGATTTTTCTCAAATTATATTACCACTTCAGACAATGATCAAGAAGAATTCAGTCTTCAAGTGGGGATCAGAAGAAAAGCAAGCTTTTGATGTAATCAAGCAATCAATAATCAATGCCCCAGCCTTGAATACTCCAAATTTTTCTAATCATTTTACATTGTATACCATTGCATCCGATGTGTCTTATGCTGCAGTTCTCACGCAGCCAAATGCTCACAATTTGGAAGCACCCATATCATTCTTCAGCTCAAATCTTCAGGGTGCCGAATTAAATTACTCTGATGTAGAAAAACAAGCCTTTGTTGTATTTAAAGCGGTCAAACATTATAGACCCTTCCTTTTAAAAACCCATACAAAAGTAATAGTTCCTTTCCCGGCAGTTAGGCAACTATTAATCCAAAAAGAGCTGGGTGAAAAAAGGGCAAATTGGGTCACAGCACTTCAAGAATATGACTTAGAAATTAAGCCAGCAAAGATTGTTAGGGGCCAAGGTTTTTGCAGGATATTGGCAGGAGCATCCAACATTCCAGAGTCAAGCGATACAGATCAAACTCAAGAAATTAATCAGATAAGTGTTACTGATTCTGGATCTCAATATGCAGATTTAATCTTTTATTTAAAGAATGGTTATGCACCTCCGAATTTGTCTTACAAAAACAAAAAGGCCATTAGATTAAAAGCGAAGAATTTTACAATCATTGATGACGTGCTTTTTAGGCAGAATTATGACTCTATCTTGTTAAGATGCCTTGAGAAACGTGAAGCTCAAAAGGTTTTGCTGGAATTACATGATGGACCAACAGGAGGACATTTCGGAGCTGACACAACAACTCACAAAATTATTCATGCTGGTTACTATTGGCCTACTTTGTTTAAAGATGCTCACGAGTACGTAAGGAAATGTCTAAATTGTCAAACTGCTAGCGGAAGACAACGTAGATCAGCTTTCCCTCTGCAACCAATCAACATTGAGCAACCATTTGAGCAATGGGGATTGGATATCATTGGGGAGATTACTCCAACATCTTCCAAACAGCATAAGTATATCCTTACTGCTACTGATTACTTTACAAAGTGGGTTGAGTCAATCCCTTTAAAGACAGCAAATTCTGAAGCAATCATTGAATTCATAGACCAATTCATTATTACCAGGTTTGGTGTCCCAAACGCTCTTGTTTTTGATAATGCATCTTACTTTTCAGGCAATGCTATGTTTGATTTCGCTATTAAAAGAGGATTTAAGTTAAAATATTCTGCTAATTACTATCCCCAAGGAAATGGTTTAGCAGAATCTACTAATAAGAATCTGATTAAAATCATCAAGCGAACTATCGAACAAAATCAGAGAAATTGGCACAAATCCTTAGTGTTTGCAATATGGGCTGATAGGATAACACAAAAAGCTTCTATTGGAACTTCTCCATTTAATCTTGTCTATGGAAAAGAAGCAATCTTACCCACAAATCTTGTTCTTCCTTCTTTAGCCCTAGTGCAGCTTATTGAGGAAACTCCTTCCTCTTCTATTCAGTTTAGACATGACCAGATTTTAAAATTAGAGGAGGAAAGAGAAAAAGCCAAGGTTATCCATGCCAAACATCAGCAAGTCATCAAAGCAGCTTTTGATTCAGTCTCATCTGGTTCAAAACAATTCCAAGTCAGTGATTTAGTTCTGAAATGGGACAAAGCCCATGAGGGCAAGGGTAAACACTCCAAGTTCCAGAAGTTGTGGCTTGGGCCATTTCAGATCTGTGAGAAGATAGGCCATTCAACCTTTATATTGCAAGATTTATCAGGTTTGAGAGATTCTCTCCCTATTAATGGCCTTGTCTTGAAGAAATTCTTTAACTGAGGAGGTAACCCCTTCTCCTTTCATTTCAGTAGGATTTTATAGTTTGTAGGATTTTAGGAAATAAGGTTGTGAGATGTCTCCCATTGACCTTTTGCTGTGTTTGAAAAGTTGTCCCACAGAACTAGTATGAACATTTGCTTTTAAAATGATAGAACTTTTAACCAAAAAAGGATAACTTCTAGGAAATTAGATATCTTTGTATTTTGAAATCACAATTCAAGTTTTGTAAACTCCTCTCAAAGCATAGAAATATTGTAAATAATTTTCTGTTTTTAAATTGATCTCTAAAGGTTATCCCTACTAAGATAGAAATCAGTCCAATTTCAGCATCTTCAACTCTTACCCTGTCATCCATTTACTCTTAAGGAGAAATTTGTTCATCCCATTCATTAAAGTTTATGATTACTCAGAGTGTAATTCTAAAATATAAGAGATTAAAGATAAGAGGTCTTATTACAAGCCTGCTTACCATGTTCATAGAGAAATAGTTTATCTGACATTACCAATACTGCAAACCAAAACAGGGTAATGGCTTGAAATTACAAGACAAGGGATCTCATCACGAGCCAGCTTGTTCAATTAGACTACTATCAGTGAGTGGCATTGTCAACAGCTGGCCACCAAATCAGGACAATGGCTTTTTATCTTACCTATGACAAAGAAGAAAAAAGGAAATGAAATACAAAATATGAAAAATGTTTTGAATTCATTCTGTTAATCACACTCTTAATTGGATGGGACAATGGACAATCACATGGTTAAAAGGTATCCCTGTCGAAACTATGGATGTTTGCTGGCAGCAGAGGCTCTAGCTATGACAGATGAGTTTACTATAAAGGCTGATTTGGAAAGGAATTCTATTTTATCATGATAAACCAATAAAGGCCTAGTTTAAAGCTTAGAATGTTTTTATTTTCTTAAAAAAGAGGAAGTCAACAAAATAGTTTCATTCTTCTCAGAATATATAGAAATCTAGTTATATTAGAAATTTCCCCATTGATTGAAACTCTATTTTTGAAGAAGTTTAAACGTTTCTATTTTTGAAAGAGATAACTGGTTCTTCCAGCGAATCGCCAATTGTTGTGCTCTACAACAACCCCCCATTCCATATCATCTTTACTTATAAATATTAACGTATGAAATGGGTCCCTTTAAAATTTAATTGGTATCAATACTTTTATTGTTCAAAAGAGGTCTGATAATCAAATGAATTCATTTCATAAAACCCCTTTTTGAAAAAACCCTTTGAAAAAATAATGGCAAATCTTTGTCATTGCGATAAAGCGATCGCAGGATCGCATATCGCAATGACATAAGAAATGTAAATAAGTGGCACATTGATTACCCCCCGATGCGATATCGCAATCGGCGATCGGAAACACTCCATACACATCTTAGAAACGCACATAACATAAGCTCCGACACGACGCGATATCGACGATCGGCTATCGGCGATACTCCATATGCAGTCAAGGCAGATTAAGTCATTTACTCTGATCCGATGCCATTGCGCAATCGACAGTCGGCGACATCCCATGCACATTAATAAGACGCCCAGGTCTTACCCCCGATGCGATGCGATATCGGCAATCGGGAAATCGGCAAATCACTCTAAATGCACCTTGTCATATTTCTTCGCACTAATCCGATGCGACGTTGCAATCGGCGTTCGGGAAGATCCTATGCTTATGATATTCTCCTAAAGCGATGCGATATCGCTATCGGCGATCAGAATTTCAAAAGGCATAGCTTGAAGATCTAAAGTATTATTGATATCCGATCAATAAAGCGCGGATTTCGAAAAAGTCGTTAAATAGAGGGATAAGGTGATGTATTCATATTTAAAGTTTTGCCCCTTCGATTAACGATCACCTGCGCTCAACCGCCAAAATATCCATTGCACGCTTAAGGGAGTCATTCAACCGGATAATGGTGTAATAAGCATTTAAGGAGTATCAGGCCTTAAACGACCATTTAATATATTTGTAATATCTGCTCATTGATTGGATCCACAGCCATTTTTGAGAGTTAATCTCTCAGCACGCTTCGATTGATATATCTCTCCCACCATAAGTCCTCATTATTATATTTCTATGTTACGGTTTTTCTTGCCTTTGTGCAGAATTCATCTTCTAACAGAAGCCTGAGCATGATGGGAAAGAAATCTAAGAAGACCGCGGGTTCCGCTGCTACATCAGTTGCAGGACAAGCTGCCACAGATAAAAAGAAGGGCTTAATATCATACACTACATGCATGGGTCTTACCAGAGCTACATGGCAAGGCACGTATAATTTGATTGAAGCCGAACAACCAGAAAAGGCAGTGACGGAAGCTACTGCGGATCCTACTCGCAAGTCTGATTCCACTCTCAAAGACTTAGCCGACTCTTTCCTTCACAGGATAGCGGCCAGAGAACAGATTCTCCCCTACACAGACGTCGTGCGATGGGCAATTGAGGAAATTCCAATCCTCGACAGAACTTTTTGCACCATAGATGGGAGGATTTTTGGATCGTTCAAGCCAGAGCATCTAAGGCAAATGTATCATTTGCCTGAGCCAGAGAAAGTGTATAACAAAACGTTCTTGGAGAAATTTGCAGCTGATAATGAAGTGGAATCCGAACCCATCAGGGATTGGAGGCAGAATCCAGCCAAATACAAGCACGAATCTTCCGGTAAGTACTCAGTCGATTCTTTGGCTTCTCCCTATTGTTATGCGGGGATAATGATGTGTAGGCTATGGGGATTACATGACTCCGCTAACTTTACCATAGAGATGGTTCCTCTAATGGAAGCAGCAGTAAACAACATAATTATGGATTGGGCTACTATTCTCTCTGATAAGTTAGCCGTAGCTGTTCGTGATTTTAGAAAAGGTTCTGTTGTTACTGAAAGGAAAATTCCCCCATTTTATTACAGTGCATATATTTTAGATACGTTATGTTTCAATTCTGAGTTTCCCGTCCTCGGTTGGAGGTGGACTCCCCAAGACCCCTCACCCATTCATATATACCACCAGAAATTGTGGAAATCCTCTTACAAGGACCATTTGTATCAAATCTGCAATGGCTTTATGGTTCCCATTCATTATTCTATTTTTGATAAGCCCATTCCCAGAATCTCCTACCTAGCTTCCTTCGATTTACCGGCGGTAGCAAGTTCGTTTGGAGAAGAGAGATTTACCTACATTAGGGTTTTTGGCAGCCAAGCCAATCCGTATGTTCTCCCTTTGTATATTCCAGATAAACTGCTAGCAAGAGAAGTCTCCTATCAAATTATGGCAGAGAGTACTACACAGACTCTCAAGAAAGAAAAGAAGAGGGGCTGGCCCTCTTTTCCCTTGAGAACTGGTGTATATACTCTGCATGATCTCAAACACGCAGAAAAGGAAGCCACAAAGATTCAGTCCTTAACCCTGGCCACTATCCCGAATAGGCTATATGATCCAAACAAACACGCCTATACTGCATTAGAACAGGCCAAATTAACAAAATGTGACCATCAAGAAGATTGGTTTGACGACCTATTTGTTTCAAACGAAGCAATAGGTCAAGCTAGAGAACTTGCTCGATTGAAATATAATGATGAAGGGGTAACTGAGTTCAATAAACTTAGGGAACAGAGGTTGCAAACTCTGCCTCTAGATTTGCTGGCAACAACCCCAGCGACGTCTTCAAGCGAGCCTGGTCGGCAACAGTCAAGCAAGCCTCCTGTTATAATGGAAAATCAGAAGAAGCAACAGGCAGAAAGGTAGAGAAAAGAACAAGTGGAAAGGCAAAGGAAAGAACAAGCAGAAAAACAACAGAGGTAGAAAAAGGAACAAGAAGAAAAACAGAGGAGAGAGCAAGAAGAGCAGCAGAGGAAAGAGCAAGAAGAGCAGCAGAAACAAACCACCGATGTCAATGTGGACACTACCATAGACCCCAAACTATTTCAAGAATGGCAGCAATTTCATTCCATCATCAGTGGATTGGAATGTTCAAAAGATGGGGACACTTCCAAGACAAATGATACGCAGGACATCACTTCTCCTCAGGTTCTAAGTGGAACCAGCGGCCCACCCATTTCCCAGGATGTTGAGGTAATTCCTAAAGACCCTTCCGATCAAATTGTTCTCCAAGTAGAAGATATTCCTCCCTTGGATGTTTTCTACAGCCCATGGCATAGAGCAGTTGTGAAGCGATCAAGGAAAAGACGAAGGATTGATCAACCTTCTATCTTTCCAGAGCAAACAGTCACGGGTAATGTAGTATGGAAAGAGGAATTGGACCCCTTCGATGACCTAAAAAAGTTGTCACAGTATGCAGGTGCTTATTCTGCAGCGACTATTGATAAGGCATCAGAGGTGAGTCTTCTACTGAAGACTAAAGATCAAGAAATTTTTGCACTACAGGCAGAGGTGACCGAGGCAAAACAGAGGGCAGCGCAAGCAGAGGAGCAGTTGCTGGTACAACAACAAATGAATGATCAATTAACCCAGCAATTGCAGGAAGAAAGGCAGAGGATCGACCAAAGCACGATCCAGAAACAAAAGGAGTTATCGGAGGCATTAGCACAGTTGAGGACAGCAAATGAGCTGATGATGAAAACGAAGGACGAGCAAATAGCTCAATTATCATCACGACTCGAAGTCATAAAAGGCACCCAAAAGGTGGAGGATTTAAGAGCAGAGGCATCGCAAATAAACAGTGCTTTAATATCACAGATTAGACTCCTGTGTAATCAACTCACTGAGGCAGAACCATTGTGCGAGCTAACTACATCCATTAATCAGCAGGTAGATAAGGCCAGAAATGAGTTGGACCAGGCCGATGAGATCATAAGTGGATATCTTGACTGGCAAGATTCTGATGTGGGAAAAACAGCGAAGTTGCCTAGAATCCAAGAAACATATAAGGACATACTCTTTACAGAATGGCACACTCAAGTGATGAAAGCAGAAAGGGCGGCTTCAAGATGTAAATTAACTACAAGCAATATGATTGATCTAGTCAACAACACCCTCTACCTGGCAAACATGATCTCCCAGTGTACACCTGGAAGAATAAAAACAGCAAATGTGATTGAGCAAACAAGTTATCCTGACTTACAGGAGAAGGGGAGATTAATCACTGGGGTTAACACTTTGACTTTCGATGCATATTGGCTCTTTCTGATCAAGCCACACACACAAAGGTCTGCCCTCAAGTGTTTAATTGATGCACTCGGGTGTATAATTCCCGATATTCAAGATGCCACATACGCTGCTTAGCTCAGTTCGTGCCTCAACAAACTGCCTGAAGTAGAGCCAATGCTTGCGACAAGTCAGCTCAGGTTTAAAGGCAAAGAGCCTACCTGATGAATCATTGCTGCCGATTGCGAGATCGCTCCAGGAATAGGATCAATATTTATTGATACCAATTATGTAGGATTTCTATTTATTAGATATTTAGATTAGCTTAGTATTTATAGACCCTTTCATTGTCTTGGAAAGGGTCGTAAAATTTTGTAATAGACTTAAAGACTGAAGTTTGCACTACTGTGCTTCAGCCTATATTCTTTTATGAAACTCGACCAATCGTTATTAATTTGACAAGGAAGTTTCTTTATGCAATTGCACACTACTGTCTTTTGTTGGGGATGTTTTCTGAGTCGAAGGAAGAACTGCGACATAGCGATTGATATATGGGAGTGTTAAGCAGCTTATATGGTACTTTTATATGTATCTGTATTCATTCCTTTTATATGAATTGTTGTGTAATTATTCTTGCTATTGTTGAATACATGTATGTGCTGTAACATCAAATCTCTATCTCATTCCACTATTGGATGTTTTGCGATATGCCTTTTCCTTTAATCATGCATGTAACAATGATATAAATGATAAAGTGTGGTAATTTCGCTGTTATCGCTTTGCGTAACTATTAATGCACAACAGTCTTAAATGATTTAATATCTATGTTTTAGAGATGGAGTCATGTATATGCCTGTCTTAAAGCACAGATCATCAAACGCTACGCTTTAGAAAATCGATAAGTTCCCGGGATAGATCATAGTTATTATATTTTGCTGATAGTTTTAGTTATTCGCTTATCGCCAGCATATTCTATAAGTCATTCATCCATTCCGTTTTATCTTTAATTTTTGGGAAACTGGTCCCATTATCCCCAGTCGGAGCCACTATTCCAAATGGAAAAGGAGCTGTATTAAGGTCCGGACTGGGTGGTTTCCCCTATGTTGTTGCAGCGATTTTCGAGGCATCAACAGGACGTAACTAGATATAAGAAATATGCCCGCATAAATTCATCTTAAAGTAGATGATCTAAGAGAGGGTAGGTTTAAATCTATTAGAAAAATAATTTTGATTACCCTGTATGATTTGCTTAAAGGAAAAAAACCTCAATATTTTTAATGCAAAAAAAAATACACCTTAAATACACCTTCTGTTACACAGGTTAGGTATTGGAAGGTTTTCAAGTATATTTTCTTGTGTAATTTGGTGGGGATTTGTTATATTTTCTGACGGAGACTTGTTGAACTTATCATATTGAGTTTTAAATTTCGAGTGATCTAAATACATATATAAGTCAAAAATGCATTTAAAACACCTAAAATGAATATTTCACCCAAAAAATTTCACCTGGTTTTAATCAAAATTTTATTTTCATCAAAATTCTAAAGTATAATAGTTATAAAGATTTGTTACACTTACCACATTGAGTTTTAAATTCTCCACAATCTAAATATATATATGAAATCAAAAACTCATTTAAAACATCTAAAAAAAATTTTGACCCAAAAAATTTCATCTTATTTTAATCAAAACTCCAAAATATAAAATAGTTAAACAACATCATTTTACTTATGTATAATCAATATATTTAAAACAAAAACAAAAAAAATGATTTTTTTTTTTTTCAATTAACAAAAACATCAAAAATATAAAACCAACAAACTGCTCCCTCTTCTTATCATCTTGCGGTGAGCTTAAGTCAATTACAGATTCCCCCAATATTCAAAAATCGGACGAACATGGGCACCATCAAAAAATTGATCGCACCTATGTCCATCGGATTCCTGAATATTCGGGAAATCTGCAATGTGTAAGTAGAGGCAAACCTTTTGGAAAATGTTTTAAAAGCGATTGTCCTCAATATTATTGCCTCAGGCCTTCAGCATGGATAGTCCCAAGCCTGCTGTGCAAGCCCGGGTTTTGGATTATATTTTTGTTGTCTCCATTATTTGGATACTCATGCTTCGAGTATTCCTAAATTAAGTCAACGTCATTGATATGTGAATAAGGATTCGGGTATAAATGCCAAAGCGGGTACTTCACGTGTCTCCCAGGAGACCCCGACGCAAATGTTATTTTACGCTGAAATATACATACATCCAAATCACAATAAAACTTACCTTTGGACAACAGACTAGATTAAACAATTGATCAGATATATATTGAATTTCCAAATATAAAGTTGTCAAGGCTTATTTTATGCCGGCAATCCGCGGGCATTATGTAGTTCAGCAATACTATGCACAAACTGATTGAATTTGTGCGTGATTATTCTATGTTTGGATTACAAATATGCATGTCTCAGGATGTTTGTGATTATAATTCGGCTGCTTCATCGAAATTATATGTTGGATTTCAGGTAACTCTTTCCTTTAGGCCCACTTGTTCGAATGAACATCCTGTAGTCATTGAACTTCATCTTTCCGTATCTCGGCGGGTTGGAATCATCAATCAGCTCCTTTAAAAGCCCGATTTCGTTGTCTCCATTAGGGTTACAGAAAACCGCGATCGACATTCGTTCCTTTTTCGAGTTCACAAGGCAGCTGTGTTCCACACTTTTGTAAATTCCGTTTGCCCATATCTGCGCGAAGAAAGAAATATGACAATCGACGGATTTTGACAGGTGAATGAAAATAGTAATTGAAGTACTGACCAGCATCTGATATGTTTTCCATGGTATTATTCCGGCGTTCGTCGTAGAGACCAGCGAGGTCTATGATAGGTATCTCCTCTGCTAACAGCCGCAGCTTTGGGAGCCTCTCGTCATCAGGGCTGATGTATCTGGACGGCAAGATTTCAATGCCGGTCTCTGAAATACATTGGACTCTGGGCATTGTCTCAGGCCACTCCATTGGATGGCAATGTCGAAAACACAACTGATCAAGGTGCTGAACTATATAAATAGCCAACAGATTACTAGCAGTCTGTAATCTCACAAATAGATATCTACCGCATTCTCTCCCTTGCCATCCCAGAGGTTGCATATATACACGTAGACGTTCATGATTCCAAATCAAGTGAGGAATCTAAAATAACACAACCAAACCGGCGGATTATTAAACTCAAGAAAAAGGATGGGGTAAACGTGACGTTGTAATCAAGAGGGGAGAATGTCGACTAGGCATCATAATTAAGCGCCCAAAAACTGACTTACATCATGAAGACTAACAACTACGTGTCCTCGAGTTAATGGTATTTGTAAGTGCGTAATATGGCCTCGTGGTCGTTCTGGAGACATAATTTATTGATAGCGTTGAGTGGTCAATGCCTGAAAGTCAGTTCGCATGGGAATCTCCCATATATCATCACATGTTATTTGAGGTATCACATGCCATGTAAGGGAATAGTACATGGAAATTGGAAACTTTGCAGTCTTTCATGATTCTATGGAGGTATTACATATTTAATTAAGTCAGCAAATTCTAGATGAAAACTAAGCCTCACATCGATATCCTATAAATCCAGTCTTTATCCATCCAAATAAAAAAATTCCCTCCCCTTTCTTTACAAGTTAAATTGCGTTGATTAACTTGCAAAAATATAATCTTTTATCAGACCTAACATAAGACTGCCTTTTTTATCTTTATATCAAGAAAAAAAGGTTTTCTATATTTGTAACCATTGAGGATGCGTTGCCGACTTTTTCGAGCTCACCAATCCCCTGACGGTTTTGGATCTGCATCCACGCTTCCACATATACTGTATGCCAACATTTTTCACTAAATGAGCCTCTCGTCTTTTAACAAAGATAGCGACTTCTCCTTAGCTTTCTTGGTCGTGGCCAGTTTGCTCAGTTGTAATGATCCTCTCGTCTTTTAACAAAGATAGCGACTTCTCCTTAGCTTTCTTGGGCGTGGCCAGTTTGCACTTTTCTCAGTTGTTCTTTGTTACTCTCTCAAGGAGTTTTAAGCAAACTCCTACTACTTCTCTCCACTGCTCTGAAGGAGTCTAATGCACGCTGCACCGTAATACCATGTTAATGATTGAAAGGGTGGAGCTAAGTGCCCCTTTCAATACTCTCAAACAATTAAATAGTTTACACAGGGAGAATAGTAATTAATAATTCAACCAAAATTCAATTATAAACTACAATCAATTGAATTCGCCTAAACTAAAACTGTGTATCAACTTAAATGAGTGGAGCTAAGTGCCCCTTTCAATACTCTCAAACAATTAAATAGTTTACACGGGGGATAGTAATTAATAATTCAACCAAAATTCAATTATAAACTATAACTCAATTGAACTGGACTAAACTAAAACTGTCTATCAACTTAATTGAATTATAATAATTAATAATTCAACCAAAACTCAATTATAAACTATAATTCAATTGAAATGGGATAAACTAAAATTCTCTATCAATTTAATTCAACTTAATTGAATTATAATAATTAATAATTCAACCAAAACGCAATTATAAACTATAATTCAATTGAATTGGGCTAAACTAAAATTGTCTATCAATTTAATTGAATTGGACTAAACTAAAATTATCTATCACACCTAGCTGGTAAACTAGGGATAGTGGGTAAAAAATTGAATTAATAAAAATAATAGAATTCGATTTGCTATATTTTTATTTTGTTATTATCTTGTGAATAGGCTTTGTTACAATACCATGACCCAATACCATGGCCAAAATCATGGTTTATCAATACGGCATGCCCGAAAACGATAACTTATTTCACAACCCAAATATTTTATAACAATATGACAACATTATTAACCATGCATATTCTCCCCTACTTTAAAGTGCATATTATTAACTTGTAAAAATTAGGCTTTGTTACAATACCTTGGCTTATCAATACCACATACCCAAAAACCATAACTTATTTCACAATCAAAATGTTTTATAACAATATGAAAATATTCTTAACCATAGATATTCATCCCCACTTTACCATGGATATTATTAACTTGTAAATAGGCTTTGTTACAATACCATTGGCAAATACCATGCATTATCAATACCACATGCTCAAAAATCATAACTTAATTCACAATCAAAATATTTTATAACAATATGACACGATTCATAATCATAAATATTCACCCTCAATTTCTCATTGATATTATGAACTTGTGAATAGTGATATTATGAACTTGTGAATAGACTTTGATACAATAGCATGGGCCAATACCATGGCTTATCAATACCACATGTCATAAAACCATAACCTATTTCACAATCAAAATATTTTATAACAATGTAAAAATATTCTTAACCATAGATATTCATCCTCGCTTTACCATGGATATTATTTACTTGTAAATAGCATTTGTTATAATACCATGAGGCAACATGGCTATCAAAACCCACATGGCGAAAAACTTATTTCACGACAAAAATATTTTGTCTTAATTTAATTTTATAACATTTTATAATTGAACCTAATAAGAAAAAGGTTATAATTAGTTTTGAAATATATCTAAACACTCATATTCCCATAGAAATTAAATTCACATTTTAATAAAATAAAAAATTAGAATATTTTTATATTTAAATATGTGAAATTTATATAATACAAATAGTATTAGTAAAAACTAACAGAAATCCATCTTAACTAAGGATCCAAACAATGACATAAATAAAAGTTAAGGGAAGAAACTAAGGATCCAAACAATGACATAAGAAAAGTTAAGGGAAGAGAGGAGGAGGGGAAAAAGAGGGAGATTGTCAGGGCCTCGAGTTAGTCAAGCACTTGTGACAACCACCGATGGACAAGAGACTCAAAAAACCAAAAACATCGATTAAAGGCGCGTGCGACCGACGAGTTTAGTTAAAGGTGGCTCATGTTCGGTTAAAGGTGTAAGGACCTCTGATTGCGGGTGCGACGGGCGCTGGGCGGAGTCGCCGTGCACGAGGGCGTGGGCGGGCGCACGGGCGCACAATGGCCGCGTGCTGAACGGGCGTGCGACGGTGTGCGGGCAGAATTGCGACGTTCATGCGAGTTCAGTGCGATGATACCGTGAACAATTTTGCGACACTTGAGAAAAGTGCGTGGAGAAATGAACCTTTATGCTACGACTTGGAGGAGGCTGCATTGAGGCATGGCCGACTTGAGAAGAAGTGGTTTAAGGGCGCATTGTGAGTATTTTGGGGGTCGGCCAAGGGGCTGCCACCCCACATGTAAAACTAAGTTAAGAAGCATATAAATGACATGCGTTGGAGTCATTTTGAGATAGCAACTTCGCACTTGGAGATACGCACAAGGTAGATAGGTAAAGAGTGCGCAGATTTAAGGGGTAATGCACATACCTCATGTGCAGGTCTTAAAGGAGCACTTGAAAGGTCCCTTGAAACCGGTTCTGGATTGGGCAAGGTGTGCCTGGACGAATTCTAAGGTGCGGTTCTTGGTGTAAGACTTGGCAAGGATTCTTGGTGGCTCGGGTGAGCACCGTCCTTTGTGCAAGAGATGCACAAGATGTTGTAAAGGCAGGTTTTTGTAATATTTGGTTAAGTGTGAGACTTGGTTCGGCCAAGACACACTTGTATTGTAAACTGATATTATTAATAAGATTGTCGGGCAGACTCACATTACGGGGAGTTACCCCTCCCCTTTATACTTGTTGCAATTGTTATTGTTCTTGGTATAATTGCATGATGATAATGAATGAGTATCGGCTTCATTAAGTATAAAGGATAATTGTATGTTTACTTGGTTGCGAAACACAAGCTAAGTAATGTTAATGTGAAAGTAGGCGTAGTCCACGAATGTTAGTATTGGTGAAAAGAAAGCGTTCGGTGGTGCCGCACGTTGCTACAAGCGGTTGGAAGACTACCGCAGGTGTAGGGGCGTGACAGTTGGTATCAGAGCTCGGTTGGAGCTGGTGAGCAGGTCTAAAGACTTGGAGAAATCTTGCAGGAAGCTGGGTGAAGCAAGTGTGCATACACTTGGAAGTTGATGACAGGTTATATTGAGACTTGAACAGGTTCAGGTGTTGAAGCATTTGAAGGTAGTTTCAAGGCTCGGTTTCAGCAGGGTTGCTCGTGACAGTGGAAGCAGGTTTAGCAGAGGTAAAGCTTAGTGCTTGGACCAAGCTGAACGGCAAGGCAAGGAAAGTTTGGGAGAAGGTGAAGGGAAGCTCTTCCTTACCTTATACAGGTTGAAGAGGTTGAAGGAAGAGAAGCCCCAGATCCAAAAGGAACTTGAACTCTTGGAAAGGAATATTGAAGACGAACTTCTTCAACTTGGTTGGAAAATGGAGCAAGATGAAGTTGCAGATTGTGCTAACAAGGAAGAGGGAGCCATGACAGTTGAAGATGTTACAGACATGACCATGATGGAGGATGATCAAGTTGGACCAGGATCATGCAGTTTGTGGACATGGATGGATGAGGATACTCATGTGGAGGAACTTCATGATGATGATGAAATAAGTATTGGTACTTGTGTTTCATTTGGGCATTTGGTGGATGTCCCGTATGCAGGAAAGGGAAAAGCCAGTTTGCCTATGCTAGGGAGGATCTTACCATGGATGACTATGATGGAACCTTGTATGGAAAAGCAAGGGTTGTTGATTGTTGCAGGACTTGTTGGGGTTGTTTGTGACCTTATGGTAGAAGGTGCAAAGGCCCTTGAAAAGGGTGGAACTTGATGATCGTTGTGGAGGAAGGGGTAATGCTTTAGCCACATGGCTAAGTGCCCGGCATGACTCATGGATAGTTGAGGAGGGCACACACTTGTGATGTTTTGGGTGGACTTCTCATGGCCGAGACTAAGGGATAGTCTTGGTGGAAACTTTGGTGGAGGAGCTATGATGAAGAGACTCAGGACATGATGATATGGTTGGGTGACCGAGTTCACTAAACCGAAGATTGTAGACTTGGATGAGGATGACCGATTGTTGTGATGGGTCTACTTGGTTGGACTACATGGGAAACTTAGTCATGGACATCAAGTTGGAGGAATGGAGCATGGCAGTCTCTGCAGGGACATTGTGTGGGAGCACTTGTAGAGGTGTCATGGACATCCAAGGAAGAGTGCCAAGGAAGAGATGTTGTGCATATGGATTTGATAATGTGACATGGAGACTTATTACTTATGAGCCTATGGAGAGGTTGTACACTCTTGTGCAACAAGGCCATGGACTTGGATGGATTTGTGAGCAGATTATGGAGCTCATGATGACATGAGATTGTTGTGACTTTTAGGGACTTCATACATGGTGGACTTAGAGGATTTGATGCATTGAGGAGCTGAGGTCAAGAGACTTTGATGCAGTATGGGATGCATACTTTCAAAGTACATGTATGGGCATAGCTTGGAAGAGTAACTTGATGTGGAGGATCGATATGAGACAGTTTGGAGTGATGGAGTTATAATGATGATGATGATGCCTTGACTTGGGCATGGGTTGAGCTGAGACTCAACTACTTTGACACATGGATAGATGAGACAAGTGCATACTTGTTTCTATGGATGACTTGAGGGATGGCACATTGCGGATATGATGGAGGTTGCTTCATGGACTTGGATGTGGCACATCGAGAGTCGATGTTTGAGGAGAGGGTCTCTTCATATGAAGGAGACACACACATAGATGATGATGTTGGGATAGATGTGACTGATTTCATATAGCACATTCACACCAAACATCATGGACAGCATGTTGCAGATGAGATGGATGGAGTTCCATGGACCTGAGCATGGATTTGGAGATAGATCCTTGATGAGTTGAGGATGTGGCAGATGTTTGAGGAACAACTGATGATGGCATGAGGATGTTCACTGTCATGATTTGAGCATGATAGTTGGACTGATCACCCGACTAGTTCGAGACATGAGGGCATGCAGTGTACAGAGATGTGTTAGCATTATGTTGGAGTATCATGGCAGCAGTTCACATGAGGACACATGATGAAGACAGGAGGTCAGTAATCATGGATCGGGATGACATCTGATGGAGAGCATACCGTCGAGGTGCATACCTTGGTATGGTGAACTTGGTGGCAGTTTGTCACTAAGTCAAGGCATGATGGAGATGAGGCTCTACATATGTTGCAAGGATGTTTTCTTTCTGTGGAGGAGTCAACATCATGGATGATGATGATCTTGGTGGATGGCTACCGGGATGGTATGTTGTCGACGACGACAACGATTTCAGGTGGAGGAAAATGTAAGGACCTCCGATTGCGGGTGCGACGGGTGCCGGGCAGAGTCGTCGTGCATGAGGGCGCGGGCGGGCGCGCGGGCGCATGGGGGCACGATGGGCGCGTGCCGAACGGCCGTGCGACTGTGTGCGGGCAGAATTGCGACATGCATGCGAGTTCAGTGCGACAATACCGTGAACAATTTTGCGACACTTGAGAAATGTGCGTGGAGCAATGAACCTTTATGCTACGACTTGGAGGAGGCTGCGTTGAGGCATGGTCGACTTGAGAAGAAGTGGTTTAAGGACGCATTGTGAGTATTTTGGGGGTCGGCCAAGGCGCTGCCACCCCACATGTAAAACTAAGTTAAGAAGCCTATAAATGACATGTGTTGGAGTCATTTTGAGATATCAACTTCACACTTGGAGATACGCACAAGGTAGAGAGGTAAATAGTGCGTAGATTTAAGGGGTAATGCGCATACCTCATGCGCAGGTCTTAAAGGAGCACTTGAAAGGTCTCTTGAAACCGGTTGTGGATTGGGCAAGGTGTGCCCGGGTGAATTCTAAGGTGTGGTTCTTGGTGAAAGACTTGGCAAGGATTCTTGGTGGCTCGGGTGAGCACCGTCCTTTGTGCAAGAGATGCACAAGATGTTGGAAAGGCAGGTTTTTGTAATATTTAGTTAAGTGTGAGACTTGGTTCGTCCAAGACACACTTGTATTGTAAACTGATATTCTTAATAAAATTGTCGGGCAGACTCACATTACGGGGAGTTGCCCCTCCCCTTTATACTTGTTGCAATTGTTATTGTTCTTGGTATAATTGCATGATGATATTGAATGAGTATGGGCTTCATTAACTATAAAGGATAATTGTATGCTTACTTGGTTGCGAAGCACAAGCTAAGTAATGTTAATGTGAAAGTAGGCGTAGCCCACGAAGGTTAGTATTGGTGAAAAGAAAGTGTTCTGTGGTGCCGCACCTTGCTACAAGTGGTCGAAAGACTACCGCAGGTGTAGGGGCGTGACAAAAGGTGTGCGGATAGCAAGTTCGGTTAAAGGAAACTCCTGTTTAGTTAAACGTGCATGATGGTAAAGTTGAGTTAAAGGCAACTCGATGGAGAGTGAGACAGGCATTGGGTGACCGAGCAGTGTGACAAGCGTTGGGCGAGCAGGTGGTGCGACGGGAAAGTGGGTGTGGACAAGCTACGGTGCCACTCATTTGGACATTAAGAAATTTGTCTATGTTAATTGATGTTGGAAGAGGGGTGAAGATGGACGAGCTTGTACGGCGGGCATGGTAAGTGGAGGAAATCAGTTGTTTGGTTCAGAAAAAATCATGTGGTTCATGTGTGGAGTCATTCAAGTCATTCGGGATGGGTCGTGCATAGAACCTGTGTGCACTGTGTGGGTCATGTGTGCAATCATACATATAATTCGATTTGGGTGGTGCATAGAACCCATGTGGGTCGTGTGTGTAGTCATTGGGGTGTTTCGGGGTGGCTCGTGAACAACACCTATGTACATCGTGTGTGTTCTGTGTTCAGTCATTCAGGTTGTTTAGGCCGAGTTATCCATAGAACTCGTGTGAATCATGTGTGCATTCATTTGGATCGTTCACGTGCATAGAACCTAGGTGAGTTGTGTGGATCATTTTGGTCGTTCAGGTCGTTTGGGTCATTCGACTCATGTCACCCAGGTTTTGCGGGAGTTTGTGTCAGCTCGTGCAAAGACTCGGATCATGTAAGTTGTGCGGAATCGGGTAGAGCGAATGACTGTGGAATTGAGTTTTGGGATAGGTCAAAATGTGGGGTTTCCACCGATGGAGTGTGGAAAGTTGGGGTAGATGGGAAGGAAGCAACAATGCAACGGAAACGTGTTGCATAAATGTGGCCTGAAATTGACAACGTAGGGTAGGCTAGTGAAGAGGGTTATGCAAGGTTGTAAAATTATTTGTACTTGTAGTTTTGAAAATTTTATGTATATCAGGGAGATTTCTACGGGAGTTTCCCCTCGCTTCATAAATGTGCATAATTGGTTTTAATGTTTTTTATGGAGTAAATGCTGATGAAACTTAAATGAATGTATTTCTGCTGCATTATTGATGAAAGTGAAAACTCAAGTGTTGGTGGTAGGCGTAGTCCGTGAACCGTAGTAATAAGAAAACTAAAATGTTGGTTGGTGTTGCACCCCACCTACAAGTGGAAATTGAGTCACCACTAGTGTGGGGGCGTGACAGATGGTATTAGGACTTGGTTCCAGGCAAGCCAAGCTGATTGGAAGTTGAAGTAGGAATACAACAGTAGTGGTTAAAGTTGGACATTATTTAGTTGGTTGCAGTGCGACATTAGGAAGTTTGGTAGGGGTAAGACAATGGTAAGGGTTCAATTTGAATGATGGAAGACTGTTGTGAGAGACTTGTACAAACCTTTTAAAGGTTGAAATACATGAAAGAAGAAATACCAAGAATTCGGCATGAAAATGAGGTTTTGGAAAGGAATGTGAAAGACGAGCTTCTTCGACTTGGTTGGGAAATGGAGCAGGGTGAAGCTACCGATTATGACAAAGAGGAGGATACATGTGAAGAGGAAGACATTGCAGGTGTGTCTATGAAGGAGGAGGAACTTGGTGCAATGACACTTGCCAAATTTGGACCATGTTCATGTACATTGCAAACATTGATGATAGGAGGTACTCAAATGGAGAGCTCTCACGAAAATGTGATTATTTTTGTTACTATCTTTCATTGAAACTTTTGGAGGATGGGCCATATACATGGATGGGAAAATAAAGTTTTCCAATGCGATGAACAACCTTTCAACGGATGATTATAATGAGACATTGTGCATTGGGGCAATAAGGAACATTGGTTGTTGCAGGACTTGTTGGGGTAGTTTATGACTTGAAGGAAAATTGTGGAAATTCTTGTGACAAGGGCAGAGCCTGATGAGCTTTGCGATGGATGATTCATTCTTAGCCAAATGGAGAATTGGCTAAGTTCCCGGTGACCGAAGGGAAGACATATTGGAGTAGACTGGATATGATATACATGATACTTGGATAGACTTCTTCATGGCTAAGACCAAGAGGTAGCCTTGGGTAGACCTCTAGGGGGAGAGACAGTGATGATGGAAGGTACCTATGATGCGATATGAGAGTAGAGTGACTGAGGGAACTAGATTCAGTGAGAGAAAGGATGTGTTGACATGAGTTGTATTGGCTCCACTAGAGTGGACAAATTGGGCAGCTGAAGTCATGGGCATCAGGTTGGAAATATGGGTGCATGACAGACATTGTTTAGGGGGATTAAGCGAGCACACTTATGGAGATGTCACTTATGGGTATGAAGGATAAGTGTCAAGGAAACGATTTTGGGAATTATGGATTTCTGAAGTGCGACGTGAGGACATTTTTCAGATGGATTGATGGCGATGTTATGCACATTTGGATGGTAAGGCCATGGGTGTTTTGGAGACAAGGGAAACCTATGAGAGTATTCATACGACAAAGGGGGAAGAGGAAGATTGAGATGGCATCTGGGACTGAGACAAGTGTGCTTTCCAAATTGTTGGATGGAGATGGTGCATGGGAGCGCATGGTGACTTGAGAGAGTTGCAGTCAATCAAGACTTCATATTATGGTGATCTTGGATTATCTAGTTCGGTTAGGAGATGCGGTCAGATGTTGTACTTGAATTTGATGTGGTATAGGACACATAACTTGGGATATAGTATGGGTTGTGTTTGTGATGACTGACTTGATGGATACAATAGAGATGAGACACCTTGGAGTTGTATGGAGTGGAAATGATGAAGGCTCCTTGGTGGGATCACTAAGTCATGTGTTGGGGTTTTTGGACATAGACAGTTTTGATGAGCATGGAGGTTTTTGTTCTATGACCATGGAAAACACATGGAGGAGATGACGAGGTAGGTGTAAACTTACCATTGAAAACATTGATGGGTAGCATATCAGAGATGGGATAGAGTTTCTTCATGCACTTGGGTACGACACATTGAGAATTGGATTGATCAGAGAGTTCTTATCGAGCCGAGGATGTGAGAGAATGTTGGAGAAACGATTGATGAAGGCATGAGGATGTGCATTCTCATGAGTTGAGCATGAACTTTCGACTGATCACCC
The DNA here is from genome assembly GCA_031772625.1 of Pinus tabuliformis. NCBI lineage: Eukaryota > Viridiplantae > Streptophyta > Pinopsida > Pinales > Pinaceae > Pinus > Pinus tabuliformis. The sequence continues at coordinate 503,495,659 of CM062808.1, forward strand.
AACTACTTTGAGTCATGGGGGGACGATAGTGTCCTGAGATGTGATTGAATTAATTTAGAGTATCATAGTAGTATTTCACATGATGATGATGATACATGGTGGACTAGAATGATATGTGTTGCGATCATATCATGTAGTAAATTTGGCAGCCGCGATCTTCCACATGATGGGACAATATAGAGGATTGTGACGAGTGTGATTGATTACCATGGATTAAGGATTCTTACCCGTACATAGATTCATCAGCCTTGGTGGAGGTTCATGCGATGATGAGCAGGGATTTCATTCAGCATGAGCATTTGATGTTGGAGCTAATGACACTTTGTGACATTTAGGTCTTCGTGATGGAGTTTGTCGAGATAATGTGGTTTTGAGGGCGACAAACGTTTTATAGTGGGGGAGGAAGTCAGTGCCTTGAGTTGGGCGACACACATGATGGCCACCGATAGACAAGAGAGTCAAAAAATGAAGACATCGGTTAAAGGTGTGTACAGTCAACGAGTTTGGTTATGTAGATTTTTTTGTAGCTTAGGAGGTACTCCAAGCCCTAGTGTTCAAGTGTTGGAGGTCAAAGCGCCACAAGTATTCTTTTGGGCTTAGAACCTAAGCTTGAGGTTTTTCATCCATTGATATTTGGGCCAAAACCATAATGAGTTTTCAACATGTGATGGATGAGGATGATAGCTCTCGACGAGACAATTCTAATGCAATGAGAATCATCCAATTCTAAGATCTTGTTGAAGAGTTATGAATTTTGAAGTTATGTAATGGAGTTTAGATTGTGACATTATGGAGCCCTTTCCATGTGTATAAATAGAGAGGTGAGATGAGTCATTTGATCCATCCATTGTGCAACACACATAGCCAACAAGAGCTCGTTGGAGGAGAGACATAGTGTTGTCTTAGCCACAACAAGAAGAGGAATGAACAACGTGGGCAACGAAGTTTGCTTCAAGGGTAATCTTACAGGGCCGAGTTCCTAAAAGGGAGGTTGAGGTACCTCCCTAGAAGACTGAGGATAGCTACCTCTCATTAGCTATCTTGAGTGTGGCCAATTTTCTCACATGTTCTCTACTACTCTCTCAAGCAATTTAATGAATTCTCTTACAACTTCTCTCTATTTATCTTAAGGAGTATATGGAATCTTATGCAAGCTGCACTCTGATATCATGTTAATAATTTAAAGTGTAGAGGGAGGTGGCCTTCTTAATATTCTCAAACAACTAAGTAGTTTAGATAGGATATAGTGGTTTTATAACTCAACTAATTTTTGACTAAACTAAATATGCCTATTACACTAAGCATGAAAATTAAAAACAACGAGGTTACTACTCTCAAGATTAAAGTGCGTTAAATGTTAAAGTATAAAATATTGTTAATTCTTTGCTTTGTGAATAATAATCATAAAAACTTGCGTTTAAGTAAGAATTGTTTTTAGGTAAGTGTATTCTATTAATGTGTAATAAGAAAAACAATATATACTTATTTATATGCCTGAATTATTAACTAATATAGATAAATGTATTTTTTATTAGTTAATAAAAAAACCCAAAAAATACTTTATTAAAAATTCATTTTATTTTAAATAAAAAAAATATTAAATAAAAAATGAAGTAACTATTTATCTAAATGTATATTATTATTATGTAGCAAATAATCCAATATAAATTCATCCTAATTGAATTGAAAATTTTGATGATCAATCGCAAATGAGAAAATGATTAAATAAAAATGAAATAACTATATATCTAAGTGTGTACATATATATACACAATATTATAAGCTAAAATAAACTCATCTTAACCTATAAGCTGTCAAATCTATTGAATTAAGAATTTTGATGATTCTTGGTCTCGTGTTGAAAAAGGTAAATAAAACATAAAAATATTTGTTGGGTAGTAAATGAGATAGATAATTTTTATCTTTTATTTTTTAATTAAATTGAAGATAAATATTTCTTTGTTTGTAGATGACATAGATTATTCTTATTTATATAATATTTTATAAAGTGTTATTGTCAATTCCATGCTAATAAATTACAAATGCCAATGATACTATAATGTATTATAGCATTCTTGATAGAAAAATAGTTTTGAAATAGTTTATCTATAATCTTTATATAATTATATTCTAGATGTTATATGTTGTTGAGGGTTTTCAAGCATATTTTTTTGAACTAATTGACCATGAATTCAGTTTCAATTACAATTTTGAATTTAATGTCAAGATTTAACTAAAACAAATTTGACCATATTCCTATCAAATATCCCAAAAGGTGTATGTAATAATTGGATAACACCATTTAACTTATTAAATTTCTTATTTTTTATTACTTCTTAGCTGTTTAAGAATTTAAAGAAAATTATCATATTTTTATCAAATGCTCAAAAGGTAGACTAATTAGAGAACACCATTTAACTTATTAAAATTTCTAAGTTTTATTACTTCTTAATTATTTAAGACTTTAGAGAAGAGGTGATTATAAAATTTTATCTCACCAACCAATTCAGAAAATATCAATCAATAAACTACTTATTCTTATTATAATCTTCCAATATTGGAAAATATATTTGGTAAAATAATCATCATATTGAGTTTAATATTTTATTTCATAAAAAACCACAGGAGTTTATAATATTGATCAATTGATTTGATAATATTAATCCCTTGATATATTACATATAATTTGTTCTATGTATCATTACAACATTGAGTGAATTAGAGTTTAATAATCTAGTTTATAATACTCTTTTGAGTTTTTATTGTTTATTTTGGTTTATAATATTGGGTTTAGGGTTTATAATTGTATGATTTATAATATTCATCTTAGGATTTCTAATCCTTTAAGGTTATAATATTAATCTGTGATATGTATAATATTAAGATTTATAATATTAATATTAGGTTTGATATATTAGTGTTATTGTTTATAATATTACTCCATTGATTTTAATATTAACCCTTTAGATTTATTATTCCCTTGAATTTATTAATCCATTTTGTTTATAATATTAATCCCAAGGGATTAATATTATAAATCTAATATATTAATAAATCGAAAGGATTATTAATATTATAATACAAAGAGATTAAAAAACCAAAGGGATTAATATTATAAACCCTTCAATCTAAGTTGGTTTATAAACCACCTTAGATCTATATTGGCTTTGGATATACCAAGTGCCTAGAGGGATCAAATCCTCTTTTATACTAAGGGGAATTTACAGCTGAAGAGGGAGTGGATCCGTCTTGACCCTTGGTAGATCTAGAGTTAAGATTGATCTGAACATGTTTATTTATTAATTTCGTTTATTTATTATTTTATATTGATGTAATTCCATAGAGTCAAAATGTTTTAATTATTAACTTTACTTTTTACTTTTATGTAATTTCTTTTAATTATATAATAATCTTTTAGGTTTATAATACTGATGCCTTAGATTTGAAATATTAATCCTTTGGGTTCTTTTAATGTGATCGGCTTATAATATATATATGTTTGTAATATTATATTGTGCTTTACTATATTATATAGTTAATATTATCAATTTATTATATTTATATATATTTAATGAGATATTGAAAATTGTATTTATAAATGTATAATAAGAATTAACCTTAACATAATGATGAAACATAAATAAATATGGTTAATAATAACTAAATATTATTGTGTTATATATGGTTTATATTATACTTTGAAATATAATTATTTATATATTAATAAAATATTATATAATAAAAAAAATATTATATTAATATTTAGTATAATATTAATATAATAATCTTAAATATATAAATATGGTTATTATATCTATATCTATATATAAAATAATTAATTTACACTAATAATTATTAATGTACTTATTGCTATATGTGAATCATAAGTACATTAATGTACTTATTGCTATATGTGAATCATATGTACTTATGAACATATATAAATGATGCTTCCCATTAAAACTACAAGTCATAAAAATTTATAAAAGTGGTTTTACATTTTCGAACACGAATGTTAATAGCATAAATGGAACAATTACGTGAGGATTGACATTTAAACTTGGGGTGCAAATCAGATTGTAAAAGTCCAACAAATCTCTAAACGCTTGAAATACTCTGTAGCACAAACATCGACGAAGGTATTTTATTAGTTTATAAAGAACTCAAAATAATTACTTTTATTCAAAATGTATTTTATGCTGTTATGGTAACAAAAAATGATGAAATAAAAATGAAATAACTACCTACATACACCTAACATGATATAAGAAATAAGCTGGCATAAATTCATCTTAAAACAAAAGTACTAAAAAAAATTTGTTCAAATCTATTAAATTAAGAATTTTGATGCATCATTATTAGAAAATATGTCAATTTTTTTAAGATTCGTGTATATATATATATATATATATATATATATATATATATATCCAAAAAAATCCAATATAAAAACATTTGATTTAAGATGACAGGATTTTTTTTTACTTTCTCTGGCATACATATATTCTTATTTCTATAATAATTTTTGAAGTGTTATTGTAGACTCCATTCTATTGAATTACAAATGTTAATGATAATAGAATTTATTAGACAATTGTTGATATAAAAATAGTTTTAAAATCTTTTATCTATAATTTGTGTCGTAATCTAGATGTTATAGGTTGTGGAGAGTTTTCAATCATAATTTCTTTTCCAATTTATCAAGAATTTGATAAAGATATTTTGGAATCACAATTGTGAATGGTGAATTTTCCACCCTCTCTATGCCTTGCAAAATATATATGTGCAATCATAAACCCATCAAAAGTATAAAACCCCTTCCTATCAAAACTATAAAACTCTGTAATATTAATAAGATAGAATGAGGCATTTAAATTTGGTATGTGAATCAGATTGTGACTATCTACGTAACGCAAAAATCCTACAAATCGCTAAACGTGTGAGAATACTTTGTTATACAAACATCGCCAAATTTCGATGAGTGATTTTTTATCTGGCTTAGTTGTCGTTCATATCATGCACTCTCTAACAATGGGTAATTCATTGGTTCTCACTTTCTAAAGTGAAACGAGGTTAATTCAATTACTATTTCATTTCACTATGAGGGTTTGATAAGTCATACTCAATCCATCAATGATGCCCAACGCAATTATTCCTTTGATATGCTAATCCCACTCGGGAAGGGAATTTCAGGGAAGAGTCACAAAGTGTCAACCTATTAATTATGGATACCTGAATACTTAGAATAAAAATCTCGTAAACCAGTTTCTTCATTCGAGCCATAGATGGAGAAAATTGAAGAATGGGAGTCCCAAAGTCTCTTTGATAAAGGTCAAAGACACTATTCACCCTCAGGATTTCCATTCCAGGTAAGGTTCAAAGACATTGTTCACCCTCAGTATTTCCATTCTAGAGAAGACGCCTAGGGGGTTTAGAACCTTCGCCTTTGACATGTGCAAAGGATAATGGAAAATGAAATGGGTAACCGAAAATAAAATTGGAATTCAATACTATAAATAGACGGGAGACACTTACTTATTATCATATTTGCATTATTGTTGAAATATAATAACACAGGGAAAAGCCAAATAATGTTCATAATAGTGCATTATTTATTAAATATCTATAGTACAAGAAATACACTCAAAACATTTTTTTTGGTTTTAATCTATATATTGAAATTGACACGTTTATTGGCATAATTACTAGATATTACTTGTATAATAAACGTTTTTTTATCTTATTTCAAAATAGACACAGGAAACTATTTAAAAATGTCTTATTAATATCAAAATATGTATTATATTTTCTCTTATAGAAACTCCATAACTCATTGTGGGGAATTATATCACGTAATATTATATATATATATATATATATATATATATATATATATATATATTGAATTTTACGAAGTTGTTAAGAAAAAGTTATTACTTTACTATATCTCTTTTCAATTAAAATAAATTTAAATTTATCATTTTGAGTTAAAAGTAAATGGTTGAAGATTAAAAAAATTGAGGGAAATTCCTTTCTCAATATTCTCAAACAACTAAATAGATTACATAAAAGACAGTAAAAATTAATAATCAAACTGGAATTCAACTATAACTCCATCAAATTAGACTAAACTAAAATTCCCTATGAGCACTCACAGACTAACTAGGGACTGTGCGATTAATGCTCTCAACACCTCGTCCTAAGCTCCACTGTCACGAAAATTTAAACTAAGTTTTCTATCAATCCGAGTGTCAAGCATGATTACAAAAAGTGACTCAAAAAATTTGGTATGAGCTAGGATGGATTTATTTTCCTTTCATTTTTCTTCTATAGCTTTTAAATTGTTTCAGTTTTGTCTTTTTATTGTAAGTTTCAAATTGCATTTTGTTCATTTGCTGATGTAATTCTTTCATCTGTCTATGCATGTTTTCATTTTTACAAAAATCTATTTGTATGTGGATTGCTGCCAGATATAATCTTTTATTATTTATTTTTTACCATCAATACTTTGTAGCGAAGTAAGTCGATACCTTCTTTTCACTTCTTCATAATCCAACACATGAAAATTTCATTAATGTTTTCATTTTTCATTTTCTGTAGCGTCGGTATTGTCTTCGAAAATTACATTGATTGTTGCAAATGATGTTTCATGCTATCGTTAAAGAACTTTAATTATTCTTCATGATCATCATATGAAAGATTGAAAATGTGGCGCAAAGTGCCTTGCACCAAATAATAATACGCAGGGGACGTTCTCAATCAACTTCGTGTAAAATACAGCTACTAACAGCCCAAGATCATCAATACCAAATATTTCACATTCAGCACTTAATATGTTGTTTAAGATGACATACCTTGACCAACAGCGGAAGATGTAATGGCTGCCATCTTCTGTCTTCTGCCTTCTTCTCAGAATCCGGTTTCTCTCCTCTTGCCCTCACTTCCTTATGTGTTTCTTGATGGAGAAGAATACAACTCTTGTGGGGAGAGAGAGGACCCAATCCTTTATATATTATTTAACTCTAATCTGGTACGTCCATCATATACCAATTCAACGCTTAAGATCTAATGCTTTAGATTAGAAACAGCTTTAATGCTTTAATGCTTTAATGCTTTTAACACTTCTAATGCTTTAATGCTTTAATTGGGTCATATTAAGATTTAGAAACTGCAGATTTCTAACATTCTCCCACTTGACCCGAGTATTCATAATATTAAGTGTTGAACATCATACTATGATAAATTGCTGAGAGTTATGGCGGTTGTGCACTATTAATTCAATGCATTCCCTTCCATATACTACAATACCAGCAATCCATCAATTCATACTCATAATTTATATAAAACAGCATAATGGTCCACATAATGTCTTATATCATAATGATTAAACATAATATCTTTATAAGACTCTTTCTTGTTTAAAATTACATAAAGTACGTACTACTACATTAAAACAAGAGACACATAATTGTATATCAGAAACACGTAAAAGAGCTCAGAATGTCACACATCAATTATCATTAATACAACCAAGACCCATTCTTAAATTGTCTTGGTTGTAACCCTTTCGTCAAAGGGTCTGCAATCATAAGTTCTGTCCTGATGTGCATGATTGACACTCTTTGTTTCTGAACCTCATCTTTCACAACAAGATACTTCAGATCTATGTGTTTGGCACCTTTAGAGTACTTGTCGTTCTTTGAGAAAAATCCTGCTGCAGAGTTATCACAATAAATTTTCAGCAGCTTGCTAATGGTGTCGACAACCGCAAGTCCTGAAATAAAGTTCTGCAACCATAATGCATGAATTGTGGATCCTTATTGATTCCAATATCATAATCTGATTCTTGCATATAAACCACATAATCAACAGAAATAGCTGACCTACGATTTCTTTGAGGTCTTCTTAATGCTACTCGTTGTGGTTCATGCATATCAGTATTATGTAAGTCATTTCCTTCAGGAAGTACTTCTTCATTTATATGTTGTTCATTATCATCATGCTGTTCTACAACAGCTGGAACAACATTTGGAGTAATAGTAGATGGCGGAACTATTCTAGGTAATGTAACATTTACCCTTGTTTCCTTTATTTCTACTATTTCTCTTCTAGTACTCCCACTGACTTCACCATTCTCAATGAATCTTGCATTACCAGTTTCTAATTGCCTCTCAACTTCATTTACAAACGTCTCAAGGACATTCACAAATATCAGTGTGTATTAGTTCAAGAAGCTGGCTGCTTCTAGTGGCTCCTTTCTTATTATGTTATTATGTTTGGTTTGTTTACCTTTAATACAATCCACACATAATTCTAGATCACTAAAGTCCAAATTTGACAAAATTTCATTACTTACTAATCTCATCATTCTTTCTTTGGATATATGACCTAGTCGTTTATGCCACAAGAAAGCAGAATTTTCATTCAACATGCTACGTTTTCATCCAACATTATTTACTACATTCAACAAGGAATTCGCATAAGTGTCATTCAGTTTCAATTTATATAAACCATCAATTAGAATACCAGAACCAACATTATCAGCATTCTTATATAAATCGAAACAACCAGATCCAATCATACATCTAAAACCAGAAATATCCAATTTACTTGCGGAAATAAGGTTTCTAGATAATGAAGGTACATAAAGGGTACTGTATACATATTCACTTTCTAGAATTAGACGATAAGTCTCTTTTTACAGATACGACATTGAACACTCTTTAGTTCCTTCTTTTCCTCATCCTGCCCATTCTTAGCAGGTGCCTTTTTCTTCTTGAAATGACTTGATTTTCCTTTCTTTTCTTTACCAGCTTTATTACTCACAAAACTTACTGAGTGATTCACTTGATTTTTCAAACGTCCTTCTTCCTGAACAAGTCTACTGGCCAATTCATTAACATTCCACTTATCCTTTATAGTGTTATAGTTAATCTGAAAAGGTCCATATTCAGAAGGTAGCGAGTTTAGGATGAACTGGACAAGAAAAGAATCCTCTACTGTAAGTCCCAGGGAGTTTAACCTTGCTGCAATATTAGTCATCTCTATAATGTGCTCTTGCATAGTTCGCGACCCATCAAACTTCATGGTCGTGAGTTCTGCCATAAGAGTACCAGCGAGTGACTTATCAGCTGAACGAAAACGCTCTTCCACAGACTGCATATATTCCTTAGCACTTTCTGTTTGTGGAATTGTTGACTTGATGTTGTTAGCAACAGTCATCTTAATAAACATAAGGCTCAATCTGTTACTGTGTTCCCATGCTTTATGGTGTGATTTTTCTGCCTCAGTACTATCTCTTGTAAGAGCAGCATGCTTATCCACAAGGAGTGCCAAGTCAAGATCCTGAACACCTAAATGGAAATTGACTTGTTCTCTCCATTCAGAAAAATTAACACCAGTGAACAATGTAACAGATGAAGCATGTGTATTCATGGTAACTCCTGCCAATTAAAAATGAAATAACTATAAGCTCATAACTAACGCAATTCAGATGTAGACATAATAGTATAATATAGCACTCCTTTGGGTAGATACTATCTTATACTTAACATAATTAAATACCAAAACATAAGCAGGTAATAAATATATTCAATCAAATAAAACTGACATCTTTGGATGATCAATATTTATTTAATCAAAATATCTATTAAACCTCATCATGTCAACTAGTTATAGAACAAGAGTTTCCTTTGGGTAAGTTTTCAGGTTCTATCATTAGTGACGCCAGTTCTTAATTGGTATTATTATAACTGGCAATTTCTATCAATAATCATTATGTCACTTATGCACTAAATGATTATTCTGATTTTGAACCCAAAATTCACTTATTATTAGAATTTGTTAAGATATTGGGGAGGTTTGTTTTGAACCCAAAATTGGCTCGTCTGATCCTGTTTTCATGAATCTGGAATTTTATGCCCAAGAACCAAAGCTCCGATACCAAATGTAAAATACAGCTACTAACAGCCCAAGATCATCAATACCAAATATTTCACATTCAGCACTTAATATGTTGTTTAAGATGACATACCTTGACCAACAGCGGAAGATGTAATGGCTGCCATCTTCTGTTTTCTGTCTTCTGCCTTCTTCTCAGAATCCGGTTTCTCTCCTCTTGCCCTCACTTCCTTATGTGTTTCTTGATGGAGAAGAATACAACTCTTGTGGGGAGAGAGAGGACCCAATCCTTTATATATTATTTAACTCTAATCTGGTACGTCCATCATATACCAATTCAACGCTTAAGATCTAATGCTTTAGATTAGAAACAGCTTTAATGCTTTAATGCTTTTAACACTTCTAACGCTTTAATGCTTTAATCGGATCATATTAAGATTTAGAAACTACAGATTTCTAACACTTCGTTCTCCCAACAGAATTCTCCTTCTGTATGAAGAGCCCCACTTCAAATTTCAAAGACGCTGAACTTTGAGTCCAAAGAATTTGTATGTGCACCTTTTTTTTCTAAATTACGATAATGAACCCTTTAAAGAATTGTGGGTGGGTTAGTCGATGAAATTTTAGGTTACTCAGTCGTAATACCACTGCTAAATTTTTGTGTTGCGTTTTAACGCGGATGGCTAATTAGAAAACAAAAAATCTAATAAAACACCACAATTGCTAATTCACTCGCAGAGTGTGAAGTTCCGAAAATGGTGTTAGTGGAAATCACGTGTAATGACAGATGTCACAAGAATAGAGATGGAGTTATTGGACAGGTGTTACGAATTAGTAAAAATGGTAGACAGAGTTATTAGACAGGTGTGACGAATTAGTAAAGATGGTAGACCAAATTCACCTCATGTGAACTGATGCAAACAGAATTAAGACCTATGAACCTAATTAAATGGATATAATTAGTTTAACAATTTGATTTAAAATTGCATTACATTTAAGTGCAATCCAATAATATTAATAACTCGACGAAAGTTAACATGACCTATGACACTACATTTAAAGAAACAATCCAAACTATTATAATAGTTAAATTGGCTTAATTAGTTTAACCGTTACATTAATATAAAAGTAAAACAAGACATTTACAAAAACAATCAAAGTATTATAATAATCCCATTTAAAATTTGGCCCCAATTCCATTCCTCTAAATCCAAATCAGTGTTACAGTAGAAATTGCTTTCTTTCAAGGGTTGTGTATATATCATGACCATAAATTACACAATCCGTGTCGTTATGAGTTTACGACGTTGCTGCATCTATATAAGCAATTTTTGATAATAAAATTAATCAAAGATTTAATCCCCAGATTGAAACAACTACAAAGAAAAAAAAAATGACAGATCATTCATTTATGCTGGTGGAGATTTCTTAGATTATTTTCTTTTGTTATACCGTTTCTTATTGATGAAAAAATGGAGACTGTATTGCTTATTATTTTGTTTTTTTGGATGGAATTGTCATATAAAACTGGCAAACTTTTAATTAGCATGAAGCGAAAGTATGTTTATTTGCGGAGCCAAAGGTCTGCATATTTGAAATATGAAATGGGGCTCTTCATACCTGTTGAAATTGTAATTTCAACTGCAGCGACAGTTGAACAGCCGCAGCGTACTGTTTTTGCAAAACCGCCAGTACTCCCATCGCACCGCTTTTCACCGAGCGGTGGTTTTCCTCGGGAGGGAAGCGATACAATCAGTTGCTGACACGTGCCTGGAGCCACTGTTCCGAAACAGGGGTTACTCGGAGCGTAAAGTTCAGTCAGAAGGGCCGCTCGATATTGCCAGCAGCCGTGCGATCAATGATGGGCAGATCTACGGTTTGTGATAGCGGGCACATGTTTCTTGGTTATCAGGAGGACCTTTTGTGCGAGGTTGCAGCCAACAGTACTCTACTGTTAAAACAATAAATATACCGCCATGCTGCAGGATTTAATGAAATGTCATGTGGTCAGTAACTGTTGGTAAAGTCTTCAATTTTCTTTAATGCACGGTAGTATGGCAAGTAAGATTGTATTGCCCTGTTCTGTTTTTTTTGTTGTCTACTGAAAAATGAAAAGAGAAGCACAGCAGTGCGAACGCGCAGCAGCGTGAGGGGAATGTTTTGTTGTCCATGGAGAAATGTAAAAAGGAGCGCAACACTGTGAACTAAAAAAATAGAATGTAGAGTAGCAGTGTGAGAGTGTTTTTGTTGAGAGAATGAACTGCAATGTAATGTGTGGTGCAGCAGCGTGAAGTTTTTGTGGTTGAATATGTAATGAAACGCACAGCAGTGCGAACAAAAAAAACAGTGTTTTGTTAATAGTCTTTTGCTTTTGAAATGCACATCAGTGCATAAGCAGAGGGTTTCAATGTTTGTTGTCTGTTGTGAGAGAGGGTAGAAGCACAGCCGCGCATATGAATGTAGTTAATGTTGTTTGCATATGAAATGCAAGTGAGGCACAGCAGTGGGAGAGTTGTTTGTTGAAACGAAAAGGGAAGCATGCATCAGTGCACAAGTGAAGAATTTTTACACAGCAATGTGAATGCTTTTTTTTCATTGGGGAATACGTAGCGACGCGTAAAGTTTTGTTCTATTGAAAAGTAAATGGGAGACGCAGCAGCGCCCATGTAAGAAATGTTTTCACGCACAGCACTACAAATGTAAGTGCAGTATTGTTGGAGTTGTTCATTGGAGAAATGAGTGGGAGCACGCAGCAGCGTGAGTGAAATGTAAGGAGAATTTTACTAGCAGGTTGAATGTAATTTTTATTTTACACAGTGTGTCCATTTGAAGACAGAGACAGAGTATTTTTCAGAAGAGACAGTGAAATTTATTTTTGTTTTGGAACTGCATTTGAAGCAGTATTTTGTGTAATCCCTTTGTGAGAGGAAGGTCTCTTCTGTAACAGTGGATTTTTTTTAATGAATACAAAGTTGTTTTTGTGTATCTGTGAAACTCTGTTTTTTAGAAAGAAAATTTTATGCTTCTATGTACTAAAATCTTGTGTGTTGAAAACAGAGCATTATTCTCTATTTTGTTCAAGTTATTTTGTTTTGGAATTAAACAGAAAATTCCCAACAATGCAGAATGGCGGTATCACGATCACCTCACTCGGAATTATTCTGAAGACATTTCGTTTGAAGCCCTTCTTCAAGATCTTCGTTTTTCTTAAAAAAAAAAACGAGGATAAATCCTTGTCACGAAATTGCGATTGAAAGGGTTTTAATCAAGTGTTTTATGTGATTGAATTTCTTTTATTGAAGTGTATTTTTTTAACGAGTTTCACATAAAGGAAAATGGGTGTTGCTTCAACTGTATTTTATTTAAAAAAGATATGAACGAAGCAATTTTTTTTTTGAAGTAAGCCTTTCTTTAAAAAAGAATACATAATCCCTTTAAAGATAATGCGAACGCACTTTTCATTCAAAAATTACATGATCGTTCCTAAAAATAATTCTTTTTGTAAAATACCATGAAACAAGGATGGGAGGATATAAGAAATAAGCCAACATAAATTCATGTTAATTAAATTAAGAATTTTGATATTTCTGGGTGACTTATTCCGCACAAAAAAATAAACATAAATATTAAGAACATCTTTTATATATATAATAAAAGAAAATTATTAAAAAATATATAAAAACATTTTTTTTAAAATATAAAAGCATTTTCAGTGTTATTATCAGCTACATGCTAATGAATTACAAATTTCAATATGCCAGAATTTATTAAACAACTTTTGATATAAAAATAGTTTCTAAATATTTTTCCTATAATGTTTATGAGTAAATGTTATATGCGGTTTTTGGGACATTTAATGGTTTAATTTACTAAGAGTTTCAGAAGGACTTGCTAGAATCATAATTTTGAGTTGTGAATTCTTACTTTGTTGAATTTAATTTATATTTGTAATCAGAAACGCTATTTTAATAACTTACCAATGAACTGCTCGCTCTTATTATAATCTTCAAATATTTGAAAATATATTTATGTAACACAATCACCGACATTGAGTTTAGAATTGTTCCCAATCAAAACTATAAAACTGTATAAGAATGCTTTTACTTCTTCAAAGACAAATATTAATGGAATGAGGAATGGAGCATTTAATCTTGGCGTGTGAATCAGATTGTAAAAATCCTACAAATCTCTAAATGCGTGAGAATACTCTATTATACAAACATTGCGGAAGTTGGATGAGTGATTTCTGATATGGCTTAGTTCTCATTCATATCATATGGACTCATTATCACCGGCTCAATCATTGGTTCTCGCTTTCTGAAGTGAAATCAGGTCAGTTGACTCTGAATAAATGTTGGTCACTTGGACTTTTCCACACACCTAACCATGAAGTTACCTGTATAGTAGGTAGATGGAATCTTTGTGGGAAATGTTTTGAAAGGGATTTTATCTTCTCAATATTATTGCCTCAGGCCTTCAGCGTGAATAGTCCCAACCCTACTAGGCAAGCCCAGGTTCCGGACTATATTTTTGTTGTCCCCATTATTGGATACTCATGCTTCGATTATCCCGTCATTAAGTCAACGTCATTGATATGTCACAATAAAACTTGCATTGGTATATGTAAAAGCTTGCTACAGTGCTGCTACAATGTCGTGCGCTCCGTGCACTATGTTGTTGTCGCTCTCTGCTAACTTGGCCTTGTTGTGTCTCTTCGTTTGTCCTCATAGATCGACCTCTGGTGAACTTAGTGCGAACCTACTCGGATCTTTCATGCTCTACGACCTTACATATGGCTTCGTCGCCTTCCAACGATCTGGCATCCCTTCGAATCTTTGGCGAACCCCTAATGAAATTCGACTAAAGATTATGAGGCAACTACTACACAACAGCACAAATTAAAGCACACAATACTCGAAAGCAGAAAATGAAATAACACTCTTTTATTGAATTTTCTAGATATCGATTACACATGATTTACAGTCTGTTCATACCAGAGATAGACTATGTTCACATTTACTAGACTGTTGCCACTCAATACTGAGATAGCTTACTAGAGGCTGCCTGGCGATTACACAGACTCTGTATTTGAACATATACTCAAAACACGCATATAGACAGACACACTAAAAATTTGGCCACTTTAGGTTCTCACTAGTGCTCTCACACTAATGCGCAAGCTTCTCAGATCACCTAAAGACTTCAGTTCTTCTCATGATGCAAGTAGATCAGACTGAATGTCCGCAGTTGCAGAGCAGGAGAAGCTCTCGATTCCAAACTTCCAAAGACACAAGAAACCTGACTCTCGATGTCCCGAATGAGCCTGACTCTCTTCGTTTTATAGGAAGAAGAGGGGACAAACATCTGACCATCGGGCCAACAAGCTGAGTACGAAAAATTCTATCAATCACGGAGATGTGGTTCAATATCCACCAAAAGTCGGAGAAGTGCTCCGAGTCTCGTGACTAACGAATCTTTTTCCTATTACAAAATTACAATCAATCCTATGGAAAGTATATTATGTACAAAGTGGATACCTTTTAACCAGTTAGGGCCCATGAGGAAACTGGTCATGAATAGTCCTCATGACTGGGCAACATAATTATATAGTGGAGTTTTCTGGATAAACCCATGGAAACCTTTTTATGAAGAAGGACTAGCACTGTCGAATGATTTACCGAGAGTTGTGATCCTCGGAACCTATTTTTGGGATAAATGAGGCTGTCCCATGCTTTTGTATAGATCCGCCGAACTATCATAGGTTTATTTAGCACATATTAATGCTTTATTTTAGTCATGACTAGCCATTTGTCATGCCTAGCCATAAATTGTTGTAGTATATGGTGATCCTAATAATTCAGCAAATCATTTACTATGGTACAAGGAATGTGAAAACAGTCAACAGCATTTATGTGGTAGAATTTGTCACATGTCATCTGAAAATAAATTTCATAAAAGATTGGATCTATAGTAGTGCAATTTACTCCAAAATCCCTCCACCAGTCACCTAGCCATCCTGAAAACTGATTTCTTTGCATGGACCTAACTGATCCAAATTTTAATTTTGTATAATGGATTTCTTCCTTTCCATCAACATTTAGGAGATCCCACCACAATTTTTTATAACCTGCATAATTAAAAACAGTGTCAAGAAAAATAAGATTAGGATTATTTTGTGGCCATAAGATAGGAGAATTTCTGGTGATTGTCCAATCTGTGTTTCTGGTTCTGTTGATGACAAAATATCTGTGATAGATATTTCTTTGTCTTCTTCCTTCAGACCAGATCATTGCGATGTCATGTAAATTATTTTGCAATGCTTCTTCTGCTTGATGAGCTGAAGCCACACTGCTAGTATACACCATATCATGGATCCAGCGATTTCCTTTGGGAAATATTCTTCTTTCAGGCACTTGGTGTAAAAGCTCTGTATGTGGCTGTAGATCTGCATCTAAGACTTTTATTTGTCTAAGCTTCCAGGTTGGCTTCCAGTTTTTCTTGTATTCTTCCCAGCTTTGGTCTTCTCTGATAGTTTTGAGAACTTCTTGTTGATTGTCTGGGTCCCATTCAGTAACAATAACAAATACATGTTCTTGTTCTTGTGACTGGGTTTGTATGTATTCTCGGCTGAGAAAATCAGGTAGAAAATTGTCTTTTCCTTTTATATGTTCTACTTCGAAATCAAAATTTGAAAAAAGGGCTTGCCATCTGGAAAATTTAGCTTCTCCAGGCTTCTTGATATCTTTACTAAGCACCTTCTTGAGGGCAGATGCATCTGTCCTGAGAAGAAATGGTTTGTTGACCAGATGGATATCGAATTTGTCAATGTTATTCCATGCTGCTTTCACCTCTTTTTCTATAGTAGAATATATTTCCTCAGTGTGGTTCCATGTTCCTGAAGCAAACTAGATAACCTGTTCTTCATTGTCTTTTTTCTGTTTTAATATACCCCCCCATCCGATGTTGTTGGCATCAGATTCTACAATCTTATAAGCTGCATCATCAGATATATACAGTATGGGAAGGTCTCTAACCTTGGCTTTAATTTTTTGAACTGCTTTGGTATGGAGTGGAGTC
The DNA here is from genome assembly GCA_031772625.1 of Pinus tabuliformis. Taxonomy (NCBI): domain Eukaryota; kingdom Viridiplantae; phylum Streptophyta; class Pinopsida; order Pinales; family Pinaceae; genus Pinus; species Pinus tabuliformis. The sequence continues at coordinate 503,512,636 of CM062808.1, forward strand.
CAAGGTGCAGGATTTTTGTGCAGCCTTTGATTTAATAAGCTTTTGTCCTTGGCGCAGTCTTGATAGAAATTACTTACGTAATTTAAACAACCAAGAAATCTTTGTAGCTGCGTCTTGTCTATAATGATGTTTGGAAATTTGTTTGAGAATTCCACAACATGTTTTTGCAAGGAGATTTGGCCATTGAATATAGTATGGCCAAGAAATTTAATGGAAGTCTGGAAGACTTCGATTTTGTTTTTGATTAATACAAGACCATTCCTTTTTATTGTATTTACAAAGGTCTGTATATGTTTAAAATGATCTTGCGATTTTTTTGAGAAAATAAGTATATCATCTATATACACACTCAGCCAATCAAAGAAGGGTTTAGATATAGAGTCCATCACCTTCTGGAACTTGGATGGTGCATGCTTTAGGCCGAAAGGCATCACATTCCATTCATAATGCCCGGCTGGGACACTGGAAGCTATTTTGAATTTATCCTTCTCTGATATAGCAACTTGCCAAAATCCTGATTTCAGATCAAACTTGGAGAATATTTTTGCTCCTACTATTCTGCTTATCAGATCTCCTTTGTGAGGGATCGGATATGTATTATCTGCTAGTACTGAGTTCAAAGGCTTATAATTGATGACTAGCCTTGGGATGCCTCTGATTTGTTCCGCTCTTTTATTTACATAGAACCCATAACAATTCCACGGACTCTTTGATTCTCTGATCAATTACTTACTCAACAGATTCTTGATTTCTTTTTTCACAGAGCTCACGATATTCCTTGTTCATCAGAATTGCCTTACTCTTACGTGGCTTACCTGTATATTCTGTTTTATAGGGCAATTCAACATAATATTGCTTTCTGTGCCAAAAAGCATTTGGATCTTCTGCACAACACTCTTTCTCTATTTGTGCCTTTAATTCTGAAATCTTCTTTTGTATTGTTGGTAAACTTAGCTGTTGTGAGATATGAATGGTAGATTTCAGATCTTTTAGATCTATTAGCTTTGATTCAGCTTTCTCTAGCTCTTCCATAGTCTGAAACATTGTCAAGACTCGTGGAGCTAAGACATATGGTAATTTAATTTTTCTTGGACCATTTGAGGAGGTAGGAAGAGTAATAAAATATCCACCCTTATTATTTTTTGTTCTAAATGAACCATGTGGTTCAATAGCAGCCAAAAATATGTTACCTAAAATACAATCAATAGGGATGTCAACAACTGCAAATTTTAATTTTATGCAATGATTGTCAAAGCAGATAGATGCCTTGGGAATTTCATACTTTAGCATTTTACTTCCCAAGCCAATAAATTTTCTTTCTGCTATCATCCAATATTTAGCAGGGATCACTTTTGTATTTAAAATATTTACGTCTGCTCCAGAATCAATTAAAGTAGTCAATTTGAACATCTATCCCTGTATGCAAATATTCACTTGTACATGATGTTGCTGGTATTCGATGGGGAGTATCCTCATTTCCTGAAAACCTGAAGCAGTATCTTTTCTCCCTTCATAAATCTGTACATTTGGCTTGTAAAATTCTTCTGTATCATATCCTTCTATATGATCTACTTGATCAGTGGATTTTCCTTTCTCTAATCTCACAATCTGAGTCTTAAGAATAGAAATTTCAGATTTGAGATTGTGCATTTCATGACTTACCTCTCCCAAGGTAAGCGTTCGAACTTTACCTTGCTGTTGATGTCTCTGGAATGATTTTGCATTATTTTCATAAGAGGTGTCAATGAAGAGTGGCTTTTTTGAAGAACTTCTGCTGGAAGATTTCATTTGATCCATGAATGCTTCCATCTGGTCAACAAACCATTTCTTCTCAAGACAGATGCATCTGCCCTCAAGAAGGTGCTTAGTAAAGATATCAAGAAGCCTGGAGAAGCTAAAATTGCCAGATGGCAAGCCCTTTTTGCAAATTTTGATTTCGAGGTAGAACATATAAAAGGAAAAAACAATTGTCTACCTAATTTTATCAGCCGAGAGTACATACAAACCTAGTCACGAGAACAAGAACATGTATTTGTTATTGTCACTGAATGGGACCTAGACAATCAACAAGAAGTTCTCAAAACTATCAGAGAAGACGAAAGCTAGGAAGAATACAAGAAAAACTGGAAGCCAACCTGGCAGCTCAGACAAACAAAAGTCTTAGATGCAGATCTACAGCCACATACAGATCTTTTACACCTAGTGCCTGAAAGAAGAATATTTCCCAAAGGAAATCACTGGATCCATGATATGGTGTATACTAGCAGTATGGTTGTAGCTCATCAAGCAGAAGAAGCATTGCAAAATAATTTTCATGACATTGCAATGATCTGGTCTGAAGGAGGAAGAGAAAGAAATATCTATCACAGATATTTTGTCATCAACAGAACTAGAAACACAGATTGGACAATCACCAAAAATTCTGCTATCTTATGGCCACAAAATAATCCTAATCTTATTTTTCCTAACACTGTTTTTAATTATGCAGGTTATAAAAAATTATGGTGGGATCTCCTAAATGTTGATGGAAAGGAAGAAATCCTTTATACAAAATTAAAATTTGGATCAATTATGTCCATGCAAAGAAATCAGTTTTCAGGATGGTTAGGTGACTGATGGAGGGATTTTGGAGTAAATTGCACTACTATATATCCAATCTTTTATGAAAGTTATTTTCAGATGACATGTGACAAATGCTACCACATAAATGTTGTTGACTGTTTTCACATTCCTTGTACCATAGTAAATGATCTGCTGAATTATCCAGATCACCATATAATACAACAATTTATGGCTAGGCATGACGAATGGCTAGTCATGACTAAAATAAAGCATCAATATGTGTTGAATAAACCTATGATAGTTCGGCGGATCTATACAAAAGCATGGGACGGCCTCATTTATCTAAGAAATAGGTCCCCAGGTGATGAGCCCCAAAAATGGACAATTATTTGGGCTCATTCAACCTCCTAATTTGACTTAATCCACCATTCTCATTAGTTTATTGCATGTTTTTTATTACATTTATGTTAATAGAGTGAATTTGGTTAGTCATTATGCCAACAAGTCTAATGGGTGCTTTGTGTAGCCTTTTTGGTCAACTTGGAGACAAAATTGAAGGTCTTAATGAGCACTTGGCAGCCAAATTCGTGGGAGAACAAGCTAGAGGATTTGTAGGAAGGTGTCCCCTTCATTTATGGGCCCTTACCTCGAATTCTCCACCATCAGCTCGGAGTTCAAGGGCCACCGAATCAATCAGCACAAGGGCAGCCAAGCAAGTCAAGTAGGACTGCTGTTAACTCCAAGTTTTGGGCAGCCGAGTCCCTAAAGTTTAGGAGGACTGTTGGGTCCTCAATTTGTATAAATAAGAAGGCTTAGGGCCTCATTTGGGGTTAGCCAGTGTAGCCAGTGGATGTTAGCTAGTTAGCCAGTAGATAGTAGCTAGTAGTTAGTCATTTCATAGTCTTGTTGTAGTCATTTTGTAATTCGATTTGTATGCAATAGATTAGCTTTGCTTTCAGCTCATTCTCAAGCTCTCCTTGTGGATAGTTTTGATGTAACTCTTCATTTCTTGATCAATAAAGATGAATCCAGCTTTGCACCAGCTCTAAATCTCTCTTGGGAGGCTGTAGCTCTTGGGGTTGGGCCCATCTCAAGCGCCCAGTACCTCCCCTGTTTATCTTTATGTGTGTTTGCTGCGTTCTTAAAATAAAATCTGCTCTTTAGATCTTTCTTTGTTATTTTGGTTGTTTTTGTTGGTTAAAGTAGCTTTTTATGTTTGGGAATCGATTGGTAGGAGTTTGTCATGCATTTAGATCTTTCGGAATGTTCTTGCTCACGTGATGTACATGGTTCTCTTTCCAAACGAGGCTGTTGTTTATTCATTTCATTGACAGTTAGATTAAGTTGGCTAGGACTTAGTTTGTTTGCAAGAATTCATTGATTCGGTTGAATGTGCATTGTGCAGGGCATCTCTATCACTCACTCACATGGTCAAGATTCATCAGAGCCATCTGATTCATCCCATATCTAGGCTTCTCGCTTCACACCCATCCTCTTGCCCACGTAACCCTACCTTCTTCTCCATTGTTGTCTCAACTACCTTAAAGCCAAATCAGCCTTCCACATATCATCTCACCACTCCATCCATCAGTTCCTGGGTCACTTCAGACCCCCATCCTACCTCCATAAGCATCCATGCATCTTCCATCAATCACCCATCCTCAAAAATCCCATTTTGAAACATCCTGTAGAAGAATTACAGAACTTCCTGTAGAAACCCCTGCAGACTTCCTGTAGAAGTTCATAAACACGGTTGCATGGCATCCAGACTTTGTGAAACTCTCAGAAAGAATGTTAGGGATCCCTTAGACCCTCTCTGTACCATCCCAACCTTTCCCAAACCATTTCATCCCTTGATCCATCCATGCACAGTGGAAAACTAGTTAAAAGCACATGCATGATAATTCTAATAACTTACTTAAAAATACAAAAAGATGTTTTCTTCAGATAGTGATAACTTAGACACATGCATTTTACCTTCTTAGAAGTAATGGCATCTCTTTCAGTAGTCTGCATGCTCTCCTTTGCGTCAGTAGGACTAGCTGGTAGAATTAGGGTTTGCGTTTCTTTTTGGCTTTCAGTTTCTTTTTGCAATTAGATTAGCTTCCTTCGAGTTAGCTTTCATCCATCAATTAAAAAGCTTCTTCCAAGAGCTCATAGAAGTTGTCTTAAGCTCCTAGTGGACTTGTGCCAGCTGACCAAGTGACAGCTACGGCAAGAGCTAGTACTTGTGCATACAGCACCGTCGCTTCCAAGTTTGTTACGAACTACCAGGTTGATAAAATTAAAGAAGGGAGTTCTAGGAGTTGTAGCATTATTGCTACAATACTGGAGCCCACCATCTTTTTGGCGCCGTTGCCCGGGAAGCGTCAGAGTATTGGTGATTGCCGCTTTTCTTCTATTTTCCACTACAATCTTCTTCTAAGTAGTTTATTTCGTTTCCATTATGCAATTTCATTTATGCAAAAGTAGATTAGCATTTCCCGCTTTCATAGATTAACATTTCAATTCCGCAATTTCAATTCTGCAAGCGTAGATTAGCATTTCAATTCTGCAAGCGTAGACCAGCATTTCATTCCTGCAATTTCATTTGAGCAAAATAGATTAGTCCTTTCCTGCTTTCATTTCAATTCCGCATTTTCATTTTAGCAAGATAGTTAGTTGTAGTTCAATCTATTTCAGTTTTGCAGGTAGAAGTAGAAAAAAAGCAAAAATCAACCAAAAATATTTCATTTCATGCCTTGTAGGAGTAGAGATAGTTCAGAAAAATGATTGCACAACACCCCCACTGCTTCACACAGCCAACCTTCTCTCTTCTTCGATGGCTGTGAGAGAAGAACCCCCGGGTGGACATCAAGACATATCTGAAGAACCTCTAGGGTAGAAGAAGAAGAAAACATTCCTCTGAAGCAAATGGCTACAAGCAGAACTGTTGGGAGCAACATCTTGTCCAAAGATGAATTTGAAAATCAGATCAAAGATTTCAAGAGTGATATGAGGCAGTTTCTTGCCATGCAACTGGATACCTTACGGATCCAACAAAAGCAAGAGGAAGCCAAGAGGGATTTGGTCATTTTTTGTCCTAGGTGCACTAGAAAGCATCCTAGGAACGAATGTCCATTGTACTCCATAGAAGTGTGTTTTTTCTGTGAAGAATACCATCCTACAGATCAGTGCCCTTCCTTACCCAGATTCAAAGTTGCATATCAGAGAGCCAAAGGAGCCACTGAATCACTCTATTACATGAACCAAAGTTGGCCACATGGGCCTAGATATTACCAGCAGGAAGTGCAAGGGACATCCGAGACCTATTATGACCCCTATCAAGCCACTTTCATGCCTTCTTGGGATCCCCCTGCTCATCCTTCCTGGTCTACACCTCCTCCTTGGTCATATTCTCCTTGTTCCTTCACAGATCCATATTATTCCCAACCAGTTGCTCATTCGTTTCACTCTTATGCTCAGCCACAGCCTCAGAGGAATGCACCTTATCAGGAGTGGAGGCCCCAGTACAACTCTCATCCCGCTCATTGTCCTCCACCACCTGCTCATCCACAACCATCGCCTCCTCCTCCTCCACCAAGGCAACCCCAAATGCCTACCCAACCACAATGCCATCCATCTCCATCTCAAATTCACACCTCCACTCAACTACCCATACCATTTCCAAAGCCATACAATGGAGTAGCTCAACCCAATTGCAAAGCTGAGGCACAACATGTGCAAATGACTCCTCTTGAGCCCAATGATGTTAACCAAAGCTCAGGAAGAGTGTTGCAAAACAGAGATTATATTGACAACATTGAAGGACCAAAGAAAAAGAAGATTCAAAAGAGGAGATCAAAGAACCATGGGCTACACTTGATGAAGAGAAGAGATCAGAATCAGAGATCGAGAAAGCCTCCTCATGGTTACCATCAAATCTTCCATGTATTCAAGAGAAAGATCAACAAAAAGAGGAAGATGAGAAAGTCATGTTAGAAGGTGACATGAAACATGATCCAGATCAGAAAAAGGACCAAGGATATCAAAGCTATATTGAGATATGGTTTCAGAAGTTGACTAAGTTGCAGCGGTACTCTCTTCCTCAGCTATGTTTGATCCCTTCAAAGTCAGATCATTTGGTCTCTAAAGTCCAGATAGTTGTCCAAGCATGCATTTCGAGCCTTCACATCATTTTTTCTCTAATCTCGATGTGCACATGGCTCCATTGGAAGTATTCTTATACTTGAGAATGAGTTTGTTTTTCAAGTAGGGTAGGGTAAAAAAAAAAAAAAAAAAAGAGAAAAAAGAAAAAGAAAAAATGAAAAAAGAGGAAAATAGAAATCTAAGGTGAAAACCTCCTCGGAGGCGCCTTAGATTGGCTCATTGATTGAAAACCTCCATGAGGCAGTCAATGGGTTGGAAAAAAAAGAAAAGAGAATAAGATCTTTGGGTGAAAACCTCCCTTGGAGGCGCCCAAGGCAGGCAATTAGGGTGAAAACCTCCATGAGGCGCCCTAGTTGTTTTTCAAAAAAAAAAACAAAAGAGAAAAAGAAAAATAAAAATAAAGCTAATCTCCATTGAATAATTTCATGTTGCAGCAATGACATTGCAGGTTGCAAGAAGGACGTTTCATGACAGGAGGAGCACTCAAATCAAGGTTAAAGGAATTCTTCTTGTGCCTTCTACAGGAAGCTCTGTATTTCTACAGGAAACATCTTGTAGAACCTTTGGACGAGCCAAATCCAATTTCAAAAGTGAATCTAATCGTGGGAATCTGTTGATTAGGCCTACAAGCACTTGTGTGTCCATCCCTTTCCTTTCTCCATCATTTTTTCCACCTCATTGTGCTTCTCATTGTGCTTCTACAGGAACTTCCTGTAGAAATTGTGGGAAACTAGACATGGATTTCAAAAAGTGGTTTGGTGAACATGGTAGCTTCCTCAAGGGTTCAGAAGTCCTCATGCAATCTTCCAACTCCTCCTCCATCATCTCCATACCTGCATCATAGCCCAAGCTCAGTTTTTCCTTCCATGCAAACATTTGCAAAAAGCCTTGAGGCAAAAATCCATAGAACAAAATTTGTTTTTGCCATAACTTGAAAACCATGCATCCATTTGACAAACCGTTTTATGGGGAATTGTACAAGGGTGATGGAAACATGCTTGAGCAGTTTCAGCCAATTCCAGTGCACGGTTTCCAAGAAATCAGCCTCCATCACCATCAGCCATTTTTGCATTTTCTCCATAACCGTGCATCCGTTTCAAAACCTGTTTCATGGGGATATGCATATGATTGATGGTAACCTACCCAAGCAGTTTCAGCTGATTCCGATGCACGGTTTCTGAGAAATCGATCTCTGAAATCTTCAGCCATTTTCCATTTTTCTCGAAATCCGTGCATCCATTGATCACGATTTTGCTATGGGAGATGCATCATGATGATAGAAACATGCTTAACAATTTTCAGATCAATCCGCTTTACCGTTTGAGAGCAATGGCGAAAACGAGTTCTGGTTTTGTGACCATGTAGCAGCAGCAGCTTGAAGGTGCAGATTTGAATGTGGAAACAATGGCATGCAGCTCAGAACCGGCCAGAGGACACCTGCACAAGGAAAAGCAATAAAAAATCATCAGTCAAGCCCTCATGCAATCAAAGGATCCAAGCATGCAGCAGCAGAATGAGAGCATGCAGCAGCAAAAAGCTTCACAAGTAGCCGTTTGACTCCAGGTACGTGACTGAAACTAATTCCTTTGTTGCATGAATGTAATTTGAGAACTACGTGAACAATGAGATGGTTGTGATTAAAAAAAAATCGGTGGCCAGCTAACTGGCTACCCTCATCCAGTTCAAACAGCGCTCGGTGGGTGAATACGACACGTGTGCTCAGCCATCTTAGGAAGAAAACTGAAAACAGGTAGTAAAATTCCAGCGTGATTGATGGACGTGATTACAGGCAGAGAACAAAAAGTCTGGTGAACGTGATGGATGTGATTAGTGGTGGTTGTTTAAACGGTCTGCATGGGGCCAACGTGCACTTGGCCAGCTCACCCTCCATCAATGGAAGTCTCCATAAACAGCCAATCAAACTCTCACCTCCGTTGTTTCCAGTTTATCATCGTCCTTGCAGCTGCAACAAGCTCCATACCACCTCCATAGTAGCAAACCAATCTTTCTCGGCCATTTTTTAGAACCCTCCTACTTATCGGCATTCTACAGGGAGCACTGTTTCGTTCTACAGGAAACGAGAGCCGCCTACAGGAAGGCGTCTACAGGAAAGGCAGAGAACAGCTCTGCGGAAGGAAAACCCAGAATTTTCGTTGAATTTGGAGCTCCAGACGAGGTAGGCTCGAAAAAAACTCCTCTATGCATGGTTTGTTTGTGCAAGGTGGTGAATTAAACATGGCATCGGATTGGACAATCAGTGAAAATATGCCTGTGTATTGGAAATAGAAAGTTTTCCTGTGTTGCACTGAGTTTCTCAGTTATGTCTGCATCAAGATTCTTCTCCACGTTTCCTGTTTCTAAAATTCTCTTATAAGGAAGGCATATGCAGCTGTGAGAGCCAGCCTGTGGATGAAAATTTTAAAATTTGCATATCTGAATGTGCCCTGAGAAGAAAACTTGGTCTCTGTCCTCCGTCTGTAGAAGAAAAACTCTTCCTTTCATAACCAGATCGCTGAGAGCTGAGTCACAGCAGTCTTGAAACTAGCATTCCCTATTTTCTTCTTCAGTCACTGGTTGAATGTGGGACAAAAATGAATGAAGGGATTCCAGACCAGATGGCCCATCATGGGCTCATCAAATTATTAGTAGAAGATGCCCTGCACACCTACATTGTCCCCATATCATGGGAAATCTTCCAAAACATGTCTAGGGATGACAATATCAGAGTTTTGGCCAAAGATATCACCCCATCCAGCAGTGAGGAAGAAGAACACATTGAAAAAGGTGAGAAAATCGATGGTGAAAAACCGCAAGACATCCAGGCACAACAACAACAAAGAGGAAAAGGAGAAATGGGCCAGATTGCTAAGACTAAAACAGGGGAAGAAACAACAACAAAAACACCAAGGGAAAAGAGGATGCAGCGCAGAACAAAGAAGGCCGAGAAAGTCCAACTGAAGAGTGTCACAGCCAAAGAAACCACACAAAAACAAAAGCAGAAAACACAGTCAGCAAAACAGGCAGAAACAGGCACAGGGATTTCTACAGGAAGCGAGGAAAAAGAGCAGCAAGAGGAGAAATCACCCGAGATATTGGCTAGGGAGGCAGCAACTGTGCTTGCTGCCATAAGCACATCTCCAAAGCAAAAAGGGAGGCGAAAAAGGGGAACATCCATGTACTTTAAAGCAAGAAGGAGCACACGGATAAAAGTGGGCAGACCCCAACCACAGTCAAAAGAGCCAATTATCATTGAGGACGCCACAACTAAACAAAACGAGGAGTCTCCCCCAAAGATATCCATCACCTATGAACGACGGAGCCCGAAAACATCCACCTGGAGAGAAAGGATTGAAAGGATGGACTCAAAGACAGCTCTACAGGAAGTTAGCAGACTGTTTCTACAGGAAGCTAGCAGACTGTTTCTACAGGAAGCCAGCGAACTGTTTCTACAGGAAGTTTGAAAAGAGGGAAGCCAAAGGGGAAATCGGCTGAGATGTTAGCCAAAGAAGCCACCAGGGCCATCAAAGATGAGGAGAGAGATTGGTTGCTCAGAAGATGAGCAACACTTTCAGTAGGGGGGTGATGATGAGCCCCAAAAATGGACAATTATTTGGGCTCATTCAACCTCCTAATTTGACTTAATCCACCATTCTCATTAGTTTATTGCATGTTTTTTATTACATTTATGTTAATAGAGTGAATTTGGTTAGTCATTATGCCAACAAGTCTAATGGGTGTTTTGTGTAGCCTTTTTGGTCAACTTGGAGACAAAATTGAAGGTCTTAATGAGCACTTGGCAGCCAAATTCATGGGAGAACAAGCTAGAGGATTTGTAGGAAGGTGTCCCCTTCATTTATGGGCCCTTACCTCGAATTCTCCACCATCAGCTTGGAGTTCAAGGGCCACCGAATCAATCAGCACAAGGGCAGCCAAGCAAGTCAAGTAGGACTGCTGTTAACTCCAAGTTTTGGGCAGCCGAGTCCCTAAAGTTTAGGAGGACTGTTGGGTCCTCAATTTGTATAAATAAGAAGGCTTAGGGACTCATTTGGGGTTAGCCAGTGTAGCTAGTGGATGTTAGCTAGTTAGCCAGTAGATAGTAGCTAGTATTTAGTCATTTCATAGCCTTGTTGTAGTCATTTTGTAATTCGATTTGTATGCAATAGATTAGCTTTTCTTTCAACTCATTCTCAAGCTCTCCTTGTGGACAGTTTTGATGTAACTCTTCATTTCTTGATCAATAAAGATGAATCCAGCTTTGCACCAGCTCTAAATCTCTCTTGGGAGGCTGTAGCTCTTGGGGTTGGGCCCATCTCAAGCGCCCAGTACCTCCCCTGTTTATCTTTATGTGTGTTTGCTGCGTTCTTAAAATAAAATCTGCTCTTTAGATCTTGCTTTGTTATTTTGGTTGTTTTTGTTGGTTAAAGTAGCTTTTTATGTTTGGGAATCGATTGGTAGGAGTTTGTCATGCATTTAGATCTTTCGGAATGTTCTTGCTCACGTGATGTACATGGTTCTCTTTCCAAACGAGGCTGTTGTTTATTCATTTCATTGACAGTTAGATTAAGTTGGCTAGGACTTAGTTTGTTTGCAAGAATTCATTGATTCGGTTGAATGTGCATTGTGCAGGGCATCTCTATCACTCACTCACATGGTCAAGCTTCATCAGAGCCATCTGATTCATCCCATATCTAGGCTTCTCGCTTCACACCCATCCTCTTGCCCACGTAACCCTACCTTCTTCTCCATTGTTGTCTCAACTACCTTAAAGCCAAATCAGCCTTCCACATATCATCTCACCACTCCATCCATCAGTTCCCGGGTCACTTCAGACCCCCATCCTACCTCCATACCCATCCATGCATCTTCCATCAATCACCCATCCTCAAAAATCCCATTTCGAAACATCCTGTAGAAGAATTACAGAACTTCCTGTAGAAACCCCTGCAGACTTCCTGTAGAAGTTCATAAACACGGTTGCATGGCATCCAGACTTTGTGAAACTCTCAGAAAGAATGTTAGCGATCCCTTAGACCCTCTCTGTACCATCCCAACCTTTCCCAAAGCATTTCATCCCTTGATCCATCCCTGCACAGTGGAAAACTAGTTAAAAGCACATGCATGATAATTCTAATAACTTAAACAAAAATACAAAAAGATGTTTTCTTCAGATAGTGATAACTTAGACACATGCATTTTACCTTCTTAGAAGTAATGGCATCTCTTTCAGTAGTCTGCATGCTCTCCTTTGCGTCAGTAGGACTAGCTGGTAGAATTAGGGTTTGCTAGGGTTTGCGTTTCTTTTTGGCTTTCAGTTTCTTTTTGCAATTAGATTAGCTTCCTTCGAGTTAGCTTTCATCCATCAATTAAAAAGCTTCTTCTAAGAGCTCATAGAAGTTGGCTTAAGCTCCTAGTGGACTTGCGCCAGCTGACCAAGTGACAGCTGCGGCAAGAGCTAGTACTTGTGCATACAGCATCGTCGCTTCCAAGTTTGTTACGAACTACCGGGTTGATAAAATTAAAGAAGGGAGTTCTAGGAGTTGTAGCATTATTGCTACAATACTGGAGCCCACCACCAGGAATCACAAATCTCCATAAATCATCCGTAAGTGCTAGTCCTTCTTCATAAAAAGGTTTTCGTCGGTTTATCCAGAAAACTCCACTATGTAATTATGTTGTCCAGTCATGAGGACTATTCATGACCAGTTTCCTCGTGGGCCTTAACTATTTAAAAGGTATCCACTTTGTACATAATATACTTTCCATAAGATTGATTGTAATCTTGTAATAGGAAAAAGATTCGTTAGTCACGAGACTCGAAGCACTTCTTTGACTTTTGGTGGATATGGAACCACATCTCCATGATTGATAGAATCTTTCGTACTCAGCTTGTTGGCCCGATGGTTGGATGTTTGTCCCCTCTTCTTCCTATAAAACAAAGAGATTCAGGCTCATTTTGGGCATCAAGAGTCAAAGTTATTGTGTCTTTGGAAGTTTGGAGTCGAGAGCTTCTCCTGATCTACAACTGTGGACATTCAGTCTGAGCTGCTTGCATCAAGAGAAGAACTCAAGTCTTTTGGTGATCTGAGAAGCCTGCGCATCAGTGTGAGAGCACTGGTGAGATCCTAAAGTGGCCAGATCATTAGTGTGTCTGTCTATATGTGTGTTTTGATTATATGTTCAAAGATAGAGTCTGTGTAATCACCAGGTAGCCTCCAGTAAGCTATCTCAGTATTGAGTGGCAACAGTCTGGTAAATGCGAACACAATCCATCTCTGGTATGAACAGACTGTAAATCATGTGTAATTGATATCTAGAAAATTCAATAAAAGAGTGTTATTTCATTTTCCACTTCCGACTACTGTGTGCTTTAATTTGTGTTGTTGTGTAGTAGTTGTCTCATAATCTTCAGTCGAAGTTCATTAGGGGTTCGCCAAAGGTTCAAAGGGATGCCAAACCGTTGGAAGGTGAGGAAGTCGTATGTAAGGTCGCAGAGCGTCAAAGATCCGAGTAAGTTTGATCCGGATTTAAACAGGAACGCAACAAATTACAGAGATAACCATATACACAAAGATGCAGCGGAAATAATACTTCATTTCATTAATGGAAAATACTGAAATATGCTTACAAACAGAAATGGCAATAAACTAGCTAGGGCGATGGTAGCTTATCTCTGAGAAGAGATGTGATGGCTACATGCCTCTGAACTGTTCTGAACTGTATTACAATGAGGCTCGAAGGCCTATTTATTGTTGAGAAACAATGGAAAACCCTTCACATACCGAAACCTAACCCTAGAAGATGAAACGCCAAATTGTGGGCCCCGTTTGGGTAAATTGGTACATCAATTTCCCGGGGTCGTAACTTTGGCATACGATCTTCGTTTGACGCGTACGATAGCTCGTTAGAAAGATCTATCCGAGTACTACCACTTTGGGGGGCAACATAAGGTTCGGTCGCCCCAGAATTCCAAAAAAACGTCGTTTAGGGCCTCAAAACGGCTCGGAAGTTCAGGACCCGAAAAACTGCTAAAAATAGTAAACTGTGCTACAATTAAGGAAACTGAAAATGCTGAGAAAGACAATGGTGGGGGTCCAGGTGGACCTGGCAGGTGGCCACCAATATCCACCTGGATCAAAGTTTGCACTAAGTTTAGCAGAGGTCGATTTGTGAGGATAAACAAAGAGACACAACAAGGCCAAGTCAACGGAGAGTGACAGCAGCATAGCGCGCAGAGCGTGCGACACTGTAGTAGCACTGTAGCATAGCGTGCGGAGCACGCGACACTGTAGCAGCATTGTAGCAAGCTTTGTAAAAGCCCCTACAAAATTGGACTAGTTTAAACAATTAATAAGATGTATATTGAATTTCCAATAACAAAGTGAGCAACGCTTATTTTATGCGGGAAATTGTGGGGTATTATGTAGTTGAGCAATACTTGTCTCCTAAGACTATTCACAAACTGATTGAATTTATCTATCACATTCAAACTTATTTGTGCAGGATTATTCTATGTTTGGATTACTAATATGCATGTCGCAGGATGTTTACTTTGCATACCTGTACAAGAACTTATAACTCGACGGCTTCATCGAAATTATATGTTGGATTTTAGGTAACTCTTTCCTTTAGGCCCAGTTGTTCGAATGAACATCCTATAGTCATTGAACTTCATCTTTCCATATCTCGCAGGTTGGAATCACGAATCAGCTCCTTTAGAGGACCGATTTCCTTGTCACCGTTAGGGTTACAGAAAATTGCGATCGACATTCGTTCGTTTTTCAAGTTCACAAGGAAGTTGTGTTCCACACTTTTGTAAATTCCATTTGCCAATATCTGTGTGAAGAAAAATAGAAAGAAATATGAAAATCGACGAATTTTGACAGGTGAATGAAAATAGTAATCGAAGTACTGACCTCCATCTGGTCACCTAGGTTTATTGTCAAACCGTCAATGACAGAGCGCACAAGCATCCAGTAGCCGCCTTTGTGAACTTGGAGGCCCGCAACACCATCTTGAAGCAGAACGGTTATTCCTCCAGGATCGGAGTGAGGGGACGAATCATAAGTCAATTCCGATTGTGTGCATACTGTTGGAAGTACTACACACCTACATTTGAACTCTTAGTTAGAGCATGGGACTACATGCAAGCTTCCTTTTGCACGAGTTACTCCTCGATTTTCTCCTTCTTTAACTCCGCAACTGGTTAGTTCTTCTGCATGATTTACTCCCTGATTTGCTCCTTCTTTAACTCCGTAACTGGTTAGTTCTTCTGCATGATTTACTCCTTGATTTTCTCCTTCTTTCACTCCACAAGTGGCTAGTTCTCTCTGGAAGTTGTTGTAGGTGTTGAGTCTTCTTATTGATCACCACTATGGTGCATTACCTTGGGATCTATAATCAGGTCACTGTGGGAAATTACACAAATGAACAATTCTTAGATGATACAAATGAAAAGACCTCCTTTCTATATATAGGATTCTAAGGGGTCATAATATAATCAAAGCCGACATAACAATAATAATGTAAGGGAACAATAATAACAATAGTGGGCTTCTATGGGGCACAATAGTAACAACATGGGCACTACATGGGTACATCAATATAAAAGGGGGGTTGTACTAATAACAATAAGGGGTTACACTAGTAGTATAGGGGCCTAACAAATACAAGTGCCCCAACCATATGGATGAGGCCCATGGATCCATATGCATGTGCATCTCTCCAGAGTTGTAGTTTCATCTATCTGCCTGTAATACTCCCAATGAGATTTGGAAAAAGGTTGAAGAACTCTATGGGAAACAGGATCAGATGAAAGGACATCTGCTCGAAGTGGAGCTGCTGTCATTGGATCCACGAAACTATGATAGAATTGAAGACTTCTTCACCAAATATAATGATCTATTGCTGCACCTCAAGGGTTGTGGAATTGACAAATCCAAGGAGGAGAGTCACCAAGTTCTCTCTATTATGTCAAAACTTAGATCGGAATACTCTGTCTTTGTGTCTACATTTCATTCAGTAAGGCTCATAACAGGTAAATCCTACACTATGCCTTCTCTCAAAGAGTTCATGGAGTCCCTTGATTTTGAGCAAAATAAACTCATTGGCATGTGGAAAATCAAACATCCAAAAGCACATGCACTTGCTGTGCATGATGGCAGCCATAATAAAAATCACAGATCTGATTCAAATCTGAAAACTCAGCCGGAAAAATACAAGGGAAAAGCGCATTCACATCCAAAGAAGTAAAGGTACACCAAGCCCTTCAATGACTCCTCCAGCTCGAGAAATGAGAAAGGGAAGAAAGGAAACAGATGCACCTACTGTCAAAGAGGATTCCATCCAGAATCCTCTTGCATGAAGAAACAAATTGACCAAATGGCGAAAATCCTTCAGAAGCATAACCTTGGGGACCACATCCCTCAGGGCGCCAAGAAGAAAACTGAGGATCCGCCACACGGGAAAGGTAACAATTTTCATGCTTTAGTTGCAATTAATTCTTCCCCTGATGCATGGATTATAGATTCTGGTGCATCACATCATATGGATGCTACAAAGGAAGTCTATTCCTCTTTGGATGCATGCAAAGGACCTCCCATCCTCATGGGAGATGACTCACCTATTGAGGTCACTAGAAAAGGTAGAGTAGAACTTTTACACAGAAGCTTTGAAGATGTGCTTCATGTTCCAAAACTTTCAGTAAACCCACTTTCAGTTTATCAGATCACTCATTCCGGCACCGGAAAGAGAGTGGAATTCACTCCAGATGCAGTGAACATATATGACCTACATAGCAGCTCCAAAATTGCAACCAGTGAGGTAAACAATGGAGCCAGACTATATACATTTTCTGAATTTATTGAATCTGAATCCTCCTTATTGCGTACACATGTTGTTGATGATAGTAGTAGGCTTTGGCATGAGAGGTTTGGTCACTTAAATTACAGGTATATGCAGCAGCTAAGCAAGCATGAGATGGTGGAAGGTTTGCCAAATATTAGTTTCTCCAATGGAGTTTGTGAAGGATTTGTCCTTGGCAAACATCCTAGAGAAAATTTTGACACTCGCAAGACTCACAGAGCATCCTCTCCTCTTGATCTGATCCATAGTGATCTCATGGGGCCTTTTCCTCATCCTTCCATTAACAAAGCAAGGTATGTGCTTACATTTATTGATGATTTCTCATTGTATACTTGGGTCTATCTTATCAGGGACAAATCTGAAGTTTTTTCACACTTTGAAGATTTGAAAGCACTAGTTGAGACACAGTAAGAGAGAAATATCAAAGCCCTCCGTATAGACAATGGGGGGTAATATGTTAACACATCACTTCAAAACCTTTGCTGTGAGTCTGGCATACAGTTGTAGTACACAGTTCCATGCACTCCGCAGCAGAATGGAATTGCTGAGAGAAAGAACCGATCTCTCAAAGAGATGGCTTCCTGCATGTTGCATGCTAAGTCACTGCCTCATAAGCTATGGGCTGAAGCACTTAATTGTGCTAAATACATCCAGAACAGATCTCTTCATAGGTCTGTCAAGGATCAGACCCCCTTTGAGGCTTGGAGTGACACTAAACCAGAGGTCACCCACTTCCGTGTTTTCGTCTCCCGAGCATGGGCCAGGATCCCCTCTGAAAAGAGGAAAGCTCTTGGTCCATAGAGCATTGAGTGCATCTTTGTTGGATACCATGATGGTGTGAAGGGATACCAACTCTTGATTTCCTCTACGGACAAGCTCATCATTGAGCAAAGTGTCAAATTTGAGGAAAGTCTCTAGCATCCACCTCAATTGCTGCATGCAAACACCTTTTATCTACCTCATGTCTGAGATGATGACTAAATACACTCAGATGCAGATACAGAGCATGCAGATGCCGTGGTAGAGCATGCAGATGCAGAGACAGAGTCTTCAGATACAAATCCAGTGCATGCATATGATGATCCACATCCAAGCCCAGATCGGGCTTCTAGCAATGAATGAAATTCCCCTATCATAAATCATAGAACAAGGAGCTTACGTGATATATACGCACAAGACCACCTAGCTGATAGAAATGGTCCTGTGGGGGATAATTCTGATCTGCAGAGGACTAGCTCAGAGTTTATTGAGCTTCCTCTTATCCTCACTGCCACTGAACCATCGCCATCCTGTCATTGTCATTTGGTTCAGTCTTCTGATCCACAGTCTTATGTTGAGGCTGCTGGGCATCCATCTTGGGAGTCCGCCATGGAGGAGGAGTATAACTCCCTCCTCAAGAACCAGACCTGGGATCTAGTCCCCCTTCCTTTAGGAAGGAAACTTTTTTGATGCAAATGGGTCTACAAGACCAAGAGTGCTGCAGATGGACAAATCACCAGATGGAAAGCAAGGCTAGTAGCCAAAGGCTTCCAACAAGTGCATGGCATTGATTATGACGAGACCTTTACTCCAGTAGCAAAGATGGATTCCATACACCTTACACTTGCCATTGCATCTGCCCACAGGTGGGAAGTACATTATATGGATGTGAAGAATGCCTTTCTTCATGGAGACCTATCTGAGGAGATCTACATGGGGTAGCCAGCTGGTTTCATTGAGGATTCATCTTTGGTCTGTAGACTGAAGAAATCTCTCTACGGCCTTAAGCAGGCCCCAAGAGCTTGTTATGTGAAGATGGATTATTTTCTCTTATCACAAAACTTTGAAAGATGTAAGTCTGATCTAAAAGTTTACATGCTCAGGACACATGATTATCTTCTTATCTTAGTTTTGTATGTGGATTATCTCCTAATCACCGACAGCTTAGCTTCAGCCATTGCTACAGTCAAGAGGGAATTGCATGATAGGTTCTTGATGATGGACATGGGTCCATTACACTTCTTTCTTGGTCTTGAGATCAGCCAAGATGCCACAGGCATCAAACTCTCTCAGGCTAAGTATGCACGTGATCTCCTTGAGAGATTTCGCATGACTGACTGCAAGCCAGCACCGACTCCTTTTCTGTATGGGGTCTGCCTTGAGGATGGAGGTGCCACTCCATTAGCTGACAACATTCTCTACCGATAGCTAGTGGGGAGCTTATTGTACCTCACCCATTCTATACCATATCTCTCATATGTAGTAGGGGCAGTTTCTAGATACATGCAGGAGTCACATGAGCTACACTGGAATGTTGCCAAGCGCATCTCCCATATGTGCAAGGCACCATCACCTTCAGGATTCACTATGCAGCAGGCACTGCATTGAATCTCCTTGGCTTCATAGATTCTAATCGGGCAGGAGACAGCATTGATTGCAAGTCCACCTCTGGATATTCACTCAGTCTAGGATCTAGCACTATCTGTTGGTCTAGCAAGAAGCAGGCTGCTATTTCTCTCTCTTCAGCTAAGGCCAAGTACAGAGGAGTAGTCAACATCACCATTTAGGCTCTGTGGCTACAACATTTCCTCATTGAGTTGGGCATCTAGTTCCACGAGCCCATTGTCATCTAGCGTGACAACCAAAGCACTCTCAAATTTTTCAGGGATCCAGTACAGGAGCAACGAACGAAGCACATAGAGATCCATATGCACTACATCAGAGACTTAGTACATGATCGGGTCATTGATTTGCAGTTGTATCCTTCAACAGAACAAACTGCAGACATCTTCACCAAGACATTCACTAAGCAGAAGTTTTGCTCTCTGCGTGATCGTCTTGGAGTGAAGGACACAGTTGCTTAGCAATTGTCTTTTCTCTTTTTTTATTACATTGTATTTTGAGGGGGGAATGTTCCCACAAGGTTTTCCTTCTTTCTTCAATTTTAGGACAAGTTTCACTGTATTTTGGGTGACCTTTGGCCTTAGTTTCCAGGGCCCATTTTCTATTTTTCCCCATAGTGGTGTTCAGGTGGGGTGTTGGAAGTACTACACACCTATATGCGTACTCTTAGTTAGAGCATGGGACTATATGCAAGATTCCTTCTGCATGAGTTACTCCTTGATTTGCTCCATCTTTAACTCTGCGAATGGTTAGTTCTTCTGCATGATTTACTCCATGATTTTCTCCTTCTTTAAGTCTGTAACTGGTTAGTTCTTCTACATGATTCACTCCCTGATTTGCTCCTTCTTTCACTCCGCAACTGGTTAGTTCTCTTCGAAACTTGTTGTAGGTGTTGAGTCTTCTCATTGATCACCACTATGGTGCATTACCTTGGGATGTTCACCTAGTAATGCTATATCATGAGCATTTTAACCTATTTTCTAATGAATCATTCTTTTGTTCTTTTGATTTTCTTTTAGTGTTTTGGCTCTGCAAAACTATGTGTTCATCCTTTACTAGCTAGATCCATCTGTGTATGTTTTCTAACACATTTACACATATAGGATAATAGTTGACTCGAACAGAAATCCCAATTCCCTCCTCGCCTCCAAAAGCTTCATTTAGATGGTTTGGAAGCAGGCCCAGGTTTTCACAAAACACAAACAACAAGTTCTTATAGAGTTGCAACATTCCTTCGCATTACTCCTTCGTTATACTCCTGTGATGTCGAAATTTCTAGAGTAGCTACTGAAACAACTAGTTTGAAAACACAAACAAGAGAAAAAGAGAACTTCCTGTTTTATGTTGCAACCCAACCGATAAACATCACATCCACTCTCAGAATTAGGATAAAAATAAAGAACTATATAGACTCTGTAAAGAAACTTGTAAACGCACCATTGACTCCATATCCAAGCATGCAAGTGGAATTTTGAATGCAAACGAAAAATAAAATTGCAATGTTGAATGGAAAGGGAGTTCCTGCATCACCTGTATTCATCCGGTTTGGATGGCCATCTGTCCTCCTCTCGTATGTAGAGAGGCAAGTAGTTGTGATAATAGTAATCCCCCAGTCGAGAATCGCACCTTTCTGCATACTAGTTCAACTACCATATCCAACGTAAGTCCCGGGATCGTTGGCATGTTTCTGCTTCTCCTCCAACGGTAGACAAAAGAACTCTCTCGACACCTCACATACGGACATGAGAAGTTTTGCAGAAACTCCATGCTTAATAACTTGAAAGAATCCTCACTCTCTGCATGCATCTTATATGTCTTCCATGGTCTTATTCTGGTGTTCATCGTAGAGACCAGCAACATCTATGATGGGTATCTCCTCTGCTAACAGCCGTAGCTTTGGGGGCCTCTCGTCATCAAGCTTGATGTATCTGGATGGCAAGCTTTCAATGCCCCTCTTTCTTTCTTTCTTTCCTTTTTTTACACCATCAAATTAGGGAATTTGTTGTGTCATTGTTTATAAAACAAACGAGCAACTACAAAGTGTAATCATTTTCATTGGATGTCTTGCATTACAATTCACGTGGAAGTGAATATTTTATGAATTACAATTCATGTGAAAGTGAATATTTATTCACCACTATTCTTGCCTCGGTGTTGCTCAAAGGTATGATTTTAGTTTTAAAGGAAGCTAAGTCAAACGTTTGAAGTTGTCTTTATGGAGTAAAATTGAGTTTTTTTTTTTGTCCGCATGGGTTAAAGGAGACATAAGGAGTTAATTTTGTGAAAATGTTTTGGGATGAAGAATGTTAAAAAACAAAAAAAAAATGTTATAAAAAGTGCCAGGTATTTTTTTTGGTGGAAGTATTTCTATAAGGTAAACTAAAATAAAAAAAGGTGTATTTGATTAAAAAAGGGTGAAGAGTAGTAAAGGGGAAGTGTAGTGGAGCTAAACTATTTGGGTATTGTAGATGTGGTAAAATTAATGTGTATGATCTGGCAATATAGTGTAAATTAGAGTTGTGGAAGTGTGGTGAAAAAGTGCAAATAGTTGATTGTTGAGTTGCCCATGAACTTGTAGTTGATTGGGGAAAAGAAAATATAAAAGCGAAAACAAGCATGCATATCAGTCATGGGTCACCAAAGGAGAATTAATCAGTTCCAAAGAGAACTAAAGTGATTGAGGCCAATGAATCAAAAGGAAGAAGTTGTAGAAAAAATTGGAATGTTTCGAGTAGAAGAACCTATACATGAGGATCAAAATATAGAATTGGGCCAAAT
Source organism: Pinus tabuliformis (assembly GCA_031772625.1). Classification (NCBI taxonomy): domain Eukaryota; kingdom Viridiplantae; phylum Streptophyta; class Pinopsida; order Pinales; family Pinaceae; genus Pinus; species Pinus tabuliformis. Next base: position 503,534,368 of record CM062808.1, read on the forward strand.
CAATGAAGAATTTGAAGAAACTAATGCAATATTGAAATGATTAATGCCGGTTTTGCAATCTTTCTCAGGTAAAAATTTTGAAGTCTGGGCAACTAAAATGGAGGGTTTGCTTGATTCATTAGATTTATTGGAATTTGTTCAAGAAATTTCTATAAATTCTTAAGGTACGAGTACAGGTGGAGTAGAATTGTTTCTTATTATATCAGCACTGGATGATAATACCTTGTCTATTATTTTGCATGAATATGGTGAAATAGATAATGCAAAAGTATTTTGGGATTATCTTGAAATGAAGTACAATATGAAATGGGGTGAGAAAGGTTACAAAGATGAAGACAGAGCTTTAGGAGCAAATCTACAGAAAAATTCTGAGATTGCTAAGAGAAACGTTTTGGAGGACTTAGTAGTAGTAGATGAGTTGAAGAAAGTGAATAGCCTCTTTGAAGTAGAGGTGGTGAATTCAACAACGATGGTTGCTAATGTTAAAGAGGAAATTGCAAAAATTGATGATGGATGTTTGTTTTATGAAAACGAATTGCAGGTTATATTTGAAAAGTATTGATTGATAAACTATTGTTTGCTATTGATAAAATGGAAGAATATGAAGAGGAAATTGTAGCTGCAATTAAAGGGACAAGAAAATCTGAAGATGCCAAAACTGATTATGATGCCGAGATAAATTTTATTGAATAATGGGTTGAGAAACATTTTGAACAAATTGATGCAGGTCTCAAAGCAGCAGAGGGAATAGTGAAGGTTCTTGAAAATGAGCACAATGGTAAATCAATGAATGATTCGTATGATATGGAACTAGAACCAGTGGAGGACACATTTGAAGAAGTTCCTAGTATTTTAATATATTGGAGCCCAGAGGAAATAAAACATTATTATGGATTGATGAGGCAACAACCAAGTCAGCAGGAAACTAGTGATGATGAAAATGAACTTGTTGAGAAAGGATTTGACATGGATTAGTATCATCCTAGTTAGAATAAGAAGCAATATCCATACTTCATGATCTGGAAGCAAGTCCAAGAAGAAATTTCATCAATATGTTGATGCAAAGAAAGTTAAAATGAAGTCATATTTGTAAGCCTAGCTGAGACTCAGACCAGCAGGCATTGTTATGCATTGTTGAAAATCCATTTCTCCATTAAGGGGGGATGTTAGAATAATGTAGAAATGGAAGTGTCTAGTAATGTGATAGGTTTGTTGAGTTGTCTTCTTAGATGTATGTGAGTTACGAGATGTTCTAGAAGTCATTGATTGCTAGCATAAGTGAGTTGTATATGAGTCATAGACTCTACCTTCCATGTTGTTATGCCCATAGAGTCTTGTGATCCCATCGTTATATAATGGGACATATTGTGATGTATGTGTGATGAGTCAATATGCGGGCTTAGGCTTGAATTAAGAATATGTTCCATTGTGTCAACTCTGTATTTTCTAATACTATTAGGTAAAATCGTACAGAAATAAGTATCTAATCAAACCTATAGACCTATAGGATGAAAGTAGAGGAATTTTATTTCTGCGCACACATATATTTCATAGACATGTTTTTACATTCAAAGATTTCATAAAGGAAAAAATCTTTAGTCGTCATTCTTCAGAAGATACACATAAATAAATCTATACTAAATTATCGTCTCCAAGGGTTTGATAGGTTTCCATGGGATGTCAGTCATGTCCAATGCAATCACAACTTAGATATTCAAATCCTATTAGAGAATGGAATTTCAAGGCAGAATTAGGATTCATTGAACTATTTATAATGGCAATCTGGCTACCCAGGTTAAAAATTCATAAACTAGATTCTCCCTTCGAACTATAGAGTGAGAAAATTTAAGTGTGGTAGTCCTAGAGACTCTTAAGGTCCTAAGAAAAAAATACGTTTTTCACCATCAAGACTTCCATTCTCGAGAAGGCCACCAAGAGGCTCAGAAGCTTGCCTTTATCTTTGTCATGGGAAACAAATAATGGAAAATGAATAGCGAAACCAAAACCTAAGTTAAAATTCAAAATTATAAATGTGGGGGAGACATTTTGTTAGTTAAAATATATTTGTTATTATTGAAATAAAGTACCAAGGAAAAATTGTTTAATGTCCATGATAATTGCAATAATTTAACCCATGCCCCTATTGGTCGAGATTTCCAAAAATTTACAGTTTTATTAAAGTTCAATGGCACAAAAATTATAGAAGCCTTATTTTAAAATAGACACACCAATTTACTAAAAAATATTTTATTAATATAGATGTATTGATCCAGATGGATGTTGGTGGGCACCCACCTATCCCACATGGACCCCACAACTATCTCTTTAAGTTTTTCAGTTTCCGTAAGTGTAGCACAATTTACTATTTTTAACAGTTTTTTGGGTCGTGAACTTCCAGAGAGGCCCTAAATGACATTTTTTGGGAAATTTGGGAGCAACATGGGACCATGGACCAATGTTTCTCTTCCAAAATTTGTAGTTCTCGGATCTACCTTTCTAACGAGATATTGTGTGCGTCAAACGGAGATCGTATGCCAAAGTTACGACCCCAGGAAGTTGATGTACCAATTTACCCAAACAAGGCCCAAAATTTGGCATTTCATCTTCTAGGGTTACATTTTTGGATGTTTAGGGTTTTCCATTATTTCTCAACAATAAATAGGCCTTTGAGCCTCATTCTAACACAGTTCAGAGGCATATAGCCACAACATCTCTTCTCAGAGATAAGCTACCATCACTCTAGCTAGTTTATTTCCATTTCTGTTTGTAAGCATGTTTCAGATTTTACAGTATTGAAATGAAGTATTATTTCCATTGCATCTCTATATTTATGGTTATATTTATAATTTTTTTCCTTCTTATTTAAATCCGAATTAGTGGTATTAGAGCGGTCTGCTTCTTCTCTATTTTTCTTTGCATGTCCCCAACGAGGTCGGGATATAAGGAGTTAGGGCTTGAACTGGTCGAACCTTTGGAAGACCAGCATCGCAAATCTCGATGGCTACCCATGGCGGATGAAAATAAGGATGAGGGGGTAGGAGATCCTATCAAAATTTTGCTCAAAGAAGCCCTTGAGCGGAAAAGGAATGCGATGATGGACAACTTTGCCCAGATCCTTCAGCGGCTACCTAGAGGTGATGCATCGGCTTCCAATGGCTACTTTACAAACGCCACACCCTTTAAGGTACAAGTTAATTTTCAAATCCCCATATTCGAGGGTGAGATAGATGCAGATGTCATAGATAAATGGTTAAATTTGCTAGAGGGGTATTTTTCTGTTCATGATTTTTCCAGTCCGGAAAATATTATTTTCTCTCCTCTAAAAGCAGCCCCCCATGTCATCGACTGGTGGGAAACCTACTCTAAGCAGAAGGATGAAAGTACGGACTCACTATTTTTAGCTTCACCCACTTGGAATTCATTCCAAGATGCCATCAAGGAGCAGTACTACATTGTCAAAAGCTATGAGGACAAATACACAAAGTGGACCATGCTATGGCAAGGAAGGAACCAACATGTGCCAGAGTTCACAAAAATTTTGCATACCCTTCACACACAGTTGGGTATGAAGGATTTTGAGCTACATTTGGTACTCAAATACCACGGCTGCCTATGCAGATACATCTAGGAAGAGATGGAGTTCCTGAACATCTCCTCGCTTGGCATGCCATACCAATACATTGTCAAAATTGAGCAGAAGTTTAAACAAAAGAAGAGAGACTTTGGATCTGCAAATCCATAGACCAAAGGACAAAGCCAAGGCAGGGTGACCTAAGGCAATCCTTCGAAGCTGTAAGAAAAGAACAACACCACAAAGTCGAAGAAGGACACAGGAAAGTGGTGTGAGTTCCATGAGATCCCTACTCACAACATAAGTAAGTGTGAGACCAAGCAGTCGCTGGTGGCCGAGTTGAAGGCTTCAGAATCAGATACATGTTCCAACCTTGAGTCAGAACCTGACAAGGGGAATGGCAAAGGGAAGTAGATCAATGATGTGGAGCCCAACGCAACTGTTGCCACTACCAATATCTAGAGGAGGGGGAGCGTCTTTTCCACTCACAGATGTGGGTGAAGGGTTCGTCGCTGCAATTCATTGTCGATAGTGGTAGACAAAAGATTCTCATTTCAACAGAGGTTGTGAAGCGGTTGGGCTTACCAACTACACCACACCTGTAGCCATATAGTATCAAGTTTCTTCACCAAGGACGAGATCTTCGAGTTCGCCAGAAATTTTGCCTTCCCTATAGCATCAAACCGTTCACAAATAAGGTATTGTGTGATGTTACACTTGTGGATGTTTGTGATGTATTATTAGGCCAGCCATACTTGTGGAGGCGACATGTTGTGTATGAGTCAAGGCCTCACACTGTTATTGTTTCTTTGGGTAATTCATTATATAGGATACTGGAGGTAGCCCCATGTACTGCCAATTCTTTGATCGCTACTAAGAAAGGTAGCAAGATCATCTCATGGACTAGGAAATTTATTTTCTGTCTGGTTCGCTCCCAAAGTAAGGCGAAGATGGTAACCACATCCATGACCCCCGCGAAGGGTTCCTCCACACAGCAGTAGCAGCAAAGAGATACGGTCATGATAGAACACGGGAACAACTTCTCCTCACCCACGGAGGTACCATGCAAGTTTCAGCTCGGCAACAAATTCTGGTCACCTTTGCAAAAAGAACAACTTACCAGAACCCATTAGAAGCTTAGACCACACCGACATGATCGTAACACCATTACCAAGGTTGTGGGAAACAATGCTTTAGAGCATAGCATTCCCTCATTCCTTTGCCTGCACCAAGTGTTCAATGTGTACTGCCCTCGACCATGCTTCCCACCATTACTGGACACATCCGAGATTGCAGAACAGCTCACTAGGGACCAAGTTCAGCAGATGGAGGAACTCAACGCTGCTTCCTAAGGGGGGAGGAATGATCCAGGTGGATGTTGGTGGCCACCCACCTATCCCACTGGGACCCCCAAAACTGTCTCTTTTAGTTTTTCAATTTCTATAATTTTAGCACAATTTACTATTTTTAGCAGTTTTTTGGGTCCTGAACTTCCGGAGCTATTTTGAGGCCCTAAACGATGTTTTTTGGGAAATCTGGGAGCAGCATGGGTCCATGGCCCAATGTTACTCTTCCCAAATTTGTACTTCTCGGATAGATCTTTCTAACGAGATATTGTGTGTGTCAAATGGAGATCGTATACCAAAGTTATGACCCCGGGAAGTTGATGTACCAATTTACCCAAACAGGGCCCAAAATTGTGTTTCATCTTCTAGGGTTAGGTTTTTGGATGTTTAGGTTTTCTGTTGTTTCTTAACAATAAATAGGCCTTCAAGCCTCATTGTAACACAGTTCAGAGGCATGTGGCTGCAAAATATCTTCTCAGAGATAAGCTACCATCACCCTAGCTTGTTTATTTCCATTTTTGTTTGTAAGCATATTTCAGTATTTTATAGTAATTAAATGAAGTATTATTTCTACTGCATCTCTGTCTTTATGGTTATCTATCTAATTTGTTGCACTCCTGTTTAAATCCGGATCATCTATGCATAATATTTTTCTTATAGGAACTCCATAATTCATTATAGGAATGTTACCATGCCGTTTAAGATAATGGAGAAATGTATTTTAGGAGAAACTCAGTTCATTAGTTATGTGTATGCCTCAAATTAGGATTTAGTTCCTACTTCTTAGCTAGCTATTCTAACTTCTCTATATGTGTGTAGGCTATATATTCATGATTTGTAATGATGAGCATGTATAGCGTTCTGCGAGAGGCAGTCTCTAGGGGAAGCCCTCACTTAAGAGTTGCTCAGTTTATTGAATAATATCTTTGTCTTCCATTACTAGCATGATATCACAGCTTCAGGGTTCAATGGGGGAAAGCGAGAATGCTTCAGTGACTGAGAGTGCATCGTGGTTTTAGTGTGGCCTTAGTGGTGGCGGCAAAGAACATTTCTGCTGCTTGATCAATGCGCATTTTGGCTCAAGAAGCGCATTCTTCTCTATTGACAAGCATCATTCCTTGAGCAAAAAAAGCATTGTTTGACCTCCACTTAACACGATTTCTTGTAGCGTGAGCTATCAGCACCGATTTGCATTAAAAAAATTTGTTTCTTCAATTGACCGAATTTCTATAGTTTGACCAAATATTTGGCTACATGGGGGTCAAATTCTGGCTGCGTAGGGGTCAGATCTGTTTGATGGTGCTTCCCTAACCTTGGACTTACAGTGATTGAGTTAAGAGTCGTGTGTGTAGTGGTGGCAGCTTGAGTCAAAGGCAGTGTGGTGAATCCATCTGCTTGATCCATCTGTGTGTTGTGAGGCTACTAGGAGGCCATGTGGTGGAGCAATGAAGATAGAGACCATGAGGCTGCAAGAAAATCAATCGCGTTCTCCTTGTGGATCGTGGTCGATCTGCATGGAGGTGCAGCAGTTAAAGGAGTTTGTCATGGTGGGAGGAACTAACAAGCTCAAATTTTCTCACAGCAAGCAGAGGGCGAAGAGAAGTATTCAACGGTTTTGTCACAGAAGAAAGAACATGAATTTATGTTTGTTCGTCAGGTATAGAGGGAGTACCATGATGATCTGTGTAATCTCAAAATTATGGAAACTGAAGCAAAAGCTTTGTTGAATGCAGTTCGGCTAGAAATTTCTCTTAGTTCTCAAGGCTATGGTTTTATTCATATTTGTGATAAATTATGAACTTCCAACTTCTGATGTAGTGAGGCAAAGAGCCAGAAACCCAAGCATACATCTACTGAGCTGAGTTAAGCGACGGCTAAAGAAGATCGTTTAGGAAGATCGTGCAATTAGTGTCGGTGGTTCCTTTCTGCGTGAGGCCGAGAGCAAGGTATTGTTGGTATGTGATCATTCTTTTTGTTGATCTATTTTTGAACCAAGGAAGGCCGAAAGTGAAAGGTAGACTATACTGAATTTGCCTTGTTGTTAGAGTGAATTTCGAAGGCCGTGTTTTTATTTTTATTTTTGGGGTTATAATAATTATTTTTTTAAAATTGTTTGTCGCATGTGATAAAGTTTTTATACATGAAAAAAAGGGAGTCATTTTTTAAAGAAATGAGGGTTTCTTAAAAAAAAAAACAAAGAGGGATCTTGGTTTTTTGCATCAAATTAAAGGAATTGTTATTTAATTAATAGAGCACCTATTTTTTTTAGATTGCTCCTTGGATCTGGAGATAGATCCATCTTTTAAAGTGTTGGAGGTCAAATTTTATATTTCTTGAGGGATACCTGTCAAGATGAATAACCAGATGGCAGAGGCATATATGAATGAGAGCAGTAAGCTCGATAAATCAAATTACTCGAATTGGAAATTTAAGTTGCAGACCCCGTTGGAGGGGAAAAACGCGTGGGCAATTGCAACCGGTGATGAGTTGAAGCTGACCGTAGCTACAGGCGTAACACCAGAAACAATCCAAGACTAGGAAAAGAGGGAGAAGAAAGCAAAAGCCTTGTTAAAATTGTTAGTGAAGAACTGTATTATCCCTCACGTTCGTGAATGAAAATCAACAAACGACATCTAGAAAACCCTCAAGGACTTGTACGAGATCAAAGACACAAATCACTTATTGATTTCGAAAAGCAAGATTCTCACCATTAAAATGAAGGAGAATGAATGAGTGGTTGTGTTCATTTATCGAATCAAGGAGCTCAGAGACAAAATGGGCAACATAGGAGAGAGTGTCAAACACTGATCTAGTCACAATTACCATGAATGGTATGACTAATGACTATTAGATGTTTATCACAGGTTCAAATGTGAGAGAGAAAACCCCCAATTTCGAATAATTGATAGGAATCATGATGCAAGAGGAAGAGAGGAGGATGTCCATGAAACCCTAGATTTCAGATCTTGCTCTAATGGCAAAGAAGAAGCCCTTCAAAGGAAAGGAAAATGTAGGATAGAAAGGCAGAATTACACCACAGAGAAAACCACCTCAAGATATGTCCTCAAACAGAAGTGATTCATGACACAAATGTTTTTATTGTGGTAGAGTTCGCAACATAGCTGAAAACTGTCAGAAGAAGTTTGATGAAGGTTGCCATAGACATAAGATGCATGCAGGACACTTTGCTGATGAAGCTCAAAATTAGAATCTTAGATTGTTTGTATCTGATTCTGAATTCTCTATTGAGGATGATGAAGCAAAAACCTGGTTTGCGGAATCAAGAGCTTGCACTCACATGACTAGTAAGAGAGATTGGTTTGAGAATTTTAAAGAAACCTGCATTTGTGCAAATATCTACCTTGGTGATGATAGAGGGTGCCAGATCAAATCGTATGGTAATGTTCGTGTCATTTTTCCTAATGGAAATATTCGATATATTCAAAATGTAATGTATGTACTTTGAATAAAAAATAACATGTTCTATGTTTCTATGATAACAGGGCAGAACCTTAAGGTAGATTTTTTAAAGACTTATTGTGTTATTAAAGATCTGTTGGATCGCACGAAGCCAATTGCATTAGGTATTCAAGTGGGAGGATTGTATAAGCTGAATGTAAGAAGCACACCACACCAAGCTTTGACCTCATTAGTTATGAGTGCAGAAGACTTATGGCATCAAAGATTCGGTCATCTCAATTTAAATGAGCTGTCGCTACTTCAGAAATGAGGTATGGTCAATGGTATTCTTGTTTTAAAGAATGTTCATGTTGATTGTGAAGCATGTTCTCTTGGGAAGATGCATAGAGATGAGTTTCCTGTAAATTTAGATAGAAAGAAGAGAGATATACTAGAAATTGTGCACACTAATTTGTGTGTGCCGATGCAAACAAGGTCATTAGAATGTGCCTATTATTTCTTATTGTTTGTTGATGATTTCATGAGATTTACTTAGGTATGTTTCCTTAGAAAGAATAATCATACTTCTGAATGTTTTAAAGAGTTCAGAAGCATGATTGAAAAACAGATAGGAAAATTCATCAAAATTCTTCGCTCAGATCAAGGGGGAGAATACAAGAAGGGTGGTTTCATTAAATATTGAAAGTACCATGGGATTGTTCATCATTTCACAATTCCCCACACTCCTCAACAGAACGGGGTTGCAGAGATGAAGAACATAACCCTCGTGGAGTGTGCTTGAAGCATGTTAAAAGGTAAGAATCTGTCTTATGGATTTTGAGAAGAAGCAATAAATACTACAATATATTTGAATAATAGGAGTCCAACACAAAACCTTGATTTTAAAACTCAATTTGAAGCTTTATTAGGCTTTACGACTGCAATTAATCATTTAAGAGTTTTTGGCTCCAAAGATTTTTCTCATGTTCCAAAAGAGGATAGGAAAAAACTAAATTCAAAGGCCATTAAATGCATTTTTGTTCGGTAGTGCACAGAGTTTAAAGCTTATAAATTGTTTAATCCCTCTACTCATAAAGTGTTTGCAAGTAGAGATGTGGTATTCCATGAGTAGGTTGATGATGGAAACCATGAAAGAAGCAATGAAGATTGGCACATACCTTTTCTGGTGGAAGATGGAAGTGATGATAGGGACAACCATGAGAAGGAGCAACATCATCATCATCAACAACAACAACAACATCAACAACAGAAAAAGGAAGATGTGGATGGTACAGATGCAGGTAGTAGGCCAAGTCCACCAAGGGATGATCAGAATAGATTTGAAGCCAGTCCACCACTTAGGAGATCAGGTAGGCAAATTCAGTTGCCAACAAGATATAGGGATCATGCTCTTATAACTAGTATGTTAAATGTTGTCGAACCCTCTAATTATAAAGAAGCAAGTCAATATAGTGAATGGAGGGAAGCCATGGAAGAGGAATATGAGTCAATTCTTAGAAACAAAACCTGGGATCTAGTTGAATGACCTGAAGGAAAACAACCCATAAGTTGTAAATGGTTATACAAGCCTAAGTTTAAAGCAAATGAGAGTATAGACAAATATAAAGTTATGCTCGTTGCAAAGGGGTCTTGCAAAAAGGAGGAATACACTATGAGGAAACCTTCACCCCTGTAGCCTTATTAAACACAATCAAAATGTTAATTGCTTTAGCTACCAAATGTGCAATCTGCATTCTTATAAGGGGAATTAAAAGAAGAAGTGTATTTAATGCAACCTGAAGGGTTTGTTAAACAGGGGGAGGAACATTTAGTCTGTAGATTGAAGAAAGCATTGTATGGACTAAAATAGGCTCTATGGTCGTGGTATGATAAAATCTAGTAACGTTTCCTACAACATAGTTATAAAAGAAGCAAGAATGACCCTAATCTATATACTGTGTTTGATGAAAAGGGGAAAATTGTTCTGATTTCTTTATATGTAGAGGATCTTATCAATACAAGAAATGCTAATGGACTCATTAAAGAAATCAAAGAGCCAATGCCACAACTTTTTGAGATGAAAGACATAAGAGAGTTACACTATTTTTTGGGTCTTGAAGTCTGCAGGGATTATGGCGAGACTTTTATGTCTCAAGGAAAGTATGTGAGGAGTCCGTTGAAAAAGTTTACAATGGATTAGTGCAAAGCAACATCAGTGCCTTTATAGAAGAATACCAAACCTCATATTAATTATGGTTCAAAGGAGGTTGATGCAACACTATATAGACAGATGGTTGGGAGTCTAATTTACTTGACTACAACTAGGCTAAATTTGGCTTTTGCAGTCAGTGTATTGAGCGAATTCATGTCAACGCCTCTTGAGAATCATTGGGCTGCAACAAAAGGCATCTTAAGGTAACTTCAAGGAACCTTAGACTTTGGTATTAAATATATTGATTCATTTGATGTTAGATTGAAAGGTGTTTTAGACTCAGACTGGGCCAGAAATCTAGATGACTGACGATCCATAACAAGCTATGCATTCAACATTCAGTCCGGGGTCATTGCATGGAGTAAAAAGAAGCAGGACATTGTATCCATGTCTTCAATAGAAGCAGAGTATCAAGCAATGTGTGCAACAACATGTGAGGTAGATTGGTTGAGGAGATTTCCTCAGGATGCCGAAGAAGAAAAAAAATATGAAATTATTATCAGACGTGATAACCAGAGCTCAATAAAACTTGCAAATACTCGAGTGTTTCATAAAAGCACAAAGCATATTGATACACATTTTGACTTTGTTAAGGAGAAGGTTCAGTCAAAGGAAATCCATATTGAATATTATAATACTTGTGACAATGCTACAAATATTTTTACTAAGCCTTTCTCCATTAAGTGGGAGTGTTGAAGATAATGGAGAAATGTATTTTAGGAGAGAGTCGGTTCCTTGGTTATGTGTATGCCTCACATTAGGATTTAGTTCATACTTCTTAGGTAGTTTTTCTAACTTCTCTATATGTGTGTAAACTATATATTCATGATTTGTAATGATGAGCATGTAGAGCATTCTGCGAGAGGCAGTCTCCAGGTGAAGCCCTCACCTGAGAGCTGCTCAGTTTATTGAATAATATCTTTGTCTTCCATTTTTAACACATATAGAATTAGATAATGTTACTCTAAATAATAATCATAATAATAATAATAATAATAATATTTTTTTAAAGAAAATATTGTTAATTTTCGAATAGGTAAATTTTAATGCTAATAATAGAAAATAATACTTTTGAAAAATACAATTCCATCTTTATAGAAAAAGAAATCCTTGTGTAAATTAAATTTAAATTTATCATTTTGAGTTAAAAGTTGAAGTAGAAAAGATTATTGATATTTCCATTTTTTAACAATAATTATAAATAATTGCTTTTAAGAAATATTTTTTTTTTCAAGTGTATTTAATTGATTTGCAATAAAAAAAAAAAACCAATGTTTAATTTTTGATGTTATTGAGTTAAATTTTTTTGTTAAACTTGGCAAGAATACATCACCCAATGGGGAGAGCAATTAAAGCAATGACTTCACATCAAGGAGTGCCTTAAAAGACCACTCTATCTATCCAAAACCCAATACATATGATTAAGTTATTAATTAATATAGACAAATAATTTTTTTATTACTTGATAATAAATCTAAAAAATTACTTTATTCAAAATTCATTTCATAACAACCAAAAATAATTAAAAAAATTATTTCATACGGACATAACTAGATATAAGAAATATGCTAGCATAAATTGATCTTAAACTAGAAGAACTAAGACAAGGTTGGTTTAAATCTATTACATTAATAATTTTGATTACTATGTGTGATTTGTTTAAAGAAAAAGAATATTTACTATGTGTGATTTGTTTAAAGAAAAAAATATTTATTAGGTAAATGTTAATTTATAAATAATTTTGAAATGTTTTATTTATAATTTCTATATTCAAGTTAGGCATTGGAAGGTTTTCAGGTATATTTTCTCGTGTTATTTGGTAGGGATTTGTTATATTTTCTGACTGAGATTTGGTGACTTATCAGATTGAATTTTATATTCTCCACAATCTAATTTAAAACATCTAAAATGAATATTGGATCAAAAAAATACTTTGCTTTAAAAAAAACTCCAAAATATATAACAGTGAGAGAGATTTGTTAGACTTACCACATTAAGTTTTAAATTCTCCACAATCTAAATACATATATGAAATCAAAAACTCATTTAAAACATTTAAAATAAATATTTTACCAAAAAAATTTCACCTTATTTTAATCAAAATTCTAAAATATATCATACTTAGACAGTCATTTTACTTATATATAATTAATATTTCTTATATATTTAAAAGAAAAGTGATCATAGTTTTTTTTTAACCAACAAACTGCTCCCTCTTCTTATCATCTTCCAATATTTGAAAACCTATTATGTAATACAATCGTTTAAATCAGTGTAAGTAGAGGCAAACTTTGCGGGAAATGTTTTAAAAGCGATTGTGATATCAATATTATTGCCTCAGGCCTTCAGCGTTTAGTCCCAAGCCTGCTGGGCAAGCCTATATTTTTGTTGTCTCCATTATATTGGATTATATTTGTTCTGGATTCTATTTTTGTTGTCTCCATCATTTGGATACTTCTGCTTCGTGTATTCCTAAATTAAGTCAACGTCATTGATATGTGAATAAGGATTCGGATTTAAATGCCAAAGCGGGTACTTCACGTGTGTCTCCCAGGAGACCCCGTCACAAATATTATTTTACGCTGAAATATACATACATCCAAATCACAATAAAACTTGCATCGGTATATGTAGCTGCATCTTTGGACAACATACTAGATTAAACAATTCATAAGATGTATATAGAATTTCCAAATACAAAGTGGACAACGCTTATTTTATGCGGGCAATCCAGGGTATTACTTGTCTCGTAAGACTATGCACAAACTGATTGAATTTATGTAACGCATTCAACCTATTTGTGCGTGATTATTCTATGTTTGGATTACAAATATGCATGTCACAGGATGTTTGTCTTGCATATGCACCAGTACAAGAACTTATAATTCGGCTGCTTCATCGAAATTATATGTTGGATTTCAGGTAACTCTTTCCTTTAGGCCCACTTGTTCGAATGAACATCCTGTATTCATTGAACTTCATCTTTCCGTATCTCGGCGGGTTGGAATCATCAATCAGCTCCTTTAGAGGTCCGATTTCCTTGTCTCCATTAGGGTTACAGAAAACCGCGATCGACATTCGTTCCTTTTTCGAGTTCACAAGGCAGCTGTGTTCCACACTTTTGTAAATTCCGTTTGCCAATATCTGCGCGAAGAAAGAAATAGAAAGAACTATGACAATCGGCGGATTTTGACGGGTGAATGAAAAAAGTAATCGAAAATACTGACCTCCATCTGGTCGCCTAGGTTTATCGTCAAAGCATCAACGACAGGGCGCACAGGCACCCAATAGTCGCCTTTGCGAACTTGGAGGCCCACGACATCACCCTGAAGCAGAACGGTTATTCCTCCAGGATCGGAGTGAGGGGACAGCCCATAAGTCAATTCCGGTTGTGGGCATACGGGATAATAGTTGACTCGAACAGAAATCCCAATTCCCTCCTCGCCTCCAAAAGCTTCATTTAGATGGTCCGGAGGCAGGCCCAGGTTTTCACAAAACACAGACAGCAAGGTCTTACAGAGTTGCAGCGTTCCTTCGCAGTACTCCTTCATTATACTCCTGTGATGTCGACACAAAGAAGCAATAATGAAATTTCCAGAGTAGCTACACAAACAAGAGAAAAGGAGCACTTCCTGTTTTATCTTGCAACCCAACCGATAAACATCACTTCCACTCTCAGAATTAGGATAAAAATAAAGAACTATATAGACTCCATATAGATGCATGTAAGTGGAATTTTGAGTGCAAACGAAGAATAAAAATGCAACGTTGAATGGAAAGGGAGTTCCTGCATCACCTGTATTCATCCGGTTTGGATGGCCATCTGTCCTCCTCTCGTATGGAGAGAGGCAAGTAGTTGTGATAATAGTAATCCCCCCAGTCGAGAATCGCACCTTTCTGCACACCAGTTCGACTACCATATCCAACGTAAGTCCCAGGATCGTTGGCGTGTTTCTGCTTCTCCTCCAACGGCAGACAAAAGAACTCTCTCGACACCTCACGTACGGACATGAGAAGTTTCGCAGAAACTCCATGGTTAATAACTTGAAAGAATCCCCACTCTCTACATGCATCTGATATGTCTTCCATGGTCTTATTCCGGCGTTCGTCGTAGAGACCAGCGAGGTCTATGATGGGTATCTCCTCTGCTAACAGCCGCAACTTCGGGGGCCTCTCGTGATCAGGCCTGATGTATCTGGATGGCAAGCTTTCAATGCCGCTCTCTGAAATACATTGGACTCTGGTTATTGTCTCAGGCCACTCCATTGGATGGCAATGTCCAAAACACAACTGATCAAAGTGCTGAACAATATAAATAGCCAAGGGACTACTAGCAGTCTGTAATCTCACAAATAGATATCTACCGCATTCTCTCCCTTGCCATCCCAGAGGTCGTATATATGCCCGAAGCGAGGAATTTGAGCACAAGATGTTAAAATAATACAACCAAACCGGGGGATTATTAAACTCAAGAAAAAGGATGGGAAAACTTTACGTTGTACCTTGTCGACAAGGCATCATAATCAAGCACTCAAAATCTGACTTACCTCATTAAGAGTAACAACTACGTGCCTCAAGAAGAGTTAATAGAATTTGTAAGTGCGGAACATGGCCTCGTGGTCGTTCTGGAGAAATAATTTATTGATAGCGTTGAGTGGTCAGTGCCTGAAATTCAGTTTGCATGGGAATCTCCCATATATCATCACATGTTATTTGAGGTATCACATGCCATGTAAGGAAATATTACATGGAAATTGGAAACTTTGCATTCTTTCATGATTCTATAGAGGTATTACATATTTAATTAAGTCAAAGCGATGAAAACTAAGCCTGACATCGGTGATCCTAAAAGAACCGTCTTTATCCATCCAAATAAAAAAGTTCTCTCCACTTTCTTTACAGGTGAAATTGCGTTGATTAACTTGCAATTAAGCAAAAATATAATCTTTTATACATTCTTAAGACTGCTTCAACATTCTTTATACATTTAAAAATGCGTATATAATTAAACCAGTTAAATTTGACCAACTTAAAATTTTCGAAATTAAGCACGCAGATTGCAACCGATGTCTCCACCTTGACGCGCAACTGTAGCTACATTGTCGTAACGACGGGGAAACCATAGATAATGCTCCGCCGGGAAAAAAGTCTTTCTATTATTCGTAACTCTTGAGGTTGCGTTATAGCAGAGCCGACTTTTTCGAGGTCACCAATCTCATTGCGGTTTTCGATCTGCATCCACGCTTCCACATGTACTTTATGCCAACATTTTTCACTAAATGATCCTCTCCTCTTTCAACAAAGATAGCGACTTCTCCTTAGCTTTCTTGGGCGTGGCCAGTTTGCTCACTTGTTCTTTGCTACTCTCTCAAGGAGTTTTGAGCAAACTCCTACTTCTCTCCACTGCTCTCAAGGAGTCTAGTGCACGCTGCACCGTAATACCGTGATACCATGTTAATGATTGATAGTGTGGAGCTAAGCGCCCTTTTCAATATTCTTAAGCAATTAAATAGTTTACAGAAGCACAATAGTAATTAATAACTCAATAACTCAATGCAAAGTTAACTATAAACTATAACTCAATTGAACGGGACTAAATTAACACGCTCTATCAATTCAATTGAACTTGACTAAACTAAAAGTGTCTATCACACCTGATTGGTAAATTAGGGTGGTAAATTAGGGATAGTGAGATTAATGCTCTCAACATTAAAAATTAGGGATAGTGAGATTAATGTTCTCAACATTAGAATGAGTTAAATGTTAAAATATAAAAGATTGTTAATTTTTTCATTTGTCGATAATAAACATAATCATACAGATTAATTACTATTCTTTTTATAACTCTGTTTTATTAGTTTGTAGTAAGAAAACCAATATTTATTTATGTGTTTTAGTTATTAATTAATATAGATAAATGATATTTGTTTTGATTTTAGAGTAGATGTGTAGGTGTAATGTAAGTATGTAAACAATTTTAAATATTGACTTAATTATTAATAATAATAATAAGTCAAAAGTAATTAGGGATTAGTAAACGTTGGCTCAATTAATAATAAAAAGCTAAAGTAATAAAAATAATAAAATTCAATTTGTTGTATTTTGATTTTGTTATTAACTTGTGAATAGGTTTTGTTACATGAGCCAATACCATGTGTTCAATAGGTAAGCCCAAAAATTATAACTTAATTCACAACCAAAATGCTTAATAACAATATGACAAGATTCTTAACCATGGATATTCACTCGCACTTTACAGTGAATATTATTAACTTGTAAAAAATTGGCTCTGTTACAATACCATGGCTTATCACTACCACATGCCAAAAATCATAACTTATTTCACAATCAAAATATTTTAACAAGATGAAAATATTCTTAACCATGGATATCCATCCCCACTTTACCATGGATATTATTAACTTGTAAATAGATTTTGTTATAATACCATGGGCCAATACCATCGCTTAACAATACCACAAGCCAAAAAACATAACTTATTTCACAATCAAAATATTTAATAACAATATGACAAGATTCATAATCTAGGATATTGACCCCAACTTTGTCATTGATATTATGAACATGTGAATAGGGTTTGTTACAATAGCATGTTCTAATACCATGGCTTATCAATACACCTCCCAAAAAATCATAACCTATTTCACAATCAAAATATTTTATAAAATTGATATTATGAACTTGCGAATAGGCTCTATTACAATAGCATGGGCTAATATTATGGCTTATCAATACCACCTCCCAAAATATCATAACCTATTTCATAATCAAAATATTTTATTACAATATGACAAGATTCTTAACCATCTATATTCACCCCAACTTTACCATGGACATTATTAACTTGTAAATATGCTTTGTTACAATACCATGATTTATCAATATCACATGCCCAAAAAATAAACTTATTTCACAATAAAAAAATCTTCTATTTTAATTTAATTTTATAACATTTTTTTCTATAGAATTTACGCTTCTGTGATCCATATCATGTTTCTGAAACATATTCACTTTAATTTATTTATTTAAATTTAAATTAAATATTATTCCCCTAATTTTTGGTCCAGTCAAAAGTAGTCTTTCCTTTTAGACGGTAGAGCGATCTGTCTCTTTATTTAAGTGATGTGACTCTTCATCTTGTCCTAATGATGAACCATACTGGTTGGGTCAAATGCCTCAACAAATGAATTTTTATGTGATTATCAGTGAAAATATATCTCAAAAATATTTTTTTAATTTAAGTTAATAGGAAAATGGTTATAATTAATTTTGAGATATATCTAAATCGTGTATCTTCATATCTACTAAAAATATTCCCATAGAAATTAAATTAAGGTTTGAATAAAAGTAAAAATGAGAATTCTTTTTTATTTAAATATGAGAAATTTATGTAATACAAATAGTATTAGTAAGAACCAACATACATCCATATTAACTAAGGATCCAAGCATGACAACAAGAAGAGTGAAGGGAAGAGAGGGGGAAAGAGAAGGATGGAGATAATGACAAAGTTTGAGGGTGAAGAGAGAGAAAGAGAGAGAGTGATGGGGGTTACAAGAGAGGGAGGTGGCAGAGAGAGGAAGGAACAAAGAGAGGAGGGGGAAGAGAGAAGAAGAGAGGGGGGGGGAGAGAGGGAGGAAAGAACAAATACATACTGAGATAAAGGTGGAGAGAAGGAGGGAGTGACAATGGAGAGATGGAGAGAGAGAGAGGGAGAGAGGAGAGGAGGGAATATGGAGAAGAGGTGGGGAGAGAAGGGTAAGAGAGAGAGTGGGAGGCACAAATATGGAGGGGAGAGAGAGAGAAAGAGAGAGAGAGAGAATGATGGGTGGGGAGAGATACATGACGGTGGGATAGAAAGGGAGAGAGAGGATTCTAGATAGAGATTGAGTTCGAGGGGGAGAGAGGGAAGGAAGAAGAAAGACACATCCCAAAAGGTAAAGAGAGATATGGAGTGACATGGAGCGATGGAGAGAGAGTGAGGGAGAGAGGAAAATGGGAGGTAAGAGAGAGAGGTAGAGAGGAAGGAGGGAGGCAGAGAGGAAGGAGGGAGGGAGAGAGATAAATATGGAGAGAGACAGTCTATATGTTTGGGGGGTGAGATAGAAAGAGGGAATAAGAAAGAGACACATAGATACAAATATAGATATTATGTAGTATTATATATGCAACCTAGATCCATATTAACTCGATCTATCAAGCCTTGAGATCAATCAAATCTCTAGAGATGCAAACCTTTCCTTAAGTTGTGTACTCCGAAAATAGGTTTTCACCTCAAGAGATTGGATCCCTCTGGGTGTTTGAAAGATCCAGGTTAAAATGGATCAAGGTTGATTCTAAATTAAGTGTACATGTGATATTAGTAACAAAAATATTTTAAGTCAACCATAATTAAAATATTTCAATGTCAATATTAAATAACATAATTTTATATCTAGTTTTTATAGAGAAAAATAATGTAATTTCTTTTTCTTAGTGCGTAATAGATAAAATGGTTAATTTTTTTTAATCTACTCAAACCATTTAGGGTGGGATGATGATTTATTATTGTTTAAAGTTTTATTTGGAAAACATAAATAGATTCAACATCCTAAAAAATATCCAATATTAATAGTGGGTGGTTGTTATTAGATTGTGGCAGGACTCTAGCAATAGATTTGTTTGTTGATCACTATTAGTTTAATTTTTACCAATGCAACTTATCATGTTTAACTTTGAAAAATAAATATACATTTTTCAATATTATGTAAAGAAAAACAATTGATTAGACCATAATTTGAATGTTTGTTGCAACTTTTACATAACATAATGTCATATGGATAACTCTCTCACATATTTTATTTCATAATTTATGGATATGGTTGCAATATTTATGCATTATTTTTAGATATTTGTGTAGTGATTTTTTATTCTCATGTTTTCAAGAAAGTAAATAAATTACTTCCCACCATAATCTAAACAAGTCTTTTCATAAAAAATGGTTAGGAATAAGATGTAAATAAATATATTTACCATGAATTACTTCTCATCATTGCCTAGTATGGTAGATATGTTGTAATGTAATGTTTAACATTTTTAGTAAGTCAAATTACATAAAATAAAAATACTAATGTGATGTAAACATTGTAGCTCTATCAAAAGAAAATAAAAATAACAAAATAGTTGCGTCGAGAGGTGCTCTACAACCCAGTATAGTGTAGGTATAGTGTAGATGTGTAGGTGTAATGTAACTATGTAAAACTTGACAAAAGGATTTCACCTCGAGAGATAATCCCTCTCGATACTTGATAGATCTAAGGTTAAGATGGATCTAGGTTAGTTTTATTGAGGAAAGGATTTCATGTTGAGAGATTTGATCTCTCTCGACGTTTGATAGATATAAGGTTAAGATGGATATAGGCTGGCTTTATTGAGCTTCGCTCTACAACCCCATATAGAGTAGATCTGTAGGTGTAATGTAAATATGTAAACAAATGATATTTTTTATGACGCTGAGAAGCGCTCTAGATGCGTAGGTGTAATGTAAGTATGTAAACAATTATAAATGTAGGCTTAGTTAAAAAATAAAATAAAAAATAGAAACATTTAAATTTTGGCTCAATTAATAAACCCAATATATAGTAGATGTGTAGGTGTAATGTAAGTATTTAAACAATTCTAAATGTCGGCTTAGTTAAAAAATAGAATAAAAGATAGAAACATTTAAATGTTGGCTCAATTAATAACCCCAATATATAGCAGATGTGTAGGTGTAATGTAAGTATTTAAATAATTCTAAATGTCGGCTTAGTTAAAAAATAAAATAAAAAACAGAAACATTTAAACATTGGCTCAGTTAATAATTAAAAGTTAAAGTAATAAAAATAATAAAATTAAATTTGTTATATTTTGATTTGGTTATTATCTTGTCAATAGGCTTTGTTACAATACCATGGTCAAAAACATAACTTATCTATATGGAATTCCCAAAATCCATAACTTATTTCATAACCAATATATTTTATAAGAATATGATGAGATTTTTAACCATGGATATTCACCCCCACTTTAAAGTGCATATTATTAACTTGGAAACAATAGCCTTTGTTACAATACCCTAGGCCAATACCATGGCTTATCAATACCATAACCAAAAAACATAACTTGTTTCACAAAAAAAATATTTTATAACAATATAAAAATATTCTTACACATGGATATTCATCCTCACTTTACCATGGATGTTATTAACTTGTAAATATGCTTTGTTACAATACCATGGGCCAATACCATGGCCACATGGATATTCATCCTCACTTTACCATGGATGTTATTAACTTGTAAATATTCTTTGTTACAATACCATGGGCCAATACCATGGCTTATCAACATGACATGCCCATGAAACATAACTTATTTCACGATCAAAATATTCTATAACAATATGACAAGATCCTTAGTCATAGATATTCAACCCGAGTTTGTCATTGATATTGTGAACTTGTAAATAGGCTTTGTTCCACTAGCATGGACCAATACCATGACTTATCAATATGATATGCCGAAAACTCATAACCTATTTCACAATCAAAATATTTTATAACAATATTCTTAACCATCCATACTCACCTTGCTTTACCATGGATATTATTAACTTGTAAATAGACTTTGTTATAATACCATGGGGCAATACCATGACTATCAATACCACACCCCCAAAAACCATAACTTATTTAACAATAAATATATTTTATCATAATTTAATTTTATATCATTTTTAATTGAAGATAATAGGAAAAGGGTTATAATTAGTTTTGAATATATCAAAGCTCTCTATAGTCACAAGTACTAAAAAATTCCCATAGAAATTAAATTAAGGTTTTTACAAAATTAAAAATAAGAATACTTTTATATTTAAAGATGTGAAATTTACATAATACAAATAGTATTATTAAGAACCAACATAAATCCATCTTGACCAAGGATACAAGTAATGACATCAAGCAAAGTGAATGGAAGAGGGGTAGGGGAATAGAGGGAGGGAGATTGTCAGGGCCTCGAGTTCGTCAAGTACCCGTGATGACCACCGGTGGACGAGAGAATCAAAAAACTGAAGACATCATTTAAAGGCACATGTGGTCGATGAGTTTGGTTAAAGGTGACTTGTGTTGAGTTAAAGGCTCGCAATGGGAAATTTTGTTTATTGGGGACTCAATGGAGAGTGGGACAGGCGTTGGGTGACTAAGTAGTGCGATGTGTGTTAGGCAATTGGGAAGGCACTTGTAGACGAGCTAGTGCGCCCACCTCGCGAATGAAGGTCATCCCATAACTTTGTAAAATATGAAGGGGCGTGTGTAGAGTTGTGGGTAGGTCAGTTGAGCATGCATATGTGCAGACTGCCCCATGGAGATAACTAAGGGACGTGACCTTTGGAAAAATGAATGGATAGCGAAGTGTATAAATGAACGGAAGACACCAATCATTTGGACATCAATTAATTCGTCCAAGTCATATGATGTTCGACAAAGGGCACACTTAGATAAGACCATAAGTCGAGCAAGGTAATTGAAGGAAATTGGGTGAGCGGTTCAGAAAAATGCATGTGGGTATTGTGTGCAGTAATTCAGGCTGTTCGAGATGGGTCATGCACAAAACTTGTGTGCACCATGTGGGTCGTGTGTGTAGTCGTTCGGGTCATTCGAGTTGGGTGGTGTACAAAACCCATTTATGTTTCGTGGGTTGTGTGTGTAGTCGTCCAGGTCATTTAGGTTGAGTCATGCACATAACCTGTGTGCAATGTGTGGGTTGTGTGTGCAATCATTAAGGTTGTTTAGGTGGCGTCATCCACAAAACCCATGTGTGTCATGTGGGTCGTGTGTGCAGTCATTTAGGACGGTTGGTGTATAAAACCCATGTGAGTTGTGTGGATCATTTGGGTCGTTTAGGTTGTTTGGGTCATTCGAGTCATGTCACTTAGGTTGTGAAGGAGATAGTCTTGGCTCATGTAGAGACTCGGTCCAAGTAAGTCATGTAGAACTAGGTAGAGTGAATGACTATGGAACAGAGTATTGTGACAAACCGAAGCATGGGGTTTCCACTCGTGGAGTGTGGACAGTTGGGGAAGATGAGCAGGAAGTAGCAGTGGGACGAAAACATGATGCACAAGAAATTGGCAATGTTGGGCAGCCTAGTTAATAAAGTTGTCCAAGCTTGTAAAATTCTTTGTACTTGTACTTTTGAAAATTTTATGTGTATCGGGAATACTTGTTTGAGACTTTCCCCTCCCTTCGTAAATGTGCATAATTGGTGTCAATGTTGTTTATGGAGTAAATGTTGATGAAGCTTAATTGAATGTATTTCTGTTGTATTATTGATGAAAGTGAACACTTAACAAAAAATAATCTAAGTGTTGGTGGTAGGTGTAGTCCACGAACCATAGTAATAAGAAAATGAAAAGGTTGGTCGGTGTCACACACCACTCACAAGTGGAAATTGAGTCACGACTAGTGTGGGGGTGTGACAAATGGTATTAGAACTTGGTTGAAGGAAATCTGAGCTGATTTGAAGTTTAATAAGGAATACAACAACAATGGTTTTAGTTGGTATTGAAGTTGGGCACTATTTAGTTAGCCGTAGTGCAACATTAGGAAGTTTGGCAAGGGAAACACAATGGCCAGGGAAGAAGCTGAATGATGGAATAATAATGTCAAATACTTGTGTAAACCGTGTACAAGTTGAAACACATGAAAGAAGAAATACCAAGAATTTGAAGTGAACATGAGGTCTTGGAAAGGAATGTGGAAGAAAAGGTTCTTTGACTTGGTTGGACAATGGATCAGAGTGAAGTTGTTAATTGTGACAAAGAGGAGGAAGTGACATGTGAAGATGAATATGTTGCAGTTGTGTTGACAAAAGAGGAGGAACTTGGTGCAATGAAACTTGCCGAAGTTGGACCATGTTCATGCACATTGAAGACATTGATGATAGGAATAACTAACATGGAGAGACCTCCTGAAAATGTAAGTATTGTCATTAATTGTCTTTCTTTGGAACTTTTGGAGGATCGATCATATGCAGGGATGGGGAAAGAAAGTTTGTTAATGCAATGGAAAGCCTTTCCATGGATGATTACGATGACATGTTGTGTATTGGGGCCAGAAGGAACATTGGCTTTTGTAGGACTTGTGGGGGTAGTCTATGACCTCATGGAAAAATGTGAAAATTCATGTGGCAAGGGTGGAACATGATGAGATTTGTGATGGATGAGTCTTGGGTAGACCTTTAGTGGGGGAGGTAGTGATGATAAAAGGTACCTATGATGTGATATGAGGGTAGAGTGACCAAGGGTATATGTGATGAAAAAAGTTTTATTGGGTCCACTATAGTGGATAGATTGGGTAGCTGAATTCATGGGCATCGAGTTAGAAATACAGTTGCATCGCAAAAATCATGCATGGGCATTAAGCAAGTGCAATTATGGAGATGTCACTTATGGGAATCAAGGAGAAGTACCAAGTCAAGGATGTTGGACAGAGTGGACTTGCCCAGTGTGACATGAGGAATTTTTGCAGATGGATTGTTAGAGATGTTGTGAACATTTGGATAGTAAGGTTGTGTGCTTTTTGGAGACATGGGAAGCCTATGAGAGTATTGATACGATAGAGAGTGAAGTAGCATCTTGTGATGGCACTTGGGATGGAGACATGTTTTCTTGTCCAAGTTTTGGATGAAGATGGTTCATGGGAGCTCATGGTGACTTGAGAGAGTTGTAGCCAATGAAGACATCATATTATGGTTGTCTTGGAGTATTTGGTTCATTTAGGAGCCGTGGTTAGATGTTGTACTTGACTTTGATGTGGTATGGGATGAATAACTTGGGACATAGTATGGGTTTTGTTCATGAGGAGTGACTTGATGGATATGATAGAGAGGAGAAACCTTGGAGTTGGATGGAGTGTCAACGATGAAGGTTCCTTCGTGGGAGCACTTAGGCATGGGTTGATTGGTTTCGACTTAGGCATTTTTTATGTGCATGGAGGCTATTGGTATATGACCATGGGTATCACATGGACGAGATGATGAGGCAGGTGTAAACATGTAACTTTGAAAACATTGATGAGTAGCATATCACAGATGGGATGGTGTTCATGGGTATGGAACAATGAGCTTTGGATTGATAAGAGAGTTCTTGATCAAGTTGAGGATGCGACAAAATGTTGGAGAAACAACTATTGAAGGAATGAGGATGTTCATTCTCATGGGTTGAGCGCGACAATTGGATTGATCACCCAACTAGTTCGAGTCATGGGGACTCGATAGTGTACTGAGATGTGTTTGAGTTAAGTTGGAGTATCATAGCAACAGTTCATGTGATGATGAAAATACCTGGTGGATTAGCATGATATGAGTTGTAGTCGTAGCATGCAGCCGAGTTAGAGGGGGAGACCTTGCACATAATGCGGTAGTATGAAGGATTGAGATGAGTGTGGTTGATCACCATGGATTGAGGAGTCTCACACATACATAGAGTCATGAGGGTTGGTGGAGGCTCATTCAAAGGAGAGGAGTGAGTTCATGTAGCATGAGCATTTGATGTTGGCGGTAATGACACTTTGCAACATTTTGGTCTTAGCGTTAGAGCTTTTCGAAATGATGTGTTGTTGAGGACGACAACCTTTTTATAGTGGGGGAGGATGTTAGGGCCTTGAGTTGGTCAAGAGTCCATGATGATCACAAGAAGATGAGGGAGTAAAAAAAAATAAAGACATCAATTAAAGGCATGTACAGTCAACAATTTTAGTTAAAGTGGAGTCGTGTTCAGTGAACGTCAGGCGCATGGAAAGTTAGGTTAAAGGCGACTCGTGTTCGGTTAGTGGTGAGCGATGGGAAATTTTGGTTTAGAGAGACTCGTTGGAGATTGTGATAGGCATTGGGCAACTTGGCAGTGAGACGAGTGTTGGGCAACCGGGCGGTGCATTGGGCGTTGGGCGACTGGGCGATGCGACGGGTGGGCCCTTGATGACAAGCCAGGGCTTCCACCTAACTTAACAAAGGTCATCCCATGACTTATTAAAATATGAAGGGGTGTGTGTAGAGCTGTGAGCATATTCGCTGGGCATGCATATGGGAAAACCAACTCATGTATATAACAAATAGATGTGACCTTTGGAGAAATGAACGACATCGAAATTTATAAACAAACAGAGGTTTCCACTCATTTGGACATCAAGCAATTCATCCAAGTCACTTGAATTTAGACAAAGGGAGAACTTGGATGAGCCCGCATGGTGGGTGAGCTATGTTAAGGAACAAGGGTGAGTCATTTAGACAAATGCGCATGGGTTTTTCGGGTCATTCGGGTTGGGTCATCCATAGAACCTGTTTGCATCATGTGGGTTGTGTCTGTAGTCGTTTGGGTCAGGCTGTGCTGAGAACCCATGTACGTCATGTGGGTCGTGTGTGTAGTCGATTGGCTTGTTTGTGTTGGGTCATGCAGACAACCTGTGTGTGTCGTGTGGTTCGTGTGTGTAGTTGTTTGGGTTAGGTCATGCCCAGAACCTGTGCGCATCATGTGTACAGTCATTTGGTTCGGGCATAGAACCTATGTGAGTTGTGTGGATCGTTTGGATTGTTTGAGTCATTTAGGTTGTGTCATTTAGGTCTTGTAGGAGTGTGGGTCAAGTCGTGCAGAGACTTGAGTTAGGTAAGTCATGAAAAACCATGTATTGCAAACAAGTGTGGAACAAAGTATTGTGAAAAACCAAAACTTGGGGTTTCCACCGGTGCAGTGCAAACAGTTGGTGTGGACGGGCAAGATGTAACAACGTGATGAGCACATGTTGCATGACTGTGGCATGGAATTGGCAAAGTTGGGAAGGCCAGTTAAGAAGGATGTCCGAGGTTGTAAAATTATTTGTACTTGAAATTTTGAATATTTTAAAGATATATCGGGAAGACTTGTTCATGAGTTTACCCTACCTTCATAAATGTGCATAATTGGTGTTAATGTTGTTTATGGAGTAAATGTTGATGAAATTTAAATTAATGTATTTTTGAAGCATTATTTGTGTTGTCTATTATGTTCTTTAACCTCTTTATTGTCTATGTATTTCACAATCGTATCGATCCATTGCACAAAGTAACATAGGCAAATCCATGCAAATGAGTCTGTAATACCTTAATAATTGTCTAAGATCTCATTATCAGATCATCAACAAAGCCACGACTGTCTAAAACTTTGTCCAATCATAGTGTTCCTTGGTAGTACGAACCATAATCATTAGTTCCAAGAAAATAACTAAAAAACCCGCTTCACTATTGTCCAATGCTCCTTTCCCATTTTTTTATATAAACCTGATCAATACTCCCACTGCATATGGAATGTCTGGTTTATTACAAACCATTGCATACATCAGGCTACCAATTGCACTTGTGTATGGAAGACGAGACATGTCATCTTCCTCTTCTTGTGTATTGTGACATTGTTCAATAGATAAATTTACACGTACATGAATAGGAACCTTCACTAGTTTACTATCCTGCATATTAAACCTCTATAGTATCATCTAAACATACTTCCTTTGGTTTAACTGGAGCTTCCTCTTTGGTAGATCTTGTTTAATTTACATGCTTAAAATATAATTTGCAACATTGAGATCCTTCATGTTGAATTTGGAGGATAATTGGGTCTTCAAATCGTGGATAATTTCTTTGACATTCCTAATCAACAACATATCATCCACATGCAAGACTAGACAAATAACATGGTCACCAATTAACTTAAAATACACATAGTGATATGCTTTGCTTCTAGTGAAGCCAAGTCCCCATGTAAATGTATCAAATTCCTAATACCACATCCTTGGTGAATATTTTAACCCATACAAAGACTTTTTCAACCTATATGCCAATTCATTCTTAACCCTCACCACAAAGCATTAATATCGCTTCATGTAGTTCTTTTCTTCTAGATCCCCTTAAAGAAATGTTGTCTTCACATCCTTCTGTTCTACCTCAAAATCAAAATAAAAAACAAGAGATAAAAGTAACTAATAGAGGCTACCTGGGCAATACGAGATGTTATCACTCAGGTTGTTCCCTTTGACTCCTAAGGGAATATGGCCGAGGTAACCACAGACCAATCTTCGGATTGCAGGTCCTAGCCTACCTGCAATCAGAGAGGGCTCTCTCTTTATGATTTAGCTTTGTTTTGGGGTGATTTTAGGCTAGTTATGATGTGCATGAGTTTGTTTTAAATTTGGTGGGATGATTGATGTTTTCAGATAGAGTTGGCATGCAAAGTGTAAGAAGTTCAGACCATTGGTCATGGAGTCAATGCATGTGAACTGTTGGGTATGTTTTCTTTGGTAGAAGAGAAGAATACAGAGCAGGATAGCTACACATGGAACAATCTTTAATGCTGGAATTAAGATGAAATGGAGGTCAGGGAATGAAAGGCAATTAAGGATCTTTCATTCAGCCAACAGAGGGAAAGTGAATGAATATTATCTAGGAGCAATGAAGGATTCCTAAACAACATTCAGAAATGAGAGAACTAGCATAAACATGATCAATGAAGTATACATATTCATGACTAGTTCTGAAGAAAACATAGAGAAATCACAGAAATTGAGCACAGAGTACAGGTAAGTAACATCTGAGCTATTCTTCTTTCCTGCAATCTAGATCATGATACATAGATGATAGACTAAACATAGAAACTGAAAGACAAGTGAGAAATACTTATTGAACCATAAGGAAGCACAAGAATTCCATATTTTGCTCTTCAGCCATTAAAACCACAACCAACCAGTTCATAAGCAAACATTCCAGCAATCTTTGTTCATAGAAGTTCTCAAAACATACAACGCAAGTCTAGACTGAGCTTATCAACCAACAACCAACCCTTATTACATCGCTCAGGGTGTTATATATAAGCAAAATATCTACAAGATAGATTTGAGGGAAGATCTGAGGAAATAACTATGTTTAACCTAACTTCTACTGAAATAAATGCAAAAAATATCTATCTAACGCTGTGTTGGAGCCAGCTGCATCAAAAATGAGGCTTGAAGGTGTCCTTTAGCTGTGTGCTGGCCATTTTACAATAACTGCGCCTTTAATCTCTTATCTGCACCTCTTAGTCGGTTCTGCTGCTCTTGGTGGGCTTTAATGTGCATTAAACTGATCTGATGTAGCTTTAAAGTATTCACTGATACTCTTTGACCTGCATGGATCCTCTCTAATGCTCTGCTTTGGCTTTTACGCCCACTGATACACTTTAACTGCTAAACTAATACTCTTTCGTTGAATCTAGACCCTTTCTCTCCACTTTATTCACAAAATAGAGCTGTTGAGGTGCTTCTGTGGGCCTTAGAGGTGTTTCGGCGCTTGGCCGATCAAAACATTGCCAAAAATAATGTAACACTACAAAATGGCGAAGGACTGGATGCTTGAAGGATTGCTGAGGCAAAAATCCTACTACCGAAAGCTTATTAGGGCCGGAGCGATCAAGAAATAATGAAGAATGAACAAATTTCCCTTGTGGATGGACCGCGCGCAGGCGCCGAACAAACATATGCAGAAAAAGCCCTTTTTCTTTATAAAAGGCAAAAAAACCTTTTATACGGGAAATTCAATGAAAATAGAGGCGTGAGCGATACTGTAGCTCAAAATAGATCTGGGATGTTGGATCGCGCGAAGGCAGATCCAGCTGCTACGACGAAGTCGCAATATCGCTATCAGGAGAGGAGCGGGGGCGGAGTGTTATCATATATATATGACTTGCGATGGAGCGATCTCCGATATCGCATCGGCGATCACATATCGGGGGTGGACATGGGGCGATGGCTTAACAATAGCGATGAGCGATAAATGGAGGCTTGCGACATGATATGGACCGTTAGATCTGGGGGCTTGATCGGATGGCAGCGATTAAATCGCTACATCGCAATTGGCGGGGACATGGGGTATGCGCCTTATATATAGCGATATGCCAATTGCGATAATCGCATCGGCGGAGTTATATCGAAGGCATATATATATATAAGGGGGCAAATACTGCCGCGACCTCCGACAGCGATATCGCGTCGGAGGGTGGGGATGCAATCGGTGAGGGGTTTTACACTTTGGATAAGAGTTTTCAATGCATCAAAAGGAGTCCGATAGCATTGGAAGGAATCTTTATGATCAGAGAAGGGAAATATGAGATCGAAGGTGGATCTTTATGCATTTGAAGGGGTTTTCAACGCATCGGAGGGGTTAATCAAGGTTGAAAGAGGGTTTTTGCACATCGGAGGGGGGGTTTTATGCATTGGAAGGGGTCCAAATGCATAGGAAGATGGTTTAAAGAAGAAAATAAGGGTTCTTACTAAGTTTCAAATAAACTTAGTAATTCCCAATCTTTATTTATGGTTATATTTCAACCAAAGGAGTGGATATGTATATATGGGGGACTTTATCATATTTTTAATATGGGGAGGGGAAATAAGGAGGGATTTACATAATAGAGTTAGAAGTTAATATGAATTTTGATCAGAAAGCGCTAAGGATAGAAATCTTAGGCTACAAAGGGGAAATAGGACTTATAGAAGAAATATGAGCACTCCTAAGTAAAGCAGATCTTTACTTAGGCAAATGTTTATGGAATATGATGATTTTTAAAGATATCAAGCAGATCTTAACATCTTTTAGGGGAAATTAGTGAATGATTTGGGGAAAAGGAAGAAGGGGAAGTTAGTCATGCCTCGCTTGAGCTGCTCCAAGGGAAAATTGCCTTGCACTTGTGATTCTGAAGTAGATTAGCACTTTGAAACACAAAACTGATCACAATCCTTGATTCTGCAACCTCAAAACTGCCTACCCAGCCTACTTACCTAGCATTTTGTCTTGTTTTTGTTTGGGTGCACTTGAACTAGCAAACCCAGCTTTTCATCTTTTCTTTTGGCTATCCTCCTATCTAAATCTACCCTTATTTCTTCCAGGGGCTCAGATTAAGCTGTTGAGCACCTTAGTTTCTCTACCTATCTACTAATCTGCCAAGATTAAACAGTTTGGACAGATATTCATTCTCTATCTCTAAAAACAAGAAATTTAAACCTAGGGAAGCCAAGATTAAGCTGTTTGGCCTTCCCTTAACAGTAACAAAATTAGTGATCGCTTGGAAATATGGAACCTTTGCAGCATGGAAAGGATGAACATATTTGGCACTTCCACAGTCAATCATGAAAAACGACACCTATTGGAATAGGAGGCTAACAGTGGCTCCACTTGGCGATGGCTTTTCCTTGTGAAAAGTCAAGAACAGTAGGTCAGATGGCCTTATATTCAATTTTTCTGTACTCTGAAAATTTCCCTTTGCTGGTTGCCTTATTTATATATATGACAGTAGACTTGAAGAGCTTAGGGCCTTCACCACGGGCTTCAACTGCAGCGAGCTTGCTATCCAAACAAAAAACTGAAATCCTACCTACTTACTCTAATCAACACTTTCTTTGCTGGTTAGGTGAAATGAAATAGCCAATGCAGCCACTTAAGCATTATATACGTCAGTGAGCTTTGCTGCTTGTGCTTGCTGGTGTTTAAAACTGAGATCTTGCAATCCGATATAGCTTTGTTAACTTTTGAGAAGAAAAGGGAATTGTTGATCTCCTTTGCTGAATCAAGAAACTGTACAAAAGGGTCCTGTAATATATATACATAATTGTTGAGCGGAATTAAACAACTGTACAAATGCTTTGGATAGCTATCATGCTTTGGAATCGGGAAATCACCAACATCTTGATATTGAGCCTTACAGCCTGCTAATGGAGAAGAATTCTGATTTCCTCCATCATTCAACCTGTCAGCAGATGGATCATACAGAACATAGAATGATACTTGCAATTCATTACAAACAGGCTCAGATGGCACTGGACTGATTTGCACAGGCTACTTCTCCCCTTCTTTAAATAGTTCAGCTGATTCAAAACAGAGCGGCAGGGAAACAACTGGGACCATTTGATATTCAGTGGCTTTTTGGGGCTGCAAATCTAGAGGTGATGCATCATAAGCAAGGATTTGACTCTCCTTTAGATGGTCAGTATCAAAGCACACTGACACTTGATTATTAACTGCATGATAATTCTCCCTAATAAACTGAAAAGATTCGAAACAAAAAGGCAAAGTTCCTTTGCTAAAATCAAAATTCTCTGCATTTTCCTCCTCCTCTTCATAGTTGAAATGAGCAAGCTGGTCACTGCGTTCGGGCTACTGAACCTGAACTTTGCTTTCTCCCGAAATAGCTTATGATTCCTCTGCAAGGGTGATTTGGATTTGAGGCGCATAATCTTCATCATATTGATCATATTTGGGAAGACAATTGAAAGAAGAAAAGCAATTATATCCATACAGTAGATTAGGAGACTGCTCCTCTACATATGGCTCTATGAATATGTCATCTGATTTGGGGGAAATGGGCTCGTGAATATCAATTTCTTCCCTTCGCAAAACAGATGTGTTCTGGCGCTCTAGACATTCAACTTTCAGTGTGATCTTCTGCATCATTTCCTCTGATTCCTTTATCAAACTATGAAGTTTATCCTCTTTCTCTGCCTTCCACTTTTCTTCTCTGATCTTCAGATTTACCTCTACGTCCACTTCCATGTCCTGCATCTGTTTCATAGTGGACGGGCTTCTTTCTCTCAGACTAAATTCAATCTCTGAATCAAAAGCTCTTGGATAATGCAATAGAGCTAAATCAGGGGGAGGCCTTATATTTAATGACATTGAATAATAGATTTGATTGAATCTGTCTGAAAATTGTTGCACTGTTTCATCTGGATGCCTTTTTAATTGATTATATTCTTCTATGAGCATGAGGAAATTGACTTTGATCATCCATCTATCAAGGAAGAGTTTGAGAAACTGCTCAAGACTTGAGATGTTGGCCTCAGGCAAGGTTTTGAACCAAGTCCTAACTTTGCCTTGCAAAGAAAGAGCGAAAAGCCTAAGACTAGCATCCACATCATCCACTTCAAATATGTTAAGATAGTCTTCAAAAACATGGATATGCTTTTGAGCAGTAACATCATTCTCTCCATCAAATCTTGGGAGATACTCGAGATGATCTTTAGGCAAAGGATCAAGCGTGGGAGGCAAAATGAGTGGCTTATATCTATCAAGAACTTTCTAAGGCACGGGAATATGTACAGGGATTGGACGATTGGGCTCGATTTTTGGTTTATCCTTGGCTGTATGATGATCTTCAACAACAATAGAAAATTGCTGTTCTAATGTGCAAGGAGGCTTTTTAACAAAATTTTTCAAAGGAAAATTATAAAAATTATCTCTTAAATACAATATACATAGCAAAATCTTATGGATGAGAAAGAACATAATATCTTGGATAATAATCCAGGTCAAAAGCCTAATCTTTTCATAGAGTTCTCTCGGGTTCATTTCTCCAGTGGAGTCTTTATTATGAAAATGATGTGGAGTCGCCAGGTGGATGATTTAACCTTTGGTGTGTCTGATCTCTGTCCACCATCACAGATCAAATCTAAACTTGAAATAATTCTGAAGAAAAGGGGCACTTTCTCCAGGAAACCAAATATTTTTTAGATTTTTATGATTATTTTGATTACCTTTTTTTTGTGATTTTTTCAAAAAAAATTAAAGATTTTATTTGAAACAAGGAACTGATCAAGTCTTTGGACTTACAATAATAAACAAAATGATTCAGGTCTCCAGTGGAGTCGCCAATGATGTTATCACTCAGGTTGTTCTCTTTGACTCCTAAGGGAATACGGCCGAGTTAACCACATACCAATCTTTGGATTGCAGGTCCTAGCCTACCTGCAATTAGAGAGGGCTCTCTCTTTATGATTTAGCTTTGTTTTGTGGTGATTTTAGGCTAGTTATGATGTGCATGAGTTTGTTTTAAATTTGGTGGGATGATTGATGTTTTTAGACAGAGTTGGCATGCAAACTGTAAGAAGTTCAGACCATTGGGCATGGAGTCAATGCATGTGAACTGTTGGGTATGTTTTCTTTGGTAGAAGAGAAGAATACAGAGTAGGATAGCTACACATGGAACAATCTTTAATGCTGGAATTAAGATGAAATGGAGGTCAGGGAATGAAAGGAATTAAAGATCTTTCATTCAGCTAACAGAGGGAAAGTGAATGAATATTATCTAGGAGCAATCAAGGATTCCTAAACAGCATTCAAAAATGAGAGAACTAGCGTAAAATGATCAATGAAGTATACATATTCATGACTAGTTCTGAAGAAAACATAGAGAAATCACAAAAATTGAGCACAGAGTACAGGTAAGTAACATCTGAGCTATTCTTCTTTCCTGCAATCTAGATCATGATACATAGATGATAGACTAAACATAGAAACTGAAAGACAAGTGAGAAATACTTATTGAACCTTAAGGAAGCACGAGAATTCCATATTTTTCTCTTCATCCATTAAAACCACAACCAGCCAGTTCATAAGCAAACATTCCAACAATCTTTGTTCATAGAAGTTCTCAAAATATACAACGCAAGTCTAGACTAAGCTTATCAACCAACAACCAACCCTTATTACATCGCTCAGGGTGGTATATATAAGCAAAATATCTACAAGACAGATATGAGGGAAGATCTGAGGAAATAACTCTATTTAACCTAACTTCTACTGAAATAAATTCAAAAAATATCTATCTAATGCTGCGCTGGAGGCAGCTGCATCAAAAATGAGGCTTGAAGGTGTCCTTTACCTATGTGCTGGCCATTTTACAATAAATGCGCCTTTAATCTCTTATCTGCACCTCTTAGTCGGTTCTGCTGCTCTTGGTGGGCCTTAATGTGCATTAAACTGATCTGATGTAGCTTTAAAGTATTCACTGATACTATTTGACTTGCGGGGATCCTCTTTAATGCTCTGCTTTGGCTTTTACACCCACTGATACACTTTAGCTGCTAAACTGATACTCTTTCACTGAATCTGGACCATTTCTCTCCACTTTATTCACAAAATAGAGCTGCTGAGGTGCTTCTGCGAGCCTTAGAGGTGTTTCGGCGCTTGGCCGATCAAAACATTGCCAAAAATAATGTAACACTGCAAAATGGCAGAGGACTGGATGCTTGAAGGCTTGCTGAGGCAAAAATCCTACTGCTGGGAGCTTATTAGGGCCGGAGCGATCAAGAGATAATGAAGAATGAACAAATTTCCCTTGCTGACGAACTGCGCGTGGGCGCCGAACAGACATATGCAGAAAAAGCCCTTTTTCTTTATAAAAGGCAAAAAACCCTTTAATACAGGAAATTCAATGAAAATAGAGGCGGGAGAGATATTGTAGCTCAAAATAGAATTGGGCCATTGGATCACGCAAAGGCAGATCCAACGGCTACGACGAAGTTGCAATATCGCTATCGGGAGAGGAGCGGGGGCAGAGCATTATCATATATATATATGACTTGCGATGGAGCGATCGCCGATATCGCATCGGCGATCGCATATCGGGGGTGGACATGGGGCGATGGCTTAACAATAGCGATGAGCGATAAATGGAGGCTTGCGACATGATATGGACCGTTAGATCTGGGGGCTTGATCGGACGGCAGCGATTAAATCGCTACATCGCAATCGGCGGGGACATAGGGTATGCGCCTTATATATAGCGATATGCCAATTGCGATAATCGCATCGGCGGAGTTATATCGGAGGCATATATATATAAGGGGGCCAATACTGCTGCGACCTCTAGAATGATATCGCATCGGAGGGGGGGATGCAATCGGTGAGGGGTGTTACACTTTGGATAAGAGTTTTCAATGCATCGGAAGGAGTTTGATAGCATTGGAAAGGATCTTTACGATCGGAGAAGGGAAATATGAGATCGGAGGTGGATCTTTATGCATTTGAAGGGGTTTTCAACGCATCAGAGGGGTTAATCAAGGTTGAAAGAGGGTTTTTGCACATCGGAGGGGGGGTTTTATGCATTGGAAGGGGTCCAAATGCATAGGAAGATGGTTTAAAGAAGCAAATAAGGGTTCTTACTAAGTTTCAAGTAAACTTAGTAATTCCAAATCTTTATTTATGGTTATATTTCAACCAAAGGAGGGGATATGTATATATGGGGGATTTTATCATATTTTTAATACGGGGAGGGGAAATAAGGAGGGATTTACATAATAGAGTTAGAAGTTAATATGAATTTTGATCAAAAAGCGCTAAGGATAGAAATCTTAGGCTACAAAGGGGAAATAGGACTTATAGAAGAAATATGAGCACTCCTAAGTAAAGCAGATCTTTACTTAGGCAAATGTTTATGGAATATGATGATTTTTAAAGATATCAAGCAGATCTTAACATCTTTTAGGGGAAATTAGTGAATGATTTTGGGAAAAGGAAGAAGGGGAAGTTAGTCATGCCTCGCTTGAGCTGCTCCAAGGGAAAATTGCCTTGCACTTGTGATTCTGAAGTAGATTAGCACTTTGAAACACAAAACTGATCACAATCCTTGATTCTGCAACCTCAAAACTGCCTACCCAGCCTACTTACCTAGAATTTTGTCTTGTTTTTGTTTGGGTGCACTTGAACTAGCAAACCCAGCTTTTCATCTTTTCTTTTGGCTATCCTCCTATCTAAATCTACCCTTATTTCTTCCAGGGGCTCAGATTAAGCTGTTGAGCACCTTAGTTTCTCTACCTATCTACTAATCTACCAAGATTAAACAGTTTGGACAGATATTCATTCTCTATCTCTAAAAACAAGAAATTTAAACCTAGGGAAGCCAAGATTAAGCTGTTTGGCCTTACCTTAACAGTAACAAAATTAGTGATTTCTTGGAAATATGGAACCTTTGCAGCATGGAAAGGATGAACATATTTGGCACTTCCACAGTCAATCATGAAAAGTGACACCTATTGGAATAGGAGGCTAACACGAGATAAAATATCACCAAAATCAATTCATGACACCTGTGAATAACCCTTTTCTAGCAATCGAGTTTTGTATTGCTCCAACTTGCCTTCTGCATTCACCTTCTTCTTAAACACCCACTTGCTTCGAATCAATTTCCTTCCAATCGACAACTCCACTACATCCCAAGCCTCATTCTTGTCCAAATATGCCATTTCATCAACCATAGCCTCTTTCTAGAGTTTTCTATCGTCTAAATCTACTAGCTCCCTGACAGTTCTAGGATCATCATCGGTAAGAGATAAAGAAAAAATTGAACAGAGAGCAGATGGCTATACCTTTTTGGTTTCCTTCTTTCTCGAACTAATCTTCTCACAACTTGAGTTTGTGGCTCTTCATCTTTTGATTCCTCTTCTGCTATACAGTCTGAGTCTTCCTCCTTTAGCTCAAACTCTATCTTTTCAAGTTCCTTTAGTACGACTTCATGTTTAATAACATATTTCACCTCTCTAAACACTACATGTTGGCTATACACAACCTTCCTTATTTATGGTTTCCAAAGGTTATAACATTTTAAACCATCCTTATACGCAATAAAGATGCACCTTTCATATTTACTATCCAACTTGGTTATTTTCTCGTTTGGAACATGTACATATGCATCACAAGCAAATACTCTCAGATGTGAAAGACAGGGTTTCCTACCAGTCCATACGTCATGTGGATTCTTATCCTCCAATGGTGATGAAGGTGATTTATTGACCAGGTAACATGCCGTCTCCACTGCCTCTATCCAAAATTCCTATCCTAACCCAAAACCACTGAGAATGCTTCTTTCTTATTCCATCAATGCCCTATTCATTCTTTGTGCAACTCCATTTTGATGAGGTGTGTATGGAGTGATCTTTTATCATGCTATATCACACTTCCTACAAAAATCTTCAAATTCATTCTGGAAAAACTCTCCACCATTATCTGTCCTTAGCACTTTTATCTTCTTAATTGTCTAGTTTTCCACGAGAGCCTTAAATTATTTTAACCTGTAAAAGACTTCAAATTTCTTCCTGAGGAAATATATCCATGCATTCCTTCAGAAGTAATCTATAAATGATACATAGTAAACATAATTACCTAGTGACGGAACTAACACAGCTCCAAACACATCACTATGCACAAGATCTAATATCCCTTTTTCCCTCTTAGCACTAGAGGGGAAACTCACCCGATTCTTCTTCCGATATACACAATGTTCACAAAAATAAAAATCTAGAGAGAAATTAGACATAACTTCTACCATACCATTACAATGTATTATTCAAAGGCTCTTCTCTCAAATATGTCCAAGCCTTTGATAACATAGCATGGTCTTTTCTCCATAGATCATTAGATTTTCTACTCCACTTTGAGGAACCACTGAACTGTTTCACCCATCAATAACAATGTTCTCTAGAAGCTTGTACACAGTTCCAATCCAAACTCCTTGCA
Source organism: Pinus tabuliformis (assembly GCA_031772625.1). Taxonomy (NCBI): domain Eukaryota; kingdom Viridiplantae; phylum Streptophyta; class Pinopsida; order Pinales; family Pinaceae; genus Pinus; species Pinus tabuliformis. Next base: position 503,572,277 of record CM062808.1, read on the forward strand.
TCAATAACAGTTCTCCCTGAACCATCTTGCAGGTATCTTTCTTGAACACTATTTTTATGCCTGCATCATCCATCTTGCTTAGAAAAATCAGGTTTCTTGCCAACATAGAACTATGCAATAAAACTAGAAGTTTTCTAATCCTTCCACCTTGCAATTTGAGCTTAAATTTTCTATGTTTCATGGTTCTAGCCTTCTTTTCATCCCCTAAGAAGATATCACCACCATCATATTTCTCATGCTCGTAGAACCACCCCCTATGGGGAGTGAATTGAAAGGATGCACCTAAGTCAATCAACCATGCCTCTTGATCTACATGTTTACTTGAAGAAGAATCCAAGTACACATCTCCACCTTCATGTGAGGTGGTTTTCTCTTATGTAGAAAGAGCATCATCAGATCCCTTTACCTTTTAAGAAGATTTAGATCTACAAGCCTTTTTGAAGTTGCCTTTCTTTCCACAGTTCCAACACACCTTTACAAGTTTTCCTGGAGATTTAGATCTCCCCCTAGATTTAGATGTCCCACTCAAGCACATATTTTTGTTTATGTTCTGGGGCCGTCCTTATACAGACAAGACATATCCATTCCATCCCTCCATATGTTTCTTTCTCATCTCCTTTGACAACGAGGATGATATTATTTCATCGCACTTCAAGGTAGTTGTAATCTACCTATTGAAATAACCAAACTATCCCACGAATATAGTAGAGAACACATGTAACTAATACACTTCTCTTCATCTAAAATTTTAATATCAACAGATAACAACTTACTTACCACAGTATTAAAGGTGTTGAGATGCTTTGTCACTGAGTCTTCATCCTTCATCCTCAAGTTATACAAATTTTTCCGTAGGAACAATTTGTTCACCAAAGACTTAGATTGGTACAGAATCCCTAAATTGTCCCACAAATCCTTCATCATAGCTTCCCTCGATACACTCAATAATATTGAATCTGAGATACACAACCATATTGCGCTCTTTTCCTTTTGATCGAACTTTCCCCAGTGTTCATATGACATTATCGATCATTTAGTACCCAGATCTACCACGATCCACTAATATTTATCCACTAGCAGATCCTCCATCTTCAGTTTCCACAACTCAAAACTTTGGCCTTTAAATTTCTCGGTCTCTATCTTTCCACTTCTCACCCTATTCTTTCACCACAAGAATTGATTCCATAGATCTACCACTGAAAAGGTTCTACCATAGGCTCGAGAAAAACCCCACAGTAGCAAAGGCGTCCCCTTGAAGTTGAAACAAATCTGATACCAAATTTATCTTTTACCCCTATACAGAAATTACTTGCATATGAATTCAAAAAACATAAAATAAACAATGGCGAGAGCATAAAACATAAAACATATATACACAAATATTTTCCCCTAGATCCCAAAATCGGGACTACCATATTGAATTTTCATTATATTACTTTCAATGTTACAACACATATACATAGATACCAAAGAATTCATAAACCTCAATCCATTTACCCTAGATTAGAAGATAGTTGTAGTTCCCTTGATCATATCTACAAAATACCATGGACAGAAAACCATCATGCCTAAAACCCTGTGTAAAACCCATGAACAAAACCATAGGTAGGTATGCACACCTAATATATTGTCCAAAAATATAAAACACACCCAACAAAGATAAATGATGATTGTTATTATTGTGGAAAACCTTTTCGTCAATCTAAGGATTGCTATAAAATAAAACATAATTAGTCCAGACAAAGAAATAGAAGGAATAATGAAAATTTTGTAAACAAATACACCTCCATAAGTGATGGATTTAAAAATCTTAAATTGATTGTTTTTGATGTTGTATTGTGTGTGGAAAATGATGATGTGAATGATTGGTTCATTGATTTTGGTGCACCACTCCATATGGATTGTAATAAGGATTGGCTTGATGAATATTAAGAGAACTTTTATGGAACATATGTTTATCTAAGAGATAACAAATCACTTAAAGTTCATGGTTATGGAGTAATAGGTGTGAATTTTTCTAATGAACATAATAAACAAATCTATAACGTTATGTATGTTTGTGGTATAAAAAATAGTTTAGTTTATGTTTCTACTATTGTTGACCAATATTTGAAGGTGGAGTTCATTAAATAACATTGTGCTGTGAAAGATATTCAAGACCACCAAAAGGTTTTTTCCACGAGTACCAGAGTTGGAGGCTTGTATATGTTGGATCTAACGAGGACAAGTCATCAAGCGTTGGTATCTTTAGCAAGGTCAAGAGTAGAACTATGGCATTAGAGCTATTGACATCTAAATCAAAATTATTTAATGTTACTTCAAAGGAACAAAATGGTTCAAGGACTTAATTTTATGATGAATGATCATATTGAATGTGAAACACATGTAGATGGAAAGAAACATAGGAAGGAATTTCCTATACATAGAGAGAAAATAAAGAAGGAATTTCCTATACATAGAGAGAAAATAAAGAGCGAAATACTTGAATTAATTCGTATTGATGTACGTGAACGTATGAAAGCTAGGTCTCTTGGTGGAGCATGGTATTTTCTAATTTTTGTTGATGATAAATCTAGGTATACATGGGTCTATTTGATAAAAAAGAAGAGTGATTTCTTTTAGTAGTTTAAAGAGTTTGAAGAGTATGGTGGTAAAAAAATCGGTAAGGGCATAGAACTTCTCATATTCGATTAGGGGAGGAGAATATAAACCAAGAGAATTCAATAAATATTGTAAAAAAAATGAGATTTTACATCAATTTACAGTGTCACATACACCTCAGCAAAATAGAGTTTCGGAGAGGAAAAGCAAAACATTAGTAGGATGTGCATTTATTATGATTCAAGGTAAAAATATTTCTAATGGTTTTTGGGTCAAAGCCATTAATACTATTGTCTATTTCAAAAATAGGAGTTGAGCCAAAAGTTTAGATCTTAAAACACGTTTTGAAGGATTTTATGGGCATAAACCAAAAGTGAGTCATTTTAGGGTTTTTGGTTTCAGGTCGTTCCCTCATATTCCAAAAGATGAAAGAAGAAATTTTTATACAAAGTCAATTAAGTGCATGTTTATTTGTTATTGTGATGATCAAAAAACATAGAACTTGTTTGATCCTAGTTCCCACAGATTGCAAGTAGGGATGTGGTGTTTCATGAGAATGCAGATGAAGGTGATAAAATGAATAATACTGGTGTATGACATGATACTAATTATTATATCAAAATAGATACAATTGTTGAACAAGAATGAGAACAAGTATAGGAACAGGTACAGATTCAAGAGCAAGGAGCATCAAGCAGTCATGACACTCCAATAAGAGAGGAGACTCCACAAACAAAAAATAAAGATGAAAGTTGTAAAACTTGAAGAAGGTCATCACATCAAAGTTTGGTACCTCTAAGGTATAAATATTATACATTAATGTCTCTTGTTATGAATGTTGTAGAACCTTCAGGTTATGAAGAAGCTAAAGAATATGAAGAATGGAGATATGCAATGAATGAAGAATATACCTCTATAATGAAGAGTGACACATGGGAATTAATAGATTTGCCTAAAAATAATGTTCCAATTGGATGCAAATGGTTCTATAAATCTACATTTAATGTTGATGGAAGTATTGATAAGTATAAGGGTAGATTGGTTGCAAAAGGATATTCACAAAAAAAGGGAATTCGTTATGAAGATACTTTTGCACATGTAGCTAAGTTGAACACAATTAGAATCATGATTTCATTAGCTACAAAACATGATTGGAAAATGCATCATTAGATGTGAAATCTAGATTTTTGGATGGTGAGTTAAAACAAGAAGTTTATTTGGTTCAGCCTAAAGGGTTTGTAAAGAAGGGATATAAGCATCTTGTTTATAGTGTAAAGAAATATTTATATGGTTTGAAACAAGTACCAAGATCTTTGTCTATGAAAATTGATTCTTTCTTTTATGAGAAAGGTTTTATGAAAAACAAAAATGATCCTAACTTATACATCAAGAAAGATGAAGATGGGGGTGTTACTTTGATATTTGTACATGTTGAAGAAATTAAAAGTCAGTTGTCATGGGTATTTGAGATGAAGGACCTTAGTGAACTGAATTATTGTTGAGGTCTTGAAGTTTTGGGGGAACCTCACATTATACTAATCACACAAAGAAAATAAACAAGGGAAATCCTTAAAAGGTTCAATATGATTGAATGCAAGGCGATATCTACTCCTTTAGAACATAATGACAAATTTTACAGTCATGATGGAACCAAAGAGGTGAATGGAACCTTGTATTGTCAACTGGAGGGAAGTGTGAATTACATCACCACTATGAGGCCGGATTAGCATATTCTATCAGAATACTTAGTTGGTTCATGGCTAGGCCTTGTCAAAGGTGCTAGAAAGAAACAAAAAAAGTCCTTTGATATTTGAAAGGAACACTTACTTTTTGTATTATGTATATTGATGAATTTGATGTTGAGTTGGCAAGTTATTTTGATTTTGACTAGGTTGGAAATCTACCACTAAATATGTATTCAATATAGGTTAAGGACCAATATCATGGAGGAGTAAAAAACAAGCAATTGTTTCCTTGTCATCCACTGAAGTTGAGTATAAAGCATTACGAAATGGTACATGTGAAGCAATATGGCCTAGAAGGATACCTCAAAATGTTGGAGAAACACAACAAATACCTGCACTAATCAGATGTGACAATCGAAGCACTATCAAATCAACAAACACTTTTATATATCATATAAAGACAAAGCATATTGAGACACAACAACATTTTGTACAAGAAAAAAACCAATCAAAAGAAAGTGACTTATCATATTGTAATAAGAATGAAAATGTCGCTGACATTTTCACCAAGCCTCTTGAAAAGGCTAAATTTGAAATTTGCAGAAATAAGTTGTGTGTTGTAGAAAATCCACATTATATTGTAAACCTAGTTAAGACTTAAACAAGCACGCAAGTCAACATGTAAAGTGTTATAAAAAAGTGGCGTAAGAATATTAATCATGACCACACCGATCACTCTTAGTAGATAATTCATAATTTATAATCGACAAGGTAATCGACGGAGTCAAAATTCAGCTTCATGTATAGATTGCTACATTTGGTTACGAAGTTGTCAAGTTTTGTTTTGTGTCTCCACGTGTGATAAATCAAGCACCCAAAAACTGACTTACCTCATGAAGAGTAACAACCACGTGTCGTCGAGTTAATAAAATTTGTAAGTGCGTAAGATGGGGTCATGGTCGTTCAGGGGACATAATTTTTCCTGGATGACGTTCAGTGCTCATTTCCTCAAAGTCAGTGCGCATGGGAATATCCCATATATCATCACATGTTATTTGATGTATCACATGCCATGTAAGAATAATACATAGAATTGGAAATTTTTGCATTCTTTCACGATCGTATTACAGAATTAATTCAAAGCAAATTCTTAATCAAATCAAAGCCTCGCATCGATGATCCTGAAAAAAATAGTCAAATTGGGTTGATTATCTTGCAACTAAGTGAAAATATAATCTTTTGTCAGCCCTAACTTAAGACTGGTTTAATTTTCTTTATACATAAAAATGCCTATATAATCAAACCAGTTCCTATGGACCAAACTCAAAATTTTCCAAACTAATAAGTCATTTTGCACGCAGATTGCAACCGATGTCTCCAGCTTCACACTCAACGGGGGCTACAATGTCGTAACGACCGGGAAACCATAGATACGGCTCTGCCCGAAAAAAAGGCGTTCTATGATTAGTAACTGTTTTTCGTGCATACTTTTTGCAAATGTTTTGGAATTTTGAATTAATATTATTTTGGTGTAATCGAAATTTATAGAATGAACGGTGTTTTTTCAAATGTTTTTTAGAATTTAGAATTAATATTATTTTGGTGTAGTTTAACTTATAGATGAAATTGGTTTATACAGGATTATTTGTTTTGATTAATTTTAATGAAAATCTCACGTAATTTTTTTAAAATTCTAGTTTAAATTATTTAAATTATATAATTTTAGTGTTTTTTTAAAGGCCGTTAATTTTTATTTTTATTTTTTTCAGTACGAAAAAAGCTAGGTTACCATTTATTTCAAAAAAAGATAACAGTACATCATCTGGTGGATAGTGATAACATATAGGTGCAGCCTGAATAGGCAACCAAGCCAATGGAGTGAGATACAATATCGAAGCCATAAACTCAAAACCTCATCAAAATATGCACGAAAGTATGGAGACGGAGAAAGTATCAACAAAAGTATGCAAGATCAGAAAATTCAAGAGCAACAAGAAGAGAAAAACAGGATACTTGATACATACCAGAGTTGAAGAGGGATGAAAGAGGATTAAGTACCCAGTAGTATAAAATCCTAAATTTGGTGCAATTCATTCCCCACCGTTATGCTCATCTTCCAGTTTTCGTTTTGTGAAGAAAGTTCTTTTTCTGATAGAGAATCAGCATCATATCAAAATCAAATTCCACATAGATTTTTAAAAAGCTGAAATTAAATTATTTAATCTGCATAATTGTAGTGCTTTAGGGGTCTGTTGAATCCATTTATGTTTCAAAAATATATTTTAAGAAACAAAAATATTTGAAATTGTATTGCAAGGTTTTAATTTTTTTTTATGAAAAAATCTATTTTATCTATAAATTAAATTAAACCTATTATTTTTCCACGTGTTATAATATTTTTCTGTTATATATATATTATATATAATTTTTATTTATTGAAATATATAATATATAATTTATTTATGTAAAATGTTTCAGCCGATAAGATTAAAATTCCAACGTTTATATATATTATATATTATTAACCATTGATACCAAGAAGCACTATTGTTTTACGTCGACAGCCATTTGCAAATTTTTTTGAAACATATTACAATTTAGGGCAGCTTGACAAACTTTGGAGGCGGAATAATTGCGGAGATGTTCATATGAGCTGAACATTGGGGCACACAACAACTTGGAGGAGATCGATCAAAGATTGAGGAATACTAGAGAAAATTGAGAAATACAGAGTTAGGAGGTTCGTTAATACTTATGGGGGTTAGAGTTTCTTGAGAATACATAAATACATGTCGACTTATCTTTATAATTTCTAATTGATATATGTCGACTTATCTTTTCTAATTTCATATTGGTGTTTACAATTCTAGGATTTTGAGTTTAGTCATTGCTATTCAGTGGCCCACTATCCTTCGGGAGGAAAGAGCCATCATTTGATTAGTCGGTACTTGAGGAGGAGCGGCCACATATTTTTTCTCAATAAACACAAGCTCCATCAACATAAGACATTAGGAGGAGTGACAATCTTACTCATATTCAGGGAATCCAATATAATAATGTCATGAACAAAGCCGAGTGATTTTATATCATGGGTATTGAGAGATTGCAGTCCAGTGTAAGCATTAATATTTGCATAGTATTTTATATAAGAATCATCTACAAATAAAGAGTCACTCGGATTTAAATGCTTTCCAAAATATATTTACTTCATTAGGTAAAACCATACATAGACAAGGGAAGCTGCAAGGCAGCAAGTCCCTGCATCAAGTTAAAATTAGTTACTTGTGCTGAAGCGAAAGCATCTATGTTTTAATATAGTCATAGGAAACTTCAGTAGCAGAGCAGAGAATCTGTTGAAAACAAGTGAGTCTCATGTGCGTAAAGGAAACTAAGTTGTGCGTAAAGGAGACTAAGTTGAGCCAACTAATTGCAAACTACTAATAAGCAGCGATAAGGGCAACTTTAGTGAGCTTTAAATTCTTGGCATGGTGAGCTTTCAATCAATTCTTCCAAATCATTCGCAGGATAGTGCGGTAGATAGCCAAGATCTTCTGAAGAATGAAAAAACTACAATTTTTTGCATGTATTCCAATATATATGTTTGAAACCTAGACCGCTTGCTTGGATTCATTCATCTTCTTAGGAGGTCAGGTACAGCTATAGACCAGTCCCGAACCGGTCTTTAGGGCGGGAAGTCGTTATTTTGTGGATGAGCTACCTCCCTTTACCTTTACAATTCACTTTCCACCTGCTTAACCTTACGACTTATCCAAGTGCTTGTATTCAGCCAAGTGCATGTATTCAGTCGTGTATTCAACCAAGTGCGTGTTCATTTCGAGTGAAACTGCTGGTTCTTCAACTGTCTATGCAACTGTTTATGCTCTTCATCTTTCACTGCATCTTGAACTACTCGTGTTGCTTCCCTTGCCCTTGGTGTTGCGGCACCTCTCCCTCTCGATGGCGGCCCCTCGACTTTATAGCTGTATCTGTTGGTCATTATTTATATACGTAATTACGCTTTAAAGTCCTAAAAGAGTGCTCGGTAATAAAGATGGTCAAATAAGGGTATGATGGGCCTGCCTTTCATTGCAGACGTATAAATAGAAGAAAATGTGATCAAAAAGCCAAGCCCCGAAGTGATCACCCAGTTATCGATTGAAAAGCAATCTTTTTTGTTATCTGAATTTGAGTGGAAAAGCAATCTTTGGGAATAATCTCTAATTTAGTGATTAAGACTTGGCTAAAACCCCAGCTTCAAACTTCATTTAGCATAAAATCAAATAATGAATGAAGTAAAAACTACAATTTTTGCATATATATATGTTTGTATAATTGCGACGCACAAGAAGGCTTCGTTGAACCTGCTTTTCTCTTTTTAAAAAATTAAAGCTGCTGCTTTTTTTCATGTGAACTTGAGCGGAAAAGAAATCTTTGGGAATAATCTCTATTTAGTGATTGAGACTTGGCTTAAAACCCAGCGTCAAACTTCATTAAGCATAAAATCAAATAGGACTCATTGTTGTACATGTATATTTAAATTACACAAAGAAATCATAAATAAGTCTTTTCATTGATTTGAAAGTCAAAGAAAAAAGATAGCCGACATTTAATGTGAGATCTTAGAATAATTACAACATACTAGCACAAAGATTCGCAAGAAGCTCTACCTCAAATTATCATGTTCTTGCAAAGCATAACACCTGTGCACATAATTCATTGACCGCATGTTTTTACAGAGCAAAACTCCGTGCACATAAATCATTGGCTGCATGCATGGTTAATGTAACATGTCAAATTCGCTTTAACTCTGTCATTGCTATGCCCAGGTATCGGCTTCAGCAAGACTAACGAGTTGTTCATGGCATTGCCATTATCGCCTTCGCTGTAACCATTGTCATTATGGCCTTCGCTATAAGCAACCCAATCTGTAAGCATTGTCATTATCGCCTTCACTGTAAACAACCCAATCTGCTTATGCTCTAAGGAGAGCGAGAGAAAAGCTTATTCTGGTGCTCCTTTTCTGCTTATGCTCTAAGGAGAGCGAGAGAAAAGCTTATTCTGGTGCTCCTTTTCTGCTTATGCTCTAAGGAGAGCGAGAGCAAAGCTTATTCTGGTGCTCCTTTGTTTGTGGAGATGCAACCCTATTTTTGCAAATTAGTCGATATTCTTTGCAATAAATTCGTGATGAACAAAAAAAATACAGTTAGAGAGTTCAATCAACGTCATTATCATGGAATATGGAGGCTGAGGGCCACAACTCTGCGTTCAGGTTGCTCGCAGATCTCAGCTGAAGAACTTTCAGTGCCATGGAGCAAAGATCAGGTAAAGCTCAAGTAATGCAAGTACAGGTAATGCTCATTGATAAGTTCTAAAATGAAGAACTCATCAGATACGGTATTCCTGAAGATATCTGGTCCCGCCCTTCTAAAGGATCTATGCCTCCGTTTTTGGTTAATTGTCAAGATGTCTGTCTGCATTCACATTCACCGTATCTACCCAATTGTTTCTTGCAAAATTTAAATATCGTGGCCACAAGTATTTGCATGGGATATATTATATTGATCTTTAGATTTTCTTAATTTGTTTTCATGTGCTTCAATCTGGGTTAGTCCAGATCTTGCTACACGATACTGTGGATATTTTGCATTTTCTGTTTGCAGTGGTGTTCTATTGCTCTAGCCAGTACTTGAACTGGGTCATTCTATGTACAAGCAAGTTTGAAGCTAATTATATTTTGTTAATTTCCAAAACTAATTATGGCTTTAGATTTGAAATAATGAATTTCTAGTATTAAGCAGTAATCTTAAGCTAATCCCAATTTTTTTTGACATGGCTTCCTTTGTAATCAATTGCAGGCTAAGCAGTCCAAAAAGTTTGGAAGCTGCGGTGGAAGTAACAACAGAATTCTAAATGAGGCGGTGAAGCCAGTGTTGGTAGGTGGTCCAAAGATGAGGGTTGCTAAGGCAAAAAGTGCATTTATGGAATTAGCAGATGCATCGGGTTATCCCGTCGCTGTTATGCCCTCTGCTAAGGGGTAGTTTCTAGAGACTCATCCACATTTCATAGGGACTTACTGGGGTGCAATCAGTACTTCATTCTGTGCTGAAATAGTTGAGTCCACGGATGCATACTTATTTGCAGGGCCAGATTGGGATTGTGTGTTATACCTAGGTTTCCGTCTGCAACATATATCTTTATTGTTTTGTAGGTATTTTATTGTAAGAGATTCAATTGACTGGCTTTTATAGCGCATTGAATTTTGCAAGAATTGATTTAAAGCTCACCATGCCAAGAAGCTAAGCCGGTAGGGCAGCGGAGTGAATACTCTTCTCTTTTTCTCTTCCAATTGCTGCTGCGGCTGCTGTTGCTGGGCTAATTGGGAGGGAATCCACAGAGGGTCTGAACGAGAGGGCTTCGGCCTATTTCTTGGACCTGCTGTGTTTGAGCTGGCAGGATCAAGTGCACTTCGCCTTCACTCTTCTTTGCTTCTCCTGTCCTTCTGTTGGCGCTCGTTTTCACGGTCGAAGTGCTAGCCGCCAGAGTTCCGGTGCTAATACATGATAGACATAATAGTTGTTTGTATTTAGTAATATCATCACTGAATCCTTTTCTCTTCTCTGTGCATCTTTGGGCGAGGAATAACCTACCAGCAGAAAGAATCCAGACCTACTTGCATAAAGAAGCCAGAGAAGCCAGCGTAAATACTAAGAGCAACTGAAGTACCACCAATTCACTGTATGATGTATGATCTTCTTGTGCACTGTATGATCCTCTTCCACGCAGTATTGAGTACTGACTCGCCGCTCTCGTCCTGACTCCTCAGGTCACCAGACCGTATCAGATAAGACTAACTGTACATGCTCTTTCTTCTTTCCGCTATGATAGAGATAGTATAAGAGCTGTAACACAATTATGAACATGCAGACACCGAATCGACATGCAGACACCGAAGCATGCAACATGCAGTAACCGATGGCAACAAGTGGCAATTTTAGCCACTTGTAAATTAGTTCTAGTTTAGTTTGACACTTCCAAACTTTGTAATTCTGCTAGCATTTCATACTGCTAAACTAATGTCAACATTAATATGGAAACTGTTGACGGTCAGTAATAATAAACAGGCTAAAGCAAAATAGGCTATGCTCCAGCCTCTTTCGCCTCGGGAAGAGGCCAAATAAGATGGCAAACCAGATTAAATTCGAAGACTTTGGTTTATCCCGGCAATAGCAAACACAGCGCAGTTGAAAACTTTGGTCTAATCACCGTATAACAGAGTTGAACGGAATGGAACTAATGCTATAGCAACGCCTTTGGATTACTATAGTTCATGGAATATGGAGGCTGAGGGCCACAACTCTGCGTTCAGGTTTCTCGCAGGTCTCAACTGAAGAACTTTCAGTGCCATGGAGCAAAGATCAGGTAAAGCTCAGGTAATGCAAGTACAGGTAATGCTCATTGATAAGTTCTAAAATGAAGAACTCATCAGATACGGTATTCCTGAAGATATCTGGTCCCGCCCTTCTAAAGGATCTATGCCTCCATTTTCGGTTAATTGTCAAGATGTCTGTCTGCATTCACATTCACCGTATCTGCCCAATTGTTTCTTGCAAAATTTAAATGTCGTGGCCACAAGTATTTGCATGGGATATATTATATTGATCTTGAGATTTTCTTAATTTGCTTTCATGTGCTTCAATCTGTGTTAGTCCAGATCTTGCTACACGATACTATGGATATTTTTCATTTTCTGTTTGCAGTGGTGTTCTATTGCTCTAGCCAGTACTTGAACTGGGTCATTCTATGTACAAGCAAGTTTGAAGCTAATTATATTTTGTTAATTTCCAAAACTAATTATGGCTTTAGATTTGAAATAATGAATTTCTAGTATTAATCATTAATCTTAAGCTAATCCCAATTTTTTTTGACATGGCTTCCTTTGTAATCAATTGCAGGCTAAGCAATCCAAAAAGTTTGGAAGTTGCGGTGGAAGTAACAGCAGAATTTCTAAATGCAACGGTGAAGCCAGTGTTGGTAGATGGTCCAAAGATGAGGGTTGCTAAGGCAAAAAGTGCATTTGTGGAATTAGCATATGCATCGGGTTATCCCGTGGCTATTATGCCCTCTGCTAAGGGGCAGTTTCCAGAGACTCATCCACATTTCTTAGGGACTTACTAGGGTGCAATTAGTACTTCATTTTGTGCTGAAATAGTTGAGTCCGCAGATGCATACTTATTTGCAGGGCCATATTGGGATTGTGTGTTATACCTAGGTTTCCGTCTGCAACATATATCTTTATTGTTTTGTAGGTATTTTATTGTAAGATATTCAACTGACTGACTTTTATAGCGCATTGAATTTTGCAAGAATTGATTTAAAGCTCACCATGCCAAGAAGCTAAGTCGGTAGGGCAGCGGAGTGAATACTCTTCTCTTTTTCTCTTCTAATTGCTGTTGCGGCTCTTGTTGCTGAGCTAACTGGGAGGGAATCCGCAGAGGGTCCGAATGAGAGGGCTTCGGCCTATTGCTTGGACCTGCTCTGTTGGAGCTTGCAGGATCAGGTGCACTTCGCCTTCACTCTTCTTTGCTTCTCTTGTCCTTCTGTTGGCGCTCGTTTTCACGGTCGAAGTGCTAGCTGCCAGAGTTCCGGTGCTAATACATGATAGACATAATAGTTGTTTGTATTTAGTAATATCATCACTGAATCCTTTTCTCTTCTTTGTGCGTCTCTGGGCGAGGAAGAACCTACCAGCAGAAAGAATCCAGACCTACTTGCATAAAGAAGCCAGAGAAGCCAGCGTAAATACTAAGAGCAACTGAAGTACCACCAACTCACTGTACGATGTATGATCTTCTTGCGCACTGTATGATCCTCTTCCACGCAGTATTGAGTACTGACTCGCCGCTCTCGTCCTGACTCCTCAGGTCACCGGACCGTATCAGATAAGACTAACCGTACACGCTCTTTCTTCTTTCCGCTATGATAGAGATAGTATAAGAGCTGTAACACAATTATGAACATGCAGACACCGAATCAACATGCAGACACCGAAGCATGCAATATGCAATAACCGATGGAAACAAGTGGCAACTTCAGCCACTTATAAATTAGTTCTAGTTCAGTTTGACACTTCCAAACTCTGTAATTCTGCTAGCATTTCATACTGCTAAACTAATGTCAACATTAATATGGAAACCGTTGACGGTCAGTAATAATAAACAGGCTAAAGAAAAATATGCTATGCTCCAGTATCTTCCGCCTCGGGAAGAGGCCAAATAAGATGGCAAACCAGATTAAATTCGAAGACTTTGGTTTATCCCAGTAATAGCAAACACAACGCAGTAGAAAAATTGGTCTAATCACCGTATAGCAGAGTTGAACGGAATGGAACTAATGCTATAGCAACGCTTTTGGATTACTATAGTCCCTCGCCATTGCCAGATGGCAGGGACTAATAAGAACCTAATTAAACCTATAGACCTATAGGATGAGAGTAGAGGAATTTGATTTCTACGAATACATATATTGCATGCATATACATAAATTTACGTTCAAATAAAAAAACTCTTCAGTCATCATTGTTCAGAAGATACAAATAAAGAAATCTCTATTAAACCGTCGTCTCTAGGGGGCTTGATGAGGCTTCCATGGGACGTCGGTCATGTCCAATGCAATAACTTAGATATGCTAATCCTAGTAGAAAATGAAATTTCACGGCAGAATTAGGACACATTGAACTATTTAAAATGGCTATCTAACTACCCGGGTTAAAAATTCATAAACTAGCTTCTCCATTTGAACTACAGATTGAGAAAATTTAAGCGTGGTAGTCATAGAGACTCTAAAGGTCTTTGAAGAAAAAAAAAATTGTTCCCGCTCAATATTTTTAGAATTTTCCATTCTAGAGAAGATCACCAAGGGGTTCAAGGGCTCAATATTTCGTTTTTATTTTTTACATGAGAAAGAGATAATGGAAAATGAATAGGGTAACTAAAACGCACAGGGGCTTCACTCAATGAATCTTCGACCTATCAAGTGCGTTCATGACATATTAAACAATATCCTTAATTTTACTACATATTGGAAAACACCTCTAAATATTACAATACAATACATGTTTCCAATTTAAAAAATCCCTAAATTGATTACATATTGTAGGTATCCATTTTTTTGTTAACATTTTTTATATCCCTATATATTTTTTCTTTTACTTTTAGCTGCATTTTTTATACCTATCAATATAAAACCCTTTACCCCCAATATATTATGTCATTTTTTCTTCAATATATATTCCCCAAGATGAACCACACCTACGTGGCATGATATTGCTCCCCAGTGAAACCCTATGCCAAAACCTAAATTAAAATTGAAAATTATAAATGCCCACAAACATTTTGTTAGTTAACATATATTTGTTATTATTGAAATAAAATAACCAAGTAAAATTTCTTTAATGTCCATGACAATGGTGATAATTTAATCTCCTACCCCTATTTGTAGAGATGAGCAAAAAAAAATATCTTATTAATATAGATATATCCATTATATTTTTCTTATAAAAGCATAACTCATTATAGAAATGCTACCATATAGCATTAGATAATGTTACCCTAAATAATTTGTATATACATTTTATAATTTCCTTAAGAAAATATTGTTAATTTTTCCATAGGTAAATTTTAATGCTAATAATAGAAAATATTACTTTTGAAAAATCCAAATAGATCTTTCTAGAAAAGAAAATATTTATTCAAATTAAATTTAAATTTATCATTTTGAGTTAACAAATGGATCTTTATAGGAAAAAATCATTCTTTAAATTAAATTTAAATTTATCATTTTGAGTTAAAAGTTGAAGCAGGAAAGATTATTGATATTTTTATTTTTCAACAATAATTATAAAAGAATTGTTTTTAAGAAAGAATTGTTTTTTTCAAATGTATTTAATTGATTTGTAAAAAAAAATAATGTTTAATTGATTTATAATAAAAAAACAATGTTTATTTTTTCATATGATTGAGTTATTTTTATAGTAAGTCTATTCAATACATTATCTCAATGGGGGCGGGGAATTAAACTAATGACTTCTCATCAAAGAGCGACTTAAAAAAGCACCTTGTCTATCCAAGATCGAGTAAATTATATAATTAAATTATTAATTAATATAGTTAAATAATTTTTTTTCATTAATGGATAACAAATCCAAAAAAAATAACTTTATTCAAAATTCATTTCATAACAACTAAAAATGATTAAAAAATAATCTCATAGGGAAATAACTAAATACAAGAAATATGCCAGCATAAATTGAACTTAAACTAGAAGAAACTAAGAGAGGGTAGGTTTAAATCTATTCGATTAAAAATTTTGATTACTCTGTGTGATTTGTTTAAAGGAAAAAAAATCTCAATATTTTTAATGCAGAGGAAATACACGTCTGTCGCACGGGAATTTATTCGTAAATGTTATATAAATAATTTTGAAATGTTTTGTTTATAATTTCTAAGTTTAAACCAGAAGAACTAAGAGACGGTTGGTTTAAACCTATTAGATTAATAATTTTGATTACTCTGTGTGATTTGTTTAAAGAAAAATAAAATCAATATTTTTAATACAGAGGAAGTACACACATATCTCTAACACTGGAATTTATTCGGTAAATGTTGATATATAAATAATTTTGAAATATTTTGTTTATAATTTCTAGGTTCAAGTTAGGTCTTGGAAGGTTTTCAAGTATATTTTTTTTTGGATTTGTTATATTTTTTGACTCAAAAAATTTCACCTCTTTTTATTCAAAACTCGATTTTAATCTACATTTCAAAATATATAATAATTATAAAGATTTGTTAGACTTACCACATTGAATTTTAAATTCTCCACAATCTAAATACATATATAAAATAAAAAACTCATTTAAAACATCTAAAATAAATATTTGAACCAAACTTTTTTACCTTATTTTAATCAAAACTCCAAAATAGATAGTAATTAAACAACGTCATATTATATATATATATATATATATATATATATATATATATATAGTAATAATAATAATTCACTGAAGCATAGAAAATATAAAACCAAAAAACTGCTTCCCCTTCTTCGCATCTTCCAATATTTGAAACCTATTACGTAAAGCAATCGTTTAAATTAGTGTAAGTAAATAGAGGCAAAATTTGCGAGAAATGTTTTAAAAGCGATTGTGTCCTCAATATTATTGCCTTAGGCCTTCAGCATGGATAGTCCCAAGCCTACTGGCCAATATTGGAGGTACTACACACCTAGGACCTTCATTACTGGCACATGCAGACACTTAGTTAGAGCATTAAGTGACATGCAAGGCTTCAACATTGGAATCTTCACCAGATTGGCGCCTTTGATTGTCCATGCATGCATGGGACTACGTGCAAGATCCTTTTGCATGATTTACTCCCTGATTTGCTCCTTTCACTCCACAACTAGCTAGTTCTCTCCAAAACTTGTTGTAGGTGTCAAGTCCTCTCACTGATCACCACTATGGTGCATTACCTTGGGATCTTCACCTAGTGATGCTATATCATGAGCATTGTAATCTATTTTTTGAATCAATCATTCTTTTTGTTCTTTCGATTTTCTTTTAGTGTTTTGGCTCTACAAAGATGTGTGTTCAACCTTTACTAGTTAGATTCATCTATGCATGTTTTCTAACACATTTACAAGGTATCAGAGCCCACAGGTTGCCAGATGAAAGGTGCGCCAGTACTTTATTTTGTAGGTATTACATCTTGGCGATCGAATATCGACAGAAAAATGGAGTTTCCCAAAGTACCAATCCTAACATCATACAACTATCATGAATGGAGGGACCAAATGGCTCGATACCTTCATTAGAAAGGGTTGTGCAGGATTACCATTGTTGCAGAAGTGCAACCCACTTTAGCCATAGAGAAATCCAAGTACCTCAACCGCATGGATGAGGCCCATGGATCCATATGCATGTGCATCTCCCCAAAGTTGCAGTTTCATCTATCAGCCTGCAGTACTCCCAATGAGATTTGGAAAAGGGTTGAAGAACTCTATGGGAAACAGGATGAGATGAAAGGACATCTTCTCAAAGTGGAGCTGCTCTCATTGGATCCATGGAACTATGACAGAATTCAAGACTTCTTCACAAAATATAATGATGTATTGCTGCAACTCAAGGGTTGTGGAATTGGCAAATCCAAGTAGGAGAGTCGCCAAGTTCTCTCTATTATGTCAAAGCTCTGACCAGAATACACAGTCTTTGTGTCTAGATTTCATTCAGTAAAGCTCGCAATAGGTAAATCCTACACTATGACTTCTCTCAAAGAGTTCACGGAGTCCCTCACTTTTGAGCAAGATAAACTCATTGCCATGGGGAAAATCAAACCTCCAAAAGCGCATGCACTTGTTGTGCATGATGGCAGCCATAATAAAAGTCATAGATCTGATTCAAATCAGAAAAATCAGCACCAAAAATCAAGAGAAAATCGCATTCCCATCCAAAGAAGGAAGGGTACCCCAAGCCCTTCAATGACTCCTCGGGCTCCAGAAATGAGAAAGAGAAGAAAGGAGACAAATGCACCTATATTCACTGACGATTCCATCCGGAAGAAACAAATTGACCAAATGGAAGAAATCCTTAAGAAGCACATCCTTTGGGACCACATCCCTCAGGGTGGTAAGAAGAAAACTCAGGATCCGCCACACGGGAAACGTAACATTTTTCATTTTTTAGTTGCAATTAACTCTTCCCCTGATGCATCGATTGTAGATTCTGGTGCATCACATCATATGGCTGTTGTAAAGGAAGTCTATTCCTCTTTGGATGCATGCAAAGGACCTTCCATCCTCATGGGAGATGACTCACCTATTGAGTTCACCGGAAAAGGTAGAGTGGAAAGTTTACATGGAAGCTTTGAAGATGTGCTTCATGTTCCAAAAATTTCAGTAAACATACTTTCAGTTTATCAGATCACTCATTCTGACACTGGAAAGAGAGTGGAATTCACTCCAGATGCAGTGAACATATATGACCTACATAGTAGCTCCAAAACTACAACCGGTTAGTTATACAATGGAGCTAGACTGTATACATTTTCTTAATTCATTGAATCTGAATCCTCCTATTGCTTACACATGTGGATGATAGTAGTAGGCTTTGGCACAAGAGGTTTGGTCACCTAAGTTACAAGTATATGCAGCAACTAAGCAGGCATGAGATGGTGGAAGGCTTGCCAAATATGAGTTTTTCCAAAAGAGTTTGTGAAGGGTGTGTCCTAGGCAAACATTCTAGAGAAAAGTTTGACACTGGCAAGACTCACAAAGCATCCTCTCCTCTAGCTCTGATCCATAGTGATGTTATGAGGGCTTTTCCTCATCCTTCCATCAACAAAGCAAGGTATGTGCTTAGAT
The DNA here is from genome assembly GCA_031772625.1 of Pinus tabuliformis. Taxonomy (NCBI): domain Eukaryota; kingdom Viridiplantae; phylum Streptophyta; class Pinopsida; order Pinales; family Pinaceae; genus Pinus; species Pinus tabuliformis. Next base: position 503,590,981 of record CM062808.1, read on the forward strand.
CTATTGATGATTTCTCACGGTATACTTGGGTGTATCTTCTCAGGGACAAATTTGAAGCTTTTGCGCACTTTGAAGATTTCAAAGCACTAACTGAGACACGGTCAGAGAAAAATATCAAAGCCCTCTGTATAGACAATGAGGGGGGGGAATATGTTAACACAGCACTTCAAAACTTTTTCCTTGAGTTCGACATACAGTTGCAGCACATAGTGCCATACACTTCGCAGCAGAATGAGTTGCTGAGAGAAAGAACCGATCTCTCAAAGAGATGGCTTCCTACATGCTGCATGCTAAGGCTCTACCTCATAAGCTATGGGCTAAAGCACTTAATTGTGCTAACTAAATCCAGAACAGATCTCCTCATAGATCTGTCAAGGATCATACCCCCTTTGAGGCTTGGAGCGGCACTAAACCGGAGGTCACCCACTTCCGTGTTTTTGGCTCCCTAACATGGGCCAGGATCCCCTCTGGAAAGGGGAAAGCTCTTGATCCACAGTGCATTGATTGCATCTTTGTTGGATACCCTGATGGTTTGAAGGGATACAGACTCTTGATTTCCTCTACGGACAAGCTCATCACTGAGCAAAGTCTCCAATTTGAGGAATTTCTCTCACATGGACCTCAATTGCCACATGCGGACACCTTTTATCTACCTCATGACCAAGATGATGACTCAGTACACTCAGATGCAAATACAGAGCATGCATATGTCGAGGTAGAGCATGCAGATGCAGAGACAAAGTCTTTAGAGACAAATCCATTGCATGCATATGATGATCCACATCAAAGCCCAAATTGGGCTTCCAGCAGTGAATCAACTTCCCATGTCATAAATTAGAGAACAATGAGCTTAAGTGAGATATATGCACAAGACCACCCACCTGCTAGAAATGGTCTTGTGGGGGATAATTCTGATCCACGGAGAACTAGCTCAGAGTTTATTGAGCATCCTCTTGCCCTCACTGCAACTGAACCAACGCCATCCCGGCATTGTCGTTTGGTTCAGTCTTCTGATTCGAAGTCTTATGCTGAGGCTGCTGGGCATCCCTCTTGGGAGTCTGCCATGGAGGAGGAGTACAACTCCTTCCTCGAGAACAGGAAACTCCTTCCGAAAGGAAACTTGTCCGATGCAAATTGGGTCTACAGGACCAAGAGTGCTACAAATGGACAAATCACTAAATAGAAAACCAAGCTAGTAGCCAAAGGCTTCCAGCAAGTGCATGGCATTGATTATGATGAGACCTTTTTCTCCAGTAGCAAAGATGGATTCTATACGCCTTGCAGTTTCCGCTGCGGCTGCCCAGGGGTGGGAATTACATCAGATGGATGTGAAGAATGCCTTTCTTCACGAAGACCTATCTGAGGAGATCTACATGGAGTAGCCACATGGTTTCATTCAGGATTCATCTTTGGTCTGTAGACTGAAGAAGTCTCTCTACAGCCTTAATCTGGCCCCGAGAACTTGGTATGCGAAGATGGATTCTTTTCTCTTATCACAAAACTTCAAAAGAAGTAAGTCTGATCCAAATGTTTACATGCTCAGGACACATGATTCTCTTCTTATATTATTTTTGTATGTGGATGATCTCCTGATCACCGGCAGCTCGGCTTCAGCCATTGCTGCAGTCAAGAGGACCTTGCATGATAGGTTCTTGATGATGGACATGGGTCCATTACACTTCTTTCTTAGTCTTGAGATTAGCCAGGATGCCACAGGCATCAATCTCTCTCAGGCTAAGTATGCACAGGATCTCCTCGAGAGATTTCACATCAGTGACTGCAAGCCAACTCCGACTCCTTTTTTGTCAGGGGTCCACCTTAAGGATGGAGGGCAGACCAGATCCACTGCAGACCAGATCTCTTATATGCAGTAGGGGCAGTTTCTAGATACATGCAAAAGCCCCATGAGCTACACTAGAAAGCTGCCAAGCGCATCTTCTGATATGTGTAGGGCACCATCATCTTCGGGATTCACTATGTAGTAGGAACTACATTGAATCTCCTTGGCTTCATAGATTCGGATTGGGCGGGCGACAACATTGATCGCAAGTCCACCTCTGGATATTCACTCAATCTAGGGTCTGGCCCTATCGGTTGGTCGAGAAAGAACCAGGCTGTTATTGCTCTCTCTTCAGCTGAGGCCGAGTACAGAGGAGTAGCCAACATCATTATTCAGGCTTTGTGGATACAACACTTCCTCACTGAGTAGGGCGTCTAGTTCCACCAGCCCACTGTCATCTGGTGTGACAACTAGAACACTCTCAAATTTTGCAGGGATCCAGTATAGTCGCAGTAGACGAAGCATATAAAGATTCATATGCACTACATGAGAGACTTAGTACATGATCGTGTCATTGATTTGCAGTTTCGCCCTTCAGCAAAACACACTGCAAAGATTTTCACCAAGATATTCACTAAACAGAAGTTTCACTCTCTGTGCGATCATCTTGGAGTGAAAGACGCAGTTGCTTAGCAACTGTCTTTTCATCCTCTTTTCTTTTGATTACATTGTATTTTGAGGGGGGTTTTTCCCACGAGGTTTTCCCTCTTTTCTCAATTTTAGTACAAGTTGCACTGTATTTTGGGTGACCTTTGGCCTTAGTTGCCAGGGCCCATTTTCTATTTTTTCCCATAGTGGTGTTCAGGGGGGGTGTTGGAGATACTACACACCTAAGACCTTCATTACTAGCACATGCAAACACTTAGTTAGAGCATTCACTCACATGCAAGGCTTCAACATTGGAATCTTCACCAGATTGGCGCCTTTGACTACATGCATGAGACTACATGCAAGATCCTTTCTGCATGATTTACTCCCTGATTTGCTCCTCATTTCACTCCGCAACTGGGTAGTTCTCTCCAGAACTTGTTGTAGGTGTCGTGTCCTCTCATTGATCACCACTATGGCGCATTACCTTGGATCTTCACCGAGTAATGCTATATCATAAGCATTGTAATATATTTTCTGAATCAATAATTCTTTTTGTAAATTCAATTTTCTATTAGTGTTTTTGCTCTGCAAAGTTGTGTGTTCAACCTTTACTAACTAGATTCATTTGTGCAAGTTTTCTAACGCATTTATAGAAAAGCCCGGATTCCAAATTATATTTTTCTTGTCTCCATTATTTGGATACCCATGCTTCGATTATTACTACATTAAGTCAACGTCATTGATATGTGAATAAGGATTCGGATATAAATGGCAAAGCGGTTACTTACGTGTGTCTCCCCTGACATCCCGTTACAAATATTATTTTACGCTGAAATATGCATACATCCAAATCACAATAAAACTTGCATCGGTATATGTAGCTGTATCTTTGGACAACAGAGTAGATTAAACAATTCATAAGATGTATATAGAATTTCCAAATACAAAGTGGGCAAGGCTTATTTTATGTGCGCAATCCGGGGGTATTATGTAGTTGAGGAATACTTATGTCCTAAGACTATGCACAACCTGATTGAATTTATTTAACAAATTAAACCTATTTGTGCGTTATAATTCTACGTTTGGATTACAAATATGTATGTCACGGGATGTTTGTCTTGCATATGCACCAGTACAAGAACTTATAATTCGGCTGCATCATCGTTGGATTTCAGGTAACTCTTTCCTTTAGGCCCACTTGTTCGAATGAACATCCTGTAGTCATTGAACTCCATCTTTCCGTATCTCGGCGGGTTGGAATCATGAATCAGCGCCTTTAGAGCCCGACTTCCATGTCTCCATTAGGGTTACAGAAAACCCCGATCGACATTCGTTCCTTTTTCGAGTTCACAAGGCAGCTGTGTTCCACACTTTTGTAAATTCCGTTTGCCAATATCTGCGCGAAGAAAGAAATAGAAAGAAATATGACAATCGGCGGATTTTCACATGTGAATGAAAATAGTAATCGAAGTACTGACCTCCATCTGGTCGCCTAGGTTTATCGTCAAAGCATCAACGACAGGGCGCACAGGCACCCAATAGTCGCCTTTGCGAACTTGGAGGCCCACGACATCATCCTGAAGGAGAACGGTTATTCCTCCAGGATCGGAGTGAGGGGACAGACCATAAGTCAATTAAGGTTGCGGGCATACTGGATAATAGTTGACTCGAACTGAAATCCCAATTCCCTCCTCGCCTCCAAAAGCTTCATTTAGATGGCCCGGAGGCAGGCCCAGGTTTTCACAAAACAAAGACAGCAAGGTCCTACAGAGTTGCAGCGTTCATCCGCAGTACTCCTTCATTATACTCCTGTGATGTCGACACACACAAGCAATAATGAAATTTCCTGGGTAGCTACCGAAACAACCAGTTTGAAAACACAAACTAGAGAAAACGAGCACTTCCTGTTTTATGTTGCAACCCAACCGATAAGCATTACTTCCACTCTCAGAATTCGGATAAAAGTAAAGAACTATATAGACTCCATATAGATGCATGTAAGTGGAATTTTGAGTGCAAACGAAGAATAAAAATACATCGTTGAATGGAAAGGGAGTTCCTGCATCACCTGTATTCATCCGGTTTGGATGGCCATCTGTCCTCCTCTCGTATGGAGAGAGGCAAGTAGTTGTGATAATAGTAATCCCCCCAGTCGAGAATCGCACCTTTCTGCACACCAGTTCGACTACCATATCCAACGTAAGTCCGGGGATCGTTGGCGTGTTTCTGCTTCTCCTCCAACGGCAGACAAAAGAACTCTCTCGACACCTCACGTACGGCCATGAGAAGTTTCACAGAAACTCCATGGTTAATAACTTGAAAGAATCCCCACTCTCTGCATGCATCTGATATGTCTTCCATGGTCTTATTCCGGCGTTCGTCGCAGAGACCAGCAAGGTCTATGATAGGTATCTCGTCTGCTAACAGCCGCAGCTTTGTGTTGAAATCTAATTTCAACGCTGCCGTACGCTTTCAACGCAGCTGCCAGAAAACGTTAAGCAAACCTCTCCGGAAAGCTCTCGGGTTGATTTCAGGCAAAGGTACTTTTCCGATGATCGAGCCCGAGAAATTTTGGAGCTGACACGTGGTTCAGCCCTGACGTAACGCAACGTAAGAATCTCGGGTGATAAAGTTCAGCACTTGTTGGTCTTCCGATATTGCCCTCCACCGTCGGATGTGCTCCACCTTCTTCAACCGTTGATTGCCCGAAGCTGCTCCAAACCTGCATACGGCAAATATTAAATTCATAGCGTGGAGTAAATCTACGTTTTGTTGACCATACGTTTAATTAATGAAATGTCATAGTGGTAGGTAGTATATTGAAGTTTTTCATATATTGCACGTAAATGTTTTTAATCAGAGGTATGGGCGCATATGCTCATTAACTAAGTATTGTAAGGGATATGGGTACGTAACTTTTTTTATGTTTTTTTTATGCGTTGACCATTTTTGAGTAATGGTATGTAAAAAGATCATAGACACGAGTTAAAAAAACAGATGAACGAGCCAAGGATAAATATGCTCGTGGGTTGTAATGGTGGTGGTGTTGATTTTGTAAAACAGAGGTGTAAAAGAAAAAAACCATGTGTGGTTTTGCACAACAGTGCATAAAGGAAATGGTGGAGCGAGTTTTTTGTAACTCTGTAAGTTTTTTTTTACAGCAGTATGTAAAATTGTTTTACACGAGTAAATGTGAATGGAGGTTTACAGCAGTAAATGTTATTGGGAATTTTCCAGCAGTGTAAATTCTCATATGAAGACAGAGTGAATGTTTTTTTTGTTTTAATGAATAGAAATCTTTTATGGTGAAATACTCTGTCTCTCAGTAATTTTTTTTAAGTCTTCTGTGCACAAAAGATCCTGAAGGGTAGAAACAGAGCATTGCCTCTGTGTGTTTGTTTATTTGGTTTTTGGTATTTTCCCCATCAAAAATACCCAACAGTGGTATCAGAGCAGGCTTAGGCTCTTTGAAGGTGACAAAGAAGCTGAAGGGAGAAGGTTTGTAGCTGCAGCAAAACTTCTCAGGCAGACAGAAGACAGTCAACAAAAGATTCAGGTATTCCAAAAAGTTTTTTTTGTGTTGTTGAAGAAGCAGTGATTTGTTTTAAACACACAGTCAAGGATTTAGAGGCATAGATCAGAATACAAGGAATGGCCAGCACAAGCACTGGTATGGGTTTGTTTAACACCCAGCTCCCACAGTTTAATGGGAAGAACTATGACTACTGGTCAATAACTATGAGAGCCCTGTTTGCCTCTCAAGATTTATGGGAAATAGTTGAAGAAGGTTTTGAAGAAGTAGCAGATGAAAATGAGTTCAATGCACTAACTCAGGGAGAGAGAGATCAGCTGAAGAGCAATAGGAGGAAGGATGCAAAGGCCATTTTATTGTTGCATCTAGCAGTAGACCAGAGTATATTTCCAAGGATAGCAGCAGCTAAAACATCAAATGAAGCATGGCAAACCCTCAAGACAGCCTATCAAGGCATGGAGAGAGTGAAGACAGCAAAACTACAATTGCTGAGAAAGGATTTTGAGAACTTGAACATGAAGGAGTCAGATAACATTGACTCATTCTTCACTCATGTGATTGGTGTAATCACACAAATGAGAACTCATGGAGAAACCATTGAAGACAGAAGAATTGTGGAGAAAATATTGAGGGTCTTACCCTCAAAGTTTGATGCCATAGTCACCACCATCGAAGAGACAAAGGATCTCTCAAGCTATTCAGTTGATGAGCTACATGCATCACTGATAACACATGAGCAGAGGTTGAGTAGGAATGAAAACTCATCTCTTGAGCAAGCCTTCAAGACCCAGATGTCCTTTGGAAGAGGCAGAGGTCAAGGCAGAGGAAACAAGAGAGGAAGAGGCAGAAGCCAGAATAGAGGTGGAAGGAACAACTCATCAAATGCACAAGGAAGAGGCAACAATCCAAATCAGAACCAAGGCCAAGGCAGCAGCCAACAAGGAGGACAACATCATGCTCAAGGACAAAGGTATGATAAATCTAATGTTCAATGCTATTATTGCAAAAAGTATGGACATTATGCTAGTGATTGTAGAAAGAAACAGCATGATATGAACAGCAGACAAAATGCAAATGTTACAAGAGAAAACAACAGTCAAGAAAATGTCCTATTAGCTTGTAACATGGCTGAAACACATAGTGAGGACATATGGTTTTTAGACTCAGGTTGCAGCAACCATATGACCGGAAACATAGCCTTCTTTTCTGCCCTAGATAAAAATGTGAAATCAGAAGTCACACTAGGAACTGATAGTAAAGTGTCTGTTATGGGAAGAGGAGAAATAAAAATACTTTCAAAGCAAGGAGAAAGGAAAACCATAGCAGATGTATACTATGTCCCCGGAATGAGATGTAATCTCTTGAGTATTGGACAGCTTGTCCATAAGGGCTACAATGTTTTCTTTAAAAATGATGTGTGCACCATCATGGATATACCACCCAGCAAAAGATGCATTGCTGAAGTGAAGATGACAAGGAACAGGATGTTCCCTCTCCGGATCAGGGCAGACATGAAGAACAAAAGGGAAATGGCAGCAGTCACCGAAGAGGCCTTCCAAAGCGTGCCAAAGGATGAGAACTGGTTATGGCACTTGAGATTTGGGCATCTAAATTTTGGAGGTCTAAACTTATTGAGCAGAAAAGGAATGGTAAGAGGATTACCATTGATAGAGAAACCGGACAGCCTATGTGAAGGCTGCATTTTGGGAAAACAACATAGAGAAAGTTTTCCATCAGGGAAGAGTATAAGGGCAAAGACACCCTTAGAGATTATCCACTCAGATTTGTGTGGACCAATGCAAGCTCCATCATTAGCAGGCAGCCTATATTTCTTGACATTCATTGATGATTTTACAAGAAAGACTTGGATATATTTCCTCAAGAACAAAAGTGAAGTCTTTGAGAAATTCCAAAACTTCAAAGCATTTGTTGAAAACCAAAGCGGGCTGCACATTAAAGTTTTGAGAACTGATAGAGGAGGTGAATATATCTCCAAGGAATTCCTAAAGTTTTGTAGAGAAAATGGAATACATAAACAATTCACAACTCGGTACACCCCACAGCAAAATGGAGTTGCTGAAAGGAAAAACAGAACCATCATGGATATGGCGAGGAGCATGCTAAAGGCAAAGCATTTGCCAAATGAGTATTGGGCTGAAGCTGTACATTGTGCAGTTTATATTTTGAACAGGTGTCCTACAAAAGCAGTGATGAACAAGGTGCCAGAAGAAGCATGGAGTGGGAGAAAGTAAGGTGTCACCCACTTGAGAGTTTTTGGATGTGTGGCCTATGCACACATTCCAGATAACCTAAGGAGGAAGTTGGACAGCAAAGGGGAGAAATGTTTATTCATTGGATACAGTGAGGAATCCAAAGCCTACAGGTTATATATTCCATCTACCAAGAAGTTTTTTGTAAGCAGGGATGTTCAATTCATTGAAGAGGAAGCTTGGGATGGAAGCATAGAGAAAACAGTGAACATTAAAAGCTGTTTGCCTCATGATGAAGATGAAGAGGAGGTGTCTGAAATGAATCCCCAAACAGCAGCGCCAACACAAGAACAGCAAGGTACACCATTGAGGATAAATGAGAGTGCTTCTCCAAGCACACCACAAGGAGGAAATTCAAGTGCATCTTCAAGCACTTGCACACCAAGTGAACGAGGTAAGAAGTTTAGAAATCTAAGTGATATTTATGAAGAAGGAATGAATTCCTTATTTGCCTTGTATTGTCATGTTGATGATCCTATTCATTTCGAGGATGCAATTAAAGATAAGAAATGGATAGAAGCTATGGATGAGGAAATCAATGCCATAGAGAGAAACAAAACATGGGATTTGGTTGAGTTACCAAAAGGCAAAGAAGTCATTGGTGTGAAATGGGTCTACAAGACCAAGAGCAATGCTAAAGGCAAGATTGAAAGGCACAAGGCAAGGCTGGTTGTCAAAGGCTACAAGCAGCAGTATGGGAGAGATTATGAGGAGACTTTCGCTCCGGTTGCAAGAATGGAAACCGTGAGAGCAGTGCTGTCCATAGCAGCTCAAAATAAATGGAAAGTCTACCAAATGGATGTGAAATCAACATTCCTAAATGGAGTGTTAATGGAAGAGGTCTATGTGGAACAGCCTCTCGGATATGAGAAGAAAGGAGAAGAGCACAAAGTGTGCAAATTGAAGAAAGCTCTTTATGGGCTGAAGCAAGCGCCAAGAGCATGGTACAGCAGGATAGATTCATATCTATTGGATAATGAATTTGACAAATGTGAAGAAGAACCCACAGTCTACATCAAGGAAAAAGATGGTAAAATTTTAATTGTTGTTTTGTATGTTGATGATGTGATTTTCACAGGTAATGATGATCAACTCATTAAAAATTTTAAATCAGTCATGAAGGATGAATTTGAAATGACTGACATGGGTTTCTTGAGATACTTCTTAGGCATAGAAGTAGATCAAAATGAAAAAGGAATATTTATCTCACAAGCTAGATATGTAAATCAAGTATTGAGCAGATTTAAGATGGAAGAATGCAAGGCAGCAATCACTCCCACAGTGATGGGATTAAAGCTCAGCAGAGAGGACAGCAGCAAGGATTTTGATCCTAGCCTGTACAAAAGCATTGTGGGCAGCCTTATGTATTTAACAGCAACTAGGCCTGATTTAATGTATGCTGTTAGCTTAATTTCCAGGTTCATGGAGAGGCCAAAGGAGGCACATTGGCAGGTAGCAAAGAGAATTTTGAGGTATGTCAAAGGTACCAAAATGTTTGGAATTCTATATCATGCCTCAGAACATTCAGATTTGGTTGGGTACACAGATAGCGATTGGGCTGGAAGTGTAGATGATCGAAAGAGCACTTCCGGTTATGTATTTCATATGGGTTCAGGAGCCATTTCATGGGCTTCTAAGAAGCAGTCCATTGTAGCATTGTCTACAGCAGAGGCTGAATATGTGGCAGCTACAGCAGCAGCATGTCAAGCAGTGTGGATGAGAAGAATGTTGAGAAGCTTAGGCCAAGAGCAGGCAAAAGCGACAGTGATTTTTTGTGACAATAGCTCAGCTATTGCTTTGTCAAAGAATTCAGTGTGTCATAAGAGAACGAAACACATTGATAAAAGGTTTCACTACATCAGAGAATTAGTGAACAATGGAGAAATTGTCCTAGAACATTGCAGGACTCAAGAACAGGTAGCAGACATCTTGACAAAGCCACTTGATCAGAAGAGCTTTGAATTTTTGAGAAAGTGTCTCGGTATGACCGAATGCCCAGCTGTTGAAATTAAAGGGGAGTGTTGAAATCTAATTTCAACGCTGCCGTACGCTTTCAACGCAGCTGCCAGAAAACGTTAAGCAAACCTCGCCGGAAAGCTCTCGGGTTGATTTCAGGCAAAGGTACTTTTCCGATGATCGAGCCCGAGAAATTTTGGAGCTGACACGTGGTTCAGCCCTGACGTAACGCAACGTAAGAATCTCGGGTGATAAAGTTCAGCACTTGTTGGTCTTCCGATATTGCCCTCCACCGTCGGATGTGCTCCACCTTCTTCAACCGTTGATTGCCCGAAGCTGCTCCAAACCTGCATACGGCAAATATTAAATTCATAGCGTGGAGTAAATCTAAGTTTTGTTGACCATACGTTTAATTAATGAAATGTCATAGTGGTAGGTAGTATATTGAAGTTTTTCATATATTGCACGTAAATGTTTTTAATCAGAGGTATGGGCGCATATGCTCATTAACTAAGTATTGTAAGGGATATGGGTACGTAACTTTTTTTATGTTTTTTTTATGCATTGACCATTTTTGAGTAATGGTATGTAAAAAGATCATAGACACGAGTTAAAAAAACAGATGAACGAGCCAAGGAGAAATATGCTCGTGGGTTGTAATGGTGGTGGTGTTGATTTTGTAAAACAGAGGTGTAAAAGAAAAAAACCATGTGTGGTTTTGCACAGCAGTGCATAAAGGAAATGGTGGAGCGAGTTTTTTGTAACTCTGTAAGTTTTTTTTTACAGCAGTATGTAAAATTGTTTTACACGAGTAAATGTGAATGGAGGTTTACAGCAGTAAATGTTATTGAGAATTTTCCAGCAGTGTAAATTCTCATATGAAGACAGAGTGAATGTTTTTTTTGTTTTAATGAATAGAAATCTTTTATGGTGAAATACTCTGTCTCTCAGTAATTTTTTTTAAGTCTTCTGTGCACAAAAGATCCTGAAGGGTAGAAACAGAGCATTGCCTCTGTGTGTTTGTTTATTTGGTTTTTGGTATTTTCCCCATCAAAAATACCCAACACTTTGGGGGCCTTTCGTCATCAGGCCTGATGTATCTGGATGGCAAGATTTCAATGCCGCTCTCTGAAATACATTGGACTCTGGGTATTGTCTCAGGTCACTCCATTGGATGGCAATGTCCAAAAGACAACTGATCAAAGTGCTGAACAATATAAATAGCCAAGGGACTACTAACAATCTGTAATCTCACAAATAGATATCTACCGCATTCTCTCCCTTGCCATCCCAGAGGTCGTATATATATCCGAAGCAAGTGAGGAATTTGAGCACAAGATGTGAAAATAATACAACCAAACCGGCGGATTATTAAACTCAAGAAAAAGGATGGGAAAACTTTACGTTGTACCTCATGAGGGGAGAATGTCGACTAGGCATCATAATCAAGCACTCAAAAACTGACTTACCTCATGAAGAGTAACAACTACGTGCCCTCGAGTTAATAGAATTTGTAAGTGCGTAACATGGCCTCGTGGTCGTTCTGGAGAAATAATTTATTGATAGCGTTGAGTGGTCAGTGCCTGAAATTCAGTTTGCATGGCAATCTCCCATATATCATCACATGTTATTTGAGGTATCACATGCCATGTAAGGAAATAATAAATGGAAATTGGAAACTTTGCATTCTTTCATGACTCGATGAAAACTAAGCCTTACATCGGTGATCCTAAAAATACAGTCTTTATCCAGCCAAATAAAAAAATTCTGTCCACTTTCTTTACAGGTGAAATTGCGTTGATTAACTTGCAATTAAGCAAAAATATAATCTTTTATCATCCCTAACTTGAGACTGCTTCAACATTCTTTATACATTTAAAAATGCGTATGTAATCAAAACAGTTCCATTTGACCAACTTAAAATTTCCGAAATTAAGCACGCAGATTGTAACCGATGTCTCGAGCTTCACGCGCAACGGTAGCTACATTATCGTAACGACGGGGAAACCATAGATAATGCTCTGCCGGAAAAAAAGTCTTTCTATTATTTGTAACTGTTGAGGTTGCGTTATAGCAGAGCCGACTTTTTCGAGGTCACCAATCTCATTACGGTTTTCGATCTGCATCCACGCTTCCACATGTACTTTATGCCAACATTTTTCACAAAGATACCAACTTCTCCTTAGCTTTCTTGGGAGTGGCCAGTTTGCTCGCTTGTTCTTTGCTACTCTCTCGAGGAGTTTTAAGCAAACTCCTCCTACTTCTCTCCACTGCTCTCAAGGAGTCTAGTGCACGCTGCACCGTAATACCATGTTAATGATTGATAGTGTGGAGCTAAGCGCCCTTTTCAATATCCTTAAACAATTAAATAGTTTACAGAAGCACAATAGTAATTAATAACTCAATAACTCAATGAAAAGTTAACTATAAACTATAACTCAATTGAACTTGACTAAACTAAAAGTGTCTATCACACCTGATTGGTAAATTAGGGATAGTGAGATTAATGCTCTCCACATTAAAATTTAGGGATAGTGAGATTAATGCTCTCAACATTAAAATGAGTTAAATGTTAAAATATAAAAGATTGTTAATTTTTACATTGGTCAATAATAAACATAATCATAAACATTAATTACTATTTTTTTTATAACTCTGTTTTATTAGTTTGTAATAAGAAAACTAATGAATATTTATTTACGTGTTTTAGTTATTAACTAATATAGATAAATGATATTCTTTCCAGTTTAGAGTAGATGTGTAGGTGTAATGTAAGTATGTAAACAATTCTAAATATTGGCTTAATTAATAATAATAGTAATAAGTGAAAAGTAATTGGAGATGAGTAAATGTTGGCTCAATTAATAATAAAAAGATAAAGTAATAAAAATAATAAAATTCAATTTGTTGTATTTTGATTTTGTTATTAACTTGTGAATAGGTTTTGTTACATGAGCCAATACCATGTCTTATCAATAGGTAATAACAATATGACAAGATTCTTAACCGTGGATATTCGCTCGTACTTTACCGTGGATATTATTAACTTGTAAAAAATTGGCTTTGTTACAATACCATGGCTTATCACTACCACATGCCAAAAAGCATAACTTATTTCACAATCAAAATATTTTATAACAATATCAAAATATTCTTAACCATGGATATCTATCCCCACTTTACCATGGACATTATTAACTTGTAAATGGATTCTGTTATAATACCATGGGCCAATACCATCGCTTAACAATACCACAAGCCAAAAAACATAACTTATTTCACAATCAAAATATTTAATAACAATATGACAAGATTCATAATCTAGGATATTGACCCCCACTTTGTCATTGATATTATGAACATGTGAATAGGGTTTGTTACAATACCATGTTCTAATACCATGGCTTATCAGTACCACCTCCCAAAAAATCATAACCTATTTCACAATCAAAATATTTTATAAAATTGATATTATGAACTTGTGAATAGGTTCTGTTATAATACCATGGGCTAATATTATGGCTTATCAATACCACCTCCCAAAATATCCTAACCTATTTCACAATCAAAATATTTTATTACAATATGACAAGGTTCTTAACCATCTATATTAACCCCAACTTTACCATGGATATTATTAACTTGTAAATATACTTTGTTACAATACCATGATTAATCAATATCACATGCCCAAAAAATAAACTTATTTCACAGTAAAAAATCTTCTATTTTAATTTAATTTTATAACATTTTTTTCTATAGAATTTAGGCTTCGGTGATCCATATCATGTTTCTGAAACATATTCATTTTTAAGTTATTTATTTAAATTAAAATTAAATATCATTCCCCTAATTTTTGGTCCAGTCAAAAGTAGTCCTTTCCTTTTAGACGTTAGAGTGATCTGTCTCTCTATTTAAGTGATGTGACTCTTCATCTTGTCCTAATGATGAACCATACTGGTTGGGTCAAACACCTCGATAAATGAATTTTTATGTGATTATCAGTGAAAATATATCTCAAAAATATTTTTTTAATTTAAGCTAATAGGAAAATGGTTATAATAATTTTTGAGATATATCTAAATCCTCTAGCTTCATGACTACTAAAAATATTCCCATAGAAATTAAATTAAGGTTTGAATAAAAGTAAAAATGAGAATTCTTTTTTATTTAAATATGGGAAATTTATGTAATACAAAGAGTATTAGTAAGAACCAACATACATCCATATTAACTAAGGATCCAAGCATGATAACAAGAAAAGTGAACTATTGATCCAAGCATGAAAACAAGAAAAGTGAAGGGAAAAGAGGGGGAAAGAGAAGGAGGGAGATAATGACAAAGTTGGAGGGTGGAGAGAGAAAGAGAGAGAGAGTGATGGGGGTTACGAGAGAGGGAGGTGGCAGAGAGAGGAAGGAACATAGAGAGGAGGGGGAAGAGAGAAGAAGGGAGGGGGGAGAGAGAGGGAGGAAAGAACAAATACATAATGAGATAAAGGTGGAGAGAAGAAGGGAGTGACAATGGAGAGATGGAGAGAGAGAGAGGGAGAGAGGAGAGGAGGGAAGATAAAGAAGAGGTGGGGAGAGAAGGGTAAGAGAGAGAGTGGGAGGCACAAATATGGAGGGAAGAGAGGGAGAAAGAGAGAGAGAGAGAATGATGGGTGGGGAGAGATACAGGACGGTGGCAGAGAAAGGGAGAGAGAGAGGATTCAAGATAGAGATCGAGTTTGAGGGGGAGAGAGGGAACGAAGAAGAAAGACACAAAGCACGAAAGGTAAAGAGAGATATGGAGTGACAACGGAGCGATGGAGAGAGAGTGAGGGAGAGAGGAAAATGGGAGGTAAGAGAGAGAGGTAGAGAGGAAGGAGGGAGGGAGAGAGATGAATATGGAGAGAGAGAGAGAGTCTGTATGTTTGGGGGGTGAGATAAAAAGAAGGAATAAGAAAGAGACACATAGATACAAATATAGATATTATGTAGTATTATATATGCAACCTAGATCCATATTAACTCGATATATCAAGCCCCGAGATGGATCAAATCTCTAGAGGTGCAAACCTTTCCTTAAGTTGTGCACTCGGAAAAGAGGTTTTCACCTCAAGGGATTGGATCCCTTTGGGTGTTTGATAGATCAGGTTAAAATACATCAAGGTTGATTCTAAATATGCGATATTAGTAACAAATTTTTTTTAAGTCAACCATAATTAAAATATTTCAATGTTTATATTAAATAACATAATTTTATATCTAGTTTTTATAGAGAAAAATAATGTAATTTCTTTTTCTTAGTGTGTAATAGATAAAATGGTTATTTTTCATTAATCTACTCAAACCATTTAGGGTGGGATGATGATTTATTATTTTTTAAAATTTTATTTGGAAAACATAAATAGATTCAACATCCTAAAAAATATCCAATATTAATAGTGGGTGGTTGTTATTAGATTGTGGCGGGACTCTAGCAATAGATTTGTTTGTTGATCACTATTAGTTTAATATTGACCAATGCAACTTATCATGTTTAACTTTGAAAAATAAATATACATTTTTCAATATTATGTAAAGGAAAACAATTGATTAGACCATAATTTGAATGTTTGTTGCAACTTCTACATAACATAATGTCATATGGATAACTCTTTCACATATTTTATTTCATAATTTATGGATATGGTTGCAATATTATGCATTATTTTTACATATTTGTGTAGTGATTTTTTATTATGGAGTTTTCAAGAAAGTAAATAAATTACTTCCCACCATAATTTAAGCAAGTCTTTTCATATAAAATGGATAGGAATAAGATGTAAATAAATATATTTACCTTGAATTACTTCTCATCATTGCCTAGTATGGTAGATATGTTTTAATGTAATGTTTAACATTTTTAGTAAATCAAATTACAAAAAAATAAAAATATTAATGTAATGTAAACATTGTAGCTCTGTCAAAAGAAAATAAATATAACAATATAGTTGGTTTGAAAGGTGCTCTACAACCCAGTATAGTGTAGGTATAGTGTAGGTATAGTGTAGATGTGTAGGTGTAATGTAAGTATGTAAAACTTGACGAAAGGATTTCACCTCGAGGGATAATCCCTCTCGAGGGATAATCCCTCTCGATGCTTGATAGATCTAAGGTTAAGATGGATCTAGGTTAGTTTTATTGAGGAAAGGATTTCAGCTCGAGAGATTTGATCTCTCTCGACACTTGATAGATATAAGGTTAAGATGGATATAGGATGGTTTTATTGAGCCGCACTCTACAACCCCGTATAGAGTAGATCTGTAAGTATAATGTAAATATGTAAACAAACGGTATTTTTTGTATTTTTTATGACGCTCAGGGGTGCTCTAGATGTGTAGGTGTAATGTAAGTATGTAAACAATTATAAATGTAGGCTTAGTTAAAAAATAAAATAAAAAATAGGGGTGCTCTAGATGTGTAGGTGTAATGTAAGTATGTAAACAATTATAAATGTAGGCTTAGTTAAAAAATAAAATAAAAAATAGAAACATTTAAATGTTGGCTCAATTAATAAACCCAATATATAGTAGATGTGTAGGTGTGTAGGTGTAATGTAAGTATTTAAACAATTCTAAATGTTGGCTTAGTTAAAAAATAAAATAAAAAATAGAAACATTTAAATGTTGCCTCAATTAATAACCCCAATATATAATAGATGTGTAGGTGTAATGTAAGTATTTAAATAATTCAAAATGTGGGCTTAGTTAAAAAATAAAATAAAAACAAAAACATTTAAATGTTGGCTCAATTAATAATTAAAATTTAAAGTAATAAAATTAATAAAATTAAATTTGTTATATTTTGATTTGGTTATCATCTTGTCAATATGCTTTGTTACAATACCATGAACGAATACCATGGTCAAAAACATGACTTATCAATATGGAATTCCCAAAATCCATAACTTATTTCATAACCAAGATATTTTATAAGAATATGATGAGATTCTTAACCATTGATATTCACCCCCACTTTAAAGTGCATATTATTAGCTTGTAAACATTAGGCTTTGTTACAATACACTGGGCCAATACCATGGCTTATCAATATCATACGCAAAAAACTTAACTTGTTTCACAAAAAAAAAATTATAACAATATAAAAATATTCTTACACATGGATATTCATCCTCACTTTACCATGGATGTTATTAACTTGTAAATATGCTTTGTTACAATACCATGAGCCAATACCATGGCCACATAGATATTCATCCTAACTTTACCTTGGATGTTATTAACTTGTAAATATGCTTTGTTAAAATACCATGGGCCAATACCATGGCTTATCAACACGACATGCCCATGAAGCATAACTTATTTCACAATCAAAATATTCTATAACAATATGACAAGATCCTTAGTCATAGATATTCAACCGTAGTTTGTCATTGATATTATGAACTTGTGAATAGGCTTTGTTACACTAGCATGGGCCAATACCATGCCTTATAAATACGATATGCCGAAAACTCATAACCTATTTCAAAATCAAAATATTTTATAACAATATTCTTAACCATCCATACTCACCCTGCTTTACCATGTATATTATTAACTTGTAAATAGACTTTGTTATAATACCATGGGGCAATACCATGGCTATCAATACCACACCCCCAAAAACCATAACTTATTTAACAATAAATATATTTTATCATAATTTAATTTTATATCATTTTTAATTGAAGATAATAGGAAAAGGGTTATAATTAGTTTTGAATATATCAAAGCTCTGTATAGTGTCCAGTACTAAAAAATTCCCATAGAAATTAAATTAAATTTTTTATAAAATAAAAAATGAGAATACTTTTATATTTAGAGATGTGAAATTTACATAATACAAATAGTATTAGTAAGAACCAACATAAATCCATCTTGACTAAGGATGCAAGCAATGACATCAAGCAAAGTGAATGGAAGAGGGGGAGGGGAAGAGAGGGAGGGGAAGAGAGGGAGGGAGATTGTTAGGGCCTCGAGTTGGTCAAGTACCCATGATGACCACCGATGGACGAGAGACTCAAAAAAATGAAGACATCTTTTAAAGGCACATGTGGTCGATGAGTTTGGTTAAAGGTGACTTCTGTTCAGTTAAAGGCTCACAATAGGAAATTTTGTTTATATGGGACTCAATGGAGAGTGGAATAGGCGTTGGGCGACCAGGCAGTGCGATGTGTGTTAGGAAATTGGGAGGGCAACTGTAGACGAGCTAGGGCGCCCATCTCACCAAATCAAGGTCATCCCATGACTTTGTAAAATATGAAGGGGCGCGTGTAGAGTTGTGGGTAGGTCAGTTGGGCATGCATATGTGGAGACCGCCCCATGGAGATAACCAAGGGATGTGACCTTTGGAAAAATGAACAAATAGTGAAGTGTATAAATGAACAGAGGCTACCAATCATTTGGACATCAAGTAATTCGTCCAAGGCATATGATGTTGGACGAAGGGAGCACTTAGATAAGACCATAATTCCAGCAAGGTAATTGAAGGAACTTGGGTGAGCGGTTCAAAAAAATGCATGTGGGTATTGTGTACAGTAATTTCGGTTGTTTGAGATGGGTCATGCACAAAAGTTGTGTGCGCCATGTGGGTTGTGTGTGCAGTCGTTCGGGTCATTCGAGTTCGGTGGCGCACAAAACCCATGTAC
This sequence comes from Pinus tabuliformis, assembly GCA_031772625.1. Lineage (NCBI taxonomy): Eukaryota > Viridiplantae > Streptophyta > Pinopsida > Pinales > Pinaceae > Pinus > Pinus tabuliformis. The sequence goes on from CM062808.1 coordinate 503,609,843, forward strand.
GTTTTGTGGGTTGTGTGTGTAGTCGTTCGAGTCATTCGGGTTGAGTCATGCACATACCTTGTGTGTAATGTGTGGGTCGTGTGTGCAGTCGTTAAGGTTGTTTAGGTGGCGTCATCCATAAAACCCATGTGTGTCATGTGGGTCGTGTGTGCAATCATTCAGGACGGTTCGTGCATAGAAACCATGTGAGTTGTGTGGATCATTTGGGTCGTTTAGGTTGTTTGGGTCATTCAGGTCATGTCACTCGGGTTGTGAAGGAGATAAGGTCGGCTCATGCAGAGACTCGGTCTAGGTAAGCCATGCAGAACTAGGTAGAGTGAACGACTATGGAACAAAGTATTGCGACAAACCAAAGCATGGGGTTTCCACTCGTGGAGTGTGGATAGTTGGGGAAGATGAGTAGGAAGTAGCAGTGGGACGAAAACATGATGCACAAGAAATTGGCAATGTTGGGCAACCTAGTTAATAAGGTTGTCCAATGTTGTAAAATTCTTTGTACTTGTACTTTTGAAAATTTTATGTGTATCGGGAATACTTGTTCAAGACTTTCCCCTCCCTTCATAAATGTGCATAATTGGTGTTAACGTTGTTTATGGAGTAAATGTTGATGAAACTTAAATGAATGTATTTCTGTTGTATTATTGATGAAAGTGAACACTTCACAAAAAAATAATCTAAGTGTTGGTGGTCGGTGTAGTCCACGAACCATAGTAGTAAGAAAATGAAAAGGTTGGTCAGTGTCGCACACCACTCACAAGTGGAAATTGAGTCATGACTAGTGTGGGGGTGTGACAAATGGTATTAGAACTTGGTTGAAGGAAAGCTGAGTTGATTTGAAGTTGAATAAGGAATACGACAACAATGGTTATAGTTGGTATTGAAGTTGGGCACTATTTAGTTAGCCATAGTACGACATTAGGAAGTTTGGCAAGGGCAAGACAATGGCCAGGGAAGAAGCTGACTGATGAAATAATAATGTAAGAGACTTGTGCAAACCGTGTATAAGTTGAAATGCATGAAAGAAGAAATACGAAGAATTTGGGATGAACATGAGGTCTTGGAAAGGAATGTGGAAGAAGAGGTTCTTTGACTTGGTTGGACAATGGATCAGAATGAAGTTGTTGATTGTGACAAAGAGGAGGAAGTGACATGTGAAGACGAATATGTTGCAGTTGTGTCGATGAAAGAGGAGGAACTTGGTGCAATGAAACTTGCCCAAGTTGGACCATGTTCGTGCACATTGAAGACATTGATGATAGGAATAACTTACATGGAGAGTCCTCCTGAAAATGTAAGTATTGTCATTAATTGTCTTTCTTTGGAACTTTTCGAGGATGGGTCATATGCAGGGAGCAACATTGGCTTTTGTAGGACTTGTGGAGGTAGTCTATGACCTCATGGAAAAATGTGAAAATTCCTGTGACAAGGGTGGAACATGATGAGCTTTGCGATGGATGAGTCTTGGGTAGACCTTTAGTGGGAGAGGCAGTGATGATAGAAGGTACCTATGATGTGATATGAGGTTAGAGTGACCGAGGGTATATGTGATGACAAGAGTTTTATTGGGTCCACTATAGTGGATAGATTGGGTAGTTGAATTCATGGGCACCGAGTTAGAAATACGGGTGCATGGCAGACATCATGCATGGGCATTGAGCGAGTGCAATTATGGAGATGTCACTTATGGGAACGAAGGAGAAGTGCCAAGTCAAGGATGTTGGATAGAATGGAATTGCCGAGTGTGACATGAGGAATTTTTGCAGATGGACTGTTGGGGATGTTGTGAACATTTGGATAGTAAGGCTGTGTGCTTTTTGGAGACATGGGCAGCCTATGAGAGTATTGATATGACAAAGAGTGAAGTAGTAGCTTGTGATGGCACTTGGGATGGAGACATGTTTTCTTGTTGAAGTTTTGGATGAAGATGGTTCATGGGAGCTCATGGTGACTTGAGAGAGTTGTAGCCAATGCAGACGTCATATTATGGTGATCTTGGAGTATTTGGTTCACTTAGGAGCTATGGTTAGATGTTGTACTTGACTTTGATGTGGTATGGTTGCATACCTTGGGACATAGTACGGGTTCTGTTCATGAGGAGTGACTTGATGGATAAGATAGAGATGAGACACCTTGGAGTTGGATGGAGTGTCAATGATGAAGGTGCCTTCGTGGGAGCACTTGGGCATGGGTTGATTTTTTTTGACTTAGGCATTTTTTATTGGCATGGAGGCTATTGGTATATGACCATGGGTATCACATGGACGAGATGATGAGGCAAGTGTAAACTTGGTACTTTGAAAATGTTGATGAGTAGCATATCGTAGATGGGATGGACTTCATGGGTATGGCACATTGAGCATTGGATTGATAAAAGAGTTTTTGATCGAGTTGAGGATGCGATAAAATGTTGGAGAAACAACCGTTGAAGGAATGAGGATGTTCCTTCTCATGGGTTGAGCATGACAATTGGATTGATCACCCAACTAGTTCGAGTCATGGGGGCTCGATAGTGTACTGAGATGTGTTTGAGTTGATTTGGAGTATCATAGCAACAGTTCATGTGATGATGAAAATACCTAGTGGATTAGCATGATATGGGTTGCAGTCGTAGCATGCAACCGAGTTAGAGGGGGAAACCTTGCACATAATGGGGTAGAATGAAGGATTGAGATGAGTGCAGTTGATCACCATGGATTGAGGAGTCTTACACAGCATAGAGTCATGAGGGTTGGTGGAGGCTCATTCAAAGTTGAGGAGTGAGTTCATGTAGCATGAGCATTTGATGTTGGCGGTAATGACACTTTGCGACATTTTGGTCTTGGCAATAGAGTTTTTTGAAATGATGTGTTGTTGAGGATGACAATCTTTTTATAATGGGGAAGGATGTTAGGGCCTCGAGTTGGTCAAGGGTCCATGATGATCACAAGAAGATAAGAGAGTAAAAATAACTAAAGACATCGATTAAAGGCATGTGCGGTCAACAATTTTAGTTAAAGGGGAGTCGCGTTAAGTTAAAGTCAGGCGCATGGAAAGTTCAGTTAAAGGCGAATCATGTTCGGTTAAAGGTGAGCGATGGGAAATTTTGGTTAAAAGAGACTCGTTGGAGATTGTGACAGGCGTTAGGCGACCTGGTAGTGAGACGAGTGTTGGGCAACCGGGCGATGCATTAGGCATTGGGCGACCGAGAAGTGCAATGGGCGGGCCCTCGATGACAAGGCAGGGCTTCCACCCAACCGAAAGAAGGTCATCCCATGACTTAGTAAAATATGAAGGGGTGCGTGTAGAGTTGTGAGCATATTGGCTGGGCATTCATATGGGAAAATCGACTCGTGTATATAACAAATAGATGTGACCTTTGGAGAAATGAACAACATCGAAATTTATAAACAAACGGAGGTTACACTCATTTGGACATCAAGGAATTCATCCAGGTCACTTGAATTTGGACAATGGGAGAACTCGGATGAGCCCGCATGGTGGGTGAGCTATGTTAAGGAACAAGGGTGAGTGATTTAGACAAATGCTCGTGGGTCGTGTGTTCAGTTGTTCGGGTCACTCGGGTTGGGTCATCCATAGAACCCGTTTGCATTGTGTGGGTTATGTATGTAGTCGTTTGGGTTGGGCTGTGCTGAGAACCCATGTACGTCATGTGGGTCGTGTGTGTAGTCAATTGGGTTGTTTGTGTTGGGTCATGCAGACAACCCATGTGTGTCATGTGGTTCGTGTGTGTAGTTGTTTGGGTTGGGTCATGCCCAGAACCTATGCGCATCATGTGTGCAGTCGTTCGGTTCGGGCATAGAGCCTGTGTGAGCTGTGTGGATCGTTTGGATTGTTCGGGTCATTCAGGTTGTGTCATTCAAGTCTTGTAGGAATGTGGGTCAAGTCATGTAGAGACTCGAGTCAGGTAAGTCATGCAAAACTGTGTAGCGCGAACAAGTGTGGAACAAAGTATTGCAAAAAACCAAAACTTGGGGTTTCTATCGGTGCAGTGCAAATAGTTGGTGTGGACGAGAAAGATGCAACAATGTGACGAGCACGTGTTGCATGACTGTGGCATGGAATTGGAAAAGTTGGGAAGGCTAGTTAAGAAGGTTGTCCAAGGTTGTAAAATTATTTGTACTTGTAATTTTCAATATTTTATAGATATATCGGGAAGACTTGTTCATGAGTTTACCCTGCCTTGATAAATGTGCATACTTGGTGTTAATGTTGTTTATGGAGTAAATGTTGATGAAATTTAAATTAATGTGCTTTTGAAGCATTATGTGTGTTGTCTACTATGTTCTTTAACTACTTCATTGCCTATGTATTTGGCAAGCTTATCGATCCATTGCAAAAAATAACATAGGAAAATCCATGCAAATGAGTCTGTAATACCTTAATAATTGTCTAATATCTCATTATCAGATCATCAACGAAGCCACGACCATCTAAAACTTTGTCCAATCCTAGTGTTCCTTGGTAGTACTAACCATAATCATTAGTTCCAAGAAAATACCTAAAAAACCCGCTTCACAATTGTCCAATGCTCCTTTCCCATTTTTTACATAAACCTGATCAATACTCCCACTGCATATGGAATGTCTGGTTTAGTACAAACCATTGCATACATCAGGCTACCAACTACACTTGTGCATGGAAGACGAGACATGTCCTCTTCCTCTTCTTGTGTATTGGGACATTGTTCAATAGATAAATTTACACCTACATGAATAGGAACCTTCACTAGTTTACTATCCTGGATATTAAACCTCTGTAGTATCATCTCAACATACTTCCTATGGTTTAACTAGAGCTTCCTCTTTGCTAGATCTTGTTTAATTTCCATGCTTAAAATATAATTTGCAACATTGAGATCCTTCATGTTGAATTTGGAGGACAATTGGGTCTTCAAATCCTGGATAATTTCTTTGTCATTCCTGATCGGCAACATATCATCCAGATGCAAGACTAGATAAATAACATGGTCACCAATTAATTTAAAATACACATAGTGATATGCTTTGCTTCTAGTGAAGCCAAGTCCCCATATAAATGTATCAAATTCCTAATACCACATCCTTGGCGAATATTTTAACCCATACAAAGACTTTTTTAACCTACATGCCAGTTCTTTCTTACCCTTCACCACAAAGCCTTAATATCGCTTCATGTAGATCTCTTCTTCTAGATCCCCTTAAAGAAATGTTCTCTTCACATCTTTCTGTTCTACCTCAAAATCAAAATAAAAAACAAGAGATAAAAGTAATCTAATAGAAGCTACGTGGGCAATAGGAGATAAAATATCACCAAAATCAATTCATGACACCTGTGAATAACCTTTTTCTAGCAATCGAGATTTGTATTGCTCCACCTTGCCTTCTGCATTCAGCTTCTTCTTAAACACCTACCTGCTTCGAATAAATTTCCTTCCAACCAACAATTCCACTAGATCCCAAGCCTCATTTTTGTCCAAAGATGCCATTTCATCAACCATAGCCTCTTTCCAGAGTTTTATATCATCTAAATCTACTACCTCCCTGACAGTTCTAGGATCATCATCAGTAAAAGATAAAGAAAAAATTGGACAGAAAGCAGATGACTATACCTTTTTGGTTTCCTTCTTTCTCGAACTAATCTTCTCACAACTCGAGTTTGTGGATCTTCATCTTTTGATTCCTCTTTTGCTATACAGTTTGAATCTTCCTCCTTTAGCTCAAACTCTATCTTTTCAAGTTCCTTTAGTAGGACTTCATGTTTAATAACATATTTCACCTCTCTAAACACCACATCTTGGCTATACACAACCTTCCTTGTTTATGGGTTCCAAAGCTTATAACCTTCTAAACCATCCTTATATGCAATAAAGATGCACCTTTCATATTTACTATCCAACTTGGTTATTTTCTCATTTGGAACATGTACATATGCATCACAAGCAAATACCCTCAGATCTGAAAGACAGGGTTTCCTACCAGTCCATACCTCATGTGGATTCTTATCCTCCAATGGTGATGAAGGTGATTTATTGACCAGGTAACATGCAGTCTCCACCGCCTCTACCCAGAATTCCTGTCCTAACCCAACACCACTGAGAATGCTTCTTTCTTATTCCATCAATGTCCTATTCATTCTTTCCGCAACTCCGTTTTGCTGAGGTGTGTATGGAGTAATCTTTTATCGTGCTATACCACACTTCCTACAGAAATCTTCAAATTCATTCTGTCAAAACTCTCCACCATTATCTATCCTTAACACTTTTATCTTCTTAATTGTCTAGTTTTCCACGAGAGCCTTAAATTATTTTAACCTGTAAAAGACTTCACATTTCTTCTTGAGGAAATATATCCATGCATTCCTTCAGAAGTAATCTTCAAATGATACATAGTACACATAATTACCTAGTGACAGAAATAACACGAGTCCAAACACATCACTATGCACAAGCTCTAATATTCATTTTTCCCTCTTAGCACTAGAGGGGAAACTCACCCGATTCTTCTTCCCATATACACATTGTTCACAAAAATCAAAATCTAGAGAGAAATTACACATAACTTCTACCATACCATTACCATGTTTTATTCGAAGGCTCTTCTCTCAAATATGTCCAAGCCTTTGATAACATAGCATGGCCTTTTCTCCATAGACGATTAGATTTCCTAATCCACTTTGAGGAACCACTGAATTGTTTCACCCATCAATAATAGTGTTCTCCAAAAGCTTATACAAAGTTCCAATCCAAACTCCTGGCATCAATAACAGTTCTCCCCAAACCATCTTGCAGGTATCTTTCTCGAACATTTTTTTTATGCCTGCATCATCCATCTTGCTTACAAAAATCAAGTTTCTTTCCAACATAGTAGTATGAAATACACCTAGAAGTTTTCTAATCCTTCCACCTTGCAACTTGAGCTTGAATTTTCCATGTTTCATGATTCTAGCCTTCTTTTCATCCCTTAAGAATATATCACCACCATCATATTTCTCATACTCGTAGAACCACCCCTTATGGGGAGTGAATTGAAAGGATGCACCTGAGTCAATCAACCATGCCTCATGATCTACATGTTTACTTGAAGAAGAATCCAAGTACGCATCTCCAACTTCATGTGAGGTGGTTTTCTCTTATGTAGAAGGAGCATCATTAGATCCCTTTACTTTCTAGGGAGGTTTAGATCTACAATCCTTTTTGAAGTTCCCTTTCTTTCCACAGTTCCAACACACCTTTACAAGTTTTCCTGGAGATTTAGATCTCCCCTTAGATTTAGATGTCCCACTCGAGCACATATTTTTGTTTCTGTTATGGGGCCGTCCTTATACGGACAAGACATCTCCATTCTGTCCCGCCATATGTTTCTTTCTCATCTCCTTTGACAACGAGCATGAGATTATTTCATCGCACTTCAAGGTAGTTGTAATCCTACCTATTGAAAGAACCAAACTATCCCACGAATATAGTAGAGTAAACATATCAACAATAGACTTATCTTCATCTAAAATTTTAATATCAACAGATAACAACTTACTTACCACAGTATTAAAGGTGTTGAGATGCGTTGTCACTGAGTCTTCATCCTTCATCCTCAATTTATACAAATTTTTCCGTAGGAACAACTTGTTCACCAGAGACTTAGATTGCTACAAAATCCCTAACTTGTGCCACAAATCCTTCATCGTAGCTTCCTCCGATACATTCAATAATATTGAATCTGAGATACACAACCGTATTGCACTCTTTTCCTTTTGATTGAACTTTCCCCAGTCTTCATATGACATTGTCAATCGTTTAGTACCCAGATCTACCACGATCCACTGATCTTTATCCAATAGAAAATCCTCCATCTTGATTTTCCACAACTCAAAACTCTGGCCATTAAATTTCTCAGTCTCTATCTTTCCACTGCTCACCATATTCTTTCACCACAAGAATTGATTCCACAGATCTCCCACTGAAAAGGTTCTACCATAGGCCCGAGAAAACCCCTCAGCAGCAAAGGCGTCCCCTTGAAGTTGAAACAACTCTGATACCAAATTTATATTTTACCCCTATACAGAAATCACCTGCATACGAATTCAAAAAACATAAAATAAACAATGGCGAGAGCATAAAACATAAAACATATATACACATATATTTTCCCCTAGATCCCAAAATCGGGACTACCATATTGAATTTTCATTATATTACTTTCAATGTTACAACACATATACATAGATACCAAAGAATTCATAAACCTTAGTCCATTTACCCTAGATTAGAAGATAGTTGTAGTTCCCTTGATCATATCTATAAAATACCATGGACAGAAAACCATCATGCCCAAAACCCTGTGTAAAACCCATGAACAAAACTATAGGTAGGTATCCCCACCTAATATATTTTCCAAAAAATATAAAACACACCCAACAAAGATAAATGTTGATTGTTATTATTTTGGAAAACCTTTTCGTCAATCTAAGGATTGGTATAAAATAAAATATAATTATTCCAGACAAAGAAATAGAAGGAATAATGAAAATTTTGTAAACAAATACACCTCCATAAGTGATGGATTTAAAAATATTAAATTGATTGTTTCTGATGTTGTATTGTGTGTGGAAAATGATGATGTGAATGCTTGGTTCATTGATTTTGGTGCACCACTCAATATGGATTGTAATAAGGATTGGCTTGATGAATATTATGAGAACTTTTATGGAACATATGTTTATCTAAGAGATAACAAATCACTTAAAGTTCATGGTTATGGAGTAATAGGTGTGAATTTGTCTAATGGACATGATAAACAAATCTATAATGTTATGTATGTTCGTGGTATAAAAAATAGTTTAATTTATGTTTCTACTATTGTTGACCAATATTTGAAGGTGGAGTTTGTTAAATAACATTGTGTTGTCAAAGATATTCAAGATCACTAGAAGGTTTTTTTCCACGACTAGCAGAGTTGGAGGGTTGTATATGTTGGATCTAACGAGGACAAGTCATCAAGCGTTGGTATCTTTAGCAAGGTCAAGAGTAGAACTATGGCATTAGAGGTATTGACATCTAAATCAAAATTATTTAATTTTACTTCAAAGGAACACAATGGTTCAAGGACTTCATTTTACGATGAATGATCATATTGAATGTGAAACACATGTACTTGGAAAGAAACATAGGAAGGAATTTCCTATACATAGAGAGAAAATAAAGAGCGAAATGCCTGAATTAATTCGTATTGATGTACGTGAACGTATGAAAGCTAGGTCTCTTGGAGGAGCATGGTATTTTCTAATTTTTGTTGATGATAAATCTAGGTATACATGGGTCTATTTCATAAAAAAAAGAGTGATTTTTTTTGAGTACTTTAAAGAGTTTGAAGAGTATGGTGGTAAAAAAATCGGTAAGTGCATAGAAATTCTCATATTCAATTAGGGGAGGAGAATATAAACCAAGAGAATTCAATAAATATCGTAAAAAAAATGAGATTTTACATCAATTTATAGTGTCACATACACCTCAGCAAAATAGAGTTTCTGAGAGGAAAAACAAAACATTAGTAGGATGTGCATTTAGTATGATTCAAGGTAAAAAGAATTCTAATGGTTTTTGGGTCAAAGCCATTAATACTATTGTCAATTTGAAAAATAGGAGTCGAGCCAAAAGTTAGATCTTAAAACACATTTTGAAGAATTTTATGGGAATAAACCAAAAGTGAGTCATTTTAGGGTTTTCGGTTTCAAGTCATTCGCTCATATTCCAAAAGATGAAAGAAGAAATCTTTATGCAAAGTCAATTAAGTGCATGCTTATTTGTTATTGTGATGATCAAAAAACATACAAGTTGTTTGATCCTAGTTCCCACAGATTGCGAGTAGGGATGTGGTGTTGCATGAGAATGCTGATGAAGGTGATAAAATGAATAATAATGGTGTATGGAATGATACTAATTATTATATCAAAATAGATACAATTGCTGAACAAGAATAAGAGAAAGTATAGGAACATGTACAGATTCAAGAGCAAGGAGCATCAAGAAGTCATGACACTCCAATAAGAGAGGAGACTCCACAAACAAAAAATAAAGATGAAAGTTGTAAAACTTGAAGAAGGTCATCACATCAAAGTTAGGTACCTCTAAGGTATAAATATTATACATTAATGTCTCTTGTTATGAATGTTGTAGAACCTTCAGGTTATGAAGAAGCTAGAGAATATAAAGAATGGAGATATGCAATGAATGAAGAATATACCTCTATAATGAAGAATGACACATGGGAATTAATAGATTTTCCTATAAATAATGTTCCAATTGGATGCAAATGGTTCTATAAATCTAAGTTTAATGTTGAGGGAAGTATTGATCAGTATAAGGGTAGATTGGTTGCAAAAGGATATTCACAAAAAAAGGGAATTTGTTATGAAGATACTTTTGCACATGTAGCTAAGTTGAACACAATTAGAATCATGATTTCATTAGTTACGAAACATGATTGGAAAATGCATTAGTTAGATGTGAAATCTGCATTTTTGGATGGTGAGTTAAAACAAGAAGTTTATTTGGTTCAACCTAAAGGGTTTGTAAAGAAGGGACAGAAGCGTCTTGTTTACAGTTTAAAGAAATATTTATATGGTTTGAAACAAGTACCAAGATCTTGGTATGTGAAAATTGATTCTTTCTTTCATGAGAAAGGTTTTGTGAAAAACAAAAATGATCCTAACTTATACATCAAGAAAGATGAAGATGGGGGTGTTACTTTGATATTTGTACATGTTGAATAAATTAAAAGCCAGTTGTCATGGGTATTTGAGATGAAGGACCTTGGTGAACTGCATTACTGTTGAGGTCTTGAAGTTTTGGGGGAACCTCGCATTACGCTAATCACACAAAGAAAATAAACAAGGGAAATCCTTAAAAGGTTCAATATGATTGAATGAAAGGCGATATCTACTCCTTTAGAACATAATGACAAATTTTACAGTCATGATGGAACCAAAGAGGTGAATGGAACCTTGTATTGTCAACTGGAGGGAAGTCTGAATTACATCACCACTATGAGGCCAGATATAGCATATTCTATCAGAATACTTAGTCGGTTCATGGCTAGGCCTTGTCAAAGGTGCTAGAAAGAAACAAAAAAAGTCCCTTGATATTTGAAAGAAACACTTACTTTTTGTATTATGTATATTGATGAATTTGATGTTGAGTTGGCAAGTTATTTTGATTTTGACTGGGTTGGAAATGTACCACTAGATATGTATTCAATATAGGTTCAGGACCAATATCATGGAGGAGTAAGAAACAAGCAATTGTTTCCTTGTCATCCACTGAAGTTGAGTATAAAGCATTACGAAACGGTACATGAAAAGAAATATGGCCTAGAAGGATACCTGAAAATGTTGGAGAAACACAACAAACACCTACACTAATCAGATGTGACAATCGAAACACTATCAAATTAACAAAAACTTTTATATATCATGCAAAGACAAAGCATATTGAGACACAACATCATTTTGTACAAGAAAAAAGCCAATCAAAAGAAAGTGACTTATCATATTGTAATAAAAATGAAAATGTCGCTGACATATTCACCAACCCTCTTGGAAAGGCTAAACTTGAAATTTGCAGAAGTAAGTTGTGTGTTGTAGAAAATCCACATTATGTTGTAAGCCTAGTTAACACTTAAACAAGCACGCAAGTTAACATGTAAAGTGTTATTAAAAAGTGGCATAATAATACTAATCATGACCACACCGATCACTGTGAGTAATCATCACCACACCGATCACTCTTAGTAGATAACTCATAATTTATAATCGACAAGGTAATCAACGGAGTCAAAATTCAGCTTCATGTATAGATTTCTACATTTGGTTACGAAGTTCTCAAGTTTTGTTTTGTGTCTTCACGTGTGATAAATCAAGTCCCCAAAACTGACTTACCTCATGAAGAGTTACAACCACGTGTCATCGAGTTAATAAAATTTGTAAGTGTGTAACATGGGGTCCTGGTCGTTTAGGGGACATAATTTTTCTTGGAGTGCTCATTGCCTCAAAGTCAGTTCGCATGGGAATCTCCCATATATCATCACATGTTATTTGATGTATCACATGCCATGTAAGAATAATACATAGAATTGGAAATTTTGCATTCTTTCAGGATCGTATTACAGAGTTAATTAATTCAAAGCAAATTCTAAATCCTAAAAAAAAAAAAGTCTTTATCCATCCAAATACAAAATTCCCTCCACTTTCCTTAAAGATCAAATTGGGTTGATTATCTTGCAAATATAATCTTTTGTCAGCCCTAACTTAAGGCTGGTTTAATTTTCTTTATACATAAAAATGCCTATATAATCAAACCAGTTCCTATGGACCAAACTCAAAATTTTCCAAATTAATAAGTCATTTTGCACGCAGATTACAACCGATGTCTCTAGCTTCACACTCAATGGGGGCTACAATGTCGTAACGACCGGGAAACCATAGATACGGCTCTACCCGAAAAAAAGGCGTTCTATGATTAGTAACTGTTTTTCGTGCATACCTTTCGCAAATTTTTTGGAATTTTGAATTAATATTTTTTTGGTGTAATCAAAATTTATAGAATAAGCGGTGTTTTTTCAAATGTTTTTAGAATTTAGAATTAATATTATTTTGGTGTAGTTTAATTTATAGATGAAACTGGTTTTTACAGGATTATGTTTGGAATTTCTGATAATTCCAAAACAAAAACAAAATAAAACTGAACAGAGAATAGTGCTCTGTTTTTAACATAGGAAACAAAGTTTTTTTTTTCGCATACACAAAAAAAAGACTTTGTATTTATTAACAAGACTGTTGTTACAAAATTCTTCCTCTAACAAAGGGATTACAGCAAGACTGCTTCAGAGGCAGTTCGAATTTCACTATGTCTCTCACTGTATAAATTCCCACTATTGTCACTGATTGGTCCATGAGGGATGGTCTAGGGTGCATGTTTTGGTAAAGTCACCCTTCCCTTTCCCAATCATAATATGGTGTGATATGAGCGTGCTAATTAGAATCCTCCATGTCTAGGTCTTTCCTCCTACCAAGGGAATCAACATGTCTAATTAATTTATATGTTGGTCCACTTTGTTGCAATCCTCTGCGCCAACCTGGCCCTTTAAGCATGGGTTCATTTTTTCATTTGTTTCATAGGTTCTGCAATCTAGGACATCCACACTAACATTTTTTCATGGACTCCTTACTAGTTCTAGTTATCCCTTACTAGTTCTACCCCTCCTGACCTTACGATCAAACTTATCTTCCAAAGCCCACTGAAGTTGTAAAATACCAAAAGGGGCTTGAGGAGATCAACACTCCTCAATGATCTATGGGCCAAGGCATACCCTCAGGGTTGTAATTCCATAACTAGAAGCACTATGAAGCTTGGCGAAGACCTCCATGACTATTGAAAATGCAAGGCTACAAAAGCCTCTAATCTAACGTCGACAGTTAATATGTTTTAAAGAGGATGACATCCTTGGCATCAACTCATGCCTCATAAACGCATGTACATCCATTTATATGTATGCAAAGACCATGTCAACAATTTGTCTTCGATGTAACTGTTGTTCTGTAATAAAAGGATTCGTATACTAAATATTATGATGGTAGAATTTGGTTCTTATGGGAAATTTATATGCCTTTACTCTGTGCACCATTTTATTGTTTATTATGTGATAATCTGGTTCAGTTGTATAGGTACTATTTCCAGTTCTTTAACCTTTTTCTTAGCAGGTTAATTAGTCATGTTTAGAAATGGTACTATCACATATTTCAAAGGTATAATAATTTAAATTAGAGAAGAAGTATACCATGTTCAGCACAATCATGAGTACCATTCAGTCTAGAACACAATACATATTCATTTCTCATATACATGTGATTTCAATCCAAGAGTGTAACACATGATTAATGGCGTTGCAATGCATAAGAGCACTTATCTCACGATGCTTTGGGAAATTGAGTTTGGGATGAGGACTCTCCACCCAACCTTAGCCAATTATAGCTAAGGTCACTTGCAACTATCATCCTTGAGCCAGATTTTAGAGAATGAGGGGCTTGGTTCAACGATAAAACACCAACTTTCAGTTGAAATAGGGACTCCAGAGGACCTCCCTCCTACAACCACCAACCACTCAACAATCAAATGGAAACACAGGGATTTGAAATGCCCAATTCCTTCACTCAAAACATACCAAGGGAATCTTGAGAGTAAATATCCACCCTTAAACAAAATATAGTGGTTACACTCACTTAAGGGAATCCAAAGCCCAATGTAAATCAATAGTAGGAAGTTTTGAGAGTCTCTCCATCTAGGAATCGAAGGACACAATCCTCCATCTACACCACTGAGGGAATCCACAGAAAGTCATCTCCATCCTATGGCTTTACATGGACTCGAGAGGCATTGTTCCTCACCAAGGACAACCACCTGTTCACCAATATTTCAAACCAAAAACATAGTTTATTGCCATTCCTCCCTCTTCTTTTTCAATTTTGAATCTTATATGTTGAACGAGTGAGTGAATAATTCTGTCTCTTCCTAATTGAATGAGAGAGGGTGTATCTAAAAAAGGAGATTGAACCCCTCTCATTTATCTGTTATCTTCTCTTCTGTGCTGGGATTGATTTTTTTCATTGCTACTAACACAAACAACTTCATTAATTTAGTTCTTCTTTCCTTGTAAATGTTTCTCAAGGAAACATGGTCTGCCTACTTCCTTCCAACCCAAATTAATTTCTTGACTAGTCCATTAAGGGTCACCAGCTATCTGTTTAATGAGTGTACCAAAAATAATTTACATTTATGCAAAAGAAACCCATTGACATCCTAAGAAAGAAATCCCCTCTCAGCTCTTTAATCTATGTCCTTTACTCAGATCCCTTTTTAATATTTAATTTTTGTAAACATGTATACAATGTCTTTTACGAGAGAACCATGGTTGGGGATGTCACAGAGTTTTCGAGAAAAATACTTTCAAATATGAAAGGATGATTCTTAGGGGTGGATTTTATGTATAACTCTATACATATTAGTTAATGATCTGACCCTACGCATTAGGGTCCAACCCTAACCCCTTTATTTATGTAATAAACCCAATAGGGTCGAGTCATAGTCATAGTTAGTTAAAGAGTCAATAAAGCCCGTATTAATAATTGTAAGTGGTTAACCCTCATTTAAGAAAGGGACCACAGTTAGTTGCAAACAGGCCATAATTAATAAATAAAGTGGTTAACCCATGTTATGCAAAGGACCACTAGTCGTTAGGTTGTTGAATGTCATTTAGCTATAAATAGTCGTAGTTATAAGGGAATGATCATCGAGTCTTATTTTGTAATCGAGCTATGCTCTGTTGGAGGTTGCCCCCTCGAAGAGGCAAGTGAACATTGCTTTTATATCTGAATAATAAAATACTTGCTATATTTCTCATTTTATTATGTGTTCTGGGTTGTATTTCTTTGCATATTTGGTATTCTGGAATTTCTCGCAGGTCAAGAGCATAACAAGTGGTATCAGAGCACTTTCTAGGTTCGTGGTACCTCCATTTTTCCCAAAAAAAAAAATTAGGCCAGAGATGTGTTCTGGCATCTTTAAGCCACAGGATTTGTCATTGAGCACATAAACATGTGGATTTGGGGAGGCATGCACGCAGGAAATACCAGAGGTGGCCACGCTTGTTGGACTCCCTTGTAACCCCTGTGGGTACCCCTTCGAGTAGTACTACATTAGATAGAACCACGCATGGACTACACTTCCACGTACCCTCTGGGTATATCGAAAGCTCCCTAGGCTCAATTGAGACCTGGCCTTAGATAAGCCATCAATTGTCTTGCTACTACAGTACATTGAGAACAGTACTCGAGGAGATTACATGTGCGTACGATAACGTATTTAGGTAGTATGGCTAAGGGTACAGTTGATCCTCCTTAGTTAATTCCCTGAAATATTGGGCCGAGTATTATTGTTGGAACCTTATGTATATTGCGATCTATAGCACCTGACAATCCTTTGTGACCATAGTTCCCTCAGCTCTCTGAAGATCGCCCATTATCTTATATGCCAGATCAGATCCACCAGTTGAGGTTCTACCGTAGCAATACAATTCAGATCTAGGTCCTCCCCACGATGCTTACAAGAGACTTAGCCCATAAGATTCAGGAAAAGGAGCTGATCACAGTGGTTCCATTCACTAGTCACCCTCATTTTCCGGGCAGTCCCAAATTTTTTCGGAGTGACTTCAAGTGACCAAGATTTGTGTATGGTAGAAACCAGAGCTCAAGTCATGGCCAATTAGAAGATCAAGTGCCTTGAATCAAGGTTAGATTCATTCAAGGAACCATTGGAAGAAATTTCAAAATTGCTTCAACTAGTCACCAAGAGCATGACAGGGTATCATCAGGAGGTGCATAGTATTGATGAACACCTCGAAGGAGAATATAGCCATCATATTCACTTCCATGGAAATCACCAACATTCTGACCCTCGGCCACCCAAGTTGGACATGTATAAATTTGATGGCTCTAATTGGGCAGTATGGGTAGCACAAATAGAACAATATTTCACCCTGAATGATATTTATCAAACTAAACTATGTGTGGGAGCCCTTTACTTGGACCAAGAAAGATGGCAATGGTGGCAGTGGCATGTGAAATGTTATCCTGGAAACATAACGTGGCAGGTGTTCTCAAAATCCATTTCTTAATTGTTTCGAGTTGTTTCAGAGTGGTTCCAACTTCATTCAATTTTGAGAAAGTCAAATTTTAGATCCCATTCAAAACTTAGTGGTTATTGATTGAAACGCTTCTTTATAATGAGTCCTAGACTTTGACTTCCAATTTTTTAGGTGCAATTATTGCATAATCATATTGCTTATGAGACTTTGTAGCAGAAGTTGATCTTTAATCCATTGCAAGCACTTGACCTAGCTTAGGGAACCATCAGCTACCCCTCCCAAGTTGCACCTCAACATTGAAATTTTCTTTTTCAGTAGACATTCATTTTATCCATTAGATCATTTCTTCCACTGTGACAGTCCAACAACACCCCTGCCAGCATATGCTTGAAAATCCATCTCATCTTTATTGCTATCTTATAAACACTCTTAAATCTTGTGTCTCCAATATAAAAGAGGAAGAACCAGAAAGGGCCTTCTTGGCCCTCTTCACAACCCACAATATGTTTAGCTTCTCTCTTGTGCTTACACTCTAGTCTTCTCGCAGCTTCGGAATGGTGAATCTTAAACACAGTCTCATGATGTCCATTCAGGGAAGCATAATTCACCCTTTGTTTGAATCAAATTACCCCCCTAGCATTCCCTTGACCTTTACATGCAGGCTTATATTTTCCTTCTGGATGACTGTTAAGCTTCCCATCTCTATTTCGCCTCCCTCTCCTACCCTCATGAACCCGATAAGCTGAATTTAACCAATCTCAAGGTATCTAAGATAAACAATCCATCCAACTTAGGAAAGGGCCTTCCAGAAGCAATCAAGATCAAAGTGGACCAATGGACCCATATTCAGCAGCTGGACTACGAACAAATCTCGTTCAAATGTAAGGTATGCCATGAATATGGTCATTTTGCTAATAGGTTTAGTAAACTAAAAGAAAATGAAATGAATGAAAATGTTGAAGCCAGTGAAGAAAGATGGGAACAAGTCAAAAAAAAGAAATCAAACACCAAACAGTCTGGCCCAAAACCAAAGCCTCCCCCAGAAATCCAAGCGGCATCCTTCTCCTCCCCTCCCATCTTGACTCAGCCATTACCCTCTACATCAAACCCCTTCAAATCTTTGGAGGAAGAAGACCCCTCATCCCCCTAGTCTCCTCCTGATCCCCAGGAGCCCCCTCTCCCTGAAAGCCAACGCCAAGACACTATCGAATCCTCATTGCCTCTTACTATTTCCTCTCAGCCTCTTCTTGATCCTCCCCTCAACAAAATCACCAGAAGCTCATCTAAAGATCATGGGGGTTCTAGTGAACCCTACAAGAAACCCGGCCCAGGCAAGAAATCTGCTAAGCAGCACAGGGATGAGAACGCACAAAAGGACATAGCAATGGGAACGCAGGCACCCATAGAAACTTATGTCCTGGGGCAGCATGACAAAAAAGAAATCAGCGAGGACCAAGGGGGGCGAGCACCTCCCCGCATACCGCATATCCAATGATGAAAATATTATCTTGGAACATCAGGGGACTTGGGCACCCCTCTAAGGTAGCAACCCTAATGGATCTTATCATTTCTGAGACGCCAGGAATTATTATGTTACAAGAAACAAAACAAAACCACAAGGAAATGAATAAAGTCATTGAGCAGCAGAGACAGTATAGAGGAAGCATTAGTGAGGCAAGAGGAGCCTCAAGAGGAATAGAAACAATTTGGAATCAAGGTATATGGAACTGTATTTCGGAAACAATAAATCAACACTAGATCAAAACAACTCTAGAAAATAAAGCAGATCAGCAAGCCATTATCATCTACAACATCTATGTGCTGAATCACTGCAGAGATAAGGATAGTTGTTGGCATGATCTAAAAGATAGTCTGGACGCAGAAGAGAACACTAACATTATTCTAGGAGGTGACTTTAATTTAATCCTCCACGCCAATGAGAAAAGGGGAGGCAGTTTTATGCCTGATCCATATAGAATACAGTTGGAAAATATCATGCAGGAGCATGATCTTATGGATGTCCCTCCAAAAAACCGTAGATACACCTGGAACAACCACAGGATGGGTGCTGGTAACATCATGGAGCGGTTGGACAGAATTCTCGTCAATATTACACTTCTCTTTGCTTTCTCCATCAGATATGCTAACATTCTAACGTGCTCTGCCTCCGACCACTTCCCAATAACTCTAATGCTAGAAAATCATAGGCCAGTTGGGACCATTCCATTCAGATACAGTTCTCTCTGGAATGATATACCAGCAGTTGCAGGAATTGTTTACAGCTCTTAGATCCAACACATGGAAGGCTCTCCCGGTTTCATTTGGGAAACAAAAATACGGAAAACAAAACAAGCCATCAAAGAATGGGCTAAAACAAAGTATCAACAACCATAGAAGGTAAAAAAAAAAATTAAGAACAATCTGGAGAGTATCCAAAGACCAATAGAGGATAATGGCCTTTCCCAAGAGAACAAACAACAAGAAAATGAACTCTACTTACAGCTATACCAAGTTAACAGAGAAGAGGAAACAAAATGGAGGCTCAAGTCGAGACAATTATGGTTACAAGGGGGTGACAAGAACTCAGTTTTTTTTCACAAGCAAACAACAGCCAGAAAGATAAGGAATAATGTTAGCTCCATCCTAGATGCAGAAGGTGATAGACAAAGGACTCAGGAAGCCATTCGAAGAGCTATTACAGATCACTATCGGGACTTGCTATAGATAGGCTTAGGATTTCTTTCATTTTGCTTGCGTTTAGATTTAATTCTACATTCCTAGAAGTCCTCTTATCAAAGGGTCAAAATTTAGTTGTGGCTTGGCTGAGCCCCAAATCAGCTTAAGGATCACTTTCTTGTGTGATCAGTAAGAGCGTTGATATGACGTCTCTTCTCTATTGGTAAGTAAAAGGCACACTTTAAGCCATTAGCGATAGAAAGAAGGTAACTGCACCTAGTTTAACCAGTTAGAACCACCATTTCAACGAAAAATGAGCTGCTTTAAGTTCCCGGCTAGGTGGTCTCCCTTATAATGTTGAGGCAGAGAATTTTGAGCCTTCAACAGGTACACAGACACAACTCACAACTATCATGTGTACTCTCCTTGGGTTGGAAGTATGGAAAGGAGATGGGGAACTGTTTGTCTCTCAGGGCAAGTTGCTTTTCCTTAGATAAATCTCTGTGTATGTGTGTTGAATCTTGATGCGTGTTGATGATATGAGTTCTCGATCGTGAATTTACTTCTGCAGATCAGTAGAGTAGCTTCTAGTCTTGTGATTTAGAAAATTTCATGAGCAGTTAGAATTTGCACATTAATTTCTACAATCCCCACTTTTAAAAGTAGGTACAATAAAGCTTTGAGTCCATGGTTTAGGGAAGTCTTTCTTGATTGTTAAATAAGAAAGGACATGCAAAGCAATTTTTAAGATTTTTGTTTGGTAGCTTTTTATGTTCTTAAATTTTCCCTTTACAAGTTTTTAAACCTCAAACTGTATGTTTTCTAAAGAAAAAAAACTTATTTCTTTATAGAAAAGGTTTGAATATTCCTCAGATTAAGGGAAGTGAGAATTGACTTCTTTAGCAATGGGGGCCAAAAGAGATTTAAGGTACCAATCCATATAGACACAGTCTTAGAATTCAGGAGCTTTACATATGCTCCTCCTTCTATGTCATTCTTGAACATGATCAGATAGGCCAATGGAAAAAGTTTGACGAAAAGAAGTGAAAATTTTGTTACTAGTGTCATAACAGAAAGGTAACTTCAAATAGGCTATAAAATCTTTGGCAAGAGTCACAAAAGTGGAATGAGTGGATCTGGTTTGATCAACATACCACTTAGCAGTAGCTCCAGTAAGAGCGCAGTAGAAAAGGTGAAGACAAATGGAGTCTTATATGATAGAATTGGATGAACACCACATATGGAATGAGTGAACATGATTTGTGGGATCTTCTCTAGGATTACCTTCAAAATTGGGGATGTCGGAAGGAATCTTGGTAGGCATAACTGACCAATTTGGGTCATGAAGAAGGGGGTTGTTGATGAGTTGGCTGAATTAGGGAGACTCAAACTAGCCATAAAAGGAGGCAATGGAGTAGGAGTGCCCATATTAGTGAAGGTTACGCTCATGGGGTTACCCTAGTTAGTACTTGGGTTACCACCTTGGTTTCCCACACCCGCATTGGTGCTTGACATGGTGATGGTATAACATTGAGAAGATGCGGAATGAAAGGAAGAATTGGAAGAATCAGTAGAACTAGAGTCAAAATGAGGACTCAATGGAGGACTCAAAATATGTACTTTAACTTGACGAGGAGGAGTAATATGTCCTAATAGAAACTGAGAGTGAAGGCCTCAAATTATCTGTGACAAATGCCTAGGGGGCACAATGATGTCAAGACAATGATGACCTTAAGGACTAAACAGTGATGATAGGAGAAAAAGAGCAAAAAATAGCAAGGAAACACCTAGTGCAGTGGTGCCAAGTGTAAACCAACTATATTAATGATGCTACTCCCGCAACAGTCATTGCCCGCTGAAACTACACAATTATGTCTCTCAGGGGCCATGAAGAATGATGACATGATAGATGACTCTCAAGGAGCTAAGGAGAAAAATGAGAAGACAGAGAAACCGAAGGTATGAGAGAATATCAGTACTGCATGAAGAATCCATCTGATGCATAACCCTTTGGAGGCTATGTATGGAAAACAAAGCACGTCTTTTGAAATACACCTCTTAGTGTAGCTTAAAATGTTTCTTATCATTGTCGAATCATTCTGTCTTCAATGACATGCATGGTTGAAAGAACTGAAAGTCATTCCATGTGTTTCCTCTTAATGTCTTGCTCCCTTTCACTTGTTTATTACATAACTTAGAAGATGAAGAGTATTACCATTTGTTTATTTAAGCTATGGAGGTTGTGAGCAACATGATCTTATGACTAACCAGGCATGATGCAAGGAATCCTAAGTGGGATGAAATATGTTTGATGATATGTATATAGTCAGTACACTCCTTTGCATTAATCCTTGCTTTGTATCTTACATGTACCCTCACTACTTGTCAGATTTGGCTACCTGCTGCCAGCAATGTCTTAGCTCTTTCCTGACAAAGCAGGGGAAGGAATTTCCTTCAACCTGATTTATTCGAGGCTCTTCATAGAAAGTATAGAGCTAAGAGAAGGAGATGTAGAATCTCACTATAAAACTCTTGAAAATACTTTGCATGTTCAAATCTATCCAAACGATTACGCTGCCACTCAACAACATTGTCAATCTTGGAAGACTCAAGAAAGATCACATCTCTAGATATTATAAACTTCTTATTCACTTTATCGTAGAGATGGTATTCTTTGGAGGTATGAGTATCCAAAGAAGATACATTTGTGACTCCTTGCACTAAGTTTTTTTATCTGTTCCTTAGGCATCAAGGCATAACAGGAGGAACCAAAAACCCTGAGATGCCTCACTGAAGGAATGTGGCCATACCACATTTCATAGGGAGCCTTGCTTCTAATAGCCCATGAGATGGACTACCAGCTTGATTTTTTCATTATGTTCCTTTCAATGTTATAATACATATTTCTACATGCCGAAGCATCCAATACCATGTACCGAAAACCATCGCGTCTAATACCATGGACCGAAAACTTTCAGTAAACCCGCTTTCATTTTATCACATCACTCATTTCGGCACCGGAAAGAGAGTGGAATTCACTCTAGATGTAGTGAACATATATGACCTACATAGCAGCTCCAAAATTGCAACCGGTGAGGTAAACAATGGAGCCAGACTATATACATTTTCTAAATTTATTGAATCTGAATCCTCCTTATTGATTACACATGCTGATGATAGTAGTAGGCTTTGGCATGAGAGGTTTGGTCACTTAAATTAGAGGTATATGCAGCAGCTAAGAAAGCATGAGATGGTGGAAGGCTTGCCAAATATCAGTTTCTCCAATGAAGTTTGTGAAGGGTGTGTCCTTGACAAACATCCTAGAGAAAAGTTTGACACTGGCAAGACTCACAGAGCATCCTCTCCTCTAGATTTGATCCATAGTGATCTCATGGGGCCTTTTCCTCATCCTTCCATTAACAAAGCAAGGTATGTGCTTACATTTATTGATGATTTCTCACTATATACTTGGGTGTATCTTCTCAGGAACAAATATGAAGTTTTTGCGCACTTTGAAAATTTCAAAGCACTAGTTGAGACACAGTCAGAGAGAAAGATCAAAGCCCTCCGTACAGAAAATGGGGGGGGGGGGAATATGTTAACACAGCACTTCAAAACCTTTTCCGTGAGTCTGTCATACAGTTGCAGTACACAGTTCCATGCACTACGTAGCAGAACAAAGTTGTTGAGAGAAAGAACCAATCTCTCAAAGAGATGGCTTCCAGCATGTTGCATGCTAAGTCACTGCCTCATAAGCTATGGGCTAAATCACTTAATTGTGCTAAATACATCTAGAACAGATATCTTCATAGGTCTATCAAGGATCAGACCCCCTTTGAGGCTTGGAGCGGCACTAAACCAGAGCTCACCCACTTCCGTGTTTTTGGCTCCTGAGCATGGGCCAAGATCCCCTCTGAAAAGAGGAAAGCTCTTGATCCACAGAGCATTGAGTGCATCTTTGTTGGATACCAACATGGTGTGAAGGGATACCAACTCTTGATTTCCTCTACAGACAAGCTCATCATTAAGCGAAGTGTCAAATTTGAGGAAAGTCTCTAGCATCCACCTCAATTGCCGCATGCAGACACCTTTTATCTACCTCCTGTCCGAGATGATGACTCAATACACTCAGATGCAGATATAGAGCATGCAGATGTCATGGTAGAGCATGCAAATGTAGAGATGGAGTCTTTAGATACAATTCCAGTGCATGCATATGATGATCCACATCCAAGCCTAGATCGGGCTTCTAGCAGCGAATGAAATTCCCCTGTCATAAATCAGAGAACAAGGAGCTTGCGTGAGATATATGCACAAGACCAGCTCATTGCTAGAAATGGTATTGTGGGGGATAATTCTGATCTGCAGAGGACTAACTCAGAGTTTATTGAGCCTCCTCTTGTCCTCACTGCCACTGAGCCATCGCCATCCTAGCATTGTCATTTGGTTCAGTCTTCTGATCCATAGTCTTATGCTGAGGCTGCTAGGCATCCATCTTGGGAGTCCGCCATGGAGGAGGAGTATAACTCCCTCCACGAGAACTAGACCTGGGATCTGGTGCCCCTTCCTTCAGGAAGGAAACTTGTCTGATGCAAATGGGTTTATAGGACCAAGAGTGTTGCAGATGTGCAAATCACCAAACAGAAAGCAATGCTAGTAGCCAAAGGCTTCCAACAAGTGCATGGCATTGATTATGACAAGACCTTTACTCCAATAGCAAAGATGGATTGCATACGCCTTACAGTTGCCATTACAGCTGCCCACGGGTGGGAAGTACATCAGATGGATGTGAAGAATTCCTTTCTTCATGGAGAGCTATCTAAGGAGATCTACATGGAGTAGCCACATGGTTTCATTGAGGATTCATCTTTAGTTTGCAGACTGAAGAAATCTCTCTATAGCCTTAAGCAAGCCCCGAGATCTTGGTATGCGAAGATGGATTATTTTCTCTTATCACAAAACTTTGAAAGATGTAAGTCTAATCCGAATGTTTACATGCTCAGGACACATGATTATCTTCTTATGTTAGTTTTGTATGTGGATGATCTCCTAATCACCGACAGCTCGGTTTCAGCCATTGTTATAGTCAAGAGGGCCTTGCATGATAGGTTCTTGATGATGGACATGGGTTCATTACACTTCTTTCTTGGTCTTGAGATCAGCGAGGATGCCACAGGAATCAAACTCTCTCAGGCTAAGTATGCACCGGATCTCCTTGAGAGATTTCGCATGACTGACTGCAAGCCAACACCAACTCCATTTCTGTCTGGGGTCTACCTTGAGGATGGAGGTGCCACTCCGTTAGTTGACAACATTCTCTACCGACAGCTAGTGGGGAGCTTATTGTACCTCAACCACTCCAGACCGGATCTCTCATATGCAGTAGGGGAAGTTTCCAGATACATGCAGGAGCCGCATGAGCTACACTGGAATGTTGCCAAGCGCATCTCTAATATGTGCAAGGCACCATCACCTTCGAGATTCACTATGCAGCAGGCACTGAATTGAATCTCCTTGGCTTCACAGATTCTGATTGGGCGGGAGACAACATTGATTGCAAGTCCACCTCCGGATATTCACTCAATCTAGGATCTGACCCTATCTGTTGGTCTAGCAAGAAGCAGGTTGCTATTGCTCTCTCTTCATCTGAGGCCGAGTACAGAGGAGTAGTCAACATCACCATTAAGGCTCTATGGCTACAACACTTCGTCACTGAGTTGGGCATCCAGTTCCATGAGCCCATTGTCATCTAGTGTGACAACCAAAGCACTCTCAAATTTTTCAGGGATCCAGTATAGCGACAGCGGATGAAGCACATAGACATCCATATGCACTACATCAGAGACTTAGTACATGATCGGGTCATTGATTTGCAGTTATGTCCTTGAGCAGAACAAACTGCAGACATCTTCACTAAGACATTCACTGAGCAGAAGTTTCACTCTCTACGCGATCGTCTTGGACTAAAGGACACAATTGCTTAGCAATTGTCTTTTCTCTTTTTTTATTACATTGTTTTTTGAGGGGGGGTTTTCCCACGAGATTTCCCTCTTTCCTCAATTTTAGTACAAGTTGCACTGTATTTTAGGTGACCTTTGGCCTTAGTTTCTAGGACCCATTTTATATTTTTCCCCATAGTGGTGTTCAAGGGGGGGTGTTGGAAGTACTACACACCTACATGCAGACTCTTAGTTAGAGCATGGGACTATATGCAAGATTCCTTCTGCGTGAGTTACTCCTTGATTTGCTCCTTCTTTAACTCCGCAACTGGTTAGTTCTTCTACATGATTTACTCCCTGATTTGCTCCTTCTTTAACTCCACAACTGGTTAGTTCTTCTGCATGATTTACTCCTTGATTTTCTCCTTCTTTCGCACTGCAACTGGCTAGTTCTCTCTGGAACTTGTTGTAGGTGTTGAGTCTTCTCATTGATTACCACTATGGTCCATTAGCTTGGGATCTTCACCCAGTAATGCTATATCATGAGCATTTTAACCTATTTTCTAATGAATCATTCTTTTGTTCTTTCAATTTTCTCTTAGTGTTTTTGCTTTGCAAAACGGTGTGTTCAACCTTTACTAGCTAGATCCATCTGTGCAGGTTTTCTAACACATTTACACATACAGGATAATAGTTGACTCGAACAGAAATCCCAATTCGCTCCTCGCCTCCAAAATCTTCATTTAGATGGTCCGGAAGAAGGCCCAGGTTTTCACAAAACATAAACAACAAGTTCTTATAGAGTTGTAGCGTTCCTTCGCACTACTCCTTCATTATACTCCTGTGATGTCGTAATTTCCAAAGTAGCTACTGAAACAACCAATTTGAAAACACAAACAAGAGAAAAAAAGAACTTCCTATTTTATGTTGCAACCCAACCGATAAACATCACTTCCACTCTCAGAATTAGGATAAAAATAAAGAACTATATAGATTATGTAAAGAAACTTGTAAATGCACCATTGACTCCATATCTAAGAATGCAAGTGGAATTTTGAATGCAAACAAAAAATAAAATTGCAACGTTGAATGGAGAGGGAGTTCCAGCATCACCTGTATTCATCCAGTTTGGATGGCGATCTGTCCTCCTCTCATATGGAGAGAGGCAAGTACTTGTGATAATAGTAATCCCCTAGTCGAGAATCGCACCTTTCTGCATACCAGTTCAACTACCATATCCAACGTAAGTCCTGGGATCGTTGGCGTGTTTCTGCTTCTCCTCCAACGGCAGACAAAAGAAATTTCTCGACACCTCACGTACGAACATGAGAAGTTTCACAGAAACTCCATGGTTAATAACTTGAAAGAATCCTCACTCTCTGCATGATTCTTATATGTCTTCCATCATCTTATTCCGATGTTCATCGTAGAGACTAGCAACGTCTATGATGGGTATCTCCTCTACTAACAGCCGCAGCTTTGGGGGCCTCTCGTCATCAAGCTTGATGTATCTGGATGGTAAGCTTTCAATGCCCCTCTTTCTTTCTTTCTTTCTTTTTTACACCATCGAATCAAGGAATTTGTTGTGTCATTGTTTATAAAACCAACGAGCAACTAGAAAGTGTAATCATTTTCATTGGATGTCTTGCATTACAATTCACATGGAAGTGAATATTTTATGCATTACAATTCATGTGAATGTGAATATTTTTTCACCACTATTCTTGCCTCGATGTTTCTCAAAGGTATGATTTTAGTTTTAAAGGAAGCCAAGTCAAATGTTTGAATTTGTTTTTATGGAGTAAAATTGAGTTTTTTTGTTTGTGCGCATGGGTTTTTTTTCCGAAGAAAAAGCGAACTTTTTATTGAAGATATAAAAAGTTACATTGCATATGCATAGCATTCCTTTGCTGTTATGGAGCAGTCCATAACGTTGCTGTGAAACAAAAACTGTCCTTTTACTAAGGACCACCTGTCCATAAGCTTGCAAAACTGTTCTAACCAAAAGCTAAATCTTTTCCAGCTATAGTTTTTAAGAGCATCTCCCTAAAGAGGTTATACAAACAGTCAAAGAAAATAGGTCTCCTTAGAAGAGGAAAGCAACCTTTACATCAAAAAGTATTTGCTGAAAAGTTTTATGTTTTATGATTACATTCCCCTGAATTCCAAAACAAAGACTAAAACATAGCATTCTGAAACCATTATCTAAATATAGGGGGGAATCTCTGACACTCGGATCTGTCCATGCTCTTCTTCTACGATTTTCCAGCTGCCCAGATTCTGCTGCAGACCTTCCTTAGATAGATTATCTGTTGTATCATTGCGGTCCCTGTATATGTGGGATAGTGAGAAGCTATTAAAAGAAGTTTTTAGAACCTGAATATCATCAATCAAAGAAATTAAAATATGATTTCTGCACATGCTTTGACCATTAACCCAGTTAATGACATTCAAAGAATCTCCGAAGATCTGAATCCTGAAAATGTTCCTTTGGGTGAGCCAAAAAAGAAGGAGTTTTAAGGCCAATAGCTCTGCATAGTTGTTCGATCCGGAACCTAGACCAACAGAGGCTTTATAAGTCTGATGAGTATATGTGTGAAAAACTATTCCTACACCTGCCCTATTGTTTTGAGAGGCCCCGTCGAAATATGCCCAGGGAATGCCTTCTTGAATTTGTTCTATCCTATTCTGTCTCAGAAATTTGTTCTTCTCTGGTTCAGGGATATTTGAGTAGATAATAATACTTTGTATTGCTATAGTTGTTTCCTGGGATTCCTTATCTTGAAAAATGTTCCGATTTCCTGTGATCCATACCCCCCAATAGATTATAAGAGGTAAGTTCCGCATGTTGCTTTCCAGATAATTTTGCCACCATTTGTCCCAGGCTTCGTTCAGATTCCTTCCTACCCAATCTATCTTCTTATTCATCAGTTTTTCTGCCTCTGCCCACACATTTTTGGCTACTGGACAAAAAAGAAATAAGTGGTTGATAGTTTCAGAATCCGTTCTACATAAAGTACATCGTCCCGGTCCTTGCAAATATCTGGCTTGTAGAATATCCCATGTAGGTATTTTCCTTTTTAAAATGCACCAAAAGAAGAGCCTGGCTTTTGCTGGGCATTTTAGTTTCCATAAGTTCCTAGCCCACCATTCAGGCTCTTCCCATCCTTTTCTTGACATGATGAATTTATATCCATTTCGTGGGGAGTACTCTCCTGTGTCTGCATGAGCCCAAACCAGCTGATCCGATTCCTCTTTTATTCTGACATTTGTTCTGGATAGTTCTTGGATATATGCATTCCATTCGTTCCACCAAGGGGCCTCTAAGTCCAAATCTTCGCCTGATTTCCAAGCTTGTCCCCACATTGAAGAGTGCCCAACTTTCTCCACCTGGTTTAGGGAGAAAATACCTTTTGATTCTAACTGTCCAATTAGTCCAGGGGATAGGGCATAATTTTCATTGCAGCCCACCCAGGGGTCTTTTCCTAACTTCAGATTTCTCCCATTCCCTATCTTCCATGCCAACCCTTGTTCAACCACTTTGAAGGATTCCACCGTTGCTTTCCATACCACCGAGACATTCTTCTTTTTCTTGTTTTGGCTCCTAATCCAGTCTTCTAACGGGATCGGATCTATATATTTTCTCTTTACAACTCTTGTCCATAAATTTTCCAACTTTATGAGCCTCCAGCCTGATTTGGCTGCCAGCGATAGACTGAAGTCATAAAGGTTTTTTATTCCCCATCCTCCCCATTCTTTTGGTCTTGCCACTTTATCCCAGGCAACCCATGGGAGAACAGAATCTTCCTTCGAGCCTGCCCAGAGAAACCTACTACATATTCTTTTTATTTTCTCCAGTATCCCTTTTGGTACCCAAGTTAAAGCTGCCCAGTAAACCGGCATGGCTAAAAGCACTGCTTTGATTAGGGTCAATCTCCCTGCTCTGGACAGCCATTTGTAGCTCCAATGCACAATTCTGGATTCTATTTTGGCTATCAACCAGTTCCAGTCTTCTTTCCTGTATGCGTTAGGCTTCAGCCAAAAGCCTAAGTACTTAAAAGACACATCCATATTGCATATATCAAAAGGAAAAGATGAAAGGATCTGTGCTTTCTCTTGTCTGTTTAAACCTTCCTGAATTATCTGAGATTTTCTGTTATTTATGCACATTCCTGTTGCTTTCAAGAAGGTCAAAAATGAGTTTTAATTCCTTTATTTCATTGGAGGTTCCATTTGAGAATACCAAAATATCGTCAACAAAAAGAAGATGGGATATGAACATATTTACCGCCACTTCTATCCCTTTTACCTTGCCTTCCCTTTTGGCCTTTTTAATCAGCTGGCTTAGTCCTTCAGCAGCTAATAGGAAAAGCAAGGGTGACAAGGGGCATCCTTGCCTCAAGCCTCTCTGTCCTTTGAAGAAAGAAGTGGCTGCCCCGTTTATGAGGACCGCATAACTGACATTTGAAAAGCAGCCCATGATCCAACTGATAAAATCCACTTTGAAGCCTAAATGGGTTAAAAGCAGCCTGAGATAATTCCAGTTAATTCTGTCATATGCTTTTGATAAGTCAATTTTTATTACAGCTCCCTTCATGTTCTTCTGCTTAACACTGTGTAAGGTCTCCTGCGCCACACCTATAGCTTCATGTATCTGTCGCCCATTTAGGAACCCAAATTGTTCGTTGGATATGCATCTTGTCAATATCGGCTTTATGCGGATCGCAATCACTTTGGCAATAATCTTGTAAATACTATTGCATAGTGAAATAGGCCTGAAGTCTTCAAATGTTTCAGGGTTTTCCTTTTTAGGGATGAGGGCTATAAAAGTTGCATTAAACGGACTGTATACCTCTCCCTTTCTTCTGGATTCATCAACCACCTCAGTTATCTCAGAACCTATCAAATCGAAAAAATGTTGGAAAAGCTCAATGGTCCACCCATCCGGACCTGGGCTTTTGTCTTTGGCCATTGATTTGATGACATAGCTCACTTCTTCCTGAGTGACTTCGCTCATCAGTTCCTCTGCTTCTTCCCCTTCCACATACCGAGAAAAACATTGAGCGGTCTTGATTATTTCAGCGATTGTAATCTCTCCTTGGTCTGTATACAAGCTTTGGAAGTGCCTTTGCCCAAGCGCTGAAAGGGACTCAAAAGTCTTTATCTCCCTACCCTCTTCATTCTTGAGGTTCCAGATTGTGTTTACAGATTTCCTTCCTTTTGCATAGTTATGGAAGAATTTCGTGTTTTCATCCCCTGACTTAAGCCAAATCGCTCTGCTCTTTAGCCTCCATTCCTCCTCTCTTGCCAAAAGTATTTGGGATTGGCGTTTTTCGAGGGAAAGGATCTTCTCTTTTGATTCTTGTGTTGCATAACTATCCTCTTCTGTGCTTTCCAAGCCTTTGTAATTCCTCTGTGATCCTAGTTAAATCCTCATTCTGTTTCTGCTTCCTGTCCTTTGCCCATTCAATAGTAGCTTTCTTTAGTTTCTTTAAATTTTCCATAAACAAATACCCCTTGTCCTCGGTTGTATTCCTGTCTGGGTGTTGCCATGTTTCTTTGAACAGTTTTTCAAAGGATTCCTCTTGCAGCCATGTAGCATTGAACTTGAAAGGAGCTGCCGGCTTATGTGGAGGCCTGGATATTTCTAGAGAGATTGGAAAATGATCCGAGGGTCCTCCCTCTTCGACCCATTGTCTAAACAGGGACACTCTGGAGGATAACTCTTCGTTTATAAGGAAGCGGTCCAGTCTTTTTGCAACTCTTGCTTCTCCTACTCTTCTGTTCCTCCATGTCGGCTTGATCTTGATTGGATTTGCATCTATCAAGTTGTTAGAGATTAAAAGATTGTGAAAAAAATCAGAGAGTGAGTCCTCTCTGGCTGTTGGGCCCCATGCCTCCGCCCTACCAATTGAGAAATTCAGATCTCCACCCAAAATTAGATTTTTGTCTTTCACCACCGATTTTGACAGAAATTCTGTCCAAAAGGATACTCTTCCCTGACAAGGCCCATAGATATTAATCAATGTTAAGGGGAATGCAAATTCTGGGGACTGAAATTCAATGCCCATTGCATGCTTCATGCCCCATTGATTTGTGATCTTTAATTTCCCTTCCCTGCACCCTACCGCCATACCTCCGGAGTGTCCTACTGAGTCAATAGCTGAGAAATGCCAGCCCGGCAAAAGGGAATTCAGTGCAGCTTCTACTTCTACACCCTTCCCCAAAGTTTCCTGTAGTAAGAAGATATCCGCCTTTGAATTTATAATCATCTCCCTGAGCGCCAGTTTTTTGGGTTTACTGGCTAAACCCCTACAATTCCAGGATGTGAAAATCATTTTAAACCATTGTCAGGGGCCTGCACTGCTCTAAGTGCCCCGGGAATTGATAGTTGTTTACCATCAGCTACATCGTGTTTTGCTTTGACTTGGGCCTTGGAAAGATTTGATTTCCTTCCTCTAGATTTCCTTTTTGAACACTGTGCAGAGGACTGACCTATTCCGCCAACAGAGTCTAAAATCTCAGGCTTGTTATCTAGGGATCTAAGATTATAGTGGCGGAAAGGAGGAGCGACTGAGGGGGGAGGCTCCTCATAAGGGCCATCATCACGATTCAGATCTAGGGAGGGGATAGCAGCCGAAATGATTTCAACATCATTTTCCATTTGATTTTCAATATGCATTTCCATAAGATCATTATTTTCAGTAATACATTTATTATTTTGTGCTTCAGACTTCAAGCAATCATCTTTTATTTCAGAAGGAAAAGATGTATTGCTTGGGTCTAAACACATACCCTTTGAGTCCTCGACTTGAGAAGGATTTTGTAATTCTGTCGCTTCCTTGCAGATCTCCTGAGCTACTCCTTCGATCCCAGACACGATTGCAGCTTCTTCCCTACTGACCATATTGACTTGAAAAGTATCCTCCGATGTTTTCCCCTCTTGCATAGTATCCACCTCCATGACCCCTTCTGGTTGGAAAGACGAAGGTTCTGTCCTCTGGCTTGTTTGGTTTTGATTCACTACCTTCTCAATCTGAGCAGCTGTCTTCTGATATCTCCTACGTCTTCTCCCTAAAGGGCATTCCTTAGCCAAGTGTCCATAGGCATGGCACCTATGGCATCTAAAAGGCAAATGTTCGTAATCCAGGACCTGTTCAAAAACGTACTC
Source organism: Pinus tabuliformis (assembly GCA_031772625.1). Taxonomy (NCBI): domain Eukaryota; kingdom Viridiplantae; phylum Streptophyta; class Pinopsida; order Pinales; family Pinaceae; genus Pinus; species Pinus tabuliformis. The sequence goes on from CM062808.1 coordinate 503,642,296, forward strand.
TTTATATTGAAGATTGATTTTTTCTGCTAGACCTCCACGCGGATTTAGACTGACTAGAATCCTTGCCATTGCTTTGTTCTGGGTTTGCAAGAATGACATATCCGCTTCCAAGTATGTGCCCAACCTGTTCCCTATCGCTTTAAACACCGATTCCACCCAGAGAAAGGATGGCAAACCCGGAGCCCTAACCCACACCGGAAAAGCATCTGTTTTTTCATGCACCGCATCGAACATTGGGCTCCATTTTTTGAAAAGAACAGGTATGCTTCCGAAGGCCCAGTTCCTTCCTACCACCCAGTCTGCCGCTGCCTTGTTCTCGAAACGCACCATGAACCATCCTTTGGCTAAGGCCGAAACCTGAAAGCTTTTGATGAGATCTGACTTCCAGTTTTGATCTCCCCATGAATTAATATAATTTGTTGAGTATTTATACCCCCTCGCCCGACCTACCAAAGTGCATTCAGCCACCTCCAGTGCCTCTTCTATCTGCACATCCATACCCAACACTAGATTTCCTTCGAGTTCCTGTGAATTTATCGTCCTCTGTTTCTTTCTTTTCTCCCCTGTTTTCCTTGCCCCTTGGCCCTCTGCTCTTGTTTGCTGACTCTGTTCAACCCTCTCTTGCAGGTCTTGCTCATACCCCAGAATAGCGGATCTTGTCGCATAAGTTGTTGTTACTGTATCACTGGTCAAAGCATTGGCTTGCTCGAGGGAGATCTGAGATGGATCCTGGTTCAGTAACTCCGTTCCTATATGATTCTTTTGTAGATCTGAAATGCCGTCAGTTCCTGCTATCCTCCATCCTTCACCCCTGATGGGGCTTCCCGATCCTTTTGCAATAGAAGCCCTGGTAACTGCCAATGCCTTCCCAGAACAATGTTAAAACACATTAAAAATGTTAAAACACAAAAGATGTTAAGAAATTTTTTTGGGATGAAGAATGTTAAAACACAAAAAAAATTGTTATAAAAAGTGTCAGGTATTTTTTTTGGTGGAAGTATTTCTATAAGGTAAACTAAAATAAAAAAGGTGTATTTGATTAAAAAAGGGTGAAGAGTAGTAAAGGGGAAGTGTAGTGGAGCTAAACTATTTGGGTATTGTAGATGTGGTAAAATTAATGTGTATGATATGGCAATATAGTGTAAATTAGAGTTGTGGAAATGTGGTGAAAAAGTACAAATAGTTGATTGGTGAGTTTCCCATGAATTTGTAGTTGATTGGGGAAAAGAAAATATAAAAGCGAAAACGAGCATGCATATCAGTCGTGGGTCACCAAAGGAGAATTAATCAGTTCCAAAGAGAACTAAAGTGATTGAGGCCAATGAATCAAAGGGAAGAAGTTGTAGAAAAAAATGGAATGTTTCGAGCAGAAGAACCTATACATGAGGATCAAAATATAGAATTTGGCCAAATCAATGAAGAATTTGAAGAAATTGATGCAATATTGAAACGATTAATGCCATTTTTGCAATCTTTCTCAGCTAAAAATTTTGGAGTCTGGGCAATTAAAATGGAGGGTTTGCTTGATTCATTAGATTTATGGGAATTTGTTCAAGAAATTTCTATAAATTCTCAAGGTACGAGTACAGGTGGAGTAGCATTGTTTCTTATTATATCAGCATTGGACGATAATACCTTGTCTATTATTTTGCATGAATATGGTGAAATAGATAATGCAAAAATCTTTTGGGATATTCTTGAAATGAACTACAATATGAAATGGGGTGAGAAAGGTTACAAAGATGAAGACAGAGTTTTAGTAGCAAATCTACAGGAAAATTCTGAGATTGCTAAGAGAAACGTTTTGGAGGACTTAGTAGTAGTAGATGAGTTGAAGAAAGTGAATAGCCTCTTTGAAGTAGAGGTGGTGAATTCAATAACGATGGTTTCTAATGTTAAAGAGGAAATTGTAAAATTTGATGATGGATGTTTGTTTTATGAAAATGAATTGCAGGTTATATTTGAAAAGTATTGATTGATAAACTATTGTTTGTTGTTGATAAAGTGGAAGAATATGAAGAGGAAATTGTAGCTGAAATTAAAGGGACAAGAAAATCTGAACATGCCAAAACTGATTATGATGCTGAGATAAATTTTGTTGAAGAATGGGTTGAAAAACCTTTTGAACAAATTGATGTAGGACTCAAAGCAGGAGAGGGGAAAGTGAAGGTTCTTGAAAATGAGCACAATGGTAAATCAATGAATGATTCGTATGATATGGAACTGGAACTAGTGGAGGACACATTTGAAGAAGTTCCTAGTATTTTAATATATTGGAGCCCAGAGGAAATAAAACATTATTATGGATTGATGAGGCAACAACCAAGTCAACAGGAAACTACTGATGATGAAAATGAACTTGTTGAGAAAGGAGTTGACATGGATTAGTATCATCCTAGTTAGAATAAGAAGCAATATTCATACCTCATGATCTGGAGTAAGAAGAAGACTAAATAGGTTGAAAGTGTCAGAGTTTGGAGAAGCAAGTCCAAGAAGAAATTTCATCAATATGTTGATGAAAAGAAAGTTAAAATGAAGTCATATTTGTAAGCCTAGTTGGGACTCAGACCAGAAGGCATTGTTATGCATTGTTGAAAAACCATTTCTCCATTAAGGGGGGATGTTAGAATAATGTAGAAATGGAAATTTCTAGTAATGTGATAGGTTTTTTGAGTTGTCTTCTTAGATGTATGTGAGTTACGAGATGTTCTACAAGTCATTGACTTCTAGCATAAGTGAGTTGTATATGAGTCATAGACTCTACCTTCCATGTTGTTATGCCCATAGAGTCTTGCGATCCCATCGTTATATAATGGGACATATTGTGATGTATGTGTGATGATTCAGTATGTAGGCTTAGGATTGAATTAAGAATATGTTCCATTGTGTCAACTCTGGCTTTTCTAATACTATTAGGTAAAATCGTACATAAATAAGTATCTAATTAAACCTATAGACATGTAGGAAAAGAGTAGAGGAATTTTATTTCTGCGCATACATATATTGCATAGGCATGTTTTTACATTCAAATATTTCATAAAGGAAAAAATCTTCAGTCATCATTCTTCAGAAGATACACATAAATAAATCTATACTAAATTATCGTCTCCAAGGGTTTGATGAGGTTTCCATGGGATGTCAGTCATGTCCAATGCAATCACAACTTAGATATTCTAATCCTATCAAAGAATGGAATTTCAAGGAAGAATTAGGATGCATTGAACTATTTATAATGGCTATCTGGCTACCCAGGTTAAAAATTCATAAACTAGCTTCTCCCTTCGAACTATAGATTGAGAAAATTTAAGTGTGGTAGTCCTAGAGACTCTAAAGGTCCTAAGAAAAAAATACATTTTTCACCCTCAAGACTTCCATTCTCGATAAGGCCACCAAGGGGCTCAGAATCTTGCCTTTATCTTCGTCATGGGAAACAAATAATGGAAAATGAATAGCGTAACCAAAACCTAAGTTAAAATTTAAAATTATAAATGTGGGGGAGACATTTTGTTAGTTAAAATATATTTGTTATTATTGAAATAAAGTACCAAGGAAAAATTGTTTAATGTCCATGATAATTGTGATAATTTAATCTCATGCCCCTATTGGTGGAGATTTCCAAAAATTTACAGTTTTATTAAATTTCAATGGCACAAAAATTATAGAAGCCTTATTTTAAAATAGACACACCAATTTACTAAAAAATATTTTATTAATATAGATGTATTGATCCAGGTGGATGTTGGTGAGCACCCACCTATCCCACATGGACCCAACAACTATCTCTTTAAGTTTTTCAATTTCTGTACGTGTAGCACAATTTACTATTTTTAATAGTTTTTTGGGGCGTGAACTTCCAACGAGGCCCTAAACGATTTTTTTTGGGAAAATTTGGAGCAACATGGGACCATGGACCAATGCCTCTCTTCCAAAATTTGTATTTCTTGGATATATCTTTCTAACGAGATATTGTGCGCATCAAACGGAGATCGTATGCCAAAGTTACAACCCCAGGAAGTTGATGTACCAATTTACCCAAACAGGGCCCACAATTTGGCATTTCATCTTCTAGGGTTAGGTTTTTGGATGTTTAGGGTTTTCCATTGTTTCTCAACAATAAATAGGCCTTCGAGCCTCATTGTAACACAGTTCAGAGGCATGTAGCCACCAAATCTCTTCTTAGAGATAGGCTACCATCACTTTAGCTGGTTTATTTCCATTTCTGTTTGTAAGGATGTTTCAGATTTTACAGTAATGAAATGAAGCATTATTTCCATTGCATCTTTGTATTTATGGTTATCTTTATAATTTTTGCCTTCTTATTTAAATCCGAATCAGTGGTATCAGAGCGGTCTGCTTTTTTTCTATTTTTCTTTGCATGTCCCCAACGAGGTCGGGATATAAGGAGTTAGGGCTTGAACTGGTCGAACCTTTGCATGACCAACGTCGTAAATATCGATGACTACCCATGGCGGATGAAAAGAAGGATGAGGGGGTAGGAGATCCTATAAAAATTTTGCTCGAAGAATCCCTTAAGCGAAAAATGAATGCGATGATGGACAACTTTGCCCAAATCCTTCAGCGGCTATCGAGAGGTGACACATCGGCTTCCAATGGCTACTTTACAAATGCCACACCCTTTAAGGTACAAGTTAATTTTGAAATCCCCATATTTGACGGTGAGATAGATGCAGATGTTATAGATAAATGGTTAAATCTGTTAGAAGGGTATTTTTCTGTTCATGATTTTTCTAGTCGGGAAAAGATTATTTTCGCTCTTCTCAAAGCAGCCCCCCATGTCAACGACTGGTGGGAAACCTACTGCGAGTAGAAGGATGAAAGTACAGACTCACTATTTTCAGCTGCACCCACTTGGAATTCATTCCAGGATGCCATCAAGGAGCAGTACTACATTGTCAAAAGCTATGAGGACAAATACATAAAGTGGACCATGCTGTGGCAGGGAAGGAACCAAGATGTGCCAGAGTTCACAAACACTTTTCATACCCTTCACACACAGTTGGGTATGGAGGATTTTGAGCTATATTTGGTACTCAAATACCGTGGCTGCATATTCAGATACATCTAGGAAGAGATGGAGTTCCTGAACATATCCTCGCTTGGCATGTCATACCAATACGCTGTCAAAATCGAGCAGAAGTTTAAACAAAAGAAGCGAGACTTTGGATCTGAAAATCCGTAGACCAAAGGACAAAGCCAAGGCAGGGTGACCCAAGGCAACCCTTCGAAGCTGTAAGAAAATAACAACACCACAAAGTCAAAGAAGGACACAGGAAAGTGGTGTGAGTTCCATGAGATCCCCACTCACAACATACATAAGTGTCAGACCAAGCAGTCGCTGGTGGTCGAGTTGAAGGCTTCAAAATCAGATACATATTCCAACCCTGATTCAGAACCCGACAAGGGGAACGACAAAGGGAAGCAGATCATTGATGCAGAGCCCAGTGCCACTGTTGCCACTACCAAGATCTAGAAGAATGAGCCGGAAGATCCAGAGGAGGGGGGGCGTCTTTTCCACTCACAGATGTGGGTGAAGGGTTCATCGCTGCAATTCATTATCGATAGTGGTAACCAAAGGATTCTCATTTTAGCATAGGTTGTGAAGCGGTTGTGCCTACTGACTACACCACACCCGCAGCCATGCAGTATCAAGTTTCTTCACTAAGGACGAGATCTTCGAGTTCGCCAGCAGTGTTTCCTTCCCTATAGCATCAAACCCTTCACAAATAAGGTATTGTGTGATGTTACACCTCTGGATGTTTGTGATGTATTATTAGGCTAGCCATACTTGTGGAGGTGACATGTTGTGTATCAGTCAAGGCCTCGCGCTGTTATTGTTTCTTTGGGTAATTCATTATATAGGATACTGGAGGTAGCCCCACCTACTACCAATTCTTTGGTCGTTGCTAAGAAAGGTAGCAAGATCATCTCACGGACTAGGAAATTTATTTTCTATCTGGTTCGCTCCCAAAGTAAGGCCAAGATGCTCACCACATCCATGACCCCCGCGAAGGGTTCCTCCACACAACAGTAGCAGCAAAGACATACAGTCATGATAGGACACTGGAACAACTTCTCCTCACCCACGGAGGTACCATGCAAGTTTCTGGTGGCCAAAAAAGTCTGGTCACCTTTGTAGAAAGAACACCTTACCAGAACCCATTAGAAGCTCAGACCACTCCGACATGATCCTAAAACCATTACCAAGGTTGTGGGAAACAATGCTTTGGAGCACATCATTCCCTCATTCCTTTGCCTGCACCAAGCGTTCAATGTGTACTGCCCTCGACCATGCTTCCCACCATTACTGGACACATCCAAGATTGCAGAACAACTCACTAGGGACCAAGTTCAGTAGATGGAGGAACTCAACGAAATGGGGACCATTGCTTCCTAAGGGGGGAGGAATGATCCAAGTGGATTTTGGTGGCCACCCACCTATCCCACTGGGACCCCCACAACTGTCTGTTTTAGTTTTTAAAATTCTGTAATTTTAGCACAATTCACTATTTTTAGCAGTTTTTCTAGTCCTGAACTTCCGGAGCTATTTTGAGGCCCTAAATGATGCTTTTTGGGAAATATGGGAGCAGCATGGGTCCATGGCCCGATGATTCTCTTCCCAAATTTGTACTTCTTGGATAGATCTTTCTAATGAGATATTGTGCGTGTCAAATGGAGATCGTTTGCCAAAGTTACAACCCCGGGAAGTTGATGTACCAATTTACCCAAACGGGGCCCAAAATTGTGTTCATCTTCTGGGGTTAGGTTTTTGGATGTTTAGGGGTTTCCATTGTTTCTTAAAAATAAATAGGCCTTCAAGCCTCATTGTAATAGAGTTCAGAGGCATGTGGCTGCAAAATCTCTTCTCAGAGATAAGCTACAATCACCCTAGCTTGTTTATTTCCATTTTTGTTTATAAGCATATTTCAGTATTTTATAGTAATTAAATGAAGTATTATTTCCACTGCATCTCTGTCTTTATGGTTATCTCTGTAATTTGTTGTGCTCCTGTTTAAATCTAGATCATCTGTGCATAATATTTTTCTTATAGGAACTCCATAATTCATTATAGGAATGCTACCATGTCATTGAAGATAATGGAGAAATGTATTTTAGGAGAAACTCGGTTCATTAGTTATTTGTATGCCTCAGATTAGGATTTAGTTCCTACTTCTTAGCTAGCTATTCTAACTTCTCTATATGCATGTAGGCTATATATTCATGACTTGTAATGATGAGCATGTATAGCGTTCTGCGAGAGTCAGTCTCCAAGGGAAGCCCTCACTTAAGAGTTGCTCAGTTTATTGAATAATATCCTTGTCTTCCATTACTAACATGGTATCACAGCTTCAGTGTTCAGTGAGGGAAAGCGAGAATGCTTCAGTGACTGAGAGAACATCGTGGTTGTAGTGTTTCCTTAGTGGTGGCGGCGAAAAACATTTCTATTGCTTGATAAATGTGCATTTTGGCTCAAGAAGCGCATTCTTCTCTGTTGACAAGCATCGTTCTTTGAGCAGAAAAAGCATTTTTTGACCTCCACTTAAAACGATTTCTTATAGTGTGAGCCATCAACACCGATTTGCATCAAAAAAATTTGTTTCTTCATTTGACCTAATTTATATAGTTTGACCAAATATTTGGTTGCATGGGGGTCAAATTCTGGCTGTGTAGGGGTCAGATCTGTTGGATGGTGCTGCCATAACCTTGGACTTGCAGCGATTGAGTTAAAAGTCATGTGTGTAGCGGTGGCAGCTTCAATCAAAGGCAGTGTGGTGAATCCGTCTGCTTTATCCATTTGCATGTTGTGAGGCTACTAGGAGGCCATGTGGTGGAGCAATGAAGGTAGAGACCATGAGGCCGCAAGCAAATCAATTGTGTTCTCCTTGTGGATCATGGTCGATCTGCGTGGAGGTGCAACAGTTAAAAGAGTTTGTCATGGTGGGAGGAACTGACAAGCTCAAATTTTCTCACAGCAAGCAAAGGGCGAAGAGAAGTATTCAACGGTTTTGTCACAGAAGAAATAACATGAATTTATGTTTGGTCGTCAGGTATAGAGGGAGTACCGTGATGATCTGTGTAATCTCAAAATCATTGAAACTAAAGCAAAAGCTCTGTTGAATGCGGTTTGGCTAGAACTTGCTCTTAGTTCTCAAGGCTATGGTTTTCTTCATATTCGTGATAAATTATGAACTTCCAACTTCTGATGTAGTGAGGCAAAGAGCCAAAAACCCAATCATACATCTGCTGAGCTAAGTTGAGCAACGGCTAAAGAAGATCGTTTAGGAAGATCGTGCAATTTGTGTTGGTGGTTCCTTTGTGCGTGAGGCCGAGAGAAAGGTATTGTTGGTATGTGATCATTGCTTTTGTCGATCTATTTTTTAACCAAGGAAGGCCGAAAGTGAAAGGTAGACTATACTGAATTTGCCTTGTTGTTCGAGTGAATTTCGAAGGCCGTGTTTTTATTTTTATTTTTGTGGTTATAATAATTATTTTTTAAAAATTGTTTGTCGCATGTGATAAAGTTTTTATACATGAAAAAAAGGGAGTCATTTTTTAAATAAATGAGGGATTCTTAGAAAAAAAAGCAAAGAGGGATCTTGGTTTTTTGCATCAAATTAAAGGAATTTGTTATTTAATTAATAGAGCACTTATTTTTTTTAGATTTCTCCTCGGATCTGGAGAGAGATCCATCTTTTAAAGTGTTGGAGGTCAAATTTTATATTTCTTTAGGGATACCTGTCAAGATGAATAACTAGATGGCAGAGGCATATATGAATGAGAGTGGTAAGCTCAATAATCAAATTACTCGAATTGGAAATTTAAGTTGCAGACCCCGTTGTAGTGGAAAAACGCGTGGGCAATTGTAACCAGTGATGAGTTGAGGCTGACCGTAGTTACAGGCGTAACACCAGCAACAATCCAAGACTAGGAAAAGAGGGAGAAAAAAGCAAAAGCATTGTTAAAATTGTTAGTGAAGAACTGTATTATCCCTCACATTCGTGAATGAAAATCAACAAACGACATCTATAAAACCATCAAGGACTTGTACGAGATCAAAGACACAAATCACTTATTGATTTCGAAAGGCAAGATTCTCACCATTAAAATGGAGGAGAATGAATGAGTGGTTGTGTTCATTTATCGAATCAAGGAGCTCAGAGACAAAATGGGCGACATAGGAGAGAGTGTCAAACACTGATCTAGTCACAATTACCATGAATGGTATGACTAATGACTATTAGATGTTTATCATAGGTTCAAATCCAAGAGAGAAAACCCCCAATTTCGAATAATCGACAGGAATCATGATGCAAGAGGAAGAGAGGTGGATGACCCTGAAACCCTAGAGTTCAGATCTTGCTCTAATGGCAAAGAAGAAGCCCTTCAGAGGGAAGGAAAATGCAGGATAGAAAGGTGGAAGTACACCACAGAGAAAACCACCTCAAGATATGTCCTCAAACAGAAGTGATTCAGGACCCAAATGTTTTTATTGTGGTAGAGTTCGTAACATAGCTGAAAACAGTCAGAAGAAGTTTGATGAAGGTTGCATATACATAAGATGCATGCAGGACACTTTGCTGATGAAGATCAAAATTAGAATCTTAGATTGTCTGTATCTAATTCTGAATTTTCTATTGACGATGATGAAGCAGAAACTTGGTTTGTGGAATCAAGAGCTTCCACCCACATAACTAGTAAGAGAGATTGGTTTGAGAATTTTAAACCTACATTTGTGCAAATATCTACCTTGGTGATGATAGAGGGTACCAGATCAAATGGTATGGCAACTTTCGTGTCATTTTACCTAATGGAAATATTAGACATATTCAAAATGTAATGTATGTACTTTGAATAAAAAATAACCTGTTCTATGTTTCTATGATAACAGGTCAGAACCTTAAGGTAGATTTTTTTAAGTCTTATTGTGTTATTAAAGATCTGTTGGATCACACGAAGCCAATTGCATTAGGTATTCGAGTGGGAGGATTGTATAAGCTGAATGTAAGAAGCACACCACACCAAGCTTTGACCTCATTAGTTATGAGTGCAGAAGACTTATGGCATCAAAGATTCGGTCATCTCAATTTAAATGAGCTGCCGCTACTTCAAAAATGAGGTATGGTCAATGGTATTCTTGTTTTAAAGAATTTTCATGTTGATTGTGAAGCATGTTCTCTTCGGAAGATGCATAGAGATGAGTTTCTTGCAAATTTATATAGAAAGAAGAAAGATATACTAGAAATTGTGCACACTAATTTGTGTGGGCCGATGCAAACAAGGGCATTAGGATGTGCCTATTATTTCTTATTGTTTGTTGATGATTGCATGAGATTTACTTGGGTATGTTTCCTCAGAAAGAAGAATCATACTTTTGAATATTTTAAAGAGTTTAGAAGCATGATTGAAAAACAAACATGAAAATTCATCAAAATTCTTCGCTCCGGTCAAGGGGGGGAATACAAGAAGGGTGGTTTCATTAAATATTGAAAGTACCATGGGATAGTTCATCAGTTCACAATTCCCCACACTCCTAAACAAAATGGGGTTGTAGATATGAAGAACATAACCCTTGTGGAGTGTGCTCGAAGCATGTTAAAAGGTAAGAATCTATCTTATGGATTTTGAGAAGAAGCAATAAATACTACAATATATTTGAATAATAAGAGTCCAACAAAAAACTTTGATTTTAAAACTCAATTCGAAGCTTTATTAGGCTTTAAGACTGCAATTAATCATTTAAGAGTTTTTGGCTCCAAAGCTTTTTCTCATGTTCCAAAAGAGGATAGGAAGAAACTAAATTCAAAGGCCATTAAATGCATTTTTGTTCGGTACTGCACAGAGTTTAAAGCTTATAAATTGTTTAATCCCTCTACTCATAAAGTGCTTGCAAGTAGAGATGTGGTATTCCATGAGTAGGTTGATGATGGAAACCATGAAAGAAGCAATGAAGATTGGCACATACCTTTTCTGGTGGAAGATGGAAGTGATGATAGGGACAATCATTAGAAGGAGCAACATCATCATCATCAACAACAACAACAGAAAAAGGAAGATGTGGATGGTACAGGTGCAGGTAGCAGGCCAAGTCCACCAAGGGATGATCAGAACAGATTTGAAGCCAGTCCACCTCTTAGGAGATCAGGTAGGAAAATTACGTTGCCAACAAGATATAGGGATCATGCTCTTATAACTAGTATGTTAAATGTTGTCGAACCCTCTAATTATAAAGAAGCAAGTCAATATAGTGAATGGAGGGAAGCCATGGAAGAGGAATACGAGTCAATTCTTAAAAACAAAACCTAGGATCTAGTTCAACGACCTGAAGAAAAACAACCCATAAGTTGTAAATGGTTATACAAGCCTAAATTTAAAGTAGATGAGAGTATAGACAAATATAAAGTTAGGCTGGTTGCAAAGGGGTACTTGCAAAAAGAAGGCATACACTATGAGGAAACCTTCACCCCTGTAGCCTTATTAAACACAATCAAAATATTAATTGCTTTAGCTACCAAATGTGAAGTCTGCATTATTAAATGGGGAATTAAAAGAAGAAGTGTATTTAATGAAACCTGAAGGGTTTGTTAAGCAAGGGGAGGAACATTTAGTCTGTAGATTGAAGAAAGCATTATATGGACTAAAATAGGCTCTGTGGTTGTGGTATGATAAAATCTAGTAACTTTTCCTACAACATAGTTATAAAAGAAGCAAGAATGAGCCTAATCTATATATTGTGTTTGATGAAAAGGGGAAAATTGTTTTGATTTTTTTATATGTAGAGGATCTTATCATTACAAGAAATGCTAATGGACTCATTAAATAAATCAAAGAGCCAATGCCACAACTTTTTGAGATGAAAGACATCAGAGAGTTACACTATTGTTTGGGTCTTGAAGTCTGGAGGGATTATGGCGAGACTTTTATGTCTCAAGGAAAGTACGTGAGGAGTCTATTGAAAAAGTTTAGAATGGATCAGTGCAAAGCAACATCACTGCCTTTATAGAAGAATACCAAACCTCATATTAATGATGGTTCAAAGGAGGTTGATGCAACACTGTATAGACAGTTGGTTGGGAGTCTAATTTACTTGACTACAACTAGCCCGAATTTGGCTTTTGCAGTTAGTGTATCAAGCGAATTCATGTCAACGCCTCTTGGGAATCATTGGGCTGCAGCAAAAGGCGTCTTAAGGTATCTTCAAGGAACCTTAGACTTTGGTATTAAATATATTGATTCGTTTGATGTTAGATTGAAAGGTGTTTCAGACTCAGACTGGGCTGGAAATCTAGATGACCGACGATCCATAACAAGCTATGCATTCAACATTCAGTCTGGGGTCATTGCATGGAGCAGAAAGAAGCAGGACATTGTATCCATGTCTTTAGCAGAAGAAGAGTATCAAGCAATGTGTTCAGCAACATGTGAGGTAGATTGGTTGAGGAGATTTCTTCAGGATGCTAGAGAAGAACAAAAATATGCAATTATTATCAGACGTGATAACCAGAGCTCAATAAAACTTGCAAATACTCGAGTGTTTCATAAAAACACAAAGCATATTGATACACATTTTGAATTTGTTAAGGAGAAGGTTCAGTCAAAGGAAATCCATATTGAATATTATAATACTTGTGACAATGCTACAAATATTTTTACTAAGCCTCTTGGAAGAATTAAGTTTGATTTATTTAGGGAGATGTTAGGGGTTCTTGTGAACCCTTTCTCCATTAAGGGGGAGTGTTGAAGATAATGGAGAAATGTATTTTAGGAGAGAGTCGGTTCCTTGGTTATGTGTATGCCTCACATTAGGATTTAGTTCATACTTCTTAGGTAGTTTTTCTAACTTCTCTATATGTGTGTAAACTATATATTCATGATTTGTAATGATAAGCATGTAGAGCATTCTGCGAGAGATAGTCTCCAAGTGAAGCCCTCACCTGAGTGCTGCTCAGTTTATTGAATAATATCTTTGTCTTCCATTTTTAACACATATAGAATTAGATAATGTTACTCTAAATAATTTGTGTATATATATATATATATATATATATATATATATATAAAAGAAAATATTGTTAATTTTCGGATAGGTAAATTTTAATGCTAATAATAGAAAATAATACTTTTGAAAAATACAATTCCATATTTATAGAAAAAGAAATCCTTGTGTAAATTAAATTTAAATTTATCATTTTGAGTTAAAAGTTGAAGTAGAAAAGATTATTGATATTTCCATTTTTTAACAATAATTATAAATAATTGCTTTTAAGAATTTTTTTTTCCAAGTGTATTTAATTGATTTGCAATAAAAAAAGAAGCAATGTTTAATTTTTGATGTGATTGAGTTATTTTTTTTTTGTTAAACTTGGCAAGAATACATCACCCAATAGGGAGAGCAATTAAAGCAATGACTTCACATCAAGGAGTGCCTTAAAAGACCACCATGTCTATCCAAAACCCAATACATATGATTAAGTTATTAATTAATATAAATAAATAATTTTTTTATTATTTGATAATAAATCCAAAAAATTACTTTATTCGAAATTCATTTCATAACAACCAAAAATAATTAAAAAAATAATTTCATAAGGACATAACTAGATATAAGAAATATGCTAGCATAAATTGATCTTAAACTAGAAGAACTAAGACAAGGTTGGTTTAAATCTATTACATTAATAATTTTGATTACTATGTGTGATTTGTTTAAAGAAAAAGAATATTTATTAGGTAAATGTTAATTTATAAATAATTTTGAAATGTTTTATTTATAATTTCTATGTTCAAGTTAGGCATTGGAAGGTTTTCAAGTATATTTTTTCGTGTTATTTGGTAGGGATTTAGTATATTTTCTGACAGAGATTTGGTGACTTATCAGATTGAATTTTATATTCTCCACAATCTAATTTAAAATATCTAAAATGAATATTGGACCCAAAAAAGTACTTTTCTTTTAAAAAAACTCCAAAATATATAACAATTAGAGAGATTTGTTAAACTTGCCATATTAAGCTTTAAATTCTCCACAATAACTCTTTTAAAATAAATATTTTACCCAAAAAAATTTCAAATTATTTTAATCAAAATTCTAAAATATATCATACTTAGACAGTCATTTTACTTATATATAATGAATATTTCTTATATATTTAAAAGAAAAGTGATCATAGTTTTTTTTTAACCAACAAACTGCTCCCTCTTCTTATCATCTTCAAATATTTGAAACCCTATTATGTAATACAATCGTTTAAATCAGTATAAGTAGAGGCAAACTTTGCGGGAAATGTTTAAAAGCGATTGTGATATCAATATTATTGCCTCAGCCCTTCAGCGTTGAGTCCCAAGCCTGCTGGGCAAGCCTATATTTTTGTTGTCTCCATTATATTGGATTATATTTGTTCTGGATTCTATTTTTGTCGTCTCCATTATTTGGATACTTCTGCTTCGTGTATTACTAAATTAAGTCAACATCATTGATATGTGAATAAGGATTCGGATTGACGTGTGTCTCCCAGGAGACCCCGTCACAAATATTATTTTACGCTGAAATATACATACATCCAAATCACAATAAAACCTGCATCGGTATATGTAGCTGCATCTTTGGACAACATACTAGATTAAACAATTCATAAGATGTATATAGAATTTCCAAATACAAAATGGACAACGCTTATTTTATGCGGGCAATCCGCGGGTATTACTTGTCTCGTAAGACTATGCACAAACTGATTGAATTTATGTAACACATTCAACCTATTTGTGCGTGATTATTCTATGTTTGGATTACAAATATGCATGTCACAGGATGTTTGTCTTGCATATGCACCAGTACAAGAACTTATAATTCGGCTGCTTCATCGAAATTATATGTTGGATTTCAGGTAACTCTTTCCTTTAGGCCCACTTGTTCGAATGAACATCCTGTATTCATTGAACTTCATCTTTCCGTATCTCGGCGGGTTGGAATCATCAATCAGCTCCTTTAGAGGTCCGATTTCCTGGTCTCCATTAGGGTTACAGAAAACCGCGATCGACATTCGTTCCTTTTTCGAGTTCACAAGGCAGCTGTGTTCCACACTTTTGTAAATTCCGTTTGCCAATATCTGCGCGAAGAAAGAAATAGAAAGAACTATGACAATCGGCGGATTTTGACGGGTGAATGAAAAAAGTAATCGAAATACTGACCTCCATCTGGTCGCCTAGGTTTATCGTCAAAGCATCAACGACAGGGCGCACAGGCACCCAATAGTCGCCTTTGCGAACTTGGAGGCCCACGACATCATCCTGAAGCAGAACGGTTATTCCTCCAGGATCGGAGTGAGGGGACAGCCCATAAGCCAATTCCGGTTGTGGGCATACGGGATAATAGTTGGCTCGAACAGAAATCCCAATTCCCTCCTCGCCTCCAAAAGCTTCATTTAGATGGTCCTGAGGCAGGCCCAGGTTTTCAGAAAACAAAGACAGCAAGGTCTTACAGAGTTGCAGATTTGCTTCGCAGTACTCCTTCATTATATTCCTGTGATGTCGACACACAAAAGCAATAATGAAATTTCCATAGTAGCTACCGAAACAACCAGTTTGAAAGCACAAACTAGAGAAAAAGAGCACTTCCTGTTTTATGTTGCAACCCAACCGATAAGCATCACTTCCACTCTCAGAATTCGGATAAAAGTAAAGAACTATATAGACTCCATATAGATGCATGTAAGTGGAATTTTGATTGCAAACGAAGAATAAAAATACAACCTTGAATGCAAAGGGAGTTCCTGCATCACCTGTATTCATCCGGTTTGGATGGCCATCTGTCCTCCTCTCGTATGGAGAGAGGCAAGTAGTTGTGATAATAGTAATCCCCCCAGTCGAGAATCGCACCTTTCTGCACACCAGTTCGACTACCATATCCAACGTGTTGGGTATTTTTAATGGATATTTTTAATGGAGAAAATACCAAAACCAAATAAAATTCACTCTCTGTTTCTTCTGGATCTTTTGCAGAGAACCTCTTTAAAACCAAATTAACTCAGAAGAGACCATTGCAACACCATAAAGCATTTCTATTGATTAAAACAAAAGACTGTTACATATTTCATCCTCTGTGCAGAGAGGAATTTACAAAACAAACTCGGTCTCTCTTTTTCAAAAATGATTTTTACACTGCTGTGTAAAATCTTCATTCACATTTACTACTGTCAAAGAGCATTTACATTTACTGTTGTAAGAATAGAAATTCCTTACATGAAAACTTACTTTTACTGCTGTAAAAGAAAATCTTATATTTTCATTATATTCATAATGCCGGAGAATACATTTCAATCACAAAAAAAACTTCTTTCATCATTTTTACGCTTCTGCGTTTGATGCATTACATATCCACCAATTAACCCCAGCTCTATTTTTTCATGGCACTGCTGTGCTCTACATTTTTTTTTCATTTCACTTCACGCACAAAATGAACACAAAATTACATATATCAAAAAAAAACAAAAACTTAATCACACGTTGACTTGCCCATACCTATCTTAATTTTCCCCATACTTACGTGCAACCAAAATTAAATAAAAAAAAGAACTTACCCATACCTCCGTAAGTAATAAAAACATTAAAATTTAAAATTTCTACCTAAAACTATGACTATGCATTAAATGCATTAATTAGAAGCCGACGGTAAGGGTAAGATTAACGTTCTGGCAAGTTGGAGTGAGTCCACATGTGTTGACCCGATCGGATGCAATTCGCACACCAACCTCACACAACTCAAACGAACTTTACTGTCCGGGGAAAGTGGTTTTTGGGCGTTCGTACATGGGACGCGTGGCGGCAAGTGAATGTGTTCGGAGCCTCCTCCTGCTCGTACAGTCTTTGCCAAGAGTGGTGCGGGGAGACCGGGATGGTTTTCAAAAACCACCGTGCTGCGTAAAATTACAATTTTAACACTCCCCTTTAATTTTAACAGCCGCATGTTCGGTCATTCCCAAACACTTTCTCAAAAATTCGAATCTCTTCTGAACCAGTGGCTTTGTCAAGATGTCTGCAACCTGTTCCTGGGTCCTGCAATGTTCTAGGACAATTTCTCCATTGTTCACTAACTCTCTGATGTAGTGAAACCTTGTGTCGATGTGTTTCGTTCTCTTATGAAACACTGAATTCTTTGACAAGGCAATAGCTGAGCTATTGTCACAAAAGACCACTGTCGCTTTTGCCTGCTCCTGGCCTAAGCTTCTCAACATTCTTCTCATCCATACTGCCTGACATGCTGCTGCTGTCGCTGCCACATATTCTGCCTCTGCTGTAGATAATGCTACAATGGACTGCTTCTTAGAAGACCATGAAATGGCTCCTGAACCCATATTAAAAACATAACCGGAAGTGCTCTTCCGATCATCTACACTTCCAGCCCAATCGCTATCAGTGTATCCAACCAAATCTGAATGTTCTGAGGCATGATATAAAATTCCAAACATTTTAGTGCCTTTGACATACCTCAAAATTCTCTTTGCTGCCTGCCAATGTGCCTCCTTTGGCCTCTCCATGAACCTGGAAATCAAACTAACAGCATACATAATATCAGGCCTAGTTGCTGTTAAATACATAAGGCTGCCCACAATGCTTTTGTACAGGCTAGGATCAAAATCCTTGCTGCTGTCCTCTCTGCTGAGTTTTAATCCCATCACTGTGGGAGTGATGGCTGCCTTGCATTCTTGCATCTTAAATCTGCCCAAAACTTGATTTACATATCTTGCTTGAGATATAAAAATTCCTTTTTCATTTTGATCTACTTCTATGCCTAAGAAGTATCTCAAGAAACCCATGTCAGTCATTTCAAATTCATTCTTCATGACTGATTTAAAATTCTCAATAAGATAAATATCATTTCCAGTGAAAATAACATCATCTACATACAAGACAACAATTAAAATTTTACCATCCTTTTCCTTGATGTAGACTGTGGGTTCTCCTTCACATTTGTCAAATTCATTCTCCAATAGATATGAATCTATCCTGCTGTACCATGCTCTTGGCACTTGCTTCAGCCCATAAAGAGCTTTCCTCAATTTGCACACTTTGTGCTCTTCTCCTTTCTTCTCATATCCGAGAGGCTGTTCCACATAGACCTCTTCCATTAACACTCCATTTAGGAATGTTGATTTCACATCCATTTGGTAGACTTTCCATTTGTTTTGAGCTGCTATGGACAGCACTGCTCTCACGGTTTCCATTCTTGCAACCGGGGCGAAAGTCTCCTCATAATCTCTCCCATACTGCTGCTTGTAGCCTTTGACAACCAGCCTTGCTTTATGCCTTTCAATCTTGCCTTCAGCATTGCTCTTGGTCTTGTAGACCCATTTCACACCAATGACTTCTTTGCCTTTCGGTAGCTCAACCAAATCCCATGTTTTGTTTCTCTCTATGGCATTCATCTCTTCATCCATAGCTTCTATCCATTTCCTATCTTTAATAGCTTCTTCAAAATGAATAGGATCATCAACATGACAATACAAGGCAAATAAGGAATTCATTCCTTCATCATAAATGTCACTTAGATTTCTAAACTTCTTACCTCTTTCACTTGGTGTGCAAGTGCTTGAAGATGCACTTGAATTTCCTCCTTGTGGTGTGCTTGGAGAAGCACTCTCATTGATCCTCAATGATGTCCCTTGCTGTCCTTGTGTTGGTGCTGCTGTTTGGGGATTCATTTCAGCCACCTCCTCTTCATCTTCATCATGAGGCAAACAGCTTTTAATGTTCACTGTTTTCTCTATGCTTCCATCCCAAGCTTCCTCTTCAATGAATTGAACATCCCTGCTTACAAAGAACTTCTTGGTAGATGGAATGTACAGCCTGTAGGCTTTGGATTCATCACTGTATCCAATGAAGATGCATTTCTCCCCTTTGCTGTCCAACTTCCTCCTTAGTTTATCTGGAATGTGTGCATAGGCCACACACCCAAAAACTGTCATGTGGGTGACTACTTGCTTTCTCCCACTCCATGCCTCTTCTGGCACTTTGTTCATGACTGCCTTTGTAGGACACCTGTTCAAAATATAAACTGCACAATGTACAGCTTCAGCCCAATACTCATTTGGCAAATGCTTTGCCTTCAACATGCTCCTTGCCATCTCCATGATGGTTCTGTTCTTCCTTTCAGCAACTCCATTTTGTTGTGGGGTGTACCGAGTTGTGAACTGTTTATGTATTCCATTTTCTCTACAAAACTTTAGGAATTCATTTGAGATGTACTCACCTCCTCTATCAGTTCTCAATACTTTTATGTGCAGCCCGCTTTGGTTGTCCACAAGTGCTTTGAAGTTTTGGAATTTCTCAAAGACTTCACTTTTGTTCTTGAGGAAATATATCCAAGTCTTTCTTGTAAAATCATCAATGAATGTCAAGAAATATAGGCTGCCAGCTAATGATGGAGCTTGCATTGGTCCACACAAATCTGAGTGGATAATCTCTAAGGGTGCCTTTGCCCTTATACTTTTCCCTGATGGAAAACTTTCTCTGTGTTGTTTTCCCAAAATGCAGCCTTCACATAGGCTGTCCGGTTTCTCTATTAATGGTAATCCTCTTACCATTCCTTTTCTGCTCAATAAGTTTAGACCTCCAAAATTTAGATGCCCGAATCTCAAGTGCCATAACCAGTTCTCATCCTTTGGCACGCTTTGGAAGGCCTCTTGGGTGACTGCTGCCATTTCCCTTTTGTTTTTCATGTCTGCCTGGATCCGGAGAGGGAACATCCTGTTCCTTGTCATCTTCACTTCAGCAATGCATCTTTTGCTGGGTGGTATGTCCATGATGGTGCACACATCATTTACAAAGTAAACATTGTAACCCTTTTGGATAAGCTGTCCAACACTCAATAGGTTACATCTCATTCCGGGGACATAGTATACATCTGCTATGGTTTTCCTTTCTCCTTGTTTTGTAAATATTTTTACCTCCCCTTTTCCCATAACAGACACTTTACAATCAGTTCCTAGTGTGACCTCTGATTTCAAATTCTGATTTAAGGCTGAAAAGAGGGCTACATTCCCTGTCATATGGTTGCTGCAACCTGAGTCTAAAAACCATATGTTTTCACTATGTGTTTAAGCCATGTTACAAGCTAACAGGACATTTTCTTGACTGTTGTTTTCTCTTGTAACATTTGCATTTTGTCTGTTGTTCATATCATGCTGTTTCTTTCTACAATCACTAGCATAATGTCCATACTTTTTGCAATAATAGCATTGAACATTAGATTTATCATACCTTTGTCCTTGAGCCTGATACTGTTCTCTTTGTTGGTTGCTGCCTTGACCTTGGTTCTGATTTGGATTGCTGCCTCTTCCTTGTGCATTTGATGGGCTGTTCCTTCCACCTCTGTTCTGGCTTCTGCCTCTTCCTCTTCGGTTTCCTCTTCCTTGACCCCTTCCTCTTCCAAAGGACATCTGGGTCTTGAAGGCTTGCTCAAGGGATGAGTTTTCATTCCTACTCAACCTCTGCTCATGAGTTATCAGTGATGCATGTAGCTCATCAACTGAATATTTTGAGAGATCCTTTGTCTCTTCAATGGTGGTGACTATGGCATCGAACCTTGAGGGTAAGACCCTCAATATTTTCTCCACTATTCTTCTATCTTCAATTGTTTCTCCATGAGTTCTCATTTGTGTGATTACACCAATCACATGAGTGAAGAATGAGTCAATGTTATCTGACTCCTTCATGTTCAAGTTTTCAAAATCCTTTCTCAGCATTTGCAATTTTGCTGTCTTCACTCTCTCCATGCCTTGATAGGCTGTCTTGAGAGTTTGCGATGCTTCATGTGATGTTGTAGCTGCTGCTATCCTTGGGAATATACTCTGGTCCACTGCTTGATACAACAAGACAATGGCCTTTGCATCCTTCTTCCTATTGAGCTTCAGCTGATCCTTCTCTCCCTGAGTTAATGCATTGAACTCAGTTTCATCTGCTGGTTCCTCAAACCCATATTCTACTAGTTCCCATATATCTTGAGCGATGAACAAAGCTCTCATGGTTATAGACCAGTAGTCATAGTTCTTCCCATTAAAGTGTGGGAGCTGGGTGTTGAACATACCCATGCTTGTGCTTGCCATTCCTTGCATCTTGAACTATGGTTTTAAATCCTTGACTCTGATTTTTTTTTAAAAACTGACTGTCTTCTGCAATAACAAGAGAAATGCTTTTGGGGAATACCTGAATCCTTCGCTGTCTGAGTCTTCTAACTGCCTGAGAGGTTTTGCTGCAGCAACAACCTTCTCCCTTCAGCTTCTTTGTCTCCTACAAAGAGCCTAAGCCTTGCTCTGATACCACTGTTGGGTATTTTTAATGGAGAAAATACCAAAACCAAATAAAATTCACTACAGAGACAGCTCTCTGTTTCTTCTGTCCAGGATCTTTTGCAGAGAACCTCTTTAAAACCAAATTAACTCAGAAGAGACCATTGCAACACCATAAAGCATTTCTATTGATTAAAACAAAAGACTGTTACATATTTCATCCTCTGTGCAGAGAGGAATTTACAAAACAAACTCGGTCTCTCTTTTTCAAAAATGATTTTTACACCGCTGTGTAAAATCTTCATTCACATTTACTACTGTAAAAGAGCATTTACATTTACTGTTGTAAGAATAGAAATTCCTTACATGAAAACTTACTTTTACTGCTGTAAAAGAAAATCTTATATTTTCATTATATTCATAATGCCGGAGAATACATTTCAATCACAAAAAAAACTTCTTTCATCCTTTTTACGCTTCTGCGCTTGATGCATTACATATCCACCAATTAACCCCAGCTCTACATTTTTTTTTCATTTCACTTCACGCACAAAATGAACACAAAATTACATATATAAAAAAAAAACAAAAACTTAATCACACGTTGACTTGCCCATACCTATCTTAATTTTCCCCATACTTACGTGCAACCAAAATTAAATAAAAAAAAGAACTTAACCATACCTCCGTAAGTAATAAAAACATTAAAATTTAAAATTTCTACCTAAAACTATGACTATGCATTAAATGCATTAATTAGAAGCCGACGGTAAGGGTAAGATTAACGTTCTGGCAAGTTGGAGTGAGTCCACATGTGTTGACCCGATTGGACGCAATTCGCACACCAACCTCACACAACTCAAACGAACTTTACTGTCCGGGGAAAGTGGTTTTTGGGCGTTCGTACATGGGACGCGTGGCGGCAAGTGAATGTGTTCGGAGCCTCCTCCTGCTCGTACAGTCTTTGCCAAGAGTGGTGCGGGGAGACCGGATGGTTTTCAAAAACCACCGTGCTGCGTAAAATTACAATTTTAACACAACGTAAGTCCGAGGATCGTTGGCGTGTTTCTGCTTCTCCTCCAACGGCAGACAAAAGAACTCTCTCGACACCTCACGTACGGCCATGAGAAGTTTCGCAGAAACTCCATGGTTAATAACTTGAAAGAATCCCCACTCTCTGCATGCATCTGATATGTCTTCCATGGTCTTATTCCGGCGTTCGTCGTAGAGACCAGCGAGGTCTATGATGGGTATCTCCTCTGCTAACAGCCGCAGCTTTGGGGGCCTCTCGTCATCAGGCCTGATGTACCTGGATGGCAAGATTTCAATGCCTCTCTCTGAAATACATTGGACTCTGGGTATTGTCTCAGGCCACTCCATTGGATGGCAATGTCCAAAAGACAACTGATCAAAGGGCTGAACAATATAAATAGCCAAGGGACTACTAACAGTCTGTAATCTCACAAATAGATATCTACCGCATTCTCTCCCTGGCCATCCCAGAGGTCGTATATATATCCGAAGCAAGTGAGGAATTTGAGCACAAGATGTTAAAATAATACAACCAAACCGGCGGATTATTAAACTCAAGAAAAAGGATGGGAAAACTTTACGTTGTACCTCATGAGGGGAGAATGTCGACTAGGCATCATAATCAAGCACTCAAAAACTGACTTACCCCACGAAGAGTAACAACTACGTTCCTCAAGAAGAGTTAATAGAATTTGTAAGTGCGTAATATGGCCTCGTGGTCGTTCTGGAGAAATAATTTATTGATAGCGTTGAGTGGTCAGTGCCTGAAATTCAGTTTGCATGGGAATCTCCCATATATCATCACATGTTATTTGAGGCATGTAGGTATCACATGCCATGTAAGGAAACAATACATGGAAATTGGAAACTTTGCATTCTTTCATGATTACATATTTAATTAAGTCAAAGCGATGAAAACTAAGCCTGACATCGGTGATCCTAAAAATAGTCTTTATCCATCCAAATAAAAAAATTCCCTCCACTTTCTTTACAAGTGAAATTGCGTTGATTAACTTGCAATTAAGCAAAAATATAATCTTTTATCATCCCTAACTTAAGACTGCTTCAACTTTCTTTATACATTTAAAAATGCGTATATAATCAAACCAGTTCCATTTGACCAACTTAAAATTTTCGAAATTAAGCACGCAGATTGCAACCGATGTCTCCAGCTTCACGCGCAACGGGAGCTACATTGTCGTAACGACGGGGAAACCATAGATAAGGCTCCGCCGGAAAAAAGGTCTTTCTATTATTTGTAACTGTTGAGGTTGCGTTCTAGCAGAGCCGACTTTTTCGAGGTCACCAATCTCTTTACGGTTTTCGATCTGCATCCACATGTACTTTATGCCAACATTTTTCACTAAATGATCTTCTCCTCTTTCAACAAAGATAGCGACTTCTCCTTAGCTTTCTTGGGCGTGGCCAGTTTGCTCACTTGTTCTTTGCTACTCTCTCAAGGAGTTTTAAGAAAATTCCTCCTACTTCTCTCCACTGCTCTAACGGAGTCTAGTGCATGCTGCACCGTAATACCATGTTAATGATTGATAGTGTGGAGCTAAGCGCCCTTTTCAATATTCTTAAACAATTAAATAGTTTACAAAAGCACAATAGTAATTAATAACTCAATGAAAAGTTAACTATAAACTATAACTCAATTGAACAGGACTAAATTAACACGGTCTATCAATTCAATTGAACTTGACTAAACTAAAAATGTCTATCACACCTGATTGGTAAATTAGGGATAGTGAGATTAATGCTCTCAACATTAAAAATTAGGGATAGTGAGATTAATGTTCTCAATATTAAAATGAGTTAAATGTTAAAATATAAAAGATTGTTAATTTTTTCATTTGTCAATAATAAACATAATCAAACAAATTAATTACTATTCTTTTTATAACTCTGTTTTATTAGTTTGTAGTAAGAAAACCAATGAATATTTATTTATGTGTTTTAGTTATTAACTAATATAGATAAATGATATTTGTTCCGAGTTTAGAGTAGATGTGTAGGTGTAATGTAAGTATGTAAACAATTTTAAATATTGGCTTAATTAATAATAATAATAATAAGTCAAAAGTAATTTGGGATTAGTAAATGTTGGCTCAATTAATAATAAAAAATAAAAATAATAAAATTCAATTTGTTGTATTTTGATTTTGTTATTAGCTCATGAATAGGTTTTGTTACATGAGCCAATACCATGTCTTATCAATAGGTAAGCCCAAAAATCATAACTTATTTCACAACCAAAATGCTTAATAACAATATGACAAGATTCTTAATCATGGATATTCACTAGCACTTTACAGTGGATATTATTAACTTGTAAAAAACTGGCTCTGTTCAAGTTAGGTCTTGGAAGGTTTTCAAGTATATTTTTTTTTATAGATTTGTTATATTTTTTGACTCAAAAAATTTTACTCCTTTTAATCAAAACTCCATTTTAATCTAAATTTCAAAATATATAATAGTTATAAAGATTGTTAGGCTTACCACATTGAGTTTTAAATTCTCCACAATCTAAATACATATATAAAATCAAAAACTCATTTAAAACATCTAAATAAATATTTGAACCAAAATTTTCTACCTTATTTTAATCAAAACTCCTAGATAGTAATTAAACAATGTCATTTTAATTATATTTATATATATATATATCGTAAAGTTAATAATTTACTGAAACATAGAAAATATAAAACCAACAAAACTGCTTCCTCTTCTTATCATCTTCTAATATTTGAAACCTATTAGGTAAAGCAATTGTTTAAATTACTATAAGTAAATAGAGGCAAACTTTGCGGGAAATATTTTAAAAGCGATTGTGTCCTCAATATTATTGCCTCCGGCCTTCAACATTGACAGTCCCAAGCCTGCTTGGCAATGTTGGAGGTACTACACACCTAGGACCTTCATTACTGCACATGCGGACACTTAGTTAGAGCGTTCAGTGACATGCAAGGCTTCAACATTTGAATCTTCACCAGATTGGTGCCTTTGACTGTCCATGCATGCATGGGACTACGTGCAAGATCCTTTCTGCATGATTTACTCCCTGATTTGCTCCTTTCACTCCGCAACTGGCTAGTTCTCTCCAAAACTTGTTGTAGGTGTCTAGTCCTCTCATTGATCACCGCTATGGTGCATTACCTTGGGATCTTCACCCGGTGATGCTATATCATAAGCATTGTAACCTATTTTCTGAATCAATCATTCTTTTTGTTTTTTCGATTTTCTTTTAGTGTTTTTGGTCTACAAATATGTGTGTTCAACCTTTACTAGCTAGATTCATCTGTGCATGTTTTATAACACATTTACAAGGTACCAGAGCCCACAGGTTGCGAGATAAAAGGTGCACCAGTACTTTATTTTGCAGGTATTACACCTTGGCGATCGAATATCGACAGAAAAACAGAGTTTCCCAAAGTACCAATCCTATCATCGTACAACTATCATGAATGGAATGACCAAATGGCACGATACCTTCATTAGAAAGGGTTGTACAGGATTGCCATTGTTGCAGAAGTGGAACCCACTTCAACCATAGAGAAATCCAAGTACCTCAACCGCATGAATGAGGCCCACGGATCCATATGCATGTGCATCTCCACAAAGTTGCAGTTTCATCTATTTGCCTGCAATACTCCAAATGAGAATTGGAAAAAGGTTGAAGAACTCTACGGGAAACAGGATGAGATGAAAGGGCATCTGCTCGAAGTGGAGCTGCTCTCATTGGATCCATGGAACTATGACAGAATTGAAGACTGCTTCACAAAATATAATGATCTATTGCTGCAACTCAAGGGTTGTGGAATTGACAAATCCAAGGAGGAAAGTCGCCAAGTTCTCTCTATTATGTCAAAGCTCTGACCATAATACTCAGTCTTTGTGTCTAGATTTCATTCAGTAAGGCTCGCAACAGGTAAATCCTACACTATGATTTCTCTCAAAGAGTTCATGGAGTCCCTCACTTTTGAGCAAGATAAACTCATTGGCATGGGGAAAATCAAACCTCCAAAATCGCATGCACTTGCTGTGCATGATGGCAGCCACAATAAAAATCATAGATCTAATTCAAATCACAAAAATCAGCAGCAAAAATACAAGGGAAAATCCCATTCCCATCCAAAGAAAGAAGGGTACACCAAGCCCTTCAATGATTCCTCGGGCTCCAGAAATGAGAAAGGGAAGAAAGGAGACAAATGCACCTATTGTCACTGAGGATTCCATCCAGAATCCTCTTGCTTGAAGAAAAAAATTGACCAAATGGAAGAAATCCTTCAGAAGCACAACCTTGGGGACCACATCCCTCAGGGCGGTAAGAAGAAAACTCAAGATCCGCCACATGGAAAGGTAACATTTTTCATTTTTAGATGCAATTAAATCTTCCCCTAATGCATGGATTGTAGGTTTTGGTGCATCACATCATATGGTTGTTGTAAAGGAAGTCTATTCCTCTTTGGATGCATGCAAAGGACTTCCCATCCTCATGGGAGATGACTTACCTATTGAGTTCAATGGAAAATGTAGAGTGGAAAGTTTACACGGAAGCTTTGAAGATGTGCTTCATGTTCGAAAAATTTTGGTAAACCTACTTTCAATTTATCAAATCACTCATTCTGACACTGGAAAGAGAGTGGAATTCACTCCAGATGCAGTGAACATATATGACCTACATACTAGCTCCAAAACTACAACCGGTGAGTTAAACAATGGAGCTAGACTGTATAGATTTTCTTAATTTATTGAATCTGAATCCTCCTATTCCTTACACATGTGGAGGATAGTAGTAGGCTTTGGCATAGAGGTTTGGTCACTTAAGTTACAAGTATATGCAACAACTAAGCAAGCATGAAATGGTGGAAGGTTTGCCAAATATGAGTTTCTCCAAAGGAGTTTGTGAAGGGTGTGTCCTAAGCAAACATCCTAGAGAAACGTTTGATGCCGGCAAGGCTCACAAAGCATCCTCCCCTCTAGATCTCATCCATAGTGATGTTATGGTGGCTTTTCCTCATCCTTCCATCAACAAAGCAAGGTATGTGCTTAGATTTATTGACGATTTCTCACGGTATACTTGAGTGTATCCTCTGAGGGACAAATTTGAATATTTTGAGCACTTTGAAGATTTCAAAGCACTAGTTGAGACACAGTTAGAGAGAAATATCAAAGCCCTCTATATAGAAAATGGGGGGGAATATGTTAACACAGCACTTTAGAGCCTTTGCCTTGAGTTTGACATACAGTTGCAGCACACAGTTCCATACACTCCGCAGCAGAACGAGTTGCTGAGAGAAAGAACCAATCTCTCAAAGAGATGGCTTCCTGCATGCTGCATGCTAAGGCACTACCTCATAAGTGGTGAGCCACAGTATTGCAGCGATAATGCTACAACTCCTTGAACTCCCTTCTTTAATTTTATCAACCCGATAGTTCGTAACAAACTTGGATGCGACGGTGTTTTATGCACAAGTACTAGCTCTTGTCGCAGTTGTCACATGGTCAGCTGGCACAAGTCTGCTAGGGTCTTAAGCCAACTTCTATGAGCTCTTAGAAGAAGCTTTTTAACTGATAGACGAAAGCTAACTCAAAGAAGGATAATCTACTTGCAGAAAGAAACTAGAAAGCTGAAAGGAAATGTAAACCCTAGCAACCCTAATTTTACTAGCTAGCCATATTGATGTAAGAAAGAGGATGCAAGCTACTGAAAGAGATGCCATTGGCTTCTAGGAAGGTAAAATGCATATGTCTAAGCTACTTCTATAGTAACATCTAAAAGAAACATCTTTTTGTATTTTTGAATAAGTTGTTAGAATTATCATGCATGCGATTTAACTGTTTTTTACTATGCAGAGGTGGATTGGAGAGAGGAAATGCTTGGAGGAGGTCGGGAAGGTTCAGAGAGGGCCTAAGGGGTCCTTAACACCCTTCCAAAGAGTTTCACAGAGTTTGGCTATCAAGAAACCTCATTCGTGAGCTTCTACAGGAAGTCTGCAGGGGTTCTACAAGATGTTTTTGGAATTTCTACAGGATGTTCTGTAATTTTCTACAGGATGTTCCGAAAAGTGGATTTTGGAGGGTTGATGGAGGAAAAATGGTTGGAAAGTGGAAATGGAGGTTGGATAATGATGTTAAGGGGTTTAGGACCTGGCGCATGAGGCTAAGGAGCGATTGGATTTGGTTCAAGGATGGAGGAAGCGATGATGCACAAGAATGTAGAAATTAGGGCAAGGTGGGAAAAGTATGGCAAATGAAGGGTAGGAATCATGGATTAAGGGTTGGAGCAGATTATCTGATGGAGGAAAGGTAGATAGAGAGGTAATACAGGTGATCTGCACACAATTTTCTAAAATTGACCAAACAAAGGCTATGCAAACCAAAGATCTAGCTATCTTGACCTAATTTGACCATAATAACAGCAAGGAAAATGAACAATAGTTTATTTGCAACAAAATAATGTGAAATTCTATGCAAACTAAGCAATCAAGACTCTGAACATGTAACCAACCTATGCAAATAAAAATCGAACACTAATGATTGCATGGCGAAGCAAAGACTATGTTTTTGTTGGCAGCAAGGTCACCTTGATCCCAGCACCTGATCCCACTGAGGGAGAGGTGAAATCAGAGGATCTTGATGGCCTTCTTCTGAATCTGTTCCCTGTTAATAACCTATCAACTCATTCTGAACATAAAAAGCCTTTTTAATCATCAAAAGAAATCTAAATAACAAAGCAAGATTTAAATCTAAATAGCAGATTTTATTTTGAGAATGCAGCAAAAACACATAAAGGTAAACAGAGGAGGTACTGGGCACTTCATATGGGCCCAACCCCAAGAGCTACAGCCTCCTAAGAGAGATTTAGAGCTGGTACAAAGCCGGATTCATATTTATTGATCAAAAGAATAGTTACATTCCAAAACTCTCCACAAGGAAAACTTGAAAATGTGCTGAAATGCAGAGCTAACCTACTGCCTAAAAAATTACTAAAATCGAACTACAAACTAGCTAACTTCTGCCTACAAAGTGACTCACTGAAATGAGGCCCTAAGTGCTCTTATTTATACAAATTGAGGACCCCAATAGCCCTCCTAAACATTAGGAACTCGGCTGCCAAAACTTGTAGTTAACAACAATTTTACTAGCACTTGCTCGGCTACCCTTGTGATAATTGATTTGGTGGCCCCTGAACTCCGAGCTGATGGTGTAGAATTCGAGGTAAGGGCCCATAAATGAAGGGGACACCTTCCTACAAATCCTCTCCCTTGTTCTCCATGAATTTGGCTGCCAAGTGCTCATTGAAACCCTTGATTTTGTCTCCAAATTGACCAAAAAGACTACACAAAGCACACATTAGACTTGTTGGCATAATGACTAACCAAATTCACTCTATTCGCATAAATATAATAAAAAACATGCAATAAACTAATGAGAA
Source organism: Pinus tabuliformis (assembly GCA_031772625.1). NCBI lineage: Eukaryota > Viridiplantae > Streptophyta > Pinopsida > Pinales > Pinaceae > Pinus > Pinus tabuliformis. The sequence continues at coordinate 503,672,068 of CM062808.1, forward strand.
TGGTGGATTAAGTCGAATTATTGAATGAGCCCATATAATTATCCATTTTTAGGGCTCATCATCACCCCCCTACTGAAAGTGTTGCTCATCCTCTGAGAAACCAATCTATCTCCTCATCTTTGATGGCCCTGGTGGCCTCCCTGTCATGCCAAGCTTCTAAAGTGATGTCCTCTTCTCGGTCATGAAACCATGATTTTCTCTTTGCTTCTTCCCACTGCCTGTGCTCCTTTTCCTAGAGAATTCTCAGCTTCCTCTAGAACTGTCTCAGCATCCTGTAGAGAGGCCTTTGTGTCCAAAATTTTCATTCTTTCTCTACAGGTGTATGTCTTCAGGCTTCCCCATTCATAGGTGATGGATGCCTTTGAGGGAGACTTGTCCTTTTTTGTAGCTAGGATGTCTACCATTGTAATTGGCTCTTTTGACTGCGGTTGGGGTCTACCAGTTTTTATCCGCATGCTCCTTCTTGCCTTAAAATACATGGAAGGCTCCCTCTTTCGCTTTTCCTTCTACTTGGGAGATGTGCTTAGGGTGGCCAGCATAGCTGCTACCTCCCTAGCTAAAATTTCCGGTGATTTTTCCCTCTGTTGCTCTGTCTTCAGACTTCCTGTAGAAAGTCTTGTGCTGACCATTTTCTGTCTTCCTGTAGAAGCAGTTTTCGGGCTTCCTGTAGAAACAATTTTCATTGTTTTGGCCTGCTTGGCTAGGGGTGCCTTCTCTTTTGATTTTGTTGTGGTTGCCTTGGGTGTGCCCTCACCTGCTTGGACTTTTTCAGTCCTCTCTGGCCTGATTTGCAATCGTTTCTCCCTTGGCGTTTGTGCCTTTATTCCACGCACAGCTTTGACCTCAGCAGCTTGTCCTTTTTCTTGCTTTTCCTCTTGCTTTTCCTGCTGCTTTACATGTGGCTTTTCCTGTGGTGGTCTGTCTTGGGTTTCCTTACCCCTGGCTTTCTCTTCTGCCTCAATGTGCTTCCTTTCCTCACTGCTGGATGAAGTGAGTTCCTCGGCCAGAATTCAGATATGATGCTCTATTTTGGCTTGTGCTCTAATCAGAAGGGGAATTTTGTGTATGGTTTCCTCCCCAGAACTTTGAAGACAGTATCCCTCAGGTGTATATATTCCACTTTGCACCAAATCCCTGGTTAGAATGTTTTTGCTTCCCAAAACTCGACTATCAAAAGGGAATTAGGTTCTCACAGATAGAGTGCAAAGCTTAATTTCTATCCCCAACCTCATAAAAGTCACATTCTTTATGCACAGATTAGCCCTTACAGTGGTTTATCGTTTCTATAGGAAGAATTTGTTAACAGGAACCATGGAGGAGAATGTGACGCAGAACCAACTGGAAGAACTCCGTGTATCACACAGGTAGCTGCTATTTTTTGACTCATAGGCAGACTTGTTTCATACTTTCTTATTCAAAAACAGTTTAATTCACCACCTTTCAAACGTATCATGCATGGAAGAGTGTTTTTTCGAGCCTACCACTTTCGGGACTCCCAATTTGTCGAAGAAAAATCTAGGCTTTTCTGCTCTGAAAGGCTCTGCTATACTTTCCTATAGAACGTCTTCCTATAGAACATTGGCTGGCTTCTGTAGGATGTCTTTGCGCCTCTAAGTGAGCCAAATATGCTGGAGAATTGTGAACCAGGCTGCAAAGCTCAAAGGAGGATGGCGGGTTAATCATTTTGTGGAAGTGGAGGATGCATACTTCAGTTGAAAATGTTACAAGTGCAAGTTAACAACAATTTGTGAGTTTCAGTCAAGCGTTCATTAATTGCTGCGTGATTTGTGGTGAGGTGGCAAAAATGTTCGTTGGCTTTATTCGAATTGCAGTGATGTTATGAACTGCATGTTCTCTTCTATCTGTTAATCATTTGATGTCCTGTGCGCTGGAGTTCAACACGTCTACCACTACCTGTGTTTTTCAAATTTCACGTGAACGACTATACACGTATGCTGCGTGATTTTTGCCTGGATGAGTGCAATCGAATCTAGCTAGCTTCCTGGATGAATCCCACCATCTCATTCGTTCATGCAGTGCTTAGATTAGATTCATGCAATAGAGGAATGAGTTTTAGTCACATACCTGGAAGTCGAATGTGGCTGTCGTGAGGTGTTGTGGCCTTTCATTTGCTGCATGCATTGGTTTCTGTGGTTGCATGAGGGCTTGGTGGTTGATTCATGGCTATTTTTTCTTGTGTAGGTATCCTCCAGCCGGATCCATGTTGTAGGAGCTGGCTTCACGCTCAGATCTGCACCCTCAAGTTGCTGCTGCTGAATTTTCACAGGACCGAAACTTGTTTTTGCCATTTCTCTCAAACGATAGACCGGATCGATCTAAAACTTTCATAGCATGTTCCTATCATCATTATGCTCCTCCCATAGCAAAATTGCGATCAATGGATGCATAGATTTCAGGAAAAACGGAAAATGGCTGAAGATTTCAGAGATCAATTTCTCCGAAACTGTGCATCAAAATCAGTTGAAACTTCTTGGGTAGGTGACTATCACGCATATGCATCTCCCCATGAAACAGTTTTTGAAACGGATGCATGGATATGGAGAAAATTTAAAAATGGCTGAAGGTGATGGATGCTGGTTTCTTGAAAACCGTGCACCGGAATTGGCTGAAACTGCCTAGGCATGTTGCCATCATCCCTGTACAACTCCCTATGAAATGGTTTTGTAAATGGATGCACAGTTTTCAAGCTAGGGAAAAAACAAATTTCAACACTAGGTATTTTTGCTTCAAGGCATTCTGCAGTTTCGTTGCATGGTAAGAAAAACTAAGCTTGGGTTGTGATGCAGGCATGGAGATGATGGAGGAGGAGTTTGAAGATTTCAGGAGGAATTTTGAGCCCTTGAGGAAGCTATCATGTTCACCAAACTACCTTTTTCAAATCCATTTCTAGCTTCCTGTAGAAATCTTGTAATTTCTACAGGAACTTCCTGTAGAACACAGAGTTTTGAGGAAAGGAGCACAATGAGATGGAAAAAATGATGGAGAAGGGGTGAGGGATAGAAACATGGATGCTTGCAAGCCTTATGGATGGATTCCCGGCCTTCAGGTCCTCTTCAGAGATCAATTTTGGGTTGTTTGTAGGCTTCCTGTAGAAGACACAGAACTTCCTGTAGAAAACACAGAACTTCCTGTAGAAGGCACATAACTTCCTCTGTCTTTGTTTTGAGCGAGCCTCCTGACCTGCAATGTCCTTGCTGCAACCTGAAATTGTTTAATGGAAATTAGATTTATTTTTGTTTTTGTTTTTCTCTTTTTTTTTTTGGAAAACAACTAGGGCACCTCATGGAGGTTTTCACCCTAATTGCCTGCCCTGGGTGCCTCCAAGGGAGGTTTTCACCCAGAGATCTTATTCTCTTTTCTCTTTTTTCCCAACCCATTGACTGCCTCATGGAGGTTTTCAATCAATGAGCCAATCTAAGGCGCCTCTGAGGAGGTTTTCACCTTAGATTTTTATTTTCATCTTATTTTCATTTTTTCTTTTTCTTTTTTTTTTCTTTTTTTTTCCTACCCTACCCTACTTGAAAAACAAAATTCTTTTCAAGTATAAGAATACTTCCAATGGAGCCATGTGTACATCGAGATTAGAGATAAAATGATGTGTCAGCTTGAAATGCATGCTTTGACAACTATCCAGATCTCAGAGACCAAATGATTTGACTTTGAAGGGATCAAACATAGCTGAGGAAGAGAGTACTGCTGCAACTTAGTCACTGTCTAGAACCATGTCTCAATATAACTTTGATATCCTTGGTCCTTTTGCTGATCTAGATCATTCTCCATATCTTCTTCTATCATGACCTTCACATCTTCCTCTTTTTGCTGACTTTTCTCTTGACTACATGGAGGGTTTGATGGTAACCATGAGGGATCTTTCTCGATCTCTAATTCTGATCTCTTCTCTTCATCAAGAGCAGCCCATGGTTCTTTGATCTTTTCTTTTGAATCTTCTTTTGCCTTTGGTCCTTCAATGTTGTCAATATAATCTCTATTTTGCAATACTCTTCCTGAGCTATGGTGAAGATCATCGAGCTCAAGAGGAGTCATTTGGACATGTTGTGCCTCAGCATTGGAATTGGATTGAGCTACTCCATTGTATGGTTTTGGGAATGGTGGTACGGGTAGCTGAGTGGGGATGTATATTTGAGATGGATGTGGATGGGGTTGTGGTTGGGTAGGTGGTGGAGGCAAAGGGGCGAGATGAGAGTTGTACTAGGGCCTCCACCCCTGATGAGGTGCATTCCACTGAGGTTGTGGCTAAGCGTAGGGCTGAAATGGATGAGCAGCTTGTTGAGCACGATATTGAGGAGGATATGACCAAGGAGGGGGTGTGGACCAGGAAGGATGAGCAGGGGGACCCCAAGAAGGCATGGAAGTGGTTTGATAGGGGTCATAATAGGTCTGGGATGTACCTTTCATTCCTTGCTGGTAAGGTATGGGTCCATGTGGCCTCCTTTGGTTCAGATAATAGAGTGGTTCAGTGGCTCCTTTTGCCCTCTCATATGCAGCTTTGAGTCTAGGCAAGAAAGGGCATTGATTTGTAGGATGGTCTTCTTCACAGACAAAACACACTTCTATGGAGTGCAATGGACATTCATTCCTAGGATGCTTTCTAGTGCACCTGGGACAAAAGATGGCCAAAGCCCTCTTGGCTTATTCTTGATTCTTTTGGATCCGCAAGGTATCCAGTTGCATGGCAAGAAACTGCCTTACCTCGCTCTTGAAATCTTCCATTTGTTCTGCAAATTCATTTTTGGATAAGGTACTGCTCCCAACATTTCTTCTTGTAGCGATTTGCTCCAGAGGAATGTTTTCCTCTTCTTCTTCCCTTGAGGTTCTTCAAATATGTCTTGTTGTCCACCTAAGGGTTCTTTAATCACAGCCATCGAAGAGGAGAGAAGGTTGGTTGTGTGAAGCAGTGGGGGCGTTGTGCAATCATTTTTATGAATTACCTCTACTCCTACAAGGCATGAAAGGAAATCTTTTTGGTTGATTTTTGCTTTTTTTTTTCTGCTTGTACCTACAAAAACTAAAATAGATTGAACTGTAACTAACTATCTTGCTAAAATGAAAATGCGGAACTGAAATGAAAGCACGAAAGGACTAATCTATTTTTCTCAAATGAAATTGTAGGAATGAAATGCTAGTCTACGCTTGCAGAATTGAAATGCTAATCTATGAAAGTGGGAGATGCTAATCTACTTTTGCAGAAACGAAATTGCATAATGGAAATGAAATAAACTACTGAGCAGAAGGTTGTAGTGGAAAATAGAAGAAAAGCAACAATCACCAATACAATGACGCTTCCTCGACAACGGCGCCAAAAAGAGTGGTGAGCCCCAGTATTGCAGCGATAATGCTGCAACTCCTGGAACTCCCTTCTTTAATTTTGTCAACCCAGTAGTTCATAACAAACTTGAAAGCAACGGTGCTGTATGCACAAGTACTAGCTCTTGCCATAGCTGTTACTGGGTTAGCTGGCACAAGTCCGCTAGGGGCTTAAGCCAACTTCTATGAGCTCTTAGAAGAATATTTTTAACTGATGGATGAAATCTAATTCAAAGAAGGCTAATCTACTTGCAGAAAGAAACTAGAAAAAATGTAAACCCTAGCAAACCTTAATTTTACTAGCTAGCCCTACTGACGCAAGAAAGAGGATGCAAGCTACTGAAAGAGATGCCATTGGCTTCTAGGAAGGTAAAATGCATGTGTCTAAGCTACTTCTATAGTAGAATCTGAAAAGAAACATCTTTTTGTATTTTTGAATAAGTTGTTAGAATTATCATACATGCGATTTAACTATTTTTCACTGTGCAGAGGTGGATTGGCGAGAGAAAATGCTTGGAGTAGTTCGGGAAGCTTCGGAGAGGGCCTAAGGGGTCCCAACACCCTTCCAAAGAGTTTCATAGGGTTTGGCTATCAAGAAACCTCATTCGTGAGCTTCTATAGGAAGTCTACAGGGGTTCTACAGGATGTTCTGGAATTTCTACAGGATGTTCTGTAATTTTCTACAGGATGTTCCGAAAAGTGGATTTTGGAGGGTCGATGGAGGAAAAATGGTGGGAAAGTGGAAATGGAGGTTGGATAATGATGTTAAGTGGTTTAGGACATGGCGAATGAGGCTAAGGAGCGATTGGATTTGGTTCAAGGATGGAGGAAGCAATGATGCACAAGAATGTAGAAATTAGGGCAAGGTGGGAAATGTATGCAAATGAAGGGTAGGAATCATGGATTAAGGGTTGGAGCAGATTATCTGATGGAGGAAAGGTAGATAGAGAGGTAATATAGGTGATCTGCACACAATTTTCTAAAATTGACCAAACAAAGGCTATGCAAACTCAAGATCTAGCTATCTTGACCTAATTTGACCTAAATAACAGCAAGGAAAATGAACAACAGTTTATTTGCAACAAAATAATGTGAAATGCTATGCAAAATAAGAAATCAAGACTTTGAACATGTAACCAACTTCTGCAAATAAAAATTAAACACTAATGATTGCATGGCAAAGCAAAGACTGTGTTTTTGTTCGCAGCAAGGTCACCTTGATCCCAACACCTGATCCCACTGAGGGAGAGGTGAAATCAGAGGTGCTTGATGGCCTTCTTCTGAAGCTCTTCCCTGTTAATAACCTATCAACTCATTCTGAACATAAAAAGCCTTTTTAATCATCAAAAGAAATCTAAATAACAAAGCAAGATTTAAATCTAAATAGTAGATTTTATTTTGAGAATACATCAAAAACACATAAAGGGAAACAAAGGAGGTACTGGGCACTTGAGATGGGCCCAAATCCAAGAGCTACAGCCTCCTAAGAGAGATTTAGAGCTGGTGCAAAGCTGGATTCATCTTTATTGATCAAAAGAATAGTTACATTCCAAAAACTGTCCACAAGGAAAACTCGAAAATGTACTAAAATGCAGAGCTAACTTACTGCCTAAAAAATTACTAAAATCGAACTACAAACTAGCTAATTTCTGCCTACAAAGTGACTCACTGAAATGAGGGCCTTAGCCCTCTTATTTATACAAATTGAGGACCCCAAAAACCCTCCTAAACTTTAGGAAGTCAGTTGCCAAAACTTGTAGTTAACAGCACTTTTACTAGCACTTGCTCGGCTGCCCTTGTGATAATTGATTTGGTGGCCCTTGAACTCCGAGCTGATGGTGGAGAATTCGAGGCAAGAGCCCATAAATGAAGGGGATACCTTCCTAAAAATCCTCTCCCTTCTTCTCCTACGAATCTAGCTGCCAAGTGCTCATTAAAACCTTTGATTTTGTCTCCAAATTGACCAAAAAGACTACACAAAGCACACATTAGACTTGTTGGCATAATGACTAACCCAATTAACTCTATTAGCATAAATATAATAAAAAACATGCAATAAATTAATGAGAATGGTGGATTAAGTCGAATTAGGAGGTTGAATGAGCCCATATAATTATCCATTTTTGGGGCTCATCAATAAGCTATGGGCTGAAGCACTTAATTGTGCTAACTATATCTAGAACAGATCTCCTCATAGATTTGTCAAGGATCAGACCCTCTTTGAGGCTTGGAGCGACACTAAATCGGAGGTCACCCACTTCCGTGTTTTCAACTGCCGAGCATGGGCCAGGTTTCCCTCTGAAAAGGGGAAAGCTCTTGATCCACAGTGCATTGATTGCATCTTTGTTGGATACCCTGATGGTCTGAAGGGATACTGACTCTTGATTTCCTCTACGGACAAGCTCATCATTGAGCGAAATCTCCAATTTGAGGAAAGTCTCCCGCATGCACCTCAATTGCCCCATGCAGACACATTTTATCTACCTCATGACCAAGATGATTACTCAGTACACTCAGATGAAGATATAGAGCATGCAGATGTTGAGGTAGAGCATCCAAGCCTAGATCGGGCTTCCAGCAGTGAATCAACTTCCCCTATCATAAATCAGAGAGCAATGGGCTTAAATGAGATATATGCACGAGACCACCCACTTGCTAGAAATGGTCTTATGGGGGATAATTCTGATCTCTGGAGGACTAGCTCAAAGTTTATTGAGCCTCCTCTTGACCTCACTGCAACTGAACCAATGCCATCCCGACATTGTTGTTTGGTTCAGTCTTCTGATCCGAAGTCTTATGCTGAGACTGTTGGACATCCCTCTTGGGAGTCTGCCATGGAGGAGGAGTACAACTCCTTCCTCGAGAACCAGACCTGGGATCTGGTTCTCCTTCCTTCCGAAAGGAAACTTGTCCGATGCAAATTGGGTCTACAAGACCAAGAGTGCTATAGATGGACAAATCACTAGGCAGAAAACCAAGCTAGTAGCCAAAGGCTTCCAGAAAGTGCATGTCATTGATTATGATGAGACCTTTTTCTCCACTAGAAAAGATGGATTCCATATGCCTTTCACTTTCCATTGTGGCTGTCCAGGGGTGGGAATTACATAAGATGGATGTGAAGAATGCCTTTCTTCATGGAGACCTATATGAGGAGATCTACATGGAGCAGCCACATGGTTTCATTCAAGATTCGTCTTTGGTCTGCATACTGAAGAAGTCTCTCTACAGCCTTATGCAGGCCCCGAGAGCTTGGTATGCAAAGATGGATTATTTTCTCTTATCATTAAACTTCAAAAGATGTAAGTCTGATCCGAATGTTTACATGCTCAAGACACATGATTCTCTTCTTATATTATTTTTGTATGTGGATGATTTCCTGATCACCGTCAGCTCGGCTTCAGCCATTGCTGCAGTCAAGAAGACGTTACATGATAGGTTCTTGATGATGGACATGGGTCCATTACACTTCTTTCTTGATCTTGAGATTAGCCAGGATGCCACAAGCATCAAACTCTCTCAGGCTAAATATGCATGGGATCTCCTCAAGGGATTCCACATGACTGACTGCAAGCCAAGACCAACTCCTTTTCTATCAGGGGTCCACCTTGAGGATGGAGGTGACACTCCATTAGTTTACAGTAATCTCTATCGACAGCTAGTGGGGAGCTTACTGTACCTCACCCACTCCATACCAGATCTCTTATATGAAATAGGCACAGTTTCCAGATACATGCAGGAGCCCCATGAGCTACACTAGAAAGCTTCCAAGCACATCCTCTGATATGTGCAAGGAACCATCACCTTCGGGATTCACTATGCAACAGACACTGCATTGAATCTCCTTGGCTTGACAGATTCTAATTGGGCGGGCGACAACATTGATCGCAAGTCCACCTTCAGATATTCACTCAGTCTAGGGTCTGGCCCTATCGGTTGGTCGAGCAAGAAGCAGGCTGCTATTGCTCTCTCTTCAGCTGAGGCCGAGTACAGAGGAGTAGTCAACATCATTATTTAGGCTTTGTGGCTACAACACTTCCTCACTAAGTTGGGCGTCCAGTTCCACCAGTCCACTGTGATTTGGTGTAACAACCATAACACTCTCAAATTTTGCAGGGATCTAGTATAGCGGCAGCAGACGAAGCACATAAAGATCCATATGCACTGCATGAGAGACTTAGTACATGATTATGTCATTGATTTGGAGTTATGTCCTTCAACCGAACAGACTTCAAAGATCTTCACCAAGACATTCACTAAGCAGAAGTTTCACCCTCTACGCGATCGTCTTGGAGTGACAGACGCAGTTGCTTAGCAACTGTCTTTTCATCCTCTTTTATTTTGATTACATTGTATTTGGAGGGGGGTTTTTCCCACGAGGTTCTCCCTCTTTACTCAATTTTAGTACAAGTTGCACAGTATTTTGAGTGAGCTTTGGCCTTTGTTTCCAGGGCCCATTTTCTATTTTTCCCCATAGTGGTGTTCAGGGGGGGTGTTGGAGATACTACACACCTAAGACCTTCATTACTACCACATGCAAAACTTAGTTAGAGCATTCACTCACATGCAAGGCTTCAGCAATGGAATCTTCACCAGATTGGCGCCTTTGACTGTCCATTCATGCATGAGACTACATGGAAGATCCTTTCTACATGATTTACTCCCTGATTTGCTCCTCATTTCACTCCGCAACTGGCTAGTTCTCTCTAGACCTTGCCGTAGGTGTCGCGTCCTCTCTTTGATCACCACTATGGCGCATCACCTTGGGATCTTCACCGAGTAATTCTATATCATGAGAATCGTAACCTATTTTCTGAATCAATCATTCTTTTTGTAAATTTGATTTTCTATTAGTGTTTTTGATTCTTTTTGTAAATTCGATTTTCTATTAATGTTTTTTCTCTGCAAAGCTGTGTGTTCAACATTTACTAACTAGATTCATCTGTGCACGTTTTCTAACGCATCTACAAAGAAGCCCAGATTCTAAATTATATTTTTATTGTCTGTATAATTTGGATACCCACGCTTCCACTATTACTACATTAAGTCAACGTCATTGATATGTGAATAAGGATTCGGATATAAATGCCAAAGCGGTTACTTACGTGTGTCTCCCATGAGATCCCGTTACAAATATTATTTTACGCTGAAATATGCATACATCCAAATCACAATAAAACTTGCATCGGTATATGTAGCTGCCTCTTTGGACAACAGAGTAGATTAAACAATTCATAAGATGTATATAGAATTTCCAAATACAAAGTGGGCAAGGCTTATTTTATGTGGGCAATCCGGGGCTATTATGTAGTTGAGCAATACTGGTGTCATAAGACTACGCACAAACTGATTGAATTTATTTAACAAATTAAACCTATTTGTGCGTGATTATTCTACGTTTGGATTACAAATATGCATGTCACGGGATGTTTGTCTTGCATATGCACCAGTACAAGAACTTATAATCCGGCTGCTTCATCGAAATTATATGTTGGATTTCAGGTAACTCTTTCATTTATGCCCACTTGTTCGAATTAACATCCTGTAGTCATTGAACTCCATCTTTCCGTATCTCGGCGGGTTGGAATCATCAATCAGCTCCTTTAGAGGCCCGACATCCATGTCTCCATTAGGGTTACAGAAAACCGCGATCGACATTCGTTCCTTTTTCGAGTTCACAAGGCAGCTGTGTTCCACACTTTTGTAAATTCTATTTTCCTATATCTGCGCGAAGAAAGAAATAGAAAGAAATATGACAATCGGCGGATTTTCACACGTGAATGAAAATAGTAATCGAGGTACTGACCTCCATCTGTTCGCGTAGGTTTATCGTCAAAGCATCAACGACAGAGCGCATAGGCACCCAATAGTCGTCTTTGCGAACTTGGAGGCCCACGACATCATCCTGAAGGAGAATGGTTATTCCTCCAGTATCGGAGTGAGGGGACAGCCCATAAGTCAATTCCCGTTGTGGGCATACGGGATAATAGTTGACTCCAACAGAAATCCCAATTCCCTCCTCGCCTCCAAAAGCTTCATTTAGATGGTCCGGAGGCAGGCCCAGGTTTTCACAAAACAAAGACAGCAAGGTCTTACAGAGTTGCAGATTTGCTTCGCAGTACTCCTTCATTATATTCCTGTGATGTTGACACACACAAGCAATAATGAAATTTCCAGAGTAGCTACCGAAACAACCAGTTTGAAAGCACAAACTAGAGAAAAAGAGCACTTCCTCTTTTATGTTGCAACCCAACCGATAAGCATCATTTCCACTCTCAGAATTCGGATAAAAGTAAAGAACTATATAGACTCCATATCGCTTAACAATACCACAAGCCAAGAAACATAACTTATTTCACAATCAAAATATTTAATAATAATATGACAAGATTCATAATCTAGGATATTGACCCCCACTTTGTCATTGATATTATGAACATGTGAATAGGGTTTGTTACAGTAGCATGTTCTAATACCATGGCTTATCAATACCACCTCCCAAAAAATCATAACCTATTTCACAATCAAAATATTTTATAAAATTGATATTATGAACTTGTGAATAGGCTTTGTTACAATAGCATGGGCTAATATTATGGCTTATTAATACCACCTCCCAAAATATCATAACCTATTTCACAATCAAAATATTTTATTACAATATGACAAGATTCTTAACCATCTATATTTACCCCAACTTTACCATGGACATTATTAACTTGTAAATATGCTTTGTTACAATACCATGATTTATCAATATCACATGACCAAAAAATAAACTTATTTCACAATAAAAAATCTTCTATTTTAATTTAATTTTATAAAAACGTTTCTATAGAATTTAGGCTTCTATGATCCATATCATGTTTCAAAAACATATTCACTTTAAGTTATTTATTTAAATTAAAATTAAATATTATTCCCCTAATTTTTGGTCCAATCAAAAGTAGTCCTTTCCTTTTAAACATTAGAGTGATCTGTCTCTTTATTTAAGTGATGTAACTCTTCATCTTATCCGAATGATGAACCATACTGGTTGGGTCAAACGCCTCGACAAATGAATTTTTATGTGATTATCAGTGAAAACATATCTCAAAAATATTTTTTTAATTTAAGCTAATAGGAAAATGGTTATAATTAATTTTGAGATATATCTAAATCTTCTATCTTCATGACTACTAAAAATATTCCCATAAAAATTAAATTAAGGTTTGAATAAAAGTAAAAATGAGAATTCTTTTTTATTTAAATATGGGAAATTTATGTAATACAAATAGTATTAGTAAGAACATAGAGAGGAGGGGGAAGAGAGTAGAAGAGAGGGGGGAGAGAGAGGGAGGAAAGAACAAATACACAATGAGATAAAGGTGGAGAGAAGGAGGGAGTGACAATGGAGAGATGGAGAGAGAGAGGGGGAGAGAGGAGAGGAGGGAAGATAGAGAAGAGGTGGGGAGAGAAGGGTAAGAGAGAGAGTGGGAGGCACAAATATGGAGGGGAGAGAGAGAGAATGATGGGTGGGGAGAGATACAGGATGGTGGGAGAGAAAGGGAGAGAGAGGATTCAAGATAGAGATTGAGTTTGAGGGGGAGAGAGGGAAGGAAGAAGAAAGACACAACACGAAAGGTAAAGAGATATGGAGTGACAATGGAGCGATGGAGAGAGAGTGAGGGAGACAGGAAAATCGGAGGTAAGAGAGAGAGGTAGAGAGGAAGGAGGGAGGGAGAGAGATAAATATGGAGAGAGAGAGTCTATATGTTTGGGGGTTGAGATAGAAAGAGGGAATAAGAAAGAGACACATAGATACAAATATAGATATTATGTAGTATTATATATGCAACCTAGATCCATATTAACTCGATCTATCAAGCCCCGAGATTGATCAAATCTCTAGAGATGCAAACCTTTCCTTAAGTTATGTACTCGGAAAATAGGTTTTCACCTCAAGACATTAGATCCCTCTGGGTGTTTGATAGATCCAGGTTAAAATGGATCAAGGTCGATTCTCAATTAACTGTACATGTGATATTAGTAACAAAAATGTTTTAATTCAACCATAGTTAAAATATTTCAATGTCAATATTAAATAACATAATTTTATATCTAGTTTTTATAGAGAAAAATAATGGAATTTCTTTTTCTTAGTGCGTAATAGATAAAATGGTTATTTTTTTTTTAATCTACTCAAATCATTTAGGGTGGGATGATGATTTATTATTGTTTAAAACTTTATTTGGAAAACACAAATATATTCAACATCCTAAAAAAATCCAATATTAATAGTGGGTGGTTGTTATTAGATTGTGGCAAGACTCTAGCAATAGATTTGTTTGTTGATCACTATTAGTTTAATATTGACCAATGCAACTTATCATGTTTAACTTTGAAAAATAAATATACATTTTTCAATATTATGTAAAGAAAAACAATTGATTAGACCATAATTTGAATGTTTGTTGCAACTTTTACATAACATAATGTCATATGGATAACTCTCTCACATATTTTATTTCATAATTTATTGATATGGTTGCAATATTTATGTATTATTGTTAGATATTTGTGTAGTGATTTTTTATTCTCGAGTTTTCAAGAAACTAAATAAATTACTTCCCACATAATTTAAGCAAGTCTTTTCATAAAAATGGTTAGGAATAAGATGTAAATAAATATATTTACCATGAATTACTTCTCATTATTGCCTAGTATGGTGGATATGTTGTAATGTAATGTTTAACATTTTTAGTAAGTCAAATTACATCAAAATAAAAATATTAATGTAATGTAAAAATTGTAGCTCTGTCAAAAGAAAATAAAAATAACAAAATAGTTGCGTCGAGAGGTGCTCTACAACCCAGTATAGTGTAGGTATGTGTAGGTATAGTGTAGATGTGTAGGTGTAATGTAAGTATGTAAAACTTGATGAAAGGATTTCACCTTGAGAGATAATCCCTCTCGATGCTTGATATATCTAAGGTTAAGATGGATCTAGGTTAGTTTTATTGAGGAAAGGATTTCAGCTATAGAGATTTGATCTATCTCGACGCTTCATAGATATAAGGTTAAGATGGATATAGGCTAGCTTTATTGAGTTCTGCTCTACAACCCCATATAGAGTAGATCTATAGGTGTAATGTAAATATGTAAACAAACAATATTTTTTATGACGCTGACAAGCGCTCTAGATGTGTAAGTGTAATGTAAGTATGTAAACAATTATAAATGTAGGCTTAGTTAAAAAATAAAATAAAAAGTAGAAACATTTAAATGTTGGCTAAATTAATAAACCCAATATATAGTAGATGTGTAGGTGTAATGTAAGTATTTAAACAATTCTAAATGTCGGGTTAGTTAAAAAATAAAATAAAAGATAGAAACATTTAAATGTTGGCTCAATTAATAACCCCAATATATAGTATATGTATGGGTGTAATGTAAGTATTTAAATAACTCTAACTGTGGGCTTAGTTAAAAAATAAAATAAAAAACAGAAACATTTAAATGTTGGCTCAATTAATAATTAAAAGTTAAAGTAATAAAAATATTAAATTAAATTTGTTATATTTTGATTTGGTTATTATCTTGTCGATAGTTTTGTTACAATACCGTGAATGAATACCATGGCCAAAAACATGACTTATCAATATGGAATTCCCAAAATCCATAACTTATTTCATAACCAAGATCTTTGATAAGAATATGATGAGATTCTTAACGATGGATATTCACCCCCACTTTAAAGTGTATATTATTAACTTGTAAACATTAGGCTTTGTTACAATACCCTAGGCCAATACCTTGGCTTATCAATACCATAACCAAAAAACATAACTTGTTTCACAAAAAAAATATTTTATAACAATATAAAAATATTCTTGCACCTGGATATTCATCCTCACTTTACCATGGATGTTATTAACTTGTAAATATGCTTTGTTACAATACCATGGGCCAATACCATGGCCACATGGATATTCATCCTCACTTTACCATGGATGTTATTAACTTGTAAATATTCTTTGTTACAATACCATGGGCCAATACCATGGTTTATCAACATTACATGCCCATGAAACATAACTTATTTCACAGTCAAAATATTCTATAACAATATGACAAGATCCTTAGTCATAGATATTCAGCCCTGGTTTGTCATTGATTTTATGAACTTGTGAATAGGCTTTGTTACACTAGCATGGGCCAATACCATGACTTATCAATACAATATGTTGAAAACTCATAACCTATTTCACAATCAAAATATTTTGTAACAATATTCTTAACCATCCATACTCACCCTACTTTACCATGGATATTATTAACTTGTAAATAGACTTTGTTATAATACCATGGGGCAATACCATGGCTATCAATACCACACCCCCAAAAACCGTAACTTATTTAACAATAAATATATTTTATCATAATTTAATTTTATATCATTTTTAATTGAAGATAATATGAAAAGGGTTATAATTAGTTTTGAATATATCAAAGCTCTCTATAGTCATGAGTACTAAAAAATTCCCATAGAAATTAATTTAAGGTTTTTATAAAATTAAAAATGAGAATACTTTTATATTTAAAGATGTGAAATTTACATAATACAAATAGTATTAGTAAGAACCAGCATAAATCCATCTTGACCAAGGATACAAGCAATGACATCAAGCAAAGTGAATGGAAGAGGGGGAGGGGAAGAGAGGGAGGGAGATTGTCAGGGCCTCGAGTTCGTCAAGTACCCATGATGACCACCGGTGGACGAGAGAATCAAAAAATTGAAGACATCGTTTAAAGGCGCATGTGGTCGATGAGTTTGGTTAAAGGTGACTTGTGTTCAGTTAAAGGCTCACAATGGGAAATTTTGTTTATAGGGTACTCAATGGAGAGTGGGATAGGCATTGGGTGACCAAGCAGTGCAATGTGTGTTAGGCAATTGGGAGGGCACTTGTAGATGAGCTAGGGCACCCGGCTCACGAATGAAGGTCATCCCATGACTTTGTAAAATATGAAGGGGCGCATGTAGAGTTGTGGGCAGGTCAGTTGAGCATGCATATGTGCAGACTGCCCCATGGAGATAACCAAGGGACGTGACCTTTGGAGAAATGGATGGATATCGAAGTGTATA
This sequence comes from Pinus tabuliformis, assembly GCA_031772625.1. Classification (NCBI taxonomy): domain Eukaryota; kingdom Viridiplantae; phylum Streptophyta; class Pinopsida; order Pinales; family Pinaceae; genus Pinus; species Pinus tabuliformis. Next base: position 503,688,536 of record CM062808.1, read on the forward strand.
AATGAATGGAGGCTACCAATCATTTGGACATCAAGTAATTCGTCCAAGTCATATGATGTTGGACAAAGGGCACACTTAGAAAAGACCATAAGTCGAGCAACGTAATTGAAGGAACTTGGGTGAGTGGTTCTGAAAAATGCATGTGGGTATTGTGTGCAGTAATTCAGGATGTTTGAGATGGGTCATGCACAAAACTTGTCTGCACCATGTGGGTCGTGTGTGTAGTCGTTTGGGTCATGCACAAAACTTGTCTGCACCATGTGGGTCGTGTGTGTAGTCGTTCGGGTCATTCGATTTGGGTGGCGGACAAAACCCATGTACGTTTTGTGGGTTGTTTGTTAGTCGTCCGGGTCATTCGATTAGAGTCACGCACATAACTTGTGTGAAATGTGTGGGTTGTGTGTGCAATCATTAAGGTTGTTTAGGTGGCGTCATCCACAAAACCCATGTGCGTCATGTGGATCGTGTGTGCAGTCATTCAGGACGGTTCGTGCATAGAACCCATATGAGTTGTGTGGATCATTTGGGTCGTTTAGGTTGTTTGGGTCATTCGAGTCATGTCACTCAGGCTGTGAAGGAGATAGGGCCGGCTCATGCAGATACTTGGTCCAGGTAAGTCATGCAGAACTAGGTAGAGTGAAAAACTATGAAACAGAGTATTGTGACAAACCGAAGCATGGGGTTTCCACTCGTGGAGTGTGGAAAGTTGGGGAATATGAGCAGGAAGTAGTAGTGTGACGAAAACATGATGCACAAGAAATTGGCAATGTTGGGCAGCCTAGTTAATAAGGTTGTCCAAGGTTGTAAAATTCTTTATACTTGTACTTTTGAAAATTTTATGTGTATCAAGAATACTTGTTCGAGACATTCCCCTCCCTTCATAAATGTGCATAATTGGTGTTAATGTTTTTTATGGAGTAAATTTTTATGAAGCTTAAATGAATGTATTTCCATTGTATTATTGATGAAAGTGAACACTTCACAAAAAGATAATCTAAGTGTTGGTGGTACGTGAAGTCCACGAACCATAGTAGTAAGAAACTAAAAAGGTTGGTCGGTGTCACACACCACTCACAAGTTGAAATTGAGTCACGACTAGTGTGGGGGTGTGACAAATGGTATTAGAACTTGGTTGAATTAAAGATGAGCTGATTTGAAGTTGAATAAGGAATACGACAACAATGGTTTTAGTTGGTATTTAAGTTGGGCACTATTTAGTCAGTCGTAGTGCAAAGTTAGGAAGTTTGGCAAGGGCAAGACAATGGCGAGGGAATAAGCTGAATGATGGAATAATAATGTCAAAGACTTGTGTAAACCGTGTACAAGTTGAAACACATGAAAGAAGAAATACCAAGAATGTGGGGTGAACATGAGGTCTTGGAAAGGAACGTGGAAGAAGAGGTTCTTTGACTTGGTTGGACAATGGATCAGAGTGAAGTTGTTGATTATGACAAAGAGGTTGCAGCGACATGTGAAGACGAATACGTTGCAGTTGTGTCGACAAAAGAGGAGGAACTTGGTGCAATGAAACTTGCCTAAGTTGGACCATGTTCGTGCACATTGAAGACATTGATGATAGGAATAACTGACATGGAGAGACCTCCTGAAAATGTAAGTATTGTCATTAATTGTCTTTCCTTGGAACTTTTGGAGGATGGGTCATATGCAGGGATGGGAAAAGGAAGTTTGATAATGCAATGGAAAACCTTTCCATGGATGATTACGATGACATGTTGTGCATTGGGGCCGGAAGGAACATTGTCTTTTGTAGGACTTGTGGGGGTAGTCTCTGACCTCATGGAAAAATGTGAAAATTCTTGTGGTAAGGGTGGAACATGATGAGCTTTGCGATGGCTAAGTCTTGGGTAGGCCTTTAGTGGGGGAGGCAGTGATGATAGAAGGTACCTATGATGTGATATGAGGGTAGAGTGCCCGAGGGTATATGTGATGACAAGAGTTTTGTTGGGTCGACTATCGTGGATAGATTGGGCAGCTAAATTCATGGGCATCGAGTTAGAAATACGGGTGCATGGCAGACATCATGCATGGGCATTAAGCGAGTGCAATTATGGAGATGTCACTTATGGGAATCAAGGAGGAGTGCCAAGTCAAGGATGTTGGACAGAATGGACTTGCCGAGTGTGACATGAGGAATTTTTACAGATGCATTGTTGGGGATGTTGTGAACATTTGGATAGTAAGTCTGTGTGCTTTTTGGAGACATGGGAAGCCTATGAGAGTATTGATACGACAAAGAGTGAAGTAGCATCTTGTGATGGCACTTGGGATGGAGACATGTTTTCTTGCTGAAGTTTTGGATGAAGATGGTTCGTGGGAGCTCATGGTGACTTGAGAGAGTTGTAGCCAATGAAGACATCATATTATGGTGGTCTTGGAGTATTTGTTTCATTTAGGAGCTGCAGTTAGATGTTGTACTTGACTTTGATGTGGTATGGGATGCCTACCTTGGGACATAGTATGTGTTTTGTTCATGAGGAGTGACTTGATGGATATGATAGAGAGGAGACACCTTGGATTTGGATGGAGTGTCAACGATGAAGGTGCCTTCGTGGGAGCAATTAGGCATGGGTTGATTGGTTTTGACTTAGGCATTTTTTATGGGCATGGAGGCTGTTGGTATCTGACCGTGGGTATCACATGGACGATATGATGAGGCAGGTGTAAACATGGCACTTTGAAAACATTGATGAGTAGCATATCGCAGATGGGATGGAGTTCATGGGTATGGCACATTGAGCATTGGATTGATAAGAGAGTTCTTGATCGAGTTGAGGATGCGATAAAATGTTGGAGAAACAACTGTTGAAGGAATGAGGATGTTCATTCTCATGGGTTGAGCGCGACAATTGGACTGATCACCCAACTAGTTCGAGTCATGGGGGCTCGATAGTGTACTGAGATGTGTTTGAGTTGAGTTGGAGTATCATAGCAACAGTTCATGTGATGATGAAAATACCTGGTGGATTAGCATGATATGAGTTGCAGTCGTAGCATGCAACCGTGTTAGAGGGGGAGACCTTGCACATAATGGGGCAGTATGAGGGATTGAGATGAGTGTGGTTGATCACCATGGATTGAGGAGTCTTACACATACATAGAGTCATGAGGGTTGGTGGAGGCTCATTCAAAGGAGAGGAGTGAGTTCATGTAGCATGAGGATTTGATGTTGGCGGTAGTGACACTTTGCGACATTTTGGTCTTGGCGTTAGAGTTTTTCAAAATGATGTGTTGTTGAGGACGACAACCTTTTTATAGTGGGGGAGGATGTTAGGGCCTCGAGTTGGTCAAGAGTCCATGATGATCACAAGAAGATGAGAGAGTAAAAAAACTAAAGACATCGATTAAAGGCATGTACAGTCAACAATTTTAGTTAAAGGGGAGTCGTGCTCAGTGAAAGTCAGGCGCATGGAAAGTGAGGTTAGAGGTGACTCGTGTTTGGTTAAAGGTGCGAGATGGGAAATTTTGGTTAAAAGAGACTCGTTGGAGAGTGTGACAGGCATTGGGTGACCTGGTAGTGAGACGAGTGTTGGGCAACCGGGCGGTGCATTGGGCATTGGGCGATCGGGCAGTGCAACGGGTGGGCCCTTGATGACAAGCTAGGGCTTCCACCCAACCGAACGAAGGTCGTCCCATGACTTAGTAAAATATGAAGGGGTGTGTGTCGAGCTGTGAGCATATTGTTTGGGCATGCATATGGGAAAACCAACTCATGTATAAAACAAATAGATGTGACCTTTGGAGAAATGAACAACATCGAAATTCATAAACAAACAGAGGTTTCCACTCATTTGGACATCAAGCAATTCATCCAAGTCACTTGAATTTGGAAAAAGGGAGAACTTGGATGAGCCCGCATGGTGGGTGAGCTATGTTAAGGAACAAGGGTGAGTCATTTAGACAAATGCGTGTGGGTTGTTCAGGTCATTCAGGTTGGGTCATCCATAGAAATCGTTTGCATCATGTGGTTTGTGTTTGTAGTCATTTGGGTCGGGCCGTGCTGAGAACCCATGTACGTCATGTGGGTCGTGTGTGTAGTCGATTGGGTTGTTTGTGTTGGGTCATGCAGACAACCCGTGTGTGTCGTGTGGTTCGTGTGTGTAGTTGTTTGGGTTGGGTCATGCCCATAACCCGTGCACATCATGTGTGCAGTCATTTGGTTCCGCCATAGAACCTGTGTGAGTTGTGTGGATCGTTTGGATTGTTCGGGTCATTCAGGTTGTGTCATTTAGGTCTTGTAGGAGTGCGGGTCAAGTCGTGCAGACACTCAAGTTAGGTAAGTCGTGAAAAACCATGTATCACAAACAAGTGTGGAACAAAGTATTGTGAAAAACCAAAACTTGGTGTTTCCACTGGTGTAGTGTAAACAGTTGGTGTGGACGGGCAAGATGTAACAATGTGACGAGCACGTGTTGCATGACTGTGGCATGGAATTGGCATAGTTGGGAAGGCTAGTTAAGAAGGTTGTCCAAGGTTGTAAAATTATTTGTACTTGTAATTTTGAATATTTTATAGATATATCGGGAAGACTTGTTCGTGAGTTTACCCTGCCTTCATAAATGTGCATAATTCATGTTGATGTTTTTTATGGAGTAAATGTTGATGAAATTTAAATTAATGTATTTTTGAAGCATTTTGTGTGTTGTCTATTATGTTCTTTAACTGCTTCATTGTCTATGTATTTCACAATCTTATCGATCCATTGCACAAAGTAACATAGGAAAGTCCATGCAAATGAGTCTTTAATACCTTAATAATTGTCTAAGATCTCATTATCAGATCATCAACAAAGCCACGACCATCTAAAACTTTTTCCAATCCTAGTGTTCATTGATAGTACGAACCATAATCATTAGTTCCAAGAAAATACCTAAAAAACCCGCTTCACAATTGTCCAATGCTCCTTTCCCATTTTTTACATAAACCTGATCAATACTCCCACTACATATGGAATGTCTGGTTTACTACAAACCATTACATACATCAAGCTACCAACTGCACTTGTGTATGGAAGACGAGACATGTCCTCTTCCTCTTCTTGTGTATTGGGACATTGTTCAATAGATAAATTTACACCTACATGAATAGGAACCTTCACTGGTTTACTATCCTCCATATTAAACCTCTGTAGTATCATCTCAACATACTTCCTCTGGTTTAACTAGAGCTTCCTCTTTGGTAGATCTTCCTTAATTTCCATGCTTAAAATATAATTTGCAACATTGAGATCCTTCATGTTGAATTTGGAGGATAATTGGGTCTTCAAATCTTGGATAATTTCTTTGTCATTCCTAATCGGCAACATATCATCCACATGCAAGACTAGATAAATAACATGGTCACCAATTAATTTAAATACACATAGTGATATGCTTTGCTTGTAGTGAAGCCAAGTCCCCATGTAAATGTATCAAATTCATAATACCACATCCTTGGTGAATATTTTAACCCATACAAAGACTTTTTTAACCTACATGCTAGTTATTTCTTACCCTTCAGCACAAAGCCTTAATATCGCTTCATGTAGTTCTCTTCTTCTAGATCCCCTTAAAGAAATGTTGTCTTCACATCCTTCTGTTCTACCTAAAAATCAAAATAAAAAACAAGAGTTAAAAGTAATCTAATAGAAGCTACCTATTTAATACGAGATAAAATATCACCAAAATCAATTCATGACACCTGTGAATAACCTTTTTCTAGCAATCGAGATTTGTATAGCTCCACCTTGCCTTCTGCATTCATCGTCTTCTTAAACACCCACTTGCCTCGAATCAGTTTCCTTCCAACCGACAACTCCACTAGATCCCAAGCCTCATATTTGTACAAAGATGCCATTTTATCAACCATAGCCTCTTTTTAGAGTTTTCTATCGTCTAAATCTACTACCTCCCTGTTAGTTCTAGGATCATCATCAGTAAAAGATAAAAAAAAATTTGAACAGAAAGCAGACGGCTATACCTTTTTGGTTTCCTTCTTTCTCGAACTAATCTTCTCATAACTCGAGTTTGTGGCTCTTCATCTTTTGATTCCTCTTCTGCTATACAGTCTGAGTATTCCTTCTTTAGCTCAAACTCTATCTTTTCAAGTTCCTTTAGTAGGAATTCATGTTTAATAACATATTTCACCTCTCTAAACACTACATGTTTCTATACACAATTCCTTGTGTATGGGTTCCAAAGATTATAATCTTTTAAACCATCCTTATACGCAATAAATATGCACCTTTCATATTTACTATCCAACTTGGTTATTTTATCGTTTAGAACATGTACATATGCATCACAAGCAAATACTCTCAGATGTGAAAGACAGGGTTTCCTACCAGTCCATACCTCATGTGGATTCTTATTCTCCAATGGTGATGAAGGTGATTTATTGACCAGGTAACATGCAGTCTCCACCGCCTCTGTCCAAAATTCATGTCCTAACCCAACACCACTGATAATGCTTCTTTCTTATTCCATCAATTTCCTATTCATTCTTTCTACAAGTCCATTTTGCTGAGGTGTGCATGGAGTAATATTTTATCGTGCTATACCACACTTCCTACAAAAATCTTCAAATTCATTCTGGCAAAAATCTCCACCATTATCTGTCCTTAACACTTTTATCTTCTTAATTGTCTAGCTTTCCACGAAAGCCTTAAATTATTTTAACTTGTAAAAGACTTCAAATTTCTTCTTGAGGAAATATATCCATGCATTCTTTCAGAAGTCATCTATAAATGATACATAGTACACATAATTACCTAGTGACAGAACTAACACAAGTCCAAACACATCACTATGCACAAGTTCTAATATCGCTTTTACCCTCTTAGCACTAGAGGGGAAACTCACCCGATTCTTCTTCCCATATACACAATGTTCACAAAAATCAAAATCTAGAGAGAAATTAGACATAACTTCTACCATACCATTACCATGTATTATTCAAAAGCTCTTCTCTCAAATATGTCCAAGCCTTTGATAGCATAGCGTGGTCTTTTCTCCATAGACCATTAGATTTTCCACTCCACTTTGACGAACCACTGAACTATTTCATCGATCAATAACAGTGCTCTCCAAAAGCTTGTACAAAGTTCCAATCCAAACTCTCTGCATTAATAACAGTTCTCCCTAAACCATCTTGCAGGTAGGTAAAAGCATGTTAATGTGTCCCATTATATGGCAAAAGCAAAAAAGTATTCAAATGAGAAAAGGTAAAAACAAATGAATATAAAATTATCAATTATTTTTCCAAAGCAAAAAAATACGAAATAAAAATTAGGTTTGGGACTTGGTCCGGAGATAACTTCAGCCCAAAGAGCGGAGCATTCATATTTTCCGACTTTTTGGAGATTCCGGTGACGGAATCCGGCGGAAAAAATTGAGGTTAAATCTTGATTTGTATTATTTAAAATGGTTTTTTAATTGCATATTTGTATTCAGCACCCTGAAAAACCCCTGGGACGCTTTGATTGTGCATAAACTAGCTATCAAACTTGCGATTCCAATAAATTGCTGCCGGATTTTGACAGGAAAAACCCACCATAAAAGCTTCCAAAAAGTCGCATTATAGGCAACTGCTTTCATATATGTTTGGCTGACAAACGAACATTATTATTGTAGTTTAGCTTAGTATTAAGTTACGGGTCATATATATTTTAAATTATGGCCCACAAGGACATTCTTATGCGTACATTTAATGTTATATAAACGTTTCAAATGATTTTTGAAATAGTTGAACGAAATTTTATATAAATTTGATTTTATATAAAAAGTTTCAAATAAATTTTTGATATAGTTGAACGAAATTTTATATAAATTTAATTTTATATAACAAGTTGGTGTAATATTAAAGCTAATTGTGAAGTAAAATTAAAATTTATATAAATTTTATTTTACATAAAAACAAATTTCAATACAAATTTAAAAAAAAAATTGAAATTATATTGAATAGAAATATTTAAATTAATATTACATAAAAATAATATGTTTATATGATGTATAGTTTTAAGCAACATTTACTTAATATAAATTATTTAAAATGTAATTTTATGTAAATCTTGAAAATTCTCTATATGTTTATGTTCAAACTATCATTGGAAAGTATTCTAGGTACAGAGTTGTGTATGTTAAAAGCTTTATTAAATGAGTTGAGTTTCATACTTGTTAATTATAAAAAATAAATGCTAAATTTGTAACAAAGCTAGCTCACAATAAAATTAGGTAAAAGCTATAGTGAACCTATTTAATGGGTTCAGAAAATATAAATAATGTTATAAAAAGTAAATACTAAATTTGTAAATAAGTCAACTGATAGTAAACATTGGTAAAAACTATGATTAATCACTCAAAAAATATAAATAATTTTTTCAAATATGTAGGTTTAAATATGTAAAGTTAAATAAAATGCTAAAATTCTTTTTTATATATATATATATATATATATATATATATATAGAATTTTGGAAACAAACAATTTATATATTTTTTTCCAATTTAAATGCATCTTGTCCTCCTCCTATTACTTAGCTTTCTTTCTTCTATAATTTCATAGAACTAGTTTCTCTAAATAATGTTATAAAAAGTAAATACTAAATTTGTAAATAAATCAACTGATAGTAAATATTAGTAAAACTATGGTTAATCACTCATAAAATTTAAATAATTTTTCCAAATATGTAGGTTTAAATATGTAAAGTTAAATAAAATGCTAAAACTCTTTAAAAATATATATAAAAATAGAATTAGAATTTTAGAAACAAATAATTGATATATTTTTTTCTTTTCTAAATGCATCTTGTCCTCCTACTATAACTTATTTTTCTTTCTTCCATAATTTGATAAAACTAGTTTCCCTCTAGTTTCTCACCACTATACATTTGAAAGTTAAGATAAGGATTACATCATTTTTTTCCCTTCATATTTTTTAATAGCACCAAAAATAAAACATAGATTTAATGTTTATGCGATATGACATTTCAATGAGTTGAGGTGTTGGTTTCAACATTTATCTTGTCATTGATGTTGACAATGTTTCAATATTGCACTTAGTCATATATTTATGAAAATAACATTAAATCTCAACATTTCTACAATGAGCTGAGAAAATTAGCCCGGTGTTCACCGAAATCCATACAATGACCTGAGGAGTACCCAAATTCAAAACTGTCACAAGCCTTTTTCGATCTTCCACAGCATTTCAACATTCTTCTCATTAAAAGTATGTTAGCAAAGATCAAGATTTCTTTGTCACTGCTCTAAAATATAAACATGTTCTTTGATTGATTTTTTTAAAATTAATTACATAATTTTTATTTTTATTATACATAATAAATTTATAAAAATTTCCTGTTCGTGCACTTCTGCCTTCAAATTTCATATATTATAAATCGTTTTTCAATTTTTAATGATGTCATTACTTAACTTTATTGATTGAAGTATGCCTTATTCTGCTATCTGTTGCTCCCAACATTTTCCTTTCACGAATCCTTGCATTTGCTAATAATTAATGGGCATTGATGGGGCTAGTGGGAATTCCACCAGGGCTCAGTATCAACTGCAAAGCTCTTAACATATCTCGGTTTAAAGTTCCACCCGTTCCTTTCCCAGATAACTCATGTTCAGAATACAGGTTGAAACTTCCACCTATTTCTTTTCCCAGATCACTCATGTTCCAAATACAGTCACGTGTACGGGGTACATCTTCATTCTTTCTCTGCTATTTGGCTTTATTCATTGAAGTATGCCTTGTTAGTTTGTCCATGGAGTCATTTAGTGATGAAAGATTCATTGAAGTATGCCTTGTTAATTTGTCCATGGAGTCATTTAGTGATGAAAGATTGGCTCAGTAGAAAGAGATCAGCCACACAATCCCCACATTGTTAAAAAATAATGTTTAATAAACTCATAACTAAAAATAATGAAATTTTATCTAAAACTATATTTGTCATTATTTTATCTAAAACTATAGTTATATAATTAGTGTGAGATTTTACAACAAACTCAAATTTTAACATGGCATATTGTTTTCAAAAAATAGTAAAAATTCTCAATAAAAATTACAATTGAAATATTCTAATATTTAGAAAATTTGAATTTCTATTTTATTTAAATATTACATATCAATTTAATAACAAGTTGAGATGGAAAGTTGAAGTTGAAATCTCTAATCATACATGTCATTTTCATATATCAGGATCAGCTCTTAATGCAAGGGCCTCTAGTAACCTCTCATGATCATTTATTCCAAGCCTCCATATGTCGTTTCATTAATGACAATGGCAATTGAGTAGCAATAACATGATGACTATATTGCATAACTACTATATGTGGTTCATATTCTTCAAATATCTATCTGGTCTTATTCTTTTCAACTTTCTTAAAGTACATTCCCTTCAGAATAATAGATCCTCTTTCAAATTCTTGACCATCACTATCAACATGGCTTTCCAGCAATTTGCATTTGATTGTAGTACATCTCAATAGATAGTAGTCAACCCCTTCCACATTGTTAGGAGGTGCTATAACAACAAATACATCACCTGTATGGGATTTAATACATAAGGAAAACATTAAAAACATTTTTAATTTAACTAATATTTACTCAAAATATAATTAAAATTGATAATTTAATATTTAAAATTATAAAGGTATAAGAATTTGCATACCTTCTTGTACTAATCCAGAAATAACATCATAGTCTGAAGAGAATTGTGGGTCTTCATCTCTTTCTTCAATTGGAATGTGCACTTGAGTAGGACCAACACGATCTAAAGGTTCCAAGATAGTTTGTTTCCATTCTTCAACAAATCCTTGTTGTAAATTTATACATGATTCTTGGAATTCATTTCCTACACAATATCCACAATAACAAGCATGCTCCCTGACATGCAAAACCCAATCAGTGTGATCTGTGCTTCTAACAAAGTGAAAAGACCTTGTACCTGGTACAGTTTTACATGTATAAGCATGTTCACGATCAACATTCGTTATATGCCAAAAGAATCTACATATAAACTTATCAATTTGACCATCACTTCTATGACACAAATTTTGAGTACACCAATCAACAACACTTTTTGCATCTTGCATTATATTAGCATCAAACTTCATTTGGTATCTCCTAAGAGCTCATTTAATGCAAGCTCCAGCTCCATCATGCTCTCCTTTTCCATGACCACTTTCAAAGAAGCTCCATGTATGTTTAATTTTGATTTTACGATGAAGACGACACAACCAATAAAATGATCTTGCTGATTTGAATTGCCCTGCACAACCATCTGACCAAACCCAATGTTCTCTAAAAGTGACACTTCTATCCTTTATAAGAGAATCAAAAAATTTGTTGAAAGAATGTTGCACAAAAAGTGTATCATGCTCTGAATCATCACTAACATAAAAGTGAACCTCTTTGATCACTATTCTTTTTTCTGGTGTACTTTGTCTTCCATCAATATGCTCCTCTGCATGCCTATAAGACACATGGACCAAAATTGTAACTTGTTCTGAATGGTAATATTGGCTTTGTATTTCTTTTTGTGGTGAAAATGTATAGTTTTCTGCAAAGTCAACAACAGATAATACAACACCAAATGGAAAAGTATCTCGGCTAGTTCGAAATTGCATGTCTTGCCATCTTGCTGTATGACTATGCTGAACATACTGATAAATCTGGTTAGTCTTAAATGCACCAATAAATTCTTTGATGGTAACTTCATCTTCAACCAAATTAATCCTTCTTGATTCACCACCATGAGATAAAGAAAATGTTACATACTTGAAAATTTTTCTTGTAATCATATCATGTGAATAATCATGTGCAATATCTTTCCATCTTTTTAAATTAAAACAATTATCACATTTATTTTTAACACACTTCATATTGTAAAAGTGCTCACCTTCTCCCTTTTCACAAAGTAAAGTCTTGATGAATTCAGTGATATGTAATGGAGGTGCTTCATTTGAAGGTTGGAATTGTATCCTGTAGTTACGAAATGCTTCATAATAATAATTGAATTCCACATGGTACCTGCAACAACATGTGTCACGAACTTTGTTGGGTCATATATACCAAGGCTTCATTGCCTCAAAAGTTCGTTGCCCAATTGTAATATTAGGATGTGCATCTTGAAACTTGTGGAATAGCTCTGTTTGTGAAATGTCTAGAAATTGTTTTTGATGCTCCTCCCTAACACCACATGAGATTCTATGTGTCAAGATATCTCTTCTATTAGAAGAAACTCTAGAATTTTCATTCCAAAATTCAATTATTATGCCATGCCATTCATCTGAAACCTTGTCATTTCTAGGAGCCCTACACACTATTGCCCAATTTTGGTGAGGATTCATGATTTCCAACTGTTCTCTTGTAGCAATCCTTCTTGTCAATGTCCTTCTACTAATATTAAGTGCCTTTGAAGTTGCAGTGACCAACCTTTCATTTGATGTCCTTTTACTAATAATTGCATTCATAATAGCTCTTCGAGCAGCTCTATGGTCTTTTGTGCGTGTTTTGATACCAATCAAGTCATATGATGACTTAATGTTAGTAAGCATTGCATCTGAAACTTTACTTTTATCATCTTGATTAATTCCAAGCAAACACAATATAGGTTTCAGCTCCTTTCGTCGCAATAAGCATGCCAGAAGTTGGGCTTGAGAAATTAAAGATTTAGGTGAAAAATATTCCTCATACATCTTACTTGTATGGTATCGGATGGTGCGATCAGACATCTTCTCTCCTGCATCAATCTGACTCTGAATAGATGACGAAATGCTTGTTGGTATGTGTTTTGGTAAACTTGATCTACTACTCGATGCTCCTTTCTGACCCAAAATATCACATCTTCTATCTTGCATTTGTGTATCCTGGTTTTGGAATTGTTGATTTTGACTCGATGAACTAATATGTTGGTTGAATAAATTATTTGAACCTTGATTAGATGTTCCCTCTCCACCCAAAACATCCAAGTTTTGGACATCATCTTGCATAGGAGTATTGCAATGAGAATGCAAAATTTGACATAATATGTTCGATATTTGATGTTGAGTTCCTTCTATAGTAGTAATAAAAAAAAACATCTTTTCAAATGAATCTAGCAGTTAATAAAACAAAAAATTACAATGTCCATACAAAAGGTGTATGATTTGCAGGAAATGCTCTCCCAAAGATGTAATGATTTAGCACATCCAATGCAAAAAGATCGAAATGTTGTGAATGACCTTTTTTTTATTAATGCTGTTCTTACAAACAAAAATAGAAAAAAAAAATATTTCCCCAATCTTGTATTGAGTTAAGGAAATTTTTCTAGACACTTCTAATGACACAAGTTTATTTATAAAAATAAGTAATTACATGCTATATTCGAAACACCTTATTTACCATACTTTTTCTTTTATCACTTATGACATATTAGATTTGATAAAAAAGAAAACGAAACTTTTCTATGCTTTCCAAAATTTGCTCTTCACAAAATTAACCATTGCCAAAAACAATTTTTGTATTTGTCATAATTTGTTCACAAATCTAATTGTTACCAAAAACATTTTCTGTAAATTTGTTCTTGACAAAATTAACAACGAAAATATTTGATGTACTTATCACAATTTTCTCTCACAATATTAACAATTACCATTCTTATTACTAAAATCATGTTTCCTATATTTGAGTAATTTTTCATTTTCTTCTTGCAAAATATTAAATTTGACATTTAAAAATATCAATAATTATTATTCTATTAACCATTTCTAATTTTTATTATAAATACTCTTCTTACATCTAAAAAGTTTCCCTTGATAATAACTTATTTATACTAACATTTATAAATTTCTTTATATAACAAAGTAAATATAAGTTTTTATAACAGAAAATTATGATTGAAGTGTTAATTCAACAATGTCTTATTTATAATATTACTATTCAATTTTTTAAAAGTGACTTTAAATTTACATGGAAAAATATACTTAATTAATTTAAAAATATATATTTAATAATATGTAGTTCAATTGTTTATAGAAAATAAAATAAATTTAGTTAAAAGAATAATTTATCTTTAAATTTTATTAAATTATTTATTTAACAACAATTGATCGTTAAAGAAAATTAAAATATATATATTTTTTTAATTAAATATCATAAAATGATTAATTAAACCATATTTTTCTAATAATTTTTAATAAAATGAAATCATAGTTTATTTATATTTATAAGATGTAATTTTAATTTTTAAAAACAACATTATTTAAAAAAAATTAAATATTTTATGCAGTAATGATTTATTATGAAAATAATGTTTGAAGGAAATAATGTTAGAATAAGATTATTATTTCAGAAATTTCTAATTGGTAATCTTAATATTTGAAAAAAAAGAAAAAAAAAGGAAGAAGAAGTAGTTTAAATTTCAATAAATTACATTTTTCAAATAATAAAATGCAGTTTAAATTTTCATATATATAATTACACTAAATTTAAATTTCAAATAGTAGATTAATTATAGTAATATATGTAACTCCTTTGGAGCGAACATTCTATGTGAAACATGTTAATACGTTCCGTCGAACGCGCTTTCGAACGAATGCAAATTACTAATTTTGAACTTAAGTTTTAGGAACCTAGCTTTTAGGTTTGGCTGCTATGGTATTAGGTTCGGTATTGTATTTTTCTTAATAAAATAAATTTTAATTAGATTTGGTATTGTATTTTTCTTAATAAAACCGATTTTAATGAAGATTTTCATTTTTTTGGCCTTAAAAATATATCAATAATTTATATATTTTGTTAAAAATTTTCAACAATATAAATATTAATGTGTTGATTGTGAGTATATAATTTTTTAATTATGTAATTTTTGTATTTTTTTAATATTATTTTTATATATTATATTTTAAATAATATAAAATATCTTATTATAATCATATTTAAATATTTTATTATAAAAATTTCAAAAATATATTTTAAAAATTTTGTAAAATTAAGTTTAACATTTTGTTATATGATATTTTCAAATTTTTATTAAAAAAATTGATCCTATAAACTTGAAAGGATAGTTTCTTGGGTCGCAGTTTTATATATATATCAATTTTACTAGTATTTTAATAATAATTAAAAAATATGTTTTTTTTCTTTAAATTTAAATTTGTTTAGCAATCTTTAAAATGTCTACAACACATCTCTTAAAGAAATTGGAGTTAAAAAACATAAATCAATAGAGAAATGGGGGGTCCCCGTTTTGTCACTACTTAAAAGTTATGTAAAATATTAATGCATATCTTTTAAAGAAAATGAATAAATTAGATAAAAAATATATATTAAATTTTAGAAAAAATATGACATGAAAGTGAATTTAAATTGACATGTTTTGTCTTCTTTGACCACCACCTAATTCTTGATGATTTTTAAAATTTAAGAGTAAAAATTCAAAATCCATTCATTTTTATAAAACTTCTTTGCCACAAAGAGGGAAAAAGTGATACACATTAACATGCTTTTACCCAGCCTGCTCTCTCCTATATCTTTCTTGAACACTATTTTTATGCCTGCATCATCCATCTTTCTTAGAAAAATCAGGTTTCTTGCCAACATAGTACTATGCAATACACCTAGAAGTTTTCTAATCCTTCCACCTTACAACTTGAGCTTGAATTTTTTGTGTTTCATGATTCTAGCCTTCTTTTCATCCCCTAAGAAGATATCACCACCATTATATTTCTCATACTCATAGAACCACCCCCGATCGGGAGTGAATTGAAAGGATGCACCTAAGTCAATCAACCATGCCTCATGATTTACATGTTTACTTGAAGAAGAATCCATGTACATATCTCCACCTCCATGTGAGGTGGTTTTCTCTTATGTAGAAGGAGCATCATCAAATCCCTTTACCTTCTAAGGAGATTTAGATCTACAATCCTTTTTGAAGTTCCCTTTCTTTCCACAATTCCAACACACCTTTACAAGTTTTCCTGGAGATTTAGATCTCCCCCTAGATTTAGATGTCCCACTCAAGCACATATTTTTGTTTCTGTTCTGGGGCCATCCTTATACAGACAAGACATCTCCATTCTGTCCCTCCATATGTTTCTTTCTCATCTCCTTCAACAATGAGGATGAGATTATTTCATCGCACTTCAGGGTAGTTGTAATCCTACCTATTAAAACAGCCAAACTATCCCGCGAATATAGTAGAGAACACATGTAACTAATACACTTATCTTCATCTAAAATTTTAATATCAACAGATAATAACTTACTTACCACAGTATTAAAGGTGTTGAGATGCTTTGTCACTGAGTCTTCATCCTTCATCCTCAAGTTATACAAATTTTTCCATAGGAACAATTTGTTCACCAGAGACTTAGATGGGTACAAAATCCCTAAATTGTCCCACAAATCCTTCATCATAGCTTCCCCCGATACATTCAATAATATTGAATCTGAGATACACAACCATATTGCGCTCTTTTCCTTTTGATCGAACATTCCCCAGTGTTCATATGACATTATCGATCATTTAGTACCTAGATCTACCACGATCCACTGATCTTTATCCACTAGCAGATCCTCCATCTTCAGTTTCCACAACTCAAAACTTTGGCCATTAAATTTCGCGGTCTCTATCTTTCCACTTGCCACCATATTCTTTCACCGCAAGAATTGATTCCATAGATCTACCACTGAAAAGGTTCTACCATAGGCCCGAGAGAAACCCCTTAGCAGTAAAGGCGTCCCCTTGAAGTTGAAACAACTCTAATACCAAATTTATCTTTTACCCCTATACATAAATTACCTCCATAAAAATTCAAAAAACATAAAATAAACAACGGCGAGAGCATAAAACATAAAACATATATACACAAATATTTTCCCCTAGATCCCAAAATCGAGTCTACCATATTGAGTTTTCATTATATTACTTTCAATGTTACAACACATATACATATATACCAAAGAATTCATAAACCTCAATTCATTTACCCTGGATTAGAAGATAGTTGTAGTTCCCTTGATCATATCTACAAAATACCATGGACAGAAAACCATCATGCCCAAAACCGTGTGTAAAACCCATGAACAAAACCATAAGTAGGTACGCCCACCTAATATATTGTCCAAAAATATAAAACACACCCAACAAAGATAAATTATGATTATTATTATTGTGGAAAACCTTTTCATCAATCTAAGGATTGCTATAGAATAAAATATAATTAGTCCAGACAAAGAAATAGAAGGAATAATGAAAATTTTGTAAATAAATACACCTCCATAAGTGATGGATTTAAAAATCTTAAGTTGATTGTTTCTGATGTTGTATTGTGTGTGGAAAATGATGATGTGAATGCTTGGTTCATTGATTTCGGTGCACCACTCCAGATGGATTGTAATAAGGATTGGCTTGATGAATATTATGAGAACTTTTATGGAACATATGTGTATCTAAGAGATAACAAATCACTTAAAGTTCATGGTTATGGAGTAATAGGTGTGAATTTGTCTAATGGACATGATAAACAAATCTATAATGTTATGTATGTTCGTGGTATAAAAAATAGTTTAATTTATGTTTCTACTATTATTGACCAATATTTGAAGATGGAGTTTGTTAAATAACATTGTGTTGTGAAAGATATTCAAGATCGCTAGAAGGTTTCTTCCACGGGTACTAGAGTTGGAGGCTTGTATATGTTGGATCTAACGAGGACAAGTCATCAAGCGTTGGTATCTTTAGCAAGGTCAAGAGTAGAACTATGGCATTAGAGGTATTGACATCTAAATCAAAATTATTTAATGTTACTTCAAAGGAACACAATGGTTCAAGGACTTGATTTTATGATGAATGATCATATTGAATGTGAAACACATGTACCTGGAAAGAAACATAGGAAGGAATTTCCTATGCATAGAGAGAAAATAAAGAGCGAAATGCTTGAATTAATTCGTATTGATGTACGTGAACATATGAAAGCTAGGTCTCTTGGTGGAGCATGGTATTTTCTAATTTTTGTTGATGATAAATCTAGGTATACATGGGTCTATTTCATAAAAAAAGAAGAGTTTTTTTTAGTACTTTAAATAGTTTGAAGAGTATGGTGGTAAAAAAATCGGTAAGTGCATAGAACATCTCATATTCGATTAGTGGAGGAGAATATAAACCAAGAGAATTCAATAAATATTGTAAAAAAAATGAGATTTTACATCAATTTACAGTGTCACATACACCTCAGCAAAATAGAGTTTCTGAGAGGAAAAACAAAACATTAGTAGGATGTTCATTTAGTATGATTCAAGGTAAAAATATTTCTAATGGTTTTTGGGTCAAAGCCATTAATACTATTGTCAATTTGAAAAATAAGAGTCGAGCCAAAAGTTAGATGTTAAAACACATTTTGAAGAATTTTATGGGCATAAACCAAAAGTGAGTCATTTTAGGGTTTTTGGTTTCAAGTCATTCGCTCATATTCCAAAGGATGAAAGAAGAAATCTTTATGCAAAGTCAATTAAGTGCATGTTTATTTGTTATTGTGATGATAAAAAACATACAAGTTGTTTGATCCTAGTTCCCACAGATTGCAAGTAGGGATTTGGTGTTTCATGAAAATGCAGATGAAGGTGATAAAATGAATAATACTAGTGTATGACATGATACTAATGATTATATCAAAATAGATACAATTGTTGAACAAGAATATGAACAAGTATAGGAACAGGTACAGATTCAAGAGCAAGGAGCATCAAGCAGTCATGACACTCCAATAAGAGAGGAGACTCCACAAACAAAAAATAAAGATGAAAGTTGTAAAACTTGAAGAAGGTCATCACATCAAAGTTAGGTACCTCTAAGGTATAAATATTATACATTAATGTCTCTTGTTATGAATGTTGTAGAACCTTCAGGTTATGAAGAAGCTAAAGAATATAAAGAATGGAGATATGCAATGAATGAAGAATATACCTCTAAAAATAATGTTCCAATTGGATGCAAATGGTTCTATAAATCTAGGTTTAATGTTGATGGAAGTATTGATACGTATAAGGGTAGATTCGTTGCAAAAGGATATTCACAAGAAAAGGGAATTTTTTATGAAGATACTTTTTCACATGTAGCTAAGTTGAACACAATTAGAATCATGATTTCGTTAGCTACGAAACATGATTGGAAAATGCATCAGTTAGATGTGAAATCTGCATTTTTGGATGGTGAGTTAAAACAAGAAGTTTATTTGGTTCAACCTAAAGGGCTTGTAAAGAAGGGATAGAAGCATATTGTTTACAGTTTAAAGAAATATTTATATGGTTTGAAACAAGTACCAAGATCTTGGTATGTGAAAATTGATTCTTTCTTTTATGAGAAAGGTTTTGTGAAAAACAAAAATGATCCTAACTTATACATCAAGAAAGATGAAGATGGGGGTGTTACTTTGGTATTTGTACATGTTGAAGAAATTAAAAGTCAGTTGTCACAGGTATTTGAGATGAAGGACCTTGGTGAACTGCATTACTGTTGAGGTCTTGAAGTTTTGGGGGAACCTCGCATTACACTAATCACACAAAGAAAATTAACAAGGGAAATCCTTAAAAGGTTCAATATGATTGAATGCAAGGTGATATCTACTCCTTTAGAACATAATAACAAATTTTACAGTCATGATGGAACCAAAGAGGTGAATGGAACCTTGTATTGTCAACTAGAGGGAAGTCTGAATTACATCACCACTATGAGGCCAGATATAGCATATTCTATCAGAATACTTAGTCGGTTCATGGCTAGGCCTTGTCAAAGGTGCTAGAAAGAAACAAAAAAAGTCCTTTGATATTTGAAAGAACACTTACTTTTTGTATTATGTATATTGATGAATTTGATGTTGAGTTGGCAAGTTATTTTGATTTTGACTGGGTTGGAAATCTACCACTAGATATGTATTCAATATAGGTTCAGGACCAATATCATGGAGGAGTAAGAAACAAGCAATTGATCCACTGAAATTGAGTATAAAGCATTATGAAATGGTACATGTGAAGTAATATGGCCTAGAAGGATACCTGAAAATGTTGGAGAAACACAACAAACACCTACACTAATCAGATGTGACAATCGAAGCACTATCAAATTAACAAACACTTTTATATATCATGCAAAGACAAAGCATATTGAGACACAACATCATTTTGTACAAGAAAAAAGCCAATCAAAAGAAAGTGACTTATCATATTGTAATAAAAATGAAAATGTGGCTGACATTTTCACCAAGCCTCTTGAAAAGTCTAAACTTGAAATTTGCAAAAATAAGTTGTATGTTGTAGAAAATCCACGTTATGTTGTAAGCCTATTAACACTTAAACAAGCACGCAAGTTAACACGTAAAGTGTTATTAAAAAGTTAACCTGTAAAGTGTTATTAAAAAGTGACGTAATCGACAACGTAAAAAGTGACGTAATGACCACACCGATCCCTCTTAGTAGATAATTCATAATTTATAATCGACAACGTAATCGACGGAGTCAAAATTCAGCTTCATTTATAGATTGCTACATTTGGTTACGAAGTTCTCAAGTTTTGTTTTGTGTCCCACGTGTGATAAATCAAGCACCCAAAAGCTGACTTACCTCATGAAGAGTAACAACCACGTGTCGTCGAGTTAATAAAATTTGTAAGTGCGTAAGATGGGGTCATGGTCGTTCAGGGGACATAATTTTTACTGGATGACGTTCAGTGCTCATTGCCTCGAAGTCAGTGCGCATGGGAATCTCCCATATATCATCACATGTTATTTGATGTAAGAATAATACATAGAATTGGAAATTTTGCATTCTTCACGATCGTATTACAGAGTTAATTAATTCAAAGCAAATTCTTAATCGAAACAAAGCCTCGCATCGATCATCCATCCAAATACAAAATTCCCTCCACTTTCTTTAAAGGTCAAATTGGGTTGATTATCTTGCAACTAAGTGAAAATATAATCTTTATACATAAAAATGCCTATATAATCAAACCAGTTCCTATGGACCAAACTCAAAATTTTCCAAATTAGTAAGTCATTTTGCACGCAGATTGCAACCGATGTCTCCAGCTTCACACTCAACGGGGGCTACAAGGTCGTAACGATCGGGAAACCATAGATACGGCCCTGCCCGAAAAAAATGCGTTCTATGATTAGTAACTGTCTTTCGTGCATACCTTTTGCAAATGTTTTGGAATGTTGAATTAATATTATTTTGGTGTAATCG
Organism: Pinus tabuliformis; assembly: GCA_031772625.1. Classification (NCBI taxonomy): domain Eukaryota; kingdom Viridiplantae; phylum Streptophyta; class Pinopsida; order Pinales; family Pinaceae; genus Pinus; species Pinus tabuliformis. Next base: position 503,709,767 of record CM062808.1, read on the forward strand.
AAATTTATAGAATGAACGGTGTTTTTTCAAATGTTTTTAGAATTCAGAATTAATATTATTTTGGTGTAATTTAACTTATAGATAAAATTGGTTTTTACAGGATTATTTGTTTGGATTAATTTTAATGAAAATATCACATAATTTTTTTAAAATTCTAGTTTAAATTATTTAAGTTGTAAATTTTTTTTTTTTTTTTCCAAGTACGAAAAAAGCTAGATTATTATTTATTTCAAAAAAGATAACAGTACATCATCTGGTGGATTTTTTTTCCAAGTACGAAAAAAGCTAGATTATTATTTATTTCAAAAAAGATAACAGTACATCATCTGGTGGATAGTGATAACATATAGGTGCAGCTGGAATAGGCAACCAAGCCAATGGAGTGAGATACAATATTGAAGCTATAAACTCAAAACCTCATCAAAATATGCAGGAAAATATGGAGACAGAGAAAGTATCAACGAAAATACGCAAGATCAGAAAATTCAAGAGCAACCAGAAGAGAAAAACGGGATACTTGATATATACCAGAGTTGAAGTGGGATGAAAGAGGATTAAGTACCCGGTATTATAAAATCCTAAATTTGATGCAATTCATTCCACACCGTTATGCTCATCTTCCAGTTTTCATTTTGTGAAGGAAGTCTTTTTGTTGACACAGAATCAGCTTGATCTCAAAAGTAAATTCCACATATATTTTTAAAAAGCTGAAATTAAATTATGTAATCTGCATAATTGTAGTGCTTTAGGGGTCTGTTGAATCCATTTATGTTTCAAAAATATATTTTAAATAACAAAAGAATTTGAAGTGGTATGGCAAGGTTTTAATTTTTTTTAATGAAGAAATCTATTTCATCTATAAATTAAATTAAACCTATTATTGTCCACGAGTTATAATATTTTTCTGTTTTATATATATTATATATAATTTTTATTTATTAAAATATAAAATATATAATTTATTTATGTAAAATGTTTCAGCCGATAAGATTAAAATTCCATCGTTTATATATATTATATATTATTAACCATTGACACGAAGAAGCACTATTGTTTTAATTCGACAGCCTTTTGCAAAAAATTTTGAAACATATTACAATTTAGCGCAGCTTGACAAACTTTGGAGGAGGAATAATTGCGATGAGATATTCATATGAGCTGAACATTGGGGCACACAACAACTTGGAGGAGATCGATCAAAGATTGAGGAAGACTAGAGAAAATTGAGAAATACAGAGTTAGGAGGTTCGTTAATACTTATGGGGGTTAGAGTTTCTTGAGAATACATAAATACATGTCGACTAATCTTTACAATTCATATTCGTGTTTACAATTCTAGGATTTTGAGTTTAGTCATTGCTACTCAGTGGCCCACTATCCTTTGGGAGGAAAGAGCCATCATTTGATTAGTCGGTACTTGAGGAGGAGCGGCCACATGTTTTTTCTCAATAAACACAAGCTCCATCAACATAAGACATTAGGAGGAGTGACAATCTTACTCATATTCAGGGAATCCAATATGATAATGTCATGAACCAAGCCGAGTGATTTTATATCGTGGGTATTGAGAGATTTTAGTCCAGTGAAAGCATTAATATTTGCATAGTATTTTTATATAAGAATCATCTACAAATAAAGAGTCACTCGGTAAAACCATATTTACTCCATTAGGTAAAACCATACATAAATAAGAACCTAATTAAACCTATAGACCTGCAGGATGAGAGTAGAGGAATTTGATTTCTACGAATACATATATTGCATGCATATACATATTTTTACATTCAAATAAAAAAACTCTTCAGTCATCGTTGTTCAGAAGATACAAATAAAGAAATCTCTACTAAACCGTCGTCTCTAGGGGGCTTGATGAGGCTTCCATGGGACGTCGGCCATGTCCAATGCAATAACTTAGATATGCTAATCCTAGTATAGAACGGAATTTCAAGGCAGAATTAGGACGCATTGAACTATTTATAATGGCTATCTAACTACCCGGGTTCAAAATTCATAAACTAGCTTCTCCATTCGAACTACAGATTGAGAAAATTTAAGCGTGGTAGTCCTAGAGACTCTGAAAATCTTTGGAAAAAAATAAAAATTGTTCACCCTCAAGATTTTTAGAATTTTCAATTTTAGAGAAGATCACCAAGGGCTCAATTTTTCATTTTTAATTTTGAGATGAGAAATAGATAATGGAAAATGAATAGGGTAACTAAAATGTACGAGGGCTTCACTCAATGAATCTTCAACCTATCAAGTGCCTTCATGACATATTAAACAATATCCTTAATTTTACTACATATTGGAAAACAACTCTAAATATCACATTACAATACACGTTCACAATTTAAAAAATCCCTAGTTTCATTACATATTGTAGGTATCCATTTTTTCATTAACATCTTTTATATCCCTTTATATTTTTTCTTTTACTTTTAGCTCTATTTTTTATACCTATCAATATAAAACCCTTTACCCACAATATATTATGTCATTTTTTCTTCAATATATATTCCCCAAGATGAACCTACACCTATGTGGCATGATATTGCTCCCCGGTGAAGCCCTATGCCAAAACCTAAATTAAAATTGAAAATTATAAATGCCTACAAACATTTTGTTAGTTAACATATATTTGTTATTATTGAAATAAAGTAACGAAGTAAAATTTGTTTAATGTCCATGACAATGGTGATAATTTAATCTCCTACCCCTAGTTGTAGAGATGAGCAAAAATTTACATTATTATTAAATTTCAATGGTACAAAAATTATAGAAGCCCTATTTCAAAATAGACACACCAATCTACTAAAAAATATCTTATTAATATAGATATATCCGTTATATTTTTCTTATAGGAACATAACTCATTACAGAAATGCTACCATATAGCATTAGATAATGTTACTCTTAATAATTCGTATATACATTTTATAATTTCTTTAAGAAATTATTGTTAATTTTTCCATAGGTAAATTTTAATGCTATTAATAAAAAATATTACTTTTGAAAAATCCAAATAGATCTTTATAGAAAAGAAAATATTTGTTTAAATTAAATTTAAATTTATCATATTGAGTTAACAAATGGATCTTTATAGAAAAAAATCCTTGTTTAAATTAAATTTAAATTTATCATTTTGAGTTAAAAGTTTTTTTTTGTAAGCTCGGGTGGGACTCTCCCCTTGAACCCAAGACTTCCGGTTCGGTGAGACTTCATTTCCACAGCCCTTGCCGCTTGAGCTACCCCATGTGGACATCATTTTGAGTGGACATCATTTTGAGTTAAAAGTTGAAGTAGAAAAGATTATTGATATTTTTATTTTTCAACAATAATTATAAAGAATTTCTTTTAATAAAGAATTGTTTTTTTCAAATGTATTTAATTGATTTGTAAAAAATGTTTAATTGATTTATAATAAAAAACAATGTTTATTTTTTCATGTGATTGAGTTATTTTTATGGTAAGCTTATTCAATACATTATCTCAATACGGGTGGAGAATTAAACTAATGACTTCGCATCAAAGAGCAATTTAAAAAAGCATATTGTCTATCCAAAATCCAGTAAATTATATAATTAAATTATTAATTAATATAGTTAAATAAATTTTTTTTTAATTAATGGATAACAAATCCAAAAAAATAACTTCATTCAAAATTCATTTCTTAACCACTAAAAATGATTAAAAAATAATTTCATAGGGAAGTAACTAGATGCAAGAAATATGCCAGAATAAATTGATCTTAAACTAGAAGAACTAAGAGAGGGTAGGTTTAAATCTATTCGATTAAAAAATTTGATTACTCTGTGTGATTTGTTTAAAGGAAAAAAAATCTCAATATTTTTAATGCAGAGGAAATACACGTCTGTCACACTGGAATTTATTCGTAAATGTTGATATATAAATAATTTTGAAATGTTTTGTTTATAATTTCTAAGTTTAAACTAGAAGAACTAAGAGACGGTCTGTTTAAATCTATTAGATTAATAATTTTGATTACTCTATGTGATTTGTTTAAAAGAAAGAAACATCAATATTTTCAATGTAGAGGAAATACACACATATCTGTCACACTGGAATTTATTCGGTAAATATTGATAGGTGCCAGAACCACCTATGCACGCATCTGTGTGGAAATGGATTTCAGCGCCGGATTTCCAGCTGAAATAAACCTAACAAGTAAAGACTATGTGTGGAACCAGAAGCTTGATTATGAAAGTGTCCTCTTCAGGTGTCGATCGTGCTTTGAGATGGGGCATCTAGCCAAAAATTGCCCAAAAGCCTCGGAGAAAAATTTTGCTAGAAAAAACCACCACAGGTCTACATGGTGGGAAGGAGCACAAAAAGAACACTACACTGTCATCAAAGAAGAAGAATATTCTAGAGAAAATGAGTCACAAGAAATCAAGGAAGAAGGAAGCAACTCTCAAAACAAGCAAGGAGAAAGCCCGCCCCAACAAATCAACAGTTATGAGGATTTGAATACCGCAGAAAATAAATCTTCATTTAACAGCAAAGCAGATCTCCTAAACCAAACTTCTTCTCCGACTATTTTCAAAAGAACGAACACAATAGATCGCGAAGCTAAGACACCAATGTCCCAAGAACCAGAAGAGATGAAGGAGATGCAAGACAAAGGAAGTTGGAAGACCGTAGAGAAAAGAAAGAAAGCTACAACACCAATCTCGCCAAGAAAGACGAGGAACCAGACAATAAAAATTTAGAAAATTGTAGGTCCGATAGACCAATTTGGTCTGAGTGGACGTTAACCGTCATCATCATCATCATCATCATCATCATCATCAATAATTTTGAAATATTTTGTTAATAATTTCTAGGTTCAAGTTAGGTCCTCGAAGGTTTTTTTTTTTATGGATTTGTTATATTTTTTTGACTCAAAAAATTTCACTCCTTTCAACCAAAACTCCATTTTAATTTAAATTTCAAAATATACAATAGTTATAAAGATTTTTTAGACTTATCACATTGAGTTTTAAATTCTCCACAATCTAAATACATATATAAAATTAAAAACTCATTTAAAACATCTAAAATAAATATTTGACCCAAACTTTTTTACCTTATTTTAATCAAAACTCTTAGATAGTAATTAAACAACGTCATTTTAATTATATATATATATATATATATATATATATATATATATATATATATATAATAATTCACTAAAACATAGAAAATATAAAACCAACAAACTGCTTCCTCTTCTTATCATCTTCCAATATTTGAAACCTATTAGGTAAAGCAATCGTTTAAATTAATGTAAGTAAATAGAGGCAAACTTTGCGGGAAATATTTTAAAAGCGATTGTGTCCTCAATATTATTGCCTCCGGCCTTCAGCATTGACAGACCCAAGCTTGCTTGGCAATGTTGGAGGTAGTACACACCTAGGACCTTCATTACTGGCACATGCAGACACTTAGTTAGAGCGTTCAGTGACATCCAAGGCTTCAACATTGGAATCTTCACCAGATTGGTGCCTTTGACTGTCCATGCATGCATGGTACTATGTGTAAGATCCTTTCTGCATGATTTACTCCCTGATTTGCTCCTTTCACTCCGCAATTGGCTAGTTCTCTCCAAAACTTGCTGTAGGTGTCGAGTCCTCTCATTGATCACCACTATGGTGCATTACCTTGAGATCTTCACCCAGTGAAGCTATATCATGAGCATTGTAACCTATTTTCTGAATCAATCATTCTTTTTGTTCTTTCGATTTTCTTTTAGTGTTATTGCTCTACAAAGATGTGTGTTCAACCTTTACTAGCTAGATTCATATGTGCATGTTTTCTAACACATTTACAAGGTATCAGAGCCCACAGGTTGCGAGATAAAAGGTGCACCAGTACTTTATTTTGCAGGTATTACATCTTGGCGATCGAATATCGACAGAAAAATGGAGTTTCCCAAAGTACCAATCCTAACATCGTAGAACTATCATGAATGGAAGGACCAAATGGCGTGATACCTTCATTAGAAAGGGTTGTACAAGATTGCCATGGTTGCAGAAGTGGAACCCACTTCAGCCATAGAGAAATCCAAGTACCTGAACTACATGAATGAGGCCCACTGATCCATATGCATGTGCATCTCCACAAAGTTGCAGTTTCATCTATTTGGCTGCAGTACTCCAAATGAGAATTGGAAAATGGTTGAAGAACTCTACGGGAAACAGGATGAGATGAAAGGACATCTGCTCGAAGTGGAGCTGCTCTCATTGGATCCATGGAACTATGACATAATTCAAGACTTCTTCACAAAATATAATGATCTATTGCTGCAACTCAAGGGTTGTGGAATTGACAAATCCACGGACGAGAGTCACCAAATTCTCTCTATTATGTCAAAGCTTTGACCATAATACTCAGTCTTTGTGTCTAGATTTCATTCAGTAAGGCTCGCAACAGGTAAATCCTACACTATGATTTCTCTCAAAGAGTTCATGGAGTCCCTCACTCTTTGAGCAAGATAAACTCATTGGCACGGGGAAAATCAAACCTCCAAAAGCACATGCACTTGCCGTGCATGACGGCAGCCACAATAAAAATCACAGATCTAATTCAAATCACAAAAATCAGCAGCAAAAAGACAAGGGAAAATCGCATTCCCATCGAAAGAAGGAAGGGTACACCGAGCCCCTCAATGATTCCTTGGGCTCCAGAAATGAGAAAGGGAAGAAAGGAGACAAATGCACCTATTGTCAATGAGGATTCCATCCAGAATCCTCTTGCATGAAGAAACAAATTGACCAAATGGAAGAAATCCTTCAGAAGCACAACCTTGGGTACCACATCTCTCAGGGCGGTAAGAAGAAAACTCAAGATCCGCCACATGGGAAAGGTAACATTTTTCATTTTTTAGATGCAATTAAATCTTTCCCTAATGCATGGATTGTAGATTTTGGTGCATCACATCATATGGTTGATGTAAAGGAAGTCTATTCCTCTTTGGATGCATGCAAAGGACCTCCCATCCTCATGGGAGATGACTCACCTATTGAGTTCACCGGAAAAAGTAGAGTGGAAAGTTTACACGGAAGCTTTGAAGATGTGCTTCATGTTCCAAAAATTTTGGTAAACCTACTTTAAATTTATCAAATCACTCATTCCGACACTGGAAAGAGAGTGGAATTCACTCCACATGCAGTGAACATATATGACCTACATAGTAGCTCCAAAACTACAACTGGTGAGTTAAACAATGGAGGTAGACTGTATACATTTTCTTAATTTATTGAATCTGAATCCTCCTATTGCTTACACATGTGGAGGATAGTAGTAGTATTTGGCATGAAAGGTTTGGTCACTTAAGTTACAAGTATATGCAGCAGCTAAGTAGGCATGAGATGGTGGAAGGCTTGCGAAATATGAGTTTCTCCAAAGGAGTTTGTGAAGGGTGTGTCCTAAGCAAACATCCTAGAGAAAATTTTGACGTCGGCAAGGCTCACAGAGCATCCTCCCCTCTAAATCTGATCCATAGTGATGTTATGGTGGCTTTTCCTCATCCTTCCATCAACAAAGCAAGGTATGTGCTTATATTTATTGATGATTTCTCACGATATACTTGGGTGTATCTTCTCAGGGACAAATTTGAATGTTTTGCACATTTTGAAGATTTCAAAGCACTAGTTGAGACACAGTCAGAGAGAAATATCAAAGCCCTCTGTATAGACAATGGGGGGGAATATGTTAACACAGCACTTCAAAACCTTTGCTTTGAGTTCTACATACAGTTGCAGCACATTGTTCCATACACTCCATAGCAGAACGAGTTGCTGAGGGAAAGAACCAATCTTTGAAAGAGATGGCTTCCTGCATGCTGCATGCTAAGGCACTACCTCATAAGCTATGGGCTGAAGCACTTAATTGTGCTAAATACATCTAGAACAGATCTCCTCATAGATCTGTCAAGGATCAGAACCTCTTTGAGGCTTGGAGCGACATTAAACCGGAGGTCACCCACTTTCTTGTTTTCAGCTGTCGAGCATGGGCCAGGATCCCCTATGAAAAGGGGAAAGCTCTTGATCCATAGTGCATTGATTGCATCTTTGTTGGATACCCTGATGGTATGAAGGGATACCGACTCTTGATTTCCTCTACGGACAAGCTCATCATTGAGCGAAGTCTCCAATTTGAGGAAAGTCTCTCGCATGCAGCTCAATTTCCCCATGCAGACACATTTTATCTACCTCATGACCAAGATGATTACTCAGTACACTCAGATGCAGATACAGAGCATGCAGATGTTGAGGTAGAGCATGTAGATGTAGAGACAAAGTCTTCAGATACAAATCCAGTGCGTGCATATGATGATCCAAATCCAAGCCTAGATCGGGCTTCCAGTAGTGAATCAACTTCCCCTGTCATAAATCAGAGAACAGTGGGCTTAAATGAGATATATGCAGGAGACCACCCACCTGCTAGAAATGGTCTTATGGGGGATAATTTTGATCTGTGGAGGATTAGATCAAAGTTTATTAAGCCTCCACTTGACCTCACTGCAACTGAACCAACGCCATCTAAACATTGTCGTTTGGTTCAGTCTTCTGATCCAAAGTCTTATGCTGAGGCTGCTGGACGTCCCTCTTGGGAGTCTGCCATGGAGGAGGAGTACAACTCCTTCCTCGAGAACCAGACCTGGGATCTGGTTCTCCTTCCTTCCGAAAGGAAACTTGTCCGATGCAAATTGGGTCTACAAGACCAAGAGTGCTGTAGATGGACAAATCACTAGACAAAAAACCAAGCTAGTAGCCAAGGGCTTCCAGCAAGTGCATGGCATTGATTATGATGAGCCATTTTTCTCCAGTAGCAAAGATGGATTCCATACGCCTTGCACTTTCCATTGTGGCTACCCAGGGGTGGGAATTACATCAGATGGATGTGAAGAATGCCTTTCTTCATGGAGACCTATCTGAGGAGATCTACATGGAGCAGCCACATGGTTTCATTCAGGATTCATCTTTGGTTTGCATACTGAAGAAGTCTCTCTACAGCCTTAAGCAGGCCCCGAGAGCTTGGTATGCGAAGATGGATTCTTTTCTCTTATCACAAAACTTCAAAAGATGTAAGTATGATCTGAATGTTTACATGCTCAGGACACATGATTCTCTTCTTATATTATTTTTGTATGTGGATGATCTCCTGATCACCGTCAGCTCGGCTTCAACCATTGCTGCAGTCAAGAGGACCTTCCATGATACGTTCTTGATGATGGACATGGGTCCATTACACTTCTTTGTTGGTCTTGAGATTAGCCAGCATGCCACAGGCATCAAACTCTCTCAGGCTAAGTATGCACGGGATCTCCTCAAGGGATTCCACATGACTTACTGCAAGCCAACACCAACTCCTTTTCTGTCAGGGGTCCGCCTTGAGGATGGAGGTGACACTCCATTAGTTGACAGTACTCTCTATCGACAGCTAGTGGGGAGCTTACTGTACCTCACCCACTCTAGACCAGATCTCTTATATGCAGTAGGCGCAGTTTCCAGATACATGCAGGAGCCCCATGAGCTACACTAGAAAGCTGCCAAGCGCATCCTCTGATATGTGCAGGGAACCATTACCTTCGGGATTCACTATGCAATAGACATTGCATTGAATCTCCTTGGCTTCACAGATTCTAATTGGGCGGGCAACAACATTGATCGCAAGTCCACCTTCAGATATTCACTCAGTCTAGGGTCTGGCCCTATCGGTTGGTCAAGCAAGAAGTAGGCTGCTATTTCTCTCTCTTCAGCTGAGGCCGAGTACAAAGAAGTATTCAACGTCATTATTCAGGCTTTATGGCTACAACACTTCCTCACTAAGTTGGGCATCCAGTTCCACCAGCCCACTGTAATTTGGTGTAACAACCATGACACTCTCAAATTTTGCAGGGATCTAGTATAGCGGCAGCAAACGAAGCATATAAAGATCCATATGCACTGCATGAGAGACTTAGTGCATGATCATGTCATTGATTTACAGTTCTGTCCTTCAACAGAACAGACTGCAAAGATCTTCACCAAGACATTCACTAACCAGAAGTTTCACTCTCTGCGCGATCGTCTTGGAGTGAAGGACGTAGTTTCCTAGCAACTGTCTTTTCATCCTCTTTTCTTTTGATTACATTGTATTTTGAGGGGGGGTTTTTCCCATGAGGTTTTCCCTCTTTTCTCAATTTTAGTACAAGTTGCACAGTATTTTGAGTAAGCTTTGGCCTTAGTTTCTAGGGCCCATTTTCTATTTTTCCCCATAGTGGTGTTCAAGGGGGGTGTTGGAGATAGTACAGACCTAAGGCCTTCATTACTAGCACATGCAAACACTTAGTTAGAGCATTCACTTACATGCAAGGCTTCAACATTGGAATCTTCACCAGATTGGCGCCTTTGAGTGTCCATGCATGCATGAGACTACATGCAAGATCCTTTCTGCATGATTTACTCCCTGATTTGCTCCTCATTTCACTCCGCAGCTCGCTAGTTCTCTCCAGACCTTGTTGTAGGTGTCGCGTCCTCTCTTTGATCACCACTATGGCGCATCACCTTGGGATCTTCACTGAGTAATGCTATATCATGAGCATTGTAACCTATTTCTGAATCAATCATTCTTTTTGTAAATTCGATTTTCTATTAGTGTTTTTGATTCTTTTTGTAAATTCGATTTTCTATTAGTGTTTTTGATTCTTTTTGTAAATATGACTTTCTATTCGTGTTTTTGCTCTGCAAAGTTGTGTGTTCAACATTTACTAACTAGATTCATCTGTGCAGGTTTTCTAACGCATTTACAGAAAAGCCCGGATTCTAAATTATATTTTTATTGTCTCTATAATTTGGATACCCATGCTTCGAGTATTACTACATTAAGTCAACGTCATTGATATGTGAATAAGGATTCGGATATAAATGCCAAAGCGGTTACTTACGTGTGTCTCCCATGAGATCCCGTTACAAATATTATTTTACGCTGAAATATGCATACATCCAAATCACAATAAAAATTTGGATACCCATGCTTCGAGTATTACTACATTAAGTCAACGTCATTGATATGTGAATAAGGATTCGGATATAAATGCCAAAGCGGTTACTTACGTGTGTCTCCCATGAGATCCGGTTACAAATATTATTTTACGCTGAAATATGCATACATCCAAATCACAATAAAACTTGCATCCGTATATGTAGCTGCATCTTTGGACAACAGAGTAGATTAAACAATTCAGAAGATGTATATAGAATTTCCACATACAAAGTGGGCAAGGCTTATTTTATGTGGGCAATCCGGGGGTATTAGGTAGTTGAGCAATACTTGTGTCCTAAGACTACGCACAAACTGATTGAATTTATTTAACAAATTAAACCTATTTGTGCGTGATTATTCTACGTTCGGATTACAAATATGCATGTCACGGGATGTTTGTCTTGCGTATGCACCAGTACAAGAACTTATAATTCGGCTGCTTCATCGAAATTATATGTTGGATTTCAGGTAACTCTTTCGTTCATGCCCACTTGTTCGAATTAACATCCTGTTGTCATTGAACTCCATCTTTCCGTATCTCTGCGGGTTGGAATCATGAATCAGCTCCTTTAGAGGCCCGACATCCATGTCTCCATTAGGGTTACAGAAAACCGCGATCGACATTCGTTCCTTTTTCGAGTTCACAAGGCAGCTGTGTTCCACACTTCTGTAAATTCCGTTTGCCAATTTCTGCCCGGAGAAAGAAATAGAAAGAAATATGACAATCGGCGGATTTTCACAGGTGAATGAAAATAGTAATCGAAGTACTGACCTCCATCTGGTCGCCTAGGTTTATCGTCAAAGCATCAACGACAAGGCGCACAGGCACCGAATAGTCGTCTTTGCGAACTTGGAGGCCCACGACATCATCCTGAAGGAGAACGGTTATTCCTCCAGGATCGGAGTGAGGGGACAGACCATAAGTCAATTCCGGTTGCGGGCATACGGGATAATAGTTGACTCGCACAGAATTCCCAATTCCCTCCTCGCCTACAAAAGCTTCATTTAGATGGTCCAGAGGCAGGGCCAGGTTTTAACAAAACAAAGACAGCAAGGTCTTACAGAGTTGCAGCGTTCCTTCGCAGTACTCCTTCATTATACTCCTGTGATGTCGACACACACAAGCAATAATGAAATTTCCAGAGTAGCTACCGAAACAACCAGTTTGAAAACACAAACTAGAGGAAAAGAGCACTTCCTGTTTTATGTTGCAACGCAACGGATAAGCATCACTTCCACTCTCAGAATTCGGATAAAAGTAAAGAACTATATAGACTCCATACAGATGCATGTAAGTGGAATTTTGAGTGCAAACGAAGAATAAAAATACAACGTCGAATGGAAAGGGAGTTCCTGCATCACCTGTATTCATCCGGTTTGGATGGCCATCTGTCGTCCTCTCGTATGGAGAGAAGCAAGTAGTTGTGATAATAGTAATCCCCCCAGTCGAAAATGGCACCTTTCTGCACACCATTTCGACTACCATATGCAACGCAAGTCCGAGGATCGATGGCGTGTTTCTGCTTCTCCTCCAACGGCAGACAAAAGAACTCTCACGACTCCTCACGAAGTTTCGTCACTACTACATTTACGGGGTTCTAAGACAATATTTGAATCAATTGTCTTAACTTAAGACAAAAAAAACTCAAATATTGTCTTAAATATTGTCTCTAAGCGGGTGTCTCAAAATATAATGTCTCAAAAATTTGTCTCTATAAATACAATATAGAAGACATATTATTATTATTGTTTTTATAAAGACAATTTGATTTGTCTCTCTAGAGACAATTTCATTTGTGTCTCTTGACAATTACATTTTTGTCTTTTTAGAGACAATTCCATAATTCAAACTATTGTCTCTCTAGAGAAAATATAAAAAATTATTTAAAAAAAAATAAATGTCCATAATTCAAACTATTGTCTCTCTAGAGACAATATAAATAATTATTTAAAAAAAAAAAAAAAATCATTTTGAATGTGTCATGCCTTCCATTATGTCTATCGATCCGAATAATTTTCTTAGCCTGAATAGAAGATTCTTCAACCACGCTTCTGTATTCTGCTCTATAACCATGAGGCCTCTTGTTTTGGCCCCATTGTAGGAGAAGATCTCCTCATTCTGCAACGCAATGCCTTGAGGGCTAGTTTTCTTGGCTAGTCTTTCTATTTCACTCTTCTCACGGAACGGTTCCGGAATGGAGTTTACATATTCGAGAGCTTTCTGGTGGTTCTCGTTGTTGTTTGTCGATGACCCTCCTTTCGTCCTTACTGTCTTTCCTTCAAAAAGGGTACTGGGATGGATCCCATTTAAAATCCTTCCATTCTCGAGGTTTTCTTCCTTCTTACATAGTTTCACGTGTGTCTTTTTTGCATTGCTCATCGGCATAGAATTCACACTAGCCCCTTGATATCTGCATAGAGGAATCACAAGCGTAACATAAATTTTTGGCCACAGATTTAGTTTGCAGGTTGAACAGGAGAAAATATATGCAACAGAGCTTCATTTTAGAACATATAGGCCACCTTCAAGTAGAATCCAAAAGTAAATCTGGTGCACGTATTCATCAGTTGTTGGAACTGCAATTGTCTTCAGCAGATAACTTGGCAGGGCTTAAAAAAGCAACATAGCCAAAAAATGGATCTGAATACTTCTTATGAACAACTCTCAGCTTATTTCTTCCCGCATTTAGGTGAAAATCAACCATGAAATACGCACATTCCTTGGAACAATGCACATAAATGTTATTACCTCAATGTACAGAGTTAACAAAATGTGCGTACGGCTCCAGACGCTTAGTATGCGCGTTAGTATTAGATAAAGATTCAATTCACATAGGGTGTTAGTAGCTGAGTTCCAACATATAGTTGATCAAGACACAATGTTCTGGCCATAGCTGATCAACAATGCTTGCCTGTAATTGATGAAGAAATCTAAAATGCCCAGTAGTGGGATTTCTTTAGAAGGGTAAAATCACTAAAAGCATGATGCTTTAAAAATTTTAAGGCTTACTTCAGGTCTGCTTCAGAGTAGCCTGTATGAAGGGTAAGTGATTTGTTCCAACATGGATCCTTCCTCAAAGTGCATCGAGCAGTGTAGACAGCAACAGCAACAAACATTGATGGACTGTACTTGCTCATTATGTACTGAAGCAAACACATTTCAACCAAGAAGAATGCCAGATTTTCCATCTGAATAATAGATAGTACGACTTGTCAGTACAACAGGGTATTATTAGGAATACAGCGAAGAAAAGTAATTTAAAACATGAATGCTAGATTTTATGAGGCATTTTCAAAAGTAGATTTGATCAATGCCACACAGGCTGCTTTCAACAATATAAAAAGTGGTGTCACTCAAAACTTTACCACTTTGTTGGAATCAGCTGCCTTTAGAAACCTTAGGAGGAATACATATGGAGTGGGAACTGTAAGCTTGAAGTTCAGTTGCTTTAATATCGTAGACTCCTGCGAAGAGTTATTATCAATTCATCAGTTAATCTGAATGTTTGGAGACTATGTTGCAATCAATGACAAAGAATTATCAGTTAGAGCTAATTACCATGGCCACTATCTGTTCTGACGTGCATTCATTTGGGAAGATGCGGATGAATTCATTGACCTATAGCCAAGTATAAACCAGCTCTTGTCAATATTGTGTTACCTATTATAATATAATTTTTGTACTGATTCCAGCATAAAGCGTAATCTTTTGTAGGAGTAGATATTGTTGTTGTATGTACCTTTATAAAGCCAACAAAGTGTTCTTTTAATTAGATATATACACATCCTTTCTTACAGATGTCAGCAAGTCATCCTACCTGTGGAGGACAGACTTCTTCATATTTTCTAGCTATAAACATTGCAACGATAGCAAGTAATGGCAAATTCTTCCTTGCAATACTCTGAATAGAAAGGTATCTGTCAATGATGTTCACAGTGAGATACAACGTCTCTGGCATTAATTCCAATTCCAGATGCACCTGAAAATTTTAAGATCTTGATGTCAAGCCTAAGAGATAGACCATATAAATCTCTTTTAGATCTAAGTTTGACAGCAAATGGAAGTTGGAACTAGCATAGGAATAAAGTTGTACCTCCACCAACCAATCACTCACGACTACCCTCATCTTTGTGTTGATTTTAACCTAGTTTCTCATATAATCTGGAGGTACGCAACTCACATCCTGGGCATACATGAATGCCAAATTTTAGTTAAGGAAAATAAAACTTTACCTTCACCCTAACAAGAAACTGCAATCATTGACAGAGAAACATACCTCAATTGTCCTTTAGAATTTGTATATATCTTCAACATATTCAAAAACTGCCAATTGGTTTTCAATGTTTCCATCATCAATGCTAGGAAGCACCTGATGGGAATCCCTGAATGCATCCTGAAATACATTCATCAAGATTATTAATCATTTTCAGCCAACTTACAACATAAATAAACACGACACTAACTTGAGGCTATCAAGATAACTAATCATTTTCATCCAACTTACAACATGACTAAACCCAAAGCTATCTTAAGGTTATAAAACTTGCTAGTAATTTGGAGTGGACGTGGATACTCTTTGGTTTGTGTATATTTGTTGAACAAGAGAACAAGAAAAGTTTAAAAGAGTGACACAAACCTCACTTTGAGATGTTAGCATTGTAGTCTTTCGTTTGTGTATATTTGTTGAACAAGAACAAGAAAAGTATAAGAGACTGACACAGACCTCACTTTACCACTCTGTCAGGATCAGCTTCCTTGAGAAACCTGACAAGGAATACATATGGAGTGGGAACAGTAAGATTGAATTCCAATCGATTTAATATTGTATGCTCCTTCCAAGTATCATTATCAATGTATCACTCACACTGAATCTTTAAAATCTATTGTAATTAAATGAAACAGAAAGATATCAGCTAGAGATAATTACCATGGCTACTATCATTTTGGATGTGTATTGGTATCCTGAGATGCAGATCAATTCATTGACCTGTAACCAAATATGAATTGATTCTTCTTATGTCAATATTCAACAGACAACCAGGTATTATATAAATTAGATATATGCAAAAGGTTTCCTTACAGTCATGCTTATGGATGTCAGTAAGTCATCCTACCTGAGGAGTGCAGGTATCTTGAAATTTACAAGCTATAAACATCGCAGCAATACCCACTAATTGTAATTCTCACTTCCTAGCAATATAAATAGAAAGGTATATATATCCATAATGTTTATAGTGAGATACAATGTTTCTGGCATTAGTTCACATTTGTGATGCACCTGCAAAATTTAATATTTCAAGGTAAATCCTAAGAAATTGCCCACATAAAGTTCTTCTAGATCCAACATTGGCAGCGAACGAAGTTAGGATAGGAACTAATTTGTACCTGTATCAACCAATCAATCAGGGTTGCCCTCATTGTCTCATTAATTTCATCCTGCCTTTTCATAAAATCTAGAGGTACACGGCTCATGTTCTGGACATAT
Source organism: Pinus tabuliformis (assembly GCA_031772625.1). Classification (NCBI taxonomy): domain Eukaryota; kingdom Viridiplantae; phylum Streptophyta; class Pinopsida; order Pinales; family Pinaceae; genus Pinus; species Pinus tabuliformis. The sequence goes on from CM062808.1 coordinate 503,726,284, forward strand.
GGGACTGCCAATGATTACTAAATGAAAATTAAAAATTTACCTTCACATTCACACAAATCTCCAATCATTGATAGAGAAACATACCTCAATCCTTTGATAGGACTTGTATATGTCTCCAACATATTCCGCAACTGCCAATTGGTTTCCGAGGTCTCCATCACCAATGCTAGGGAGAACCTCTTTAATGTCCTGAAATACCCCCATCAAAATTATTAATAATTTTTATCCAAACTACATAGTAGATAAACATAAAACAATCTTACAGCTATAAAACCTCTTAGTAATTGGGCGTGGATGTGGGTACCTTTGGCTGATATATATTTGGATTTGAGCCAGTACATAAAACAAGAAAAGTATCAGAAAACTAATAAACTTAATCAATAAGACAGACCTCACTTCGAGCTGTTAGCACCGTAGTCTGTGACTGTGCTATGGGTTTCATTGCTTTGAGTTGGCTAGATGTTTGTAATCCCCCATCTTGTGCACTTGAGTCTTAAACGACCAATTTTCAATCACAAAATAGAAACAGACATTGGAAAGCCGATGACAAAGTATTGATGAGGTTGGGAGGAGTAAGTAATAGGTAATTGTTTATATAATCATTGGATCCAATGATGACTACGTAAATGGCGTTCTTGATGAGATTTGTTGCATTAGCTTCTCCTATGAGCACTCCCAGTTGGAGTGTGGTGCTTTCAAACCATGTTAACTGTCCTGCAAAGTCCCTGCGACCAATCTGCGCCATTCCAAAAAAATCAATGTTCATCTATGCATGTTCAAAATTTAAATATCACACTCACATCCAACAACTAGGGCCGTGAACATTGTAAACTATTTGGTTATTATCATGTATTTGAAGCATAAGGGGGCAATTCTCTTATGTTAATTGTTTATTAGGGAAATGGAATGTGAGTAAAAGGCCTAACTGCGTTTGAAGTTGTTCATATTAGTCAGCTTTCCAAAATATTCTAAAATTGAAAATCAAGTTTCACTCATATTACGAAAGAAAAACCAAAAATAGGTAATATATTAATTGGAAGGCATGGATTGAAATCGATATTGGCAGATACTTTATTATTAGAAAAGTTGTCATTTAAAAGGATATTTTAAACATAATTTACAAGGATAGATCAGTTGGCTTGCATGGGGTGTAGTTCTCATTGGCTTGCATGGGTGTAGTTCTTATTAGGTTATAAGTTCAAATTTTATAGGGTTGAAAATAGAAATTATTTTGGAGAATTCAATTTCCCAAAAAATTTCTAATCTCCCACAATCATCTTATTATAAGTTAATCAAAGAAAAAAGCACTAGAAAATAAGCAATTGAATAGGTAAATTTGCCTTGTCCATTATCAACAACAACAATTCCAGACTTGATACAAGAGGGAAGCTTTGGTAAGAAACAATAAAAAACACAACTTATGAATTCAGCTTAAGTTCTATAAGGATATGGAATATATGAATCAAGAAGAGCAAAGATGATGATAAGGTACATATAATACAGAGAGATGTTCAAGTAAAGAAGAATCACATAATAAAATAATTTGAAATTTTAAAGATGTTTTGAAATTTAACAGAATAAAGTCCATTGTTTAAATTTACTCATCAAAATTTTAAATAAAAATAACACATAATAAAACATATTTGAATGCCCCTTCTACCAGGAAACTAAAACGCCCTGCTTTCATGCCCATCATAGATTTGCAAATTCTGAATGATAGATTGTTGGATTCGCAATTTTGATGAGCAGAGCCACAAAACCTCTAAGAATCCAAAACCTTTATTGCACGAAATTGCAACTTTTAGTTTGTGGAATTGCAGTTTCAGATTTTCCATCAAATATATGATGGAAGAATACTCGGAAGGGTGAAAAAAAATAGGCACGGGAAAGTGAACCTTTAACTAACGCTTAGCCTAGACTTACTTGAATAGTTTATAGAGCTGGAAGAATTAAGTAGTTATAGCATGTTTTATAGTTTAAAACAATAGTATATAAAGAGCAGGTAGAGATAACGTTGGACGTAAATAGCAGCTCTCCATTAGCTTTTGCTTTTTTGGGCTGGCTATGTGTCAGTAGATTGGGTGTTGGGCTCATCATCACATCATCTTTTGGGGTTGCATTATAGTATTTTTGGGAATGAAATGATTATTGAGTTTAGAAGTTCATTGAATCTAAAGTCTCATTCTAAAGCCTAGTACAAGGAATGTGTAAATTTGTTTATTATTGGACACGTCTCTTTAAAATTAAAATAAAATTTTATGAGCTAAATAAAAAAATAAGGTAAGCTATAATAAATAAATAAATGAATATGATCTAAAGTAATTAGAAGTAAAAAAAATATGTGTGAGCAAGATGTTTAAATTTTATACTTTTCAAAAAGAGATTTAAATAAACTATTTGAAAATCAATATTAACTAATTTATGTAGATATCAACGATAGAAAAAAAATTGTTGAATTGAGGCTTCTGTGATCTATGCTCATATATATGAATTACAGGTCACTTGATATATGAGATTAATAGCTAACTCAAAATAGATAATGTTATTGGTAGTAGAAGAATTTGGATTATCCACAACAATTTTCATAGTTTGTCCACATTTCGAATTCCAAAGTGGATCCATTTTGGGATAAGTCACACAAATAATGAAAACCATTGTGGATAAACAAAATTCTTCTTTTACCAATGAATGTCACGGAAATCAGAAATCTAATAATGTTATTGGTTTAAAAGTTTATTAGTGTTGCAAATTTTGATGTAATGAAAAATTTAATCATTTAAATCATTAACAATTTTTTACAAATTAAATCTTTAACAAATTTCAAAATTTTTCTGTTAAATTTCGTTAAAAACATATATTTTAATTTACACATTTCAAAATATTTTAAAATTACAAAAAAAATATTTCTAAAATATAACATATTTTCATCGAATTCCAAAATATTCTATAATTGTAATCGAGTTCAGCTCAACACCACCAGCCATCTTTTCCAGTCAAATCAAAACACAAAGAAAACTGTTCTACTTAAACCAATTTGATGCTAATTACATACCAGTGTCCCTCCAACCACTAAGCCCCAGCCTGAGAGAGCATCAAATTATTATATTGCAGAGAGATAGTACTTACAAAGTCCAAACCAGTTCCATGAAGTATGCCGGCAACAGCAGATGCATAGTTAACTCCATTGAGGATTCCGTTTCTCGTTGCGTTGGGGTCCAGGTATGCTGGTATTAGAGGCAAATTGAAATACTCTCTTGTAGAAAAAAGAAAAAACATGAATGAGGCATGAATGCAGGTATTTGAGATTAATATGCATGGCTCAGCTAGGGTTGTAAAAATATTACCAATGAAATCTACAACGGTCCTGCCATTGCAGAATCTACCCATGGGATTGAAGGGCCTGCCAGGATTGAAATCGATTCCATATAGGGAGCTGATCCTCAAATTCCAAGCCTGTTTGAAGAGATTGAATTTGAAGGAAAAGATACAGAAAGTTATGGCACATATTTCTTCTCAAAAAGTTATTGACAATAATACTATGACACTAGAGCATAAGCGGAATAAATTGTTGTGGTGGTTGGCAGTTGAGCTGCCCTCCATTTTGATATTCTAGGGAAGAGGGGGAATCATGAGAAGTTTTCCTTAGAAAACAAATATAGAAGCTAAAGGAATAAAGGATAAACTTAAAAAACAAATTAAGTAAAAATATAAACTAAAACTAAAACTAAGAAACCAAACTCTGAGGTGGCAGGTGTAATAGGGATCTTCCTTGATCCTAGAGGAAATCAAGAACTAAGTTTAAGAAAGGGGTTTAGGAGAATCCACCAAACGTCAAGCAGAGGCATGCCATTGTTTCAAGGGTTGAAAATTCCCGAGCCAAGAGAAATAAATTGACTTATAGTACTTGGGGACTCTATGATTATAGTTCAGCATATGCAAAACCAATCAAGCCCTCAAGATATGTGTCTGGGTAGACTCATTCGTAGTGCTCAAGTGCCAACAAGGAGCTTCAAAAAAATAGAATTCTACCAAGTTTAGACCTTCAAGAAAATGAAGTAACTTTGATAGACAATGGAAAGCTATGCATAAATGGGCGGGCTCCAACTATTTCACATCTTCCTTTAACATTCAAAGTACGCAATATATCATAAGAATGAATGAAACACGCATATTCGAGAGAAGTGGAGGAGCATCATTATCATGAAAGAATGGGCACTAAAGTCCTCCCAGTATCTAGTAACCTGTCATTTACTCTGACGCATGGTGAAGTTTATCAACTCCAAGTGATGGATTGGAAGGTTGAGGGTGGGATTCTCAATCTCTGGAGAAGTCGATCACTAGTCAATGATCAACTGACCTTGTATCCATGTGTTCTTTGTGGCATGGTTTTGGGTTTCTCTGGTATTTGGTTCCTCCGTCTGTGGCGGGACATGGTTGCTCTTAAGCATCATTTGGCTCTGTGTTTTCAGATTTTGCAGTTCAAAGTTGGATTGGGTAATGTTGAAGAATGTAGCTATGGTCAGTATTCATAATATTATTTTATTGATGTACTTTTGAATAATTAAAATTATTATTGACAAGCATGTTCTTCATGCTTTGTATTGGTCAAAAGAAAAATATAGAAGGGCATGTTCTTCGTGCCCCTTTCAAATGAAGAAAATTGAATTTTGTTAAGTGCCATTTACCCTACCAAGTTGGCAAGTCGGCCCTCCTAACCCTCATGTCGGCTCAGCTCAAGTGGCACCGTTTCGCATGGCTTGGAGACTATACATATAGCCCACTCGCATTCCTCATTTGATACATCTCACACACATATATTTCTGATCTCTAAGGCTGAAAACAGAAGTAAAACATATCTCTGATCTGCCCTTGCTCAAGGAGACTTGGAAGGTCAAGTAGAAGACAAAGCTTGAGGCATAATTTTATGGGGTTTTGTGGCTCGTTCATATGGAAGTAAGTCTGAAGTCTGAGGCATATTACTCTGTGAAATAATGAGAAGTGGAACCATGTGAATTTTAAGGTTTTTATTTTGAAGTATAATGCTAAGCTCTGTGGCATAATTTGAGGCTGAGGCAGAAGGAAAAATTCGGCTTTGGAAGAACTGAAGCAGACGGCCTCTTTTGTGGACAGTTTTGGAAGCATTTTGTCTTGGTATGCTCGAGGGTTGACTTGGCACTTGGAGGTTGGTTATCTTAGCTACATTACTGGTTGGTTTGTATATGACTTGATGTCTTGTTGACTTGATTTCATAAGGAAAGGATTGTTGGGTTTCTCCCCTTAGAGTGGGGTTTTCCTGTGTAACTTCTTGTGTGGCTGTCTCTTCATGTTTTCCTGTTGTAGTTCTTTGTATAATTGTTTTATGTTGCATAATCAATAAAATAAAATATCAACTTGAGTGTAAAATCATAACAAACAATTATCGAGTTAAGAGAACTACAAAAATTCAACAGGTCAGCTATCCTGTGGCAAATTGAATCGATTTAAGTGAAGGTTCTCTTCCCAGCAGGTGGCAGAATATCTGTTGGGGAGATCTAGAAAGAAAGGTGGGACACAATCGTTTGGGTTGGTGTATTCTTTGTGAGTTCTCAGAGCTTTGAAGAGCCCAGATAATAAATGATCACCAAGTTGAGACATGCAAGTAGCCCTTCCATACTTCAACAACAGACTGGCTATTCTTCTAATTGTAGATAGAAAAGTGACGCAGAGATTTCTGGGAAATTGACATGTCAAAGTAAGAAAATACAGAAGGTGGAAGCAACTGTATGACACTCTATGAGCTGGCTCTAGGCCTAGCTAGAAGCTCACACTTAAATGAAGACACTTCACATTCTAGGTTCATCCCTCCAAAGGCATCCATTGGCTTGGTTTGTATTGCAGTGAAAGATGAGGCAACTGTTCAGCAAACTTCTCGTGACATGGAGATCAGAAATACAGCTCTGGAATTCAATCTTCCGGTAGCCATCAAGCAAGAAGCCCTTGGCAGACATGATTTCATTTAAGTTCAGGTTTTTATTATTTATTGCAAAGTAGTTTTTTTACCAGTTCAGTATGCTAGACATTGTACCTGTTGGCTTTACAGCTATACCTCCAGAAAGGTAAGAATAGACGACGATTTTTAAATTTCGAGTCTTTTTGAAAGACAATTGTCAGACAATTATTTTTTTTTTCTTATCTTACTTTTTGGCTTGGCCACAGCCATTTTTTAATACAAATGATATTCTTTCCCGTTAAAATCAACTAAGAAACCAAACCCAATACTAATTAAGAATATAATCTGAGATGCTCTGTTTTTTGTACATGTAAATACTTGTCCAGAGAAGGATTGATGAATGTCTCTTGCTTATGTTGTTTGGCCGGCCTCCCACTAAGAACAGCTCACCTTAAATTTTATAGCTTCCATTTTCTTTTCTGGTGTGTAAATTTATTGGCGGATATTCGAGAGAAATACAAGGATTATCTACACGTTTGTAGAAAAACAACCCAAATTTCCCTTTTTGCGGAGTTAGGAATGGTGCAATGAAGAGGATAGTTGTTTAGTGTGTAGATTTAATCGCAGATATAATAAAAGGATTGTCTACACATTTGTCGAAAAACAACCCAAATTTCCCTCTTGGCGGCGATAGGAATGCTGCAATGAAGAAGATAGTTGTTTAGATAAGAATAATAGTTTGGATGAGCTGAATTTAATGTGCATCACAAGCGCTTCCTTCGGTGCTCTAAATATATCAAATAAGAAGATACCTATGTCCTCTACTAGCAAAACATGCCCATGTAGCATCATACTAAGTCACTAGGTAAAAAAGAGAGATCATTCATTAACCTCCTTCATTAACCACAACAAATGTTTGAAATGCAAACAAAGATATTTTAAAAAATAAGTTAACCCTTCAAAGGTATTTTTTATTGAAATGTAATAATCAATGGCTCACCTCTCTGGTGATGTGGGTACAAATACATCCCAAAAACAACGAAAAATGCTGGCAAAAACAATACATCAGAAAGTACCCTTTTATTGACATAATAGCGTCCAAACTTCCCTATAAAGAAAAAGATACATAGAACACAAGAGCACTGCAACTACCAACCCAATAATGGCCGGATGTTTTTCTTTTCCGATGTCAGCACTTCCGCAGAATCTTAAGCCCAGCAGAATAGCGATCCAGACATCATAGAAACCCAAATAACCCTAACCCTAACAGTCACTAATTCAAGGGACTCCAATGAGGACAATGAACCCTAACAAAATTAACCACACTATATGTACCAGTAAAAGAGCCTGCCCAAACAAAAGGCTGCTTCCTCCATTGCCCACTTCACAGAAACCGATCTCGGCCACTTCTACGCCGGCGCACTGAGCATCTGCACACCCACACCAATATGTAATGCCATCAACACCACACATTGGATCGGGTCTGAAATAGCTTACCAGACAAGAAACAGACTTGTTATTCTCATTGCAGACCAATAATCTTCTGGTATTTCCCTCGCTAGGGAGAGCAATGGCGATTTCATTCTCAGGCCCTGACAACGCGGCTCCCAGTAAGGCATTTGTGATCAGGTAAAGCAGGAACAATATGAAACCTGGTTGCACATAACCAGCCATGGCATTGACCTTTTAGATTGCATCTGTTGCTGCTCCGGCCCAATTCATACATACAAATAGCAGACCAGATGAGAGCACAACGGCTTCCTACCAAATTCCAACTAAGCCAACCGAGACTTTGTCTCACGCATACGGGAAAGAATATGATGGACCATGAGGTAAATGCAGAGAAATCTGACGAAAAAAAAAAAGTTTAAATTGGTACAGTGGAGTCTGACATTTATATGAGCAAGTGTTTAAACCTCCATACAACCGAAAATATAGAACTAACCCCATGCATCTTTATACATTGTTTCCTGTCCACCTCGAAGACATGATTATAGGACCTTGGTGCGCACAGATGCCACAACCATATTCAACAGTGACATTGGCAAGCCCGGTTCCTCTGGCTTTTTGTGCAACAGATTTTCTACAACTATTTTTAGTTATTTCTATATTTTGTAATATGATGCCATTTTGAATACAAAGATGTGCATGAATATATGATCCAGGGAGGTTTGACAGATGTCAATAAGAGAATGAAAGTGTTGACAAAGAAGTTGATGCATAGGAAGGCCTATCGGCCTAATTACATTCACAATCAGCTGGACAAAATCATGTCGATCATGAAAAGAAATAAACTTTCACAATACAAGCATAAATTCTTTAAAATTTCTTCTTTGAACAACTTCCAGCAACATTATAGAATCAAGCTCCGACAAGGAAGTGGAGGATAATTTTGATTCAGAGAATTCTTACCTTGAACTCAAGTAATGGGATTCGATCCCTCTGAAGTCTACGCGCTATTGGAGTGTGGTAATGGGATTTGATCGCTCCAAAGTCTGCTCACTATTGGAGTGCACGGAATTTTCCAGAAGAAAAAGATTTGTTCTTGAAAGTGAAAAGGTAGGGTAGGATGGGAGGAATAAGACCCCCTCGGCGGAATGTGCCTCTATCTAGAACCTACGCTAAAACTTACGCTAATGTAATTATGAAAGTTTTTAACCATAAAATTCATTGATATTATGTTAAGTGTGTTCTAATCGATATGAGTGTCTTTTACATTTATTGCTTCTTTACATCTTGAGTACTATTATTTCTGATATATTTTTTTTGTTTGTTTTTCTGGTTGTTGGAGGAGTTTGGTAATACAAATTTTTTAATTTTAAGTTAATAAAAGTTTTATTTTAATGCAAAAATGAATTTGATATAAATATTTCATTTATAATGCTAGTAATTTTATAAATTTAAAATTATTTTTCTCAAATTTCAAAGTGAATGGTAAAAATACATAGTCTTAAGGGTCAACCTAGTTAGTTGAGTTCCCATTCTTAAAAAATATTTTCTATTAAAAGGTCACTTGTTTAATTATCTTGATATTATTGGAGTAAGACTTCATGGTTGAGCTTATAGGTTGTGATCCTTTCAAGTAGATTTGCCTGGTACAAATTGATACATATTTTATATGTTTTATAATGTTGATAATATAATTATGCTGGAGTGGAACAACATGAAGAATTGTCCATGTTGTCTTGATGGTTTCAGTGAACTCGTGGTTTTTCTACAAATGGATCATGGATTCAAATTCGTCTGCCACAGTTAACCCTAAGATCAGATCAGCTAAATCAATAAATTGAGTTGTCACAGCTAGCCATGAGACAAAAGATCGATACATCAACTCAATTAATCAAAGTATTAGTCAAATTAGGGATTCAGGGCACTAAGCTAGGATTTTGGATAACAGATCCTACTTTCATTTACCAACTCGATACCGCTAGTGGTTTTTCTAACTCGAGAAGGAATCGAAAACTTAGACTTGGAGTAAATTTTATTAAATCTCAATACCATTTATGTGGGTAGTTTAGTATTGAGCATATTTTGTTTTGTTCAAAGCGAAATTCAACAATTTTTACAGATGAACGAGGGATTGTTCTTTTAGGGCTTCATCAAGGTTCATGCGTTATTTTCATTGAGGATATTTAGTGAGTGGCCTCATCCCAAAATGGAAAAAAAATCAATAGTAAATGTTAAAAAGGGCAAGGAAATCTCATATTTTGTGGAAACAAATCATTTGGGCCAAGTCAAAATTGCCTCAGCAAACACAATAGGGAAGTGGATTTGGGTAATTGCAAAATAATATCAGGGCATTTTAATGCAGAGACTTGCCCACTTTAAATGGGAACAAGGAAGAAGAAAAAATTCCTAGATAAACTAGTAGACATATAATAAAAGTAAACAAAATCTTTGAAATGCAAATTTCATCCATGGAACAATGCCTCCCTGAAGATAACATCAAACAACTTCGAAAAATCTACAAAGTAGAGGAATAATTTTGAGGAGAAATTTCTCCCCTCCTTCATGATGGCACAAGTGTTGAAGATATAGTTGATGGTTTGATATTGAAGTCAAAATCCTTCCTAAACCCTTGAGCCAAAGAGGTATCTCCTCTAGTATCTCTAAAAATATCCTATGAAGAGTCATAGCATTTAGCTTGGAAAGTATGACCCACCATGATCATATTAATAAATGACAACCACTAAAATAATGTGATAATGTATTCAGAATTTTCTTGCAAAAAAAATTAACTTCTTGTTCGCCCCTTTTTTGTAGTGAAAGTAGATTTCCTAATTGTCTCCATCATATTATGCCCCAACACTAGCTAACCAACATGACAACCCATTCACAATAAATGTCATCGACAATGATGTCAAAATACGCAGATGAATTTGTTAGTTACCCCTTATTGTGTATATCTCTTGCCAAAGAAGAGGAGTCTAATCTACTCTTCCTTGGCAAAGAACAATTTCCATTGTCCTTTCCACCTGCCAGAACGAACCTCACAACCTTTAGTATCTTGATAACATCCAAACATACAACTGAATCCAACTCCTATGATCACATTGCATTGGATAACTCGTCCTCATTCCACCATTTTGATCAACTATCAAAGCTTAGAAACCCTTGACCCTTGCAAAAAAACCTTTGCAAATTCCTCTCCATTCACATCTGATTTGGAACATTGCAAAAAAGTACTACTAGCGTATAGTCTTCTCCCTCATGTGGTTCATTGAACTCATAACATCCTTTCAAGTGGTGAGATAAACAACCATTAGTGTGTTCACGATTTATAATACCCTTTTCTTTCTATTACTAAATAGTCAATACTACTTCATGCCTAGTTTAGTACATATCCCCTAGTTTTACCAAATACTTATTTTAATACCTCCAAAACCTATAACCCTCTACCGAAAATCCCCACCCTTTACAACAAAATTGCTTCACGAAAGGCATTTTACATTGCTTCGTAATTTTTCCTTTGTATATGAGAAAGAAACTAAATGTTACTTCTCCCTTATCCAAGATAATGCTCTTGATTACAAATTGAACAATGTATCATGATATTTCCTTTCTCTCTTTGTGTGAACTTGCTTAATTAGCGTCTAAATACCTTGTGAGATAAAAATCAATGCATGTATTGTACTTGGTATTGTGTCAATTATTCATTTTTAATGTCTTAATAATGTGTTAATTGCCTTCCAATTCATGGTCAGTCTCGAATTAAAATTTTGACATGGAAAATCCCAATTTTCCAATTTTGGGAATCAGAGGCACATTGCAGGGACAATGTGTATCCATCTTGGTGGATAGTGGGGCAACCCAAAATTTTATTGATGCACAATTGGTGGAGTGTAGAGGCATTCATATATTTATATATATCCTGAACAACGTGGGCAATAGAGGATGCCCATGCTTCACCTCAGTTATCTTCTTGGTTGTTGGTTCGATATGTTGAGGATATGGTTGATGGGAAAAATGTTGAGGATATGGTTAATGGTTCGATATTGAAGTAAAAATCCTTAACCCTTTAGCCAATGAGGTGTCTCTTCAAGTATCTCCAATAATATCCTATGAAGAGTCATAACATTTAACTTGGAATTATGGCCCACCATGATCATCTAATAATTAATTGAAATAGCACTAGAACCCAATTTAGGGACTGGGTGGATCATATTGTGAGACTATGCTAGTGGCAACCCTAAAAAAATGACTTGAAAACCCCTTGATTTTCTACCTTGATGGAATTCATATCCCAAATTTCTTGTTGGGTATGCGAGTCCTAGAAAACGTGACAAGGAAGATGAGAGGGAGTTGACAAGGACATTAGGTTGTCCTAGAACATCATGCTTGTGAGAAGAGCATGGAGGGGGGGATTTCATCTGTGACTAATCTCGTGGTAGGGAGGAAATCACATTTCTTTCTAGAAGGTGGAGAAAATGTTTGTGCAGACTCGCAAGAGTTCAAATAAGTATTCTATGGCTCAAAAGTATAACTTATAACCAGATACAAATCAAATTAGTGTTCAATGAGGATAACTGAAAGGAAACTCTAAGTGTAGATATTTATTATATAAATTTGTAGAAACTAAATCTCCTTTTATGATTGTTATTAATGCTCTATGAAATAAATTAAACCTACATTTTGTATGATGAAAAACCAAATAAAGGATCTTGATAATGACTCCGGTAGGAATTAAGCTATCTTGAATGATAATGAAATAGAAAAACAAAAAGGACAGTAGAATTGCGGGAGAACTTAACGAGGAAGACCACTAGGGAAACTTGGTTAGTCTTCTGGCATAACCTGGCAGCGGCCTAGCCAAAAGACGCTCCCAAAGTCTTGAATGTTAGATGGTGGGTGTGGTTGGGTATAAACCTCAGAAAAATAAATAATGTAGGTATCATGTAGTATAAGCTAGAAGAAAATACATAATAACATAGCTTGACGAACTTGTTGGAGCTGCGTTTTTCTTTTCTGCTGTTCCTTTTCTGCTGTTTCGTTTTTTCTGCTGCTCCTTTTCTACTGTTCCGTTTTTTTTGTTGTTCCTTTTTTGCTGTTCCGTTTTCTCCGCTGTTCCTTTTCTGCTGTATTTTCTGTTGTTCCTTTTCTAATGTTCCGTTTTTTCTGCTATTCCATTTTTTCTGTTGTTCCTTTTCTGCTGTATTTTCTGCTGTTCCTTTTCTGCTATTCCTTTTCTACTGTTCCATTTTTTTTGTTGTTCCTTCGGGAAAACGTAACAACAGAAACCAAAGGTATATCAGATGAGCTGAGATGTTGTTCAGATCCAGGAGGTCTCTTCATTATGGTATATGCTGAAATGATTCCACGCCATTGTAGATAAGGCATCCCAATGATCTGCCAAAAGCTTTGTTGGCTTAACTATCTGCAATTTTATTGCGTGATCGCAAAACATGATAGTAGCGCACATCTTTCATGGTGTGTCCTAAAATTTGGCACCATCTGATAATCTGCTGAAGGAGAGAATTGGGCAGATCCCTGTTCTGAACCATTGCACTGACGACTATCGCCAAGTATCCCAATATCGTGACTGTGTCTATACCAAGCTTCCCAAGTTGGATAAGACCTTGGTAAAGGGCCAGGGCTTCTGCTCTGTTATTGGAAGTGTGGCCAAGATCCCACTCGTATGAGAGTATGTTATCCCCATTAGCATTAAAAATAACTCCTCTTGCCCCTGCTACCCTAGGATTCGATTTTGAGGCCCCATCGAAACAGAGATAATGCCTATTGCTGTTTTTAAGCCAACCTAAAAATTCTTCCTCTTTTAGCTTGATCTTCCAGTTAGGTGAAACATTGTTGTTTCTATTGCTAGCAGCATTTCCCTTCTGATTGTTGGTGTTTTGGTCTAATAGGTGTCCAATGAAAATGCGTTCTTCTATGCTGAGTTCACTAACATTTATACTTCTTGGATTCTTAACTGAGATGATCTCAAGGGCAAGACTCCTTGCCTTGGTGCAAAGGCTTCTAATAGTCGAGTCCTTATCCTTAAAAACCTTCCGATTTCGTGCCAGCCAAATATTCCATAACATATTGTGGGGAAGAATGTCTCAGACTCTCTTCACTGTGTTATTTTTCCTGTGCTGCCAGGTGTAGTTTTTTTTTCCATTTGTAAAGAATTTCTCCTATGGTGTTTTGGGTGTTCCATGGGATTTGATTGTTATGAGACAAGTTCCTCCAGCAGTTGATGGAAAAAGGGCATTCAATAAAGAGATGATGCATTGATTCTTCAGTAGCTAAGTAGTTAGGACAATGAGAGGGGCCATTAATTCCCTTCTTTTGCAAATTTTCGGTCGTGAGGGTTTTCCCTTTGAGGAGGGTCCACAGAAAAAACTTGATTTTTCGAATTGCCTCGGATTTCCAAACCACCTTCCAGTGGTGCCAACTTGGCATGGGGTATTTGATGTTGCAAATATAATGGTGAGTAGCTTGGATGGTGTAAGAGGATCCGGATTGGTCCCAACAAAACACATCAAGATCGTTCTTTTTGACAGGGGCTATACTGTGCAAAAGGGATTGAAGGATAGAAAGACTTGCGTTAAGACTATTGGGTATGGCTGGGAAGGCCCAACCTGACCAAACAAGGGTGTGAGGATCCCATTGGGAGATCTGGTCCAGGTAATGAATGCCTTTTCTTTCAAAAAAGGAAACGATAGGGTGGACTCCCCCATGTCTGTTTATTGGCTACTGACCCATGATTCTATCTTCTCCAATATTGATTCTTGCACCTCCCTTGGGGATTCTTGAAGTATTTTGAGCAATTAGTGGAATTTCTCTCTTGCATAATCACCAAATTTTGGAGGATTCTCTATTGGGAATATCTCGATCAAGAAGCCATTGTCTAGGAAAATTCAGGTATTTAATTTCCAGAACTTTTTTCCACCATGCTGGGAGTCCAGTAATGAGTCTCCAGACAATTTTTCCTCCAAAGGCTAAATTGAGAAATTTAGGATATCTAATTCCAATACCTCTTCGGTCTTGGGGCTTGATCACCCGCTTCCAATTAATCAAGTTGAATTTCTTTTTATCATTTCCCCCCCTACCATAGGAATTGGCGAAGGACGATTTCCATTTTGTTGTGGAAGGAGGCCAGAGCTTGAAGAAGAGAAAAACGATATAGGGGGAGAGAAGATATACCTGACTTAATAAGAGTGAGGCAACCAGCTGGGTTGAGCCAAATAGATCCCCACTGCTGCACTTTTCTTTTCATTTTGTCGACTACTGTGTCCCAGACTTCTCCTCTCCAAGGTGCAGCACTTACCGGCATGCCCAAGTAAGAGAAGTGAGTCCAATCATACTTGCATGTGACTCCAAAGATGATGGCGATATTTTGAAGCACCTATACTATTGTGTTCCAGCGATATATGCACCTTTTCAAATTATTTACCATTCTGCCACAGTAGTTGTTGTATTTGTCAAGGAGAGATTTGAAGCGCTTGGCTATTGTGGTGGAGGCCCCTCCAATCAGCAGGGTGTCATCGGCAAATTGTGAATGATTTATGTTCTTGACCCCATCCCCAAATTTTATTCCTGTGATTAAGCCAACCCTCCGGCTGAAGTCCAGTGCTCTACTGAAGGATTCAGCCATTAGAATGAAGAGATAAGGTGAGAGGGGGCAACCTTGTCAGAGGCCTCTAGAGGATTGGAAAACTTCTCTAGGTCTGCCATTTACAAGAAGGGAGATCCATGGCCTCGAAATGCAGGCTCGAATGAGGTTGAGAAAGTGGTCATCAAATCCCATCTTCTTGAAACCTGCCAAGAGGAAGGAGTGTCTCACTCTGTCAAATGCATTGGCCAGATCAAGCTTGAGGATAAACCCTTTCTCATTTCTGGTTTGAATCGAATGGATGGCTTCTTGTGCAAGTAAAATGGAATCAATTATTTGTCTGTTGGCTAAGAATCCCCCTTGATTTTTTGAAATGAGAGAAGGGAGCAAAGGCTTTAGGCAGGTAGCAATGATTTTTGTCAAGATTTTATAGGAGGAGTTACAGAGTGATATGGGCCTGAAACGAGCAAAGGAAGATGGCCTGTTTTCTTTGGGGATGAGTGCTAGATGAGTAGCATTGGTGTATCCTCCTATTTTGCCTTTTCGTTAGATCCAATTGAGCATTTTTCTCAAGTCATTTCTAATAATTCCCCAGAATGCTTGATAAAAGAAGATGGGAAAGCCATCTGGTCCCAGGGCTTTATCAGTTTGAAGAGTCTAGATTGATCTCCTGATTTCCTCCTCATCTATCTCCTTGCTTAAAATGTCGTTCATTTCCTTTCTTATCCCTGTTGGGAGATGTTGCAATAAATCTGTATAATCCTCTACTTCCTTTGTTTCAGTTAGCAGGTCCCGATAGTGATCTGTAGCAGCTCTTCGAATGGCTTCCTGAGTTCTTTGTCTATCACCTTCTACATCTAGGATGGAGCTAACATTACTCCTTATCTTTTTGGCTATCGTTTGCTTGTGAAAAAAAACTAAGTTCTTGTCACCCCCTTGTAACCATAATTGTCTCAACTTGAGCCTCCATTTTTTTCCTCTTCTTTATTAACTTGGTATAGCTATAAGTAGAGTTCATTTTCCTGCTATTTGTTCTCTTGGGAAAGGCCATTATCCTCTATTGCTCTTTGGATACTCTCCAAATTGTTCTTAATTTTTTTTTTTACCTTCTCTGGTTCTTAATACTTTGTTTTAGCCCATTCTTTGATGGATTGTTTTGTTTTCCGTAGTTTTGTTTCCAAAATGAAACCGGGAGAGCCTTCCACATGTTGGATCCAAGAGCTGTAAACAATTCTTGCAACTGCTGGTATATCATTCTAGAGAGAACTGTATCTGAATGGAATGGGCCCAAGTGGCCTATGATTTTCCAGTGTTAGAGTTATTGGGAAGTGGTCGGAGGCAGAGCACGTTCGAATGTTAGCATATCCAATGGAGAAAGCAGAGAGAAGTGTAATATTGATGAGAATTCTGTCCAACCGCTCCATGATGTTACCAGCACCCATCCTGCAGTTGTTCCAGGTGTATCTATGGTTTTTTGGAGGGACATCCATAAGATCACGCTCCTGCATGATATTTTCCAACTGTATTATATATGGATCAGGCGTAAAACTGCCTCCCGTTTTCTCATTGGCGTGGAGGATTAAATTAAAGTCACGTCCTAGAATAATGTTAGTGTTCTCTTCTGCGTCCAGACTATCTTTTAGATCATGCCAACGACTATCCTTATATCTGCAGTGATTCGGCACATAGATGTTGTAGATGATAATGGCTTGCTGATCTGCTTTATTTTCCAGAGTTGTTTTGATCCAGTGTTGATTTATTATTTCTGAAATATAGTTCCATATACCTTGATTCCAAATTGTTGCTATTCATCCTGAGGCTCCTCTTGCCTCACTAATGCTTCCTCTATACTATCTCTACTGCTCATTGACTTTATTCATTTCCTTGTGGTTTCGTTTTGTTTCTTGTAACATAATAATTCATGGCTTCTTAGAAATGATAAGATCCCTTAGGGCTTCTACGTTACAGGGGTGCCCAAGTCCCTTGATGTTCCTCTTCCATGTGCTGTACTATTTCCTGCTCTGCCTCTGAATCATCTACAATCGTGAGCTGCATCTGAGTGCTATCTACCTCCATACCTTGAGCAGTCCTTTTCTCCATGTTACTGGGAGAGGGAGTTTTGGTGTCTGTGGGTTGCTTAGAAGTGAGGGCTTTCTTTGAGCTTGGTGGAGCAGAATGGGCAGAAGTCTTAGGAATGGCTTTAGGTTGTTTCTGATTATCTAAAATATGAACCTTCGGCTGGAGTAGGATTTCAAAGCTGTTGCTTGTTGAAGGCAAGGAGGTGCTGGTGATAGGTTTTTTGACTGAGGTAGAGGGCTTTTTATAGGTCTTTTTGTGATTGGGAACTTTTGTGAAACCATCCGGGTCAGATTTTTCCATTGAAGGGGTGGTCATGGATTTCATATTGGAGGGACAATCTCAGAATAAATGGCCTAAGGCGTGGCAGTTTCGACAGCGGAACGATACATGCTTGTAATTTATTTTTTGTAGCCATTCATAATCATCATGGTAGAGGCTTACCGCATTCGGGAGAGCTTTGCTAAGGTGCATGTATACACAAATCCACGCATAGGAGGTGTATCGCTTCAACTTTGTCTCCTCTGCCACTTTGATGAATTTGCCTAAACCATTCCCAATGTCTCACAAAGAGTCTTCGTCCCAATACTCCATAGGGAGAGAATAAAGGCACAACCACACCGGGGCCCAACTCATATCTTCTTTGTCTGGGTTAAAGCATTCGATCCATCCTCTTAGGTACAGCCCTGCTACGTTGAAGAAATATGGTCCTCCATCCAATACCCTGTTTCGGTCCTCCAGACAATTGAAAATGGCAGTAAAAAAGCCCTTAAGCCCTAACTGCAGTGTTATATGCCCTTTTGGCTTCCATTTGGCTGTGATCCAGCCGTGCAAAGCTTTCTCCGTTGGCCAAAGGCCTATGAACTTTCCTATCAAAGCATGATCCCTCATAATCTGGATCTGAGTGTTGATGCACTGACTTGGGAGCTCGATTTTGGGTCTGTCAACTGCTACTGGCTTGCAGGTGTTTGACGTCACTCGTGGTTCTTCATTTGTGTTGTTATTCGTTGGTGTATTTTCATTCTTTGTTGTTGTATCTTCTTGATACCATCCATCCTGACATTTTTAGTCTGTCACAGGACATTTTCTGTATCAGCAGGGGGAGGCATCATGTCGTCCCCCTGAGGGGATTCCATTGCATGATAGCTATTCCTTATTGTGCTATAGCTGCCTTATGGCTGAAGGTTAATGGCAGAACGACACAGTCTGTGAAGGTTTTCCAGTTGCAGAGCAGCGTCAAACCCTAAGCGCTCCGTTCTCCATTTTCTTTTTTTTGACATAAATGGTTAGCTTTTATTTAAAATTCGGCAAATCAGCTACCGAGGAATTGAACACTAAAGCCCTGTATTTCCTTGTTACAGTCGGTGGGGAAAGAATATTTTTCTTTTGAATAATCTGCTGAATGAGTTACACTGTGAATGTTGATAGAGTCTTGAAAAAGAACTTGATTTGGTTTCAGAATGGTGCCTTGAATTCCGCTACTTTTTCTTTCTGTGACGTAGCTCTGCTCCCTAGCTTGTAGAGAGGAGATCCAACGCGTCAGAGTGCCGAATCATCCCAAGAATCACTGCATTTTCTTTTTTAAATGTCTGGCAGAGTGTTATATAGTGTTCAAGAATTCCAAGAGTGGTAAATTGGCCTTGAAGAGGCCCTCGTGAACTCCCCAGCACCTACCCAGACGCAGCAGTGAGTTCCAATGACGAATAGAGATCGAAAATTCCACGGTTGCATTCTGAATTTTCCCTTGTGGATGAGTCCGCGTTTCCTAATAGCAGCCAGCTCAAAATGGTTCGGTCCTGAAGTCTGGAGAATCTGAATCAGTGAAATGCTCAAAGGAACAGAGGCCCAGACAACTCCAAAATTAAGGAATGCTACAATTCGATTCAACATCATTTACTAACAGAGATCTCCTGCTCCTGAGAGAGCCTAGGTTGCCTGCCAAGTCCGCCTGTGAGTTTAACTTTCTCAGAACATGATAGAAGGAAATTTTGTGGAACTTGGGCAATAGTAGTCTAATTTTTTTGAGGATGGGGGCTAACTGCACTTGAGAGGGATATTTTGAGAGTTCATAGCCTGTATAATTAGTCTGGAGTCTCCAAAGACTGAGATGGAGAGGAGATTCCTCTTGATAGCCAGATTTAGACCCTGCCATAGAGCAAGAACCGTTTCTCTATTGTTTATTTCATGCCCCAAACCCCAAGCAAAGCATAGCTCAGTTGAGCCACCTGGGCTTAAGATAACTCCCCCGCCACCCGCCTTTCCTAGGTTACCTTTAGAGGCCCCATCAAAGAATAGGGAGTGATCATCCAAAGCAGATCTCCATTTGATGAATTCTTGTTCTTCTAGACAAATTTCTCAATGAGAAGGGGCTTTAGTAGGAGGAATGGATCTATTCTGATGATTTGGAACAAGCTCTTTTAACCATTGATGTTCCTCGTTGTCCAGAATCATGCCATTTCTTATGGTGGGTTTGGTTTCTAAGGCCTCCCCCAACAGAGCTTTGATCTTAGTGATAATTCTGACCAGGTTACAACTCTCCTCCCTAAATATTCTATTGTTCCTCTCCAACAATAGTTTCCAGCATGTGAATTTGGGGATCCACATCAAGCCAATCTTGAGAAGGCTTTTTTTGGAGAGATAGAATGGGGATAACTTGGCCCAGTTTCTTAGCAGGTCCTGAATAGTTCTTGGAAGCTCTATTTTGTCAGGTCCTAACATCAGGACACCCTTCCAAACTTCTTGAGCAAAGGGGCACAATAAGAACAGGTGGTTAGTCGTTTCTTCATCCGATGCACAAAGAGGGCACCTGGAGGGACCTTCCATACCACGCTTCCTCAGGTTATCTTTAGCGAGGATACTTTTATGCGCCAGAGTCCAGCAAAAGAAGTCAATTTTAGGGAGAGCAAGAAAAGACCAAATAAATTTCCATTGAGTTGGCTCTGGGGGGATGCTAGGGATAACCATCATACTTTTGTAACCTTCTGCTACTAAGTAAGAGCCTGAAAGAGAACCCCACCCTTTTTTGTCCATAGAAGAGGACTTTAAGGGAGATTTTCCTTGGAGCAAATCCAGCAATAAATTGGCTTCACCATCTAGCCAATGAGGGACCTCCCCCAAATTCCAACCATCCCATAGACTTTCTGCATCATTTTTCCAATTGGAGATGTCCCAAAGGGTTTCCAGATTGCTGGCCTGAAGCCAAGCTCTGATATTTTCCGGTTCTGCCATCTGATTCAAGGGTTGATCTCCAAGAATCGAATCTTCCCAAATTTTTATTTTTTTCCCATTACCTGGGATCCAATAAAGCTTATGACTAAAAATTTTCAAAGCTGTGAGACAGAGTTTGAAAACTGGTGATCCTTTGGAAATTCTAGGAGGTTGTTCCAAGCACCTTAAATGCTGCCCATTGTTATAGACATTTTTGTGCCTTACAGCATTGAGCATGAAATGTCCATAATATAAGGGATCCAAAGTCCCTAAACATGTTGTTCCTACCCCTAGAGGAACAAGGCTAACTAACCACAGAAATTCAAAGAAGTTCTCCACCTGAAACCACTCAAAAACAAGCCAATTCTGGATCATGTCAACTGCTCCACTGAGCATCTGCGCTGAATGTCAACTGCTCCACTGTCTACCTGTGTTGAATGTCAACTCCAACAAAGGCTACCTGCGCTGAGCGTAATTGGACAAGTGGCAGGCTCATTCCTCAATGTGTCAATGCCCAGGAAGCTTCCAAAATAACACTTGCATCAAGGAATTCGACTGGTGATGAGTAAGAGGTTCCAAATCTCCAAGTGGAAGAAAGAACCTCCAAGTGGGCTCAAGAACTGAGAGAGGGAGAGGACACTAGTCAGATCTCAAGCTGACTCATCCTCTCTCCAAACATCTATATATGGATCTCACCTCCATGAGATCTAGAGGCTGGAATTTTGTTATTGCAAAGAATTGCTGTTGGTTTGAGACTGGATCATTGGGTGCTTAATGCTTTGAAGGGAGCTGAAGAAGGAATTCCATTCTTCTGGGAAGGAGATGCTGGATTGGAGCCCTATGGGTTGTATCTCTTCCTGAACCCTGTTACTTATCAATAAAGCTATCTTGGTTTACTCCTATATACTGGTGTATTTGTATGATTGCATTAGTGTATTTGATTTACTTCTAATCCTGAATCATTTATGAATATGAATATATGCCTTTGTGTTATGTTCTTCTCTTGTCGCAAGTAGCTGTTCTCTTGTCACAGGTAGTTGTTCTCTTGTGATCTCGTGGGATCAAGTAGTTGTTCTCTTGAGCAAGCGAGGAGGCAAGTAGCTGTGAACATCCAAAGAAGAAGAGGATCTAGATCGAGGGACAAACGGAAGACAACGGTAGGTCTATCGATCTCCTCTCTTTCATATTTCATAAAGGAAGAAACCAGTGTAGCTGTATTCGTTTGTTGCTAAGGCACTGTCACACCTTAGGTGGATAGGATCGTCGTGCATAGGCATTTTTCCCCACAACAAATTGGCGACTACACTGGGGAGAACTTGTTTATTCATTTCATTTGTGTTTCTATCATTTGTTTAATTCATAGACTTGACAGCAACAATCGAACTGCATCTTTCCCAGATGCAAAGTATAAAGTTGCTGCTTTGATCCAGTTACTGGACTTGTCTATGATCTAAACAATGGATCTACAAATGATTTGATGATCCTTTGTGATAGTCTTTAGTATCCTCTCAAAGCATCCCTCTGTTTATACCTTGATTGTGTTTCTGATTTGGCCTGAAACAGTTGATTTTTGAGCATTTTATGACCCAGAACCCAGGGGAAACGAGAGTTTCTCCTTCAGCGCAGACACTGTGAAGGCAGTCTGCATTTCAATGCAGGTCCCGTGAAGGCTACCTACGCTTAATGTCAACTCCACAGTGTTGGACTTGCGCTGAACCAGTTTAGCCTTGTGCAGCTGGGGTTCTCTGCTGTCTGTTGCCCTGTTTTGATCTCTGTTTTTTGCAGCCTTTAACCAGCATACGTACCAGTCTGATAACTCCTTTTCTTTGCTTAGATTCCGCCTCCTTTTGTACAAAAATACTGTGAATGTTTTTATGTGTTTGTGGCGTCATTTACAGTTTTCCTTTGCATGAGTAAAGTAGTCATCCTGTAGCCTTTGATTCAGATCTGATTGATTGTGGTCTTAGAAGAGAGTTCATTGGTTGTTTACAGATTGATTATAGGTTTACTTTTGCTTATTGGTTTGAATTTGTCTCTTTTGAAGTGTCAAAACAAGTCTTTATTTCGAAAATCGTTAAGTAGTGTAATCTCTTCTCTCTTCTCTGATTTCGAAAAAGTGAACTTGTTTGTATTGATCATTTTAAAAGCAAATTCAAAGTTGTGCAAAAAGATTTCTTTGTAGGCATTTATACTAAGAAAGTGGAAAACAAACACCTGCGTTGTGCATTTTGCATTTGATAGTTTGCATGTTGGATTTAGGGAAAGTGCATTAGAGTGTGCTGATTGCTCTTTGAGAAAAGATAATGTCCTTCTTTTCCCTTAGTAGCTAGGATTTTCAAAGTTGAAAAGATAATAAAGCTTGCTTATCATCTTTAGACTGCATTTAGGAATTTGTATCATACATCTCGTGGTGAACCTTGAAAGGCAAACTTTAAAAAGATCAACCTAAAATAAACTGAATGAACCTAACAACACTTTGTAACATAACGCACAACATAGAGGTCTAGGCTAGAGACGTGTTTCGGCGTCGTTAAGCCTAGTGACTGTCGATCTCGAAGAAGGTGGGTGATTCCTCCTGAGGGACGATAGCGCTAGTACGGATTGTGCTCCCACGTACCGTCGCGTATATATTGGGAGACCCCTATAGGCATATATCTTTTATCCTTAGGAAGTCGTGTCGGCCGCCCTACTGATCGCAATGCAGTGAACACAGCATTCACGAAGATCGACCGCCCGTACCCTAAAAAGTATTCTGCGGTTTTGCGAAAAGTTTGGCACACCCTCTGCCTAGAACTCCAGAGCAGTTTCTTTTGGCCTTTTTCAGACTCTATAACAGAAAAAGTCCATCCGAGCATTTGTCACTTCGGGCTCGTTAAAACATCGAAGGAGACTAGAGTCATCTTTAGCTTTTTCTCGACTCTTTAAAACTGAAAAAGCAAGTTGTGTCCAAGCGTCGTTAAAAATTATTTTAAACGGAATAATCATCACCATTCCCTCGTTGATCTTCGAAGTTAGTCTCTTTTCACCGTAAGTTCTTGTAGAATCGCTAGAAAATCTTTTGGATAGACTAGATATGTCTGAACAACCGTCGACATCCAGGACTGTGTCATCCGACACAGCAGCTGCAGAGCCTCCTGCCACTACTCCAACGATGTTTGCTGGTATACCATCTGTCCCGAAAAATTGTCAACAACAAGCTGGATTCCAATCAGAGACTGTTTCGACGACATGGTTAGTTCCTATTTCTTCATCCGGATTATCATCTGGTATTTCTTATGTTGAAACTCAACAAATTGATCCAATGTGTCTTCAAAGGCCAATCTACCCTTTAAGTACTGGATTGCCACCATATGGAGGGAAGTATGCCTTTTCATTGTTCCCCCACGGAGAACAACCATATGGGAGTTTACAACAAAGTTCAGGTCAAACTGGAATTACATCCAGCGGATGGGTACCGATACTGCCTCAGCAACCAAGGGTTTCATATTCAATGCAACCAGTCAACCCTGTGTCGAATGTTGCCACTATACCTGGTATGGTGATTGCGTCGCAAGTACAAGCGCTACCTGTTGTATGTCAACCCCAAGTTTCTCAGGTTGCCATACAACAGCCTCTTGTCTCGACAACTCAATCACAACCTCCGGTTAGTGCCTCGTTATCTGGAGCGACTCAGGCTCAAACAAGTACTATGACTGCTCATCTTGGTCAATCATCCAGTATTGGACAACAGCAACTGGTCCAACAACCAGAGCTGGTTCAAACTCATCAACCCCCATTCCAGCAATCATATCAAGGACCTGAGCAACAAGTCTTTGTAAGTAATGGGCAATCGCATTTCCAAAGCGGTAATCAACAACTATATTATAATGGTTATGCCCATCAACCTTGTCAAAGTTGCCAGAATCAAATATATTATGCTGGTATGCAAAGATCCACTGCTCAGGCGATTCCATCTTATCCTGGATATGCTTCGCCTAACCTGAATCAACAGTTGCCCTTTGTAGCAACTCTAGAATTACCAGATCTAAACCGGCTGACGAATGATCCAATTGCTTATGCCCCTTGGTGGCCAGCGATTCCGCATAAACTTCCGTCAGATATTCCTAAATTTAATGGAAATCCAGGTGAAGATCCGTCGAATCATGTGATGACATTTCATCTGTGGTGTTCATCAAACACCCTGAATGATGATTCGATAAGACTTCGCCTTTTTCAGAGGACGTTAACGGGTCTAGCGGCAAAATGGTATATTGAATTGCCTAGAGCTTCGTTCGACAATTTCAGTACCTTAGCCACGACTTTCTTAACCCATTTTCAATTACCAATAAGGTATGAAATGGGAACGGAACTCTTAACCAACTTCAAACAGACAACGGCCACTCACATATCTAATCATATACATGAGTGGCGACGTCGTCGTAGGATGGTAAAAACGTACGTTCCCGATCAGCTATTAGCTGAATGGTTTATCAAGTCATTACTTCCTGCCATCACGGAAGACGTGGCAAAGGGGGGAGTCGTAACGGAAGAACAAGTCATCGCTCGTGCGCAATATCTGGACTTGGTTTACACTTAGTCCGGCACACTCTACGACAAAATACTTGATGCCCCTAGACCGGAATTCTCAATTCCTCCTCCTCCTAAATCAAACAATGACTCTCATGCCGGTGATGGCGTGATTGGCGCAATAGACATGAAATCGACAAAGGCTATATCTAAAAAGGCTCGTAAGATTTCTAGTCAAAATGCAAATGAGGAACTTCTTGCCTCGGAAGTAAGTGCCGTGTCGAACGACAAGGGCAAACAACTGAAGCAACCAGGGGGCAAGAAGAAAAAGAAAGGGAGAAAAAGGAAACCCCCTGCGGGGTGTCATATATGCGATGAGGATCGTTGGACGAGAGATTGTCCACATATAGCTGAAGTTAAGAAACTCTTTAAGAGTTCAAAAACCTCAGCAGTATTAACTGATCCGTTTCCAAACCCCGGAACCAAACTGGTTGCTAATCAAAATTCTTCCTGATCCCAAGTGCTTATGTTGTCTATCTCAAAGCAGCAAAATGATGCTTTGACAAGGAATAAAGATTACGAGAATCCACAGGTGTCGAATAACAAGGCTAATGAACAACCTAGTAGTTCGACAACAACTTTGACCAAAGCTGTGCCACCCATCATTCCTGAACAAATGATAAAGTCGCCAAAGGGAGTAGTACACAAGTCGACATTTAATCCTCGTGCAAGAATAGCACAGAATTATAATATAATAGAGGACCTGGCCCAATCGCCGTCCGCTATGTCGACACTTGAGGTACCGCAAAATTGCTTCTCCCAAGAGAAAGCTTTATTATCAGCAATAGGTGGGATTGACCCAATGGATTCCAATCTTGTGGCCTTTGATCATAAAGGGTATGACCCACAGTTACCAGCTCAACTAGCTTTCCTTATTCAAGTGAAAGCCCTCAACAAAACTGTTCATCGAACAATTATTGATGAGGGGGCATCTACATGCATTATGTCGATGAGTTGCTGGAAAACTTTAGGATCTCCAACCTTGTCGCGATCTTCGACGACATTAAAAGCATTCGATGGAAGGACATATACCCCATATGGTATCCTAAGTAACTTGAAAGTTGAACTAGGAGGGAAAACAGTAGAAATAGATGTTGAAGTCATCGATGGGAATCTTGATTACAACATCCTACTAGGAAGACCGTGGATCTATGCCATGGCCGCAGTTGTGTCGACCTACTTCAGGAAGATTGCATTTCCCTTCCAAGGAAGAATTACAATCGTCGACCAACAAACTTTTCTCCCCAACAGTTCACAAGTTACGGGAAGCATTCCAATGATCCGTGGAAGCAATCATTCGCTCCAAAATATCGGAGTAGGTCTCCTAAAAGACCCTGCTTTAATGGGTACTTTTGCCCTACCGCCTCCAAGTAATCAGGTGGAAGTGGCCACAGTGGAGTATGAAACCTTCTACATCTAATGGATTTGGACTCTGAGGACGGTTCTTATCTCGTGTCAACCTCATTAAAAAATGAAACAAGGAGTCATGAGGATAGTTCTTTTACTGTGTCAACCTCATTAAAAAATGAAACAAATCCCCTTTCCGAGTCTCAAAGGTAAACCTTCATTCCAACCACCGAGTTGAATGCAATGAAGCTTGGGGGGCATGCACCTCGATTTGCGTTGTTATGCTGGGGGCATGCAAATTTATCATCGAGCTGTTTTAGCATAAAGTTCATGCTCGTTAAAAAATAAACGCAAGATCCGAGCAGTTTTAACGTGGTCTTCATGCTCGTTAAAAAATAAATATAAGCAGTGAGCAATGTTTCCTCCAGTGTTTAAGCTCATTTTTAACTAAAAAATGAACCTATCCCGGTAAATAACCACTGTGATCGTAAATTTATCAGCCATAAAAAGCCTTGGTCGTGTTTGCAACTACCACCTCCACTTTTCATTTGGCCGATCGTTCACCTCCATATGATTGTTTACCCATTTTGAGGAACAACTGCGAAGAGTGATTTCACCTAGCCATCCTTGTGACACTGCCGTGATTGGAAAGTTCCAACCTGTACCTAGAATCTGCTGCTATCCCTGTTCATCACTCGTTCCTCAAAAGACGAGTCTTCTTTAAGCTCTTTTCAACTGACTCGTAAAATATGAAAAGATTGCCGAGTTTTAGCCTTCCAGCTCGTTAAAGGACATGAAGAGCTATCCCTCCTCTAGATTTTAATCTTTTTGGACCTGAGGGATTATTGCACAAAAAGATCGAGCGCTTGTTTTGTTCGGCTCGTTAAAGCTATCGAAAAATCATCCCTTCTGTATTGTTTTATACTTTTTCGGACTTAAGGGATTAGATGACGAAAAAGGAATTTTGGAGTTAACTTTATGTATCTTTTCAGACTCTCTAAAAATGAAAAGAACCGAGTTATCCTTGTTGTTAGACTCGTTAAAATTATTAAATAGCGACAAACTTGTCTTTAGACGAGAACGAGTTTCACTATCGCTAGGCTCGTTAAAACATAGCGATGGGCTTGCCCGAAGGGCAGGTTATAGAACAAGCATATGTTATCCTCCTCAAGCTTGACAAAAATAAAGAGGTACTGGTCAGTAATAACTGGGGAAAAATTGGGAGAAAACTAAAGAAAACTTTGATGGTAGCAGGTCGCTCTTGAACATGACACTTTTCCTCTGTACCACAATCGGGTTGGGTTGTTTCATTCACCGGTCACATCACCATGGTCTCGCCATACCATCCATATTTGGGGTAATGCTACCGATCCATCGCATCAGTGTCGCCATATGTTCAAGTGAAGTCGTTTAGAAAGAGTCAACCGGGTCCCATCCACTGCCATACATTATCCTTCATCCATTCATGACCCCACCCTGAATCATATGTCACAGATCGTTTTCACCTCCATTAAAATCATTAGCTCTGTTCCGTGTCACTGATGTGGGATTCATCAAGGCCCTTCTTTGAAGGATCGCTTCTTGTCGACATCAGCTCATTATCCAAGAAGCTGATCTAGGAACAACCCCTTCAGTACTTTGAAGCTTGCATGCCTCAATGGCAAGTTTCTCACTTCCAGCGACAGGTATACATCAATGACCTTCGACCAGAAGATTTTGCGTGGTGTTCGACGCCAAGTCCTTTATTCACACCACGTGAATTGTACTGCAATACCTTGAGGGTCATTATCATTATCGATGATTCCTCTCGCGCTTGTTAACGGTTTACATCATTGACCGGTAATCAAGCGATGTCTTTCCATGTTCGACTTCAGCGCAATTCTCACATGGATCGACTTGCACTTAAAGTGAAGATCGAACGAGTTTGAAGACCCCGGATCTAGTTTCATCCATCCGGGCTACGATATATATTCAGGAAAGATAAAGACATTTGACATGTACATCATTGCAGCAGATGATCATCCTACTCAAAGGATGATAATTTCGCCAAAATTATCAGTCTACCATCAGACGATCATCTGTTCTATGTACAAAAATGAATTTATAAAGCTGAGCATGGGAATGCCCGCCTCAGCTAGATCATGAAAGCAGTATGAATCATAATGTATTGTATTGTATCTTATTACAGGTCTCCTCCCAGCAAATGTATGAACTACGGACCCTCCTGGATAAAGCATTTCACCCGATAAACAGCCTCATACTTTAGGGGGCAACTGTTATAGACATTTTTTTCCCTTACAGCATTGAGCATGAAATGTCCATAATCTAAGGGATCCAAAGTCCCTAACCATGTTTTTCCTACCCCTAGAGGAACAAGGCTAACTAACCACAGCAATTCACAGAAGTTCTCCACCTGAAACCACTCAAAAACAAGCCAATTCTGGATCATGTCAACTGCTCCACTGAGCATCTGCGCTGAATGTCAACTGCTCCACTGTCTACCTGCGTTGAATGTCAACTCCAACAAAGGCTACCTGCGCTGAGCGTAATTGGACAAGTGGCAGGCTCATTCCTCAATGTGTCAATGCCCAGGAAGCTTCCAAAATGACACTTGCATCAAGGAATTCGACTGGTGATGAGTAAGAGGTTCCAAATCTCCAAGTGGAAGCAAGAACCTCCAAGTGGGCTCAAGAACTGAGAGAGGGAAAGGACACTAGTCAGATCTCAAGTTGACTCATCCTCTCTCCAAACATCTATATATGGATCTCACCTCCATGAGATCTAGAGGCTGGAATTTTGTTATTGCTGTTGGTTTGAGACTAGATCATTGGGTGCTTAATGCTTTGAAGGGAGCTAAAGAAGGAATTCCATTCTGCTGGGAAGGAGATGCTGGATTGGAGCCCTATGAGTTGTATCTCTTCCTGAACCCTATTACTTATCAATAAAGCTATCTTGGTTTACTCCTATATACTGGTGTATTTGTCTGATTGCATTAGTGTATTTGATTTACTTCTAATCCTAAATCATTTATGAATATGAATATATGCCTTTGTGTTATGTTCTTCTCTTATCGCAAGTAGCTGTTCTCTTGTCACAGGTAGTTGTTCTCTTGTGATCTCGTGGGATCAAGTAGTTGTTCTCTTGAGCAAGCGAGGAGGCAAGTAGCTGTGAACATCCAAAGAAGAAGAGGATCTAGATCGAGGGACAAACGGAAGACAACAGTAAGTCTATCGATCTCCTCTCTTTCATATTTCATAAATGAAGAAACCAGTGTAGCTGTATTCGTTTGTTGCTAAGGCACTGTCACACCTTAGGTGGATAGGATCGTCCTGCATAGGCATTTTTCCCCACAACACCCATGAAAATATTTTTTCCACAGAACTCTCTTGCTCCAACTAGGATTCCCAGAAACAATGTTCCAAAGGAGCTTAGAGCCCAGAGCAAGATTTTGGGCTGCCAAATCCTGCATTTGGAGACCTCCTTTCAAGAATGGCTTCTTAATAGTGTCCCAATTAACTAAATGGAGCCTTCTTTCATTATTTTTCCCTCCTCCCACAGAAATCTTCTCAGGAGACCATCCACTTTACTAATAAAGGTTTTAGGGGCTAGTAGAATGGAGTTCTGATAAACTAGGAGACTTATGAGAACATATTTCATAAGGATTACCTTCCCAGCATTATTCAACCATGAGGCTACCCAAGCTTGTATTCTGAGTTTTAGCTTGTCTAGTAGGGGCATCCAGTGAGCTACCTTAGGATTTGATTTGAAGATTGGGATGCCAAGATACTTAAAGGACTCCTAGGTCAGGGTTCTTTCCATTTCTAATAGCCTTGTTATGTCTATCAAATCTTTGATCGAGCAATTCCAGCCATAGATCGCGCTTTTTAGATAGTTAATCTTGTTGCCCGAAACCTCCCTATAAATGTCCAGCTCCTTCTTGAAGGTTCTAGTAGAATTTATGCTAGCTCCTCCAAGAAATAATGTATCATCAGCAAATTGGGCTTGATTTATGTCTTTAACATTGTGAACCATTCTCAGGCCTGGCAGAATTTGGATCTGTTGACAGTTGTCTAGCTGGAAGCTGAGCACCGAAGCTTGAATGGCGTAAAGAAGGGGGGACAAAGGGAAACCTTGTCTTAGCCCGCTCAAGGCCTGAAAAATTTTGTTGAACGACCATTAACCAGAGGCGCTATCCAAGGGAGGCAATGCAGGCTTTCACCCAAGTTATGAGAACTTTTGAGAATCCAAATTTCTCCATCACAGAAAATAGGAAATCATGTCTCACCCTATCAAAGGCATTTGTCAAATCTAGCTTAATCACCATGTTTTTCTCTTTTCGATGAGAGCTTGAATGAATTGCTTCTTGCACCAGCACAACATTGTCAAGAATCTTTCTCCCTTTTATGAATCCTCCTTGGTTTTCAGGGATGATGACCGACAGAATTTTATTAATACAGTTGGCTATTATTTTTGTAATCAACTTATAACTTGTATTACACAAAGAGATGGGCCTGAATCTGCTGAAATCAGTGTCAACTTTGTCTTTCGGAATCAAGGCAAGGAAGGCCAAGTTGGTATTGCCTCCAATCTTGGTGCAGGTCTGAGATTTACGGATCATTCTCACAAGGTATTTTTTAATTGTAGGCCAGCAAGTCAGGTAGAACCTTGCAGTGAACCCATCAGGGCCCGAGGCTTTATCCAAATCCATGTAATCCAAAGATTCTTTAATCTCATTCATACTTATCGGAGCAGTCAGCATAATATTGTCAGAATCTTGAACACAATGAGGAATAAGATCAATCAGATAGGCTTGAGAATCGATAGGAGGGTCTTTCGGGGCAGAGTAAAGATCGTTGAAGAAGGAGTGGGCTACTAGCTTTATGCCTTCGGAATATTTAACCACAGTGTTTTGATAGTGAATTTCATTTACTATTTTGAAGTGCTCGCTTGCTTCAACTTGCTTATGGAAGTAGCTTGTATTTTTGTCTCCAGCCTGTAACCAAAGATTTCTGGACTTCTGTCTCCAGAACTCTTCTTCATCCCTACTTGCTCTATGGAGATATTATTGCAACTCTACTTCTTTTTGAAGAAGGATTTGAGTTACATCGAAATTCTCCATTGTTAATTGACGGCCTGCTAAACTGTCATGCATCTCCTTTCTTTTGGCGGTGGGCGTTTTCAACCTTTTAGCCCACTCCTTGAGCTCCCTTTTAAGTCTCCTCATTTTTTCTTCCCACACAAAGAAAGGGGATCCTTCATGAACTTGTCGGTTCCAGGGCTCGAAGACCACCTCCTGGAATCCTTCTTGATGAATCCATAGAGAACTAAATATAAAGGGAATGGGGCCAAGATTTCCATCCAAGGAGAGCTCAAGTAGAATGGGTTTATGGTCAGAGGTGTAGTTCGGCAGAATTTTAGAGGTGGCCATTAGACCACAAGTCAGGAAGGAGGATTGGACTAGAAATTTGTCCAGACGAGCAGCAATGTGGCCGGGGCCTATCCTTCTGTTTGACCAAGTGAATTTCTCAGATGTGGGCCTGATATCCTCCAATTCCCAATCTAAAATGGGGTCTTCAACTCATTCTCTAGCTGGGTCCCTGACCAGCGAGCCCCCCCTTTTATCTTCTGTAGCTAGCGTAGCATTCAAATCACCTGCAATAATAATATTTTCTGGGTTGTGCAAATAAAGATAGGACTGGAGCGAGTCCCGACAAATTTTTTTCTCAGATGGTAAGTCCGGAGCATAAAGATTGAACATACTTACTTGGTGGCCAGATTCTTTATGGAGGAGCTTAGTGAGTAGCCAATGGGGGCAACATTCTCCGTGAATCAGATCATATTTGGAGCTGTCCCAAAAGGAGACAATCCCTCCAGAGGCGCTTCTAGTGCTAACCAAGGTTAATTTTAGGGGCGAATAATAGCCCATTGGCGAAATTTAAGGCTTTTTATATTTTAATGGGGCGAATTTTTAATTAAAATAATATTTTTTTTTTATATAATTAGCCCATATTTTATTTAAAAATTAATTTATTTTTTTATTTTAGCCCGGGGCGGATAAACTAACCGAATGGTATTTGATCAAAATAGCCCCATTTTGATATTTGCTGAATGGTATTTGATCAAAATCGCCCCCATTTTGATTTACAGTTTGGGTTTTCTGGTTTGGGAGTGGTTTGTGAGGGTCGATTTGGTTCCGGGAGTGGTTTGTGAGAGTTGATTTGGTCATGGGATGAGGGTCGATTTGGTCATGGGATGTTAGATTTATTTTGAAATGGAGGGCGGCTCCCTGTTTTGACGGATTCAGCCCGCTGTTTTGGTGTATATGGCTCCCTGGGTTCCTGTATAAAAATGGTTTTGAAATAGGTTTTTTCATCCTAGTTCACAAATCTAGCAGCAGTAGTTTCGGTGGGATATTCTTGCATTTTCAGATTTCAATCCGCTTATTCTTCTCTGGTTTCGGTATCCATTGTTTCTTGGATTTGAACGGCTCATGATTTCTTTTCTCAGGGATTGCAATTGCTTTCCGGAAGATGGGGTATGCCTGTTCATGGTACTTCGTAATATTCATTTGTATTTGTTGATTTTATACTCATGGAACTTGTTTCTTATTTGCAACGGTTTATAATTCACCAAGTACTCGGTATAACCCACGCATTCGTGTACAAACCAGTGTAGACGAAATAACACGAATATCTCCGGTAGTCAGTCCATTTCCATCAGTCGGCCGGTGGGAGCGGTAAGTGTCTTTTGGTTTCTTTTATGTGATAGCTAGTTGATGTTCTGTTGATTGTTTATCGATGGTAGTCTAGTGGATTCAATCTCTCTAGTCAATGAGATGGTCTGATCAGATGTAAGTGATGATTTTAGAGTTGATGTAGGTTTGCTCTTTCAAACCAGCAGCACCCAGCCGGGATAGCCTTTCCTTAATGCTTCTTCTATGAAGTGCCAGGACACAGATATAGGGTTGGTTTCAGGGCATAGGAAGTGAAGATCTGAGATTGCATTACATTATCAATTTTATTTCATGACTTGTTATTAACTAATGCAGGATGTACAGGACATGTGACCCCATAAAGATGATATTTCCCATTTTCTGAACAGATTATATAAACGTATTTGAAAGGAACAGAATTTCCTGATTTCCAAATAAACTTGGACTTTGACCTTCTGAGGATATATTTGGGGATTTTCTGTTTCAGGTCTCCGCAACATGGTTTCGGTTTCCTCTCAGTGCATAGGTCCACATTAGTATTGTTCTAGTAGTGGGCATGTGTTCATGAGACAAAATTGTCTGGGGTCAGCTTGTTTAAATGCATCTTTCGGGCAATGGCATTTTTGAATGTGCAAGATGCGTAAAAGTTATATTGCAAAATAGATATGGCTCGTCTTTCAAGCTTGATGAAGTTCCTTAAGAAAATTGCAAATAATACTATCCCATGTGTTACTGGTCACTGAATAAGTACTGGTTAATAAAGTCGGAGGATATTTCTAAATTGGGATATTGAAAATTGTGCTATTCCTGGGGAAGTCCATCCAGCGGATGTAGCAGGTAATATTAGGATGGCTCTTGGGTTGCATCCAATGGTTACAGGTGTTGTCACTATGCTCTCGGCATTATGGAGATTTTAATAATTTTCCTCCAAGACTGAGAGAAGGCTGTCAAAAGACTGGAGTCAACCTCATTGACCTTCCCAATGGAAGGAAAGATGCAGCATATAAATCGATTTTAGTGTATATGTTTTCATTTTCTCTTGATAATCATCTTCCCTCTACCATTTTATTGATTTCATGAGATGTTTATTTTTCTCTTGCTTTGCACAAACAAGGGAAATGGGGGTATACAATTGTTCTTGCATTTCCAGATGGAGTGGGTGTCTCTTCTTCACTACACAATGATGGTCGATTTGTGTGGGATTAACCATGTTTGGCTTGAGGTGAAGGTCTTGTTCCAGCAAAATCCTTGTCTCTAGCACCCGATTTCACTTTTTATCATGTTGGTTGTCTTTCAGGTGATGACTCTGTTATGCAAAATGATGAAGAAACTACTGTCTATAGAGGGAGCTCCAAGAATGGATACAATATTGGAAATGCTCCAAACCAAATTTATTGTATAAATCCAAAGCATGTTTCGATGGATTGGACAAAAACGTCTCATTTGGTTGGAGAATATAACCCAAATTATTTCATAAGAAATGACAATAATGTTATAGGAATGCATTCATGGTCAACACAATATCCAACTCCGATTTCAAGGACTCTACCCACCCATGCAGGTAAATCTTCTTCATTGCAAAGGACTCAAACATCTAGTGTCATATTGTCTGCACTTGATAAGCCTATGCAGACATTATCTGTCACAGATTCTGGTCAACATAGAATGCCTTCTAATGAAACAAATTCAGGACAAACTTCATATTTTTGGGTCCAACCTAGCGATATTCAAGGTTTAAAGAGACAACTTGTCCACATTCTCAATATATATAGAGGAAGTATGCTTCTTGCACATGTTCCATCTGAATATCAAAAGGTCTTTGGCAGACCTCTATCTTTAGTGGAGTATGGTTCTTATAAGCTAGTTAATTTGATAGAAAAGATGCATGATGTCTTCACCATTGAAGGAAACGGAAACAATAAGTTTTTGTTTTTAAGAGAGTTATCAAACAAGTTCATGCAAGGTAAAATATAAATGAACTCTTCTACCAATGATTCAACAGATGTGATTAGGAAGAAAGAACATAATGGAAAGTTAGAGAAGGGAAAAGTTTAAAGGATTCCAAGAATTCACAGATGTAGGTGCTTGTAATGACCTACGTGATGACTTTGATCCATATGACATAGAAGTGAACATGGCTTCACATTCAGATGAAGGTTCATATGATGGAAGTTGAAGTGAACAAGATGACGAAGATGGGGATGGAGAGATGATCCTCCAAGGAGATGTGAATGTTGATGAATATGAAGCATAAGCAAGCCTAGAAATATTCAAACAAGAACTGTAGGGGCTTTTGGTAAGCCATGCCTGTGCAATTCTGCTGGCAAAATTTTCAACACTGTACCGACAAAGATACACCAAAGATCTCGGTTACTAGGTATTTGCTGTTAAATAACTTGAAGCACTAATTCAAAAATTTAGAGATGTTACAATTGTGTTGGAGGAACGTGACATTAAATACCTGGTAGTCTAGTGGATTCAAACCAGCAGCACCCAGCCGGGATAGCCTTTCCTTAATGCTTCTTCTATGAAGTGCCAGGACACAGATATAGGGTTGGTTTCAGGGCATAGGAAGTGAAGATCTGAGATTGCATTACACGATCTAAAAGAGCGAAAGGCTTCCTAGTGGGCTCGGGTTCCTGGTATAGGTATAAGAAAGCCAGTAGAGCTAAATAGAGAATGGCTGGAACATAAGGTGGCGTGTCTGCTTGAACCACCTCCTATCTAGTAACATTTGCCTGCCGTTGTACTCAGTTCTTTAGTGCTCTCGTTCTCCTTTTGGACCAGTTGTCCATTCTCCTCACATGCAAAGCATGCATTCACATAAAATTCACCAATTTTAAAAATAAAAGGTTACCTGGCCTCTTCTGATGCCTCCAACATCAAATTTTGTCTTCCTTCCATGCTTTAGGAAGGTACTCCTTCTCTTTCTTCTATTCTTATGACAACTATGAATGATTGTCCCTCTTGAAAATCCTGATCATCTGCATCTATACACATAGCATCAGTATCATAATCACCAAGCTCTTTAGCCCCATATGGTATATACGTTAGTGTTACGAGCACTTCTAGCTAACCTCCCATGAGACTTTCATTTATTGTCTCATCGACATCCTCTTTGTGTAGCTCCCTCTACTGTTATGATGCTTTTTCCACCATATCTTCTATCAACAAATCCATATGTTGATTTGAACTCTTTATGCAGTCCATGAGACTCTCTAATAGTCTCTCTTCAACATCTTCCTCATCATCAAGGACTATTCCCTGCTCTGGTTCAAAATAGTGAACTAATTCAACTTTAGGCTCAACAGGTGCTTCATCTTCCTCCCTAGCTTTCTAGCTTTAGGGGGCTTCCTCTTAAAATCTTTTTTCTGACAAGTAATTTGGGCTTCTTCCTTAGGTCCCATCTCTACCTTTGGTATTCTCTTTCAAGCCTCATTTTGACTATGTTGAATCTCTCCTTCAACTCATAAATCTCCTTTTCAATTTCTTCTTTACTCATGCCATTTTCCTTGGCATGCTTCTCCCTTTTGTTATGGCCTCTCTTTGAATTATGTCCATCAGTAGCCATCTTCTTTCCTCCTTTCTTGTGAGCTTTCTCTTGCTCATTGTGAGCTACACTCAAGCCCCTTTAACAATTCTTCTCCATCACTTGTTACCCAATATCTCACCCACTTCACCTCAACCTAGGCTTTTGGTATTCCTCTGGTTCCCTCCTCTGGAACCCACTTGAGCATGCTCTGGTCTTCTATGGCTTTTACACTTTTCTCACCTTTTGAGAACTCCACTTGTTCTCTTCTCTTTGAGGACCTCAGCTAGAAACCTTCTATGTTTTGTTTTGTAGCCTATTTGTCGTAAGTTTCTTGCCATACACTTTAAGAACTTTATTGGTCCTCTGTTACCACTCCTACTATTACCACTGTAAGGATTAACTCCTTGTATACATTTAAAAAAAAATACAAACCAGTTACCTACTAGTTCCTTAACCTCTGAGGTCTCAATATCTCAGTTCTTCCTAGCTCTACACTTGGTTGGTACTTCTTTAATATGCTCCAATCCTGTATTCCGTTCTCAATCTCTTTCTCTCCTCACTTTTTTTCTTAGGTTCCTCTTGCCCAAAATTTTCTTGGTTTCTTTGTCTCAACTTTGATGTCTCTTCTTCACGAGCAAGCTTGAGGTTTGGCAGTCTCAGAATTCAGTCATACATTTTAAGGACAGAGTTAACTGCATATATTTTAATACAAAGAGCTTGGGGCTGGCCACAAGGTGAGGATGCACAGGAGACATGAGCTGCATTGTAACCAGATATGTCAAAATAGAAACTGAGCAACCATTTGAAGCTGGTTTTTCCATTTGTGTTTCCAAAGTAAACATGGTGGCCATTGTGTGTTGAGTGAATTGAAATTATCCTTGTTTGAAGAGTCTTGGATGGTTTGAATATTTCTCTCTGTGGGAAGAAAATAAAATCTGGGTAAGAGTTATATAGTGTTTCCTCTATATGAAAGATGCTGCCTATAGTCATTAATGCTTAATGGTGAATTCTCATGTATAGCTATGATTGTTCCACTCAAAATTTTATTATCCATTGGTAATTGATAAATGCCAACATCTCTCTATTCTCCACCATTCATTTTTCTTTGAAGTTGAAGATATAAGGTTGCCATTAATTAACTGTTACAATTAGTTAGTAGGTTTCCTAATTTCTTTCCACAGAGCAGCAAAGTTAGAAGCCTGAGACCGTTGGTATCCCATACCCACTTGCACGCTAAGGAATGCACTTTTGTGAGGCCATATGCCTCAAATCTATTTATCCCTAGTGAGGCCATCCACTGTCTCTGGTTGTTCTTTGAGCCTATATGCATGTCGTACAACCGTTGCTTGGTAGGCATCTGCCTCATCCCTGAGTGCGTAGGATTGGTGGCTGGGTGTTGTTTCAACTTCAATTTGTTGGACAGTGGACTAAGGTAGTTCATTATAGATTGGTCAGGAGGAATCACACCAGTATTTAATTGTTTTCTTTGGCAAAGCATTGATATGAAGATGTTTGTCTTACTCTCACATTCCGGGACAGTCATCTCTTATAATTCAATTAAGACTATCTCTCATATGTTTAAATAATAAACCATATTTAATTGTTTTCTTTGGCAAAGAATTAATATGAAGATGTTTGTCTTACTCTCACATTCCGGGACAGTCATCTCTTATATTTCAATTAAGACTCTCTCATATGTTTAAATAATAAACCATTTCATATACATGATTTGTTTAACTGCCAACTCATATGTGTGGTTGAATTGGTTTTTAATGAAGATGTTTGTCTTACTCTCACATTCTGGGACAGTCATCTCTTATATTTCAATTAAGACTATCTCTCATATGTTTAAATGATAAACCATTTCACATACATGATTTGTTTAACTGCCAACTCATATATGTGTGGTTGAATTGGTATTTAAGTGAAGGGATTTGAGATAAGTATAGGAAACCTTGAGAAGAGAAAGATATTCCATGGCATTTAGCATTGTGGTTTTGTCATATTTCATTTCCTCATGAAGCCAACTCATTTATATATATTAATTTGTGGCTATCTCTAGAGTAGCAGCCCTCTCTCCTATGTTTAAGGAGTAACCATTTCATAAATGGTTTTAACGGATTGCCTTATGTATGTTTTAATAAGTGGTAGTCGATTTGAGTTGGAGTATAAGTTGGCTTGGTTATAAGCACAGGAAAGCTGGAAGGATGGGGGCATTGAATGAGACACACCATTCCATTGTGAAGGCATTGCGATCATATGCCATTTACAGGTTCATTGAGATCAGTTCATTGGTTATCCAAACACTGAAAAGCAAGCTGGCTCCACTGAGAGTAGATTTATAAACCTTGTGCATAGGCAGTTTGGTGGTTCATGTTTAAGCCCAACAATCTCGACCAATAGCTGGCACCATTGGCTGGGTGGTTTACCCAAAGCATTGGACTTTTGGGATACAATTCATCAAACAAGCCACTACAATAAGAAGTGAATGCACACACAGGACCATGACAGTGTCTCAGACTTGATCATCTTGATAGATCTAGTTCAATTGGATATCAACATGTAGAGGAGTTGCACCAAAGACAAGGTTCTCAGTGATAGATAAATTGCCAAAGTCCTGGATATTATTGGCATTGTCAACGGGTTGCTTGTGTGTAAGTTATACCAGAAAACAGGCCATCTCACCAATCCTGAATAGTTTTGCAGAGTAGTTTGCACTCAGAACTGGTTTTTTGTGTGTAGGTGAACCAAGAATAGCAAGCTTGGATCCATACTGAAGACAGGGGTCTCAGCATAAGACTGAGAATAGAGAACAAATTTAAATTTCCACAGAGGATCCATGTTGGTAAAGTGAGTGGGATATAAGTCCCTCTTTTAGGGATCAAACAATTGACTTGTTCTTTACACATAAAGGCACATATTCAGAAAAAATCATATTTTATTTTCACACATTGGTATTTCAAGCACAATACAAGAAATGCTGTTGAAGTAACATAGTTCTCAACCAGATTCTTTAGTCGAACTGTTCACCTCTGTATGTCCTGGTGTGAAGATAAGATCAAATTCTGAAAAGATACTCCAGGGACCTTGGCCTTCTAGAATCAGTTCAACATCTGCAGTAGGAAGTTTTATCTGGTACACATACAATCATGGATTAAAGATTTTAAAAGACGGAAATGATTTTAAGAATGAAGAGGTTATAACTTATTCTATACCTTAATATTTCCAGTTGAAGTCAGGCAACTCCCCGTTATATTTCATGTTAACTTTCAACGTAAAAAGTTAAAAGGTACATTGTTGCTTAGTATATTCTTAACAGTTATAACTTTTTATGTTCAAAAACACAAGAGACAACAGTTTTGAGAACTCCACTTGTTCTCTTCACTGTTGCTAAAGAATTAGTAAAGCTATAAGACAAATTGCACTGTTAATTATCTTAAACAGTGAGACACTTTATTATGATATTGATTTTAATATAATTATATTTGATCTGCTCTTTGTTTTTCTTCTAGTTGAAGATTGTTTTCAGCACTAAGCTTGTGACTAGATTTAGGGAATGGGAAGTATTGTCCTCTCGCAACGTTCCCAAATAAACCCTGTAGGTTTTATGGTTTAAATTAATTGTAGTGGTCACATTATTTGGCAGAGGTTTTTTATAAGAGGTTGGCTAGCCCCATATCATTCCAACTTGGTACATAGCACGGTGATGTGTCTCTGGAATCCTTGGGCATAGTTAGCGTGGAGAAAACACCTATAAAATCCCTCTTGTCTAAAGGGTGTAGATTTTGATATTTGGAGTCCCCTATTCATGAAAGGGTGGATAAATTTCTCCCTAGAATCTCTTACTATGCTGATACATATCTCTAGAGAACCACATGGGTTGCAGGGTGGAGGAATCTTTGCTTTGGAACCCCCACACCAGCCACTGACTCAATACCTTACACCATGAGGATGGATGCCAGATTAGACCTCTGTAATCTCTATAGGTCTAGTAAATGGAAAAAATTACACAAGCTAGGGGGTGACAGTTACACAATTTCCAGCATGTCAATGGTTGGGAGAAGAATAGTTGATTTTATCCCAATACCCATCAATGAGATACATAGTGCTTAGTGCCTTATTAATTGTGATGTCCAAACTATGCATGGATTGATCACAACATACCCATCTATTTGTGATCCTCATATTGTTGTACTGAGTGTGGAACTTCTATTGGTCCTATTTTTTGGAAGTAGCTTTCTTGTACTCACTGTCTTCCTAACCAAGAAGATGAAAGATACTATGATTATAAATAAAGTTTTGTGTATATTGAAATCATTCCTCTTCATTAAATGATAATTACTCTAACTCCTTTCTTAGGAGATGGGAAGTAGCTAACTATGTGAGAAATTGTATAGAAAATCCTTACAGGACCTGGAAAAGTACACGATAAATTTACCAATAGCCTATTTCATCTTTGCAGCAATGCCCATCGCACAAAGCCTCAATTGTGCCGAATTCACATTATCCATGTGAAAGGAAAAGAAGGAAAAATTGAGTTCATAAAATGGGTGCTTCTTCTTAATCTAAACCATACATCATCGTCATTGTTCCCATGAAACGTTTCATGGCCTCTTTTGCACTTCGATGACTTTTTATTGTTTTCTCAATATCGTACCATTTTGGATCGAGGGGTCATAATATCAATTACATGCATCTATCTTTGTAACCACATGGAATATTGTTTTAATGTATTCTTATCTGTTTCTTCTAGAGGTTACAGTATACATGCAAGTATGCATGTTACTGCAAGGCTTCATCCTTGTAACATCTATTAGTGACTCACAATTTCTAACCATATCTACCTAAAATTACATGTTCAGAAACCTATTAGAGTCTGTGCCTATGGTAATATTCAATGTGTTCGAGTACGTACAATAGATTTGTTGTTTTATATTACATTAGCATCATATCTAATCTGTAGGTGATGGTAGCCATGAATAAACAATGAGTGGATGCAACCTTAAATTTTCCTTCTATTAGTTAGTGTGCATGTGTGCACGAGTTTTAGGTAGGTAAGGATAGGATAAGGTTATCTATGTCCTTAATCTCCATTCAAAGTAGATAGTAGATTGAAGATAGTACAATTTTATTTTTAGAATCTTTTATGTCTTGGAGTTTGACCTTTATTTATGGTGTAGATCCGAAGGTAATATGAACTCTTGGCTTGGATTTCACCACATCATCATCTTGAAAATCCATATATCTATGATTAGATCTAGTTTTCTATACCCTAAGCTCGCCTTTTCATTTCTATAAAATAAATGTAAGGGTATAGATCAATAACAAAGACTTAAAATTCAACAATTTAGTGGTTCTTCTGTAGTAGACTTTCATGTGCAGAATTAATGATCATTAGTGATAGGTTTTGATAAGAAGTTGATCATTTATGTTATTGTTTTCTATAATATGTGTTTATAAATTTATTACATATATTTTTTACGAGAGGTTGCTTAGTTTAGGTTGTTTTGGTTTCCTGTGGTAATTATTTTCCAGTTTTGAATCTACATTCCATGTTTAGATAATTTTTCACTAGTGATGTTCTATCAGATAGTACACACTCCAAATTCAATAGGTTGAAGTTGTGGTGATAAGATGACATTTTTTAGGTCCAATTTTTTACCATAAAGTAGGTCGACGAGATAGCTGATTACAATAGTGTTAATACAATACCAAAAGATAAAGTAGCTCGTTCTTGAAGATAGGACACTGAAAGTAGACCCATATTTTCGATAAACACTAGAACCCTACAACATGGAAGTATGTGCATTGTAATGAAGACCTATTTTTCTGTATTCACCATCGTTGTGTCACACAAATTCCCAAGCTAATATTTCTCACTAAGGGCTCACACTCAGTTTTTCCGGCAAACATGTGGTTACAAAACTTCCATTAACCATAACTGTGACCTATAGTCGAACCATGAGCAACTCCATGGTATGCTTTTTCTCAAAAATATCTACATCCCATTCTATAAGTAAAATTCCCTACAAGCTTAGGTAGAGTAGCCTTGTCAATTTCAAGTACTACCCTAACTATATTCCCAATAGCTTTCAAGATATTTAGCTTCACATCCAATGGCATACCCAACAAGGAAATACTAAGGGATACTATAATGAATGCTCACTTTATCTTTGGTTCTTTTTAATGCAAAAATGATAAGCCCCTTTTAGTTTTTTTTGGTGCCTCTTATAAATTCCCTCAATCAAAAATTGGAGTCTATTTTCATAGGAATTTCTAAATTATAAATGTAGGAGCCTTCTTTGGAGAGGATAATTCTTTCAAAATGCCTAATAGGAATTTCATTTGCATGTCTTTTCATACAAATTCATGTCCAAACATGTTCAAACCTTGGATCCAATGCCACCAAATCTTAGCTCTGAAAAATGCATCTAAGCTTGAAGTATGTCTTAGTTTTACTCTTATTATTTGATCTTTCAACTCCTTTGGAATCAAGATATTGATGCTGAAATACAAATAAAGGAGAAAGCCAGTTGTTAAAATCCAAGGGAAGATGTTGAAAAATACCAAAAAATATAATTGGGACATAGAGAGGTTACCCATAAATTATATTAGACAACTAAAATTAGATCATATCTAGGTGAATCATTCTTGTTATGATCCCATCGGTTTAAAATTGTACTCTTTCAATATCTTTTGTGATAGAGTTAACTTAGAATGTATAAATGTCATTTTTCACAAAGTCTCCATTTCAAATAGTGTGCTCATATTTGGTTAGACACACTATTTTTATATTTTGGAACTCATTTATACCACTTGGTTTAGGTTTTCCACCCATGGATCAAATTCACAATGTGTTTTTTGATGAAGTGATTTGCAACTTTGCAAAAAAATATGAACCCTAAACCCATTATTTTGTCGGACTCGTGAGATCAACAGATATTTGTAAGCATCCTTCTACTATGATTCCATTATCAATAACTTTATTTGTTTGAGGATCGCTAGAGCTATATTCTTTCTTGGTAAGGATCAATGTAGTTTTTGTTGAAATGGTTGATTTTGGACAAAGTTGGCTTGGATAATTGTGGCTTGAACATGCTAACATTGGCATTGGCCAAGAAAACTTACCAAATCTTATAGAAATTATTTATTCCAAAGAAAACTTACCAAATCTTATAGATGGAGGCTCTACCCTTTCCATACTTAGATTTCTGGTTGTTCAAATTTCTTCCTCAAGTAGCAATACCCTTTCATTTGGCTTAGCTTTAGCTTTTGAGTTTTGGGCATGGTAGACATACTGTAAGCTGGCTTGGGAGGAGGGGACCAGGTCCTGAATCCTGTCAACCAACTTCTGTAGGAAATTAGGAATAATTCAAATAAAGTGATGTTGTTTCAATGTTATACAAATGAATTATTATATTTTATGTCTTAAAATTTAATAGTTTCCCATTATCATTGTTAAATAATTTTTGTGAAATTCCATTTTGCCTCAAAATTCAATTTCTGATATATGTTCTTTCAATGTTGACTCAACAATTATTTTGCAAAGTATAATTCTATTTTCTATGAACAAGTGAATTTATATGAAGCATATCTCAACGCTTGAAAACTGTTGATGCAGGTTTGCAGATCGATTGGAAATTTTACTTGTAGAATATTTAGTGAGATGTCAAAAGATAATCATTGGAAGAAACCATCAAGGCAAACAGATGTATTATCATACTTTCAAAAGGCTCCATCCAAAAATACACATCCTCTTCATGATTCAAGCTCCTTTGAACAATCTGTTACTAAGAGAGAGGTTAACTCCTGTGGAAATGCATTTGATATCCATACGATGGATGAAGAAATAGGTTCTTCAAGTGGTCAGGGTGAGATAAATGCAGTTTCAACAGAAATTGGTGATGAAAATGTTAAATATTTTTCCTTGGAAAGTGACACAATCCATTCGCGGAAAAGGAAAAGAGGCCAGTGGGCCATAGGAAGACGATTCCAAGAAAATTGGGTCTCAAGTTTTCCATTTATTGAAGAAATACCTCCTACAAATGAGAAAGAGCTTTTCCGACAAGTTAGATGTATTGCGTGTAGTTGGAAAACTCAAAAGGAAGTGAAATTTCAGATGAAGCTAGATACGGTACAAAAGCATGCAGGAAAGGTGTATGAAAAGAAAATTGTAAATGGTAAAGAGAAATCTATTGTTAGATGGAAATCTTCCGAGGAATGTCGACATGTTGAATATGCAGAAGAATATAAAAAATATTTATTATG
This sequence comes from Pinus tabuliformis, assembly GCA_031772625.1. Classification (NCBI taxonomy): domain Eukaryota; kingdom Viridiplantae; phylum Streptophyta; class Pinopsida; order Pinales; family Pinaceae; genus Pinus; species Pinus tabuliformis. The sequence continues at coordinate 503,770,973 of CM062808.1, forward strand.
TAAGAGGAAACTTGAGGCGGACGGAGGAACCATCATATCTCTATTTGAAAAGACGATGGAAAGAAATTTGTTATCCAAGACGATACAATTGAGCACTGTATTTCACATCTTATCTAAAGGTCGTCCTATGACAGATTATCCAGATCACAGGAAATTACTATCTTTTCTTCAAGTGCCAAACTTTCCATCTTCTCATTGGTCTGTAACTAGTGGTTGGGGATGGGCAGGATATCTAGCTCAAGTAGAAAAGGATGATTTGAAAGAGAAGATTGCAAATGCTAGGTTTTTGGCATTGTCTTTAGATGAGGTTACAGCTATAGATAATACTTCATGGATTTGCATGAGCATTTATATGGTTAATGACCATATTAGACATTCCTATCTACTTGGGATTAATAAGATGAGAGAGACTTCTACAGCTGAAAATATTTATGAACTTGTTCTTAATGGATTGAAGGAAAGTGGTATGGATGAATTAATGATTGCAAAAAAGTTGGTATGTGTTGGAGCAGATGGAGCAGTGGTAATGCAAGGACAAAGGAATGGCCTTTGTGTTAGGCTACAACTATCAACTTCACCATATATGCTTAATATTCATTGTATGGCTCATAGGATGAATCTTGCATTTAAAATAGTAAGCAAGTTTCCATCAGTTTCAAAAGTTGAAGATCTTGTACGTGAGACTCATGCATACTTTTCTCGTAGTCCCAAACGATTTTTAGAGTTTCAACAATTTGCAGATGGTATTACGAATGGAAAAAAACTACTGAAAGATGTTGATACAAGATGGATCTCATTAAATGGACCAGCTCAAAGACTATTTAGTGAGTTCAAATCTTTGGTAGGGTTGATGTATGAAAATCGCTATAATGTAGACAAAGCTCAAGATCTTCTTTCTCAACTAACTAATATAGAGACATTATTGACATTGGCTGGAATTCTTCCTATGCTACATGAAATGAATGTCCTCGTGAAAATGTCTCAGAATCGCACAATGTATATTGCGGAATACACAAATGCAAGAAAGTCAGCATGTCTTGCATTGGATAATTTGTATATGATGCCAGACTCTTTTACTGGTCCAGAGTTTAAAAGTTGGACTGAGATCATCAATATAGAAAATACTGAAAATTTTTTGACCTTTGATGAAAAAGGGATACTATGTATCGTAGTGCGTGGGTATATGGTTCCCTTTCATTATATTAGTAAGACAGGACGAATCACCAAAGATTGCCCCGTGTCAAGAGACCAATTTGATAATATTGTGATTTCAGTGAGACAAAATTTGATAGAAATTGCAAGATCACTATCATTAGAGATAAGAGAACGATTTCCTCGAGATGAATTGTTGGAGGCCATGTGTGTGGTATACCCTCAATATTGGAACAATTGTCAATGTCGAAGAACTTTAAAAGCTGATTTTCAAAAAAGATTAAAATGTTTAGTAGACCTTTTTGCAAGAAAGTCTGGATACATGGAGAACAAATTGAAGGTATTTTAGATTCATCAAAATTGTATCAACAAGGTGGACGCTTTGCTGAAACAATGTGGAAGCAATATCCTTTTTTGGAGAATCCTAATGAAAATGGTGCTATAACAAGATTATGGACTACTTTAAGTGCTAGCCAATACCTGCAAGAAAACATATCAGAATATTTCAAATTAGCAGATTTGTGTCAAACCATGATTTTGGGATCAGTGGAGGATGAGAGAATGTTTAGTGCATTATCATTCTTTAAGTCAAAGTTGAGGAACAAGCTTGATAAACATGTGGATACATGTTTAAGACTATATGTAACAAAGTATGACATTGACAATTTTCCATATGAAAGAGCGCTAACTCTTTGGCGATCAGATTGTGATAGAAGGGGAGAAAACAATATAATAAATCTATCTAATGAACTTGATATAGAACATAATGTTTTGGAGGCTCATAATGACAGTTCATTTAGAGAAGATCATGTTCACAATTTAGAAAATGAGGACCAAGATGAGAACTGGGAAATTGAAATACCCTAGGACTCTTATTTTGGTATACATGTTCCATTGATCATGCAAAATTACTATATGTCAACTTCAGGTAAAAATAGGTTCTATATTTGTATTTTTCATTGTAACATTGCAGCAACATTATTTTGATGTGTGTTATTTTAAGATTGATGTTTCATATTTAATCATTACATTGTTTGTTTCTTATCTGTGACAGGAAATAAAGCTGGATTTGGTGAGGTTGGGACCTATTTCTTTTCATTTGCTAGCCATTTCTTGTCAGTGATTTGTCAGCCATGTTTTCAAGTCTTTTAGGTACTAAGTTGTTCGGGTCCCCACATGTCCTTAGGACCATTAAGGGATGAGATAACATGAGTCAGTCCAACTCATGCCCCGAATTTACTTTTTACCTATTGATGTAAGTGTTTTGTTACCACTTATCACCAACAAAATTCTACCATAACATAAACCAACTTGAAGACGACACTTCTCATCTTCCTTTTACATAAATGCTCTATGGATCTCCCTACTATACTTTTCCGAGACCAACGTCCCTTCTTGGTAGGTCTCTCTACCATACCACTAATCACACAATAGTAACTACTGCCTTCTATAAATCTCTCTAGTCTCAGTTATTTGTGTCCTTGTCACACTCGACCAATATAATCTTGCAGGTCTACTTTTTTATCATATCTTTATTTTTTGTTATTTTGTGTATTTAACATTAGTACCATCCAAGAGTAACGAGTTAGTGTCCTTTGGATTTGATCTTTGATTTGAAATGAAGTCAGATTTGATGAAGCTGGGACCTATTTCTTTTCACATAGACAGTGTCCTAGTATTAAATGATAAATAACTAATTTAAGAAGTCTAACGCTAAGCAACAATGGGCTTATTCAAGTACATGAAATTGCGTTGATGTCTAGCTCTAATATCTTAGAAAATTTTAGCAGTTTGTTTGCTGCTTGTTTAGAGGATTTTGTCAAGTTTGAAATTTTTGGTTTATTTTGGTCATATTTTTTTAGTCGCTTGACTTATTTCATGCATAGATCGACAGATCTAGTTTTATTTTTATAATTATTGTTGTTTTCTTTATATATTTGGTGGTTTGAGGAAAGATATTTGATTTCCTTTCACTTTGTGGCATGATTTCAACATCTTCACCTTTTAGAATATAGTAAAATATTATTCTTATTTTATGTTTTCTTGGAAAAGAATTATTGATATTTGGAAAGGGAAATAAGCCCTAGGTAGCTAAGCGAAGAGAAAAATGGTCTATGTACTAGGTTCCTGCGCATTCATCGTAGGAGACCTATTGGCATGAGACCGACATTCCTTTTATGCAATTACACTTTTTCAAGGCGGAGCTGAGTTTGCTGACTTGGGAAGAACACTGACAGCTGATCATAATGCTAAGGAGATTATAATGTTGGTTTCAAAAACAGGATTGTGAAAATTGTTTGCACTAGTTATTCTTTTGGTCATATTTACTACCAAATTTGTGTCTTGCTGATTTTTTACATTTGTAATGACCTTGTGCAGAGATGGTTTGAAGAGCCCGATGTTAGAGTGTGAAGACTCTCTACAAACCACAAGGACTACATTTTCTTGGAGGGCACTCGATGTTCTTGGTGTTGCTGAGTCTCTTCGCTCGAAGCGTAAATGGATACAATGGTATGGCCATAACATCACTTAATTTGATCCTCTTTACTAATCTCCTAATATCATTTCAATACATCAAATTGCTTTGTTTTCATGGAATCCAAAGATACATCAGTAATGTTATTTTGTCTTGGAAATACTAAATTATTTTGTTTTGATATCACCCAGTTTGAGTTGTTCTTTGCAACTACCACTTGATCATTTAACAAGCATTTGAAATTCAAAGTGAAATAAAGCTCTTTTAGTTTTTTTCCAGAAGAAGATTAGATGTTGATTGATTTCATTTTCCAACAAATGTGGTATTTAAGTTACTTTCTTCTTGCAAGTCGATTTTACCGTTATTAGTACACTGCTAGTAGATTTGTTTGACATGATCATTTTCTTCAATTTCAGGGTCAACTAGCTTAATGATAGTGTCCTTTTGCTTCAGCTCATGTTCATTCATCAGTTCTCAATTGATTCTCTCTGTGTTCAAAATGGATTCAAGTAGCTTAGGAATTACATCGATTTCCATGTTCATTCATCAGTTCTCAACTGATTCTCTCTGTGTTCAATGGATTCAAGTAGCTTGGAAATCACATCAATTTCCTTTTATATTGTATTAAAATGTACAAGAATGTCATAGTGGAATTGCTTTCCACAACAATACTTCTTTGTAACTATGGACTTTATCTCAACTCAACTGGATTTCATTTCTAACAAGAGATTTCCTTAATAAATTCCTCTTGACAAATTTTTCTGTTATAAAACTTTGCAAAAGCATACCCTTGGTATAGCTCACTACACAAGAAAATTCATTTTTGAAGCATAATTCTTATACTTGCAACTTTCATTTCTCCGTATAGACTTTCTAGAAAATAAATTGCGTGTAAAGAGTCTATATTCCACTCTTGGATTCATTTTGTTCGAGAGTTATGTGAAGGACTAACGAACCTAGTAGTCACAGGACGAAACAAACCCTGAGGCAGTAAAAATTTGTACATGGGTCCACATTTGCTCCCGTTATGGTCCTTACAGAGAGTGCATTGAAGGTAGGTATGTTGCAGTTGGTAGAATATGACGAATGTGCTCCCTTCATGTTCTCTAAGACGACAACTTACAATTATTTGACAATTTCCTCATCCAAATGATTTTGAATGAGTAATTTCATCTAAATTTAACTGATTTTCAAACTGGGATTTAGTCTTCTTAATTTAACTGATTTTCAAACTGAGATTTAGTCAGTGTTATTGAGGAGTGAAATAGAAACTGATTTTCTCTTGCAGAGAATAACAAGGATTGGTGTGAGCTTATACTGTGCCTTATAGACCTTCAAATACAAATAAGCTCTTGTATCCCTATTTCAATCACATAATTTAAATGAATATAATGTCATTTTATTAGAAAAATGCAATGAGTATGAAATAGATCATTAGAATGGCCACTGTAGCCCAGGCTGGTGAGAACTTGAGTATTTTATATCTGACTAAACACATGCACATGAAAAGAAACATCACCTGACACAGACATGAACAAGATAGAATCTAGATATTAGAATTTTGGGGAAAAACAATTGTGCCTTAACAGAGAGCTTCTTATCCTACACCACACATTTCACTCTTTCAAGGTGGAGTTACAAACTGAACATGCAATGACTGAGCTGCATGGTCACCAAAGTTGTAACACACCCAAAAAAACAATGCTTCATATCGGCTTCTTAATTATGTGTGTTTAGCATTAGTGATATAGTCTCTTCTGAACTTTTATTTCAAGTATAAATTTGATTAAATTTCAGAAGTGCAAGAAATCACAGAAAACCCTCCGGCAGTAAATTGATAGGAGAAATCTTCAAAAAAACCTGGAAGCTGTCCTGTTCATATTGTCCTGGACTTTTCAGCCAAGTTAATATGTCTGTAAAGAATACTATTTTATCCTGAGAAAAGATTGACACTTTGTTTATCACCAGATGAAAATAAATTAGAAGCAAAACATCAGGTTGGTGACAAATCCAAAACAAGTTGCAAGACTGTAACCCAATCTGCAAAACATCAAAAAACTGATTGTCCCAGAGTGGGATGCACTATGGGAAGCTGTGCTGTCCCATCTTTTACTAGTGTCAGCTTCATAGCACCTGCTTCCATTTCCAGCAGCTCTGTCTTTAAGAGAGCATCGGCCTCTATCTTGATAGTGTTGTCATCAAGAGATTTGTAGCTGATTTCCATTTTTAATCTTTATGGCAGCTGTTTATAGTCCTGTAGGACTGAACGTATGGATGTTGCAAAGCTTCATTAGCTGTTATTCTTTTGTTTCCATCCACTTGTAACATTTGTTTCAGCAAATCCACACCTTCTAGACACCCAACATTTTTAACAAATCTTGTGAGGGATGGGAAAGGCTTTCCCGGATTTGGAAATATGATATCCAACTACTCCTTTACAGATTGCCCACGAAATAGCGGCTCACCGATGAACAATTCTACCGACATGTTATTTGTTGCTTTTTTCTAGACTAGCTCTCACAAAGCATTTGAGTTGTTCCTGTTCCTGGTTGGTTTTTTTATAATTTTATAGACAAGTTCCATGTCGTGGAAATGTGAAAAAAGATAGTGATATTGCCACCATGTGGCTCTTATCATATATGGTTTTATACTTCTTCAAAAAATTCTCTAAGAGTTCACAATGCTAAAATTCACTAGGACTTTACAAAGTTTTATTATTTAGTGAAAGACTTTCCAAGTTCTTACAAGATTTTATAATTGAGTAAAATATTCGCCATGCCTGGTGAGAGATTCGCCAGAAAATTATATATACATATTATATTATTGATAAAATCGCCTTCCATTTTTCCTATATACCATGGAGATTCGCCCAATTATTATATTTATAAATTTGGGGGGGGTTCTTAAAATTTTCCCTGGTGCTAACTGCTCTCCCTTGGCCTTTATACCAGAATGCTTTGCTTTCTTGGAGGAGTAGAAGGTCCTCTAGTTTTGTCTCCTGGATGAGAAGAATTTCAGGCAAGTACATCCTTACAATGTCTTTCAGAGCTTCTTCTTTCAACCTGCTGCCTAACCCTTTGCAATTCCAGGAGACGTATTTCATTATTTACTAGGTTGGAAGGTTGTGGCTCCTTTTGGAGCCTGACCATGCTTGCACCTAGATCTGGTATTCATCATTCCTTTGAGAGTTTTCTGAGAGCCTTGGAGAACATCTAGATAATTTTTTTCCTCTCTTTGTTTCTTCTTGGACTTTCGACCCCTGGCCGACTTGATAGGAGTGACTTGCGAGCTGTCTAGATCTGAGACTCCATCTTCTGAATCTCCCTAAGAATCGGAGCCCAGACTGATGCGCTCCTCGTTTTCTTCTTTTTCCCCTTGTTCATCCTCTGATGGAGGAAGATTTGACTTTTCCTCTGCTTCTTTCACTTTCTTCGACAGGTCTTTTGGTTCCTCTTGGGTTCCAATGGCATCTGTCTTTACCCCAGAGGAAGAATCCTCTTTTGGAACTTCTTTGGCTTTTGGTTTAGGCTGGGGCTTCACCAATGGCCCTGAATTTTTCTTCTCAATTGGTTTTGGGAATGCCTTGCCCTTTTTGATTTCTTTCTATCCTTGTTCGTCCACTTTGTCCCCAGTTGGAGCTTTTGGGCAATTTCGTTGGAAGTGTCCATGTTCGTGACAGGTTCTGCATTTGAAAGGCAATTGCTCGTAATACAATTTTTTATAGTGATGCCATTCTCTGACTATAAGTTTTACCACTTTGGGCAGTCCAACTTCCAGATCGATTTCCACACAAATTCTTGCACAGGTATATTGGCCCTTGTTATCTGTTTTGTCAATGAAATAGCCTAGGCCATTTCCAATATTCTGCAAGGTGTGATAGCTCCAGCAATGTATCAGAAGATTGGAAAGCCGGACCCAGACTGGGACCTCTTTAGGGGTATCGATTGAGGGATCGAAGTTGGGGGTCCACTTATTAAGATATAGACCCTGATTTCCCATAAAATACACACTGTTTCTGAAAACCAAATCTCGATCTTCTTTGGAGGTGAACTAGAAAATGAAATACCCTCTTCCGACAACATAGCAGATCAAATTGTTTTCTAGTTAGGGCCTCCAGTTGCATTGGATCCAGTCATCTGTTGTTTTTGTAGAGGGCCAACATCCCATAAATTGTCCTACCAACCTTCTGTCAGTCAGGGCTAGGGCGATTTTTATCGGTTGGTCTTCTGGCAGGGCGATCTCAGGTATTTCCTCCAGTTTTTTGATTAATTTCGGGACTTCTGGAATCAAATGTTTCTTCCCTTTCTGCGAGAGAAATCTTCTGAATATTTCTTTTGAAGAGATTGGTGGGGTGGGAGAAGGCTCCCCACCCCCAGGCGCATTCATGGCGGCGGCTACGCCTCTCTGCGATCGCAAAACCCAGATGCGGATGCTGTGCCAGCAGCAGCACTGGCCAGAGGAGGGAGGCAGAGCCCGATTGTGGAGATGCTGGGAAGGATTGTAAGCCCAGTAGCAGGGGCTTCCAGGCAGGGGGCCTGCGGAGGGCTCCAGGGGCTGAGGAAGCAGGGGCGCGGGAGCTCCAATTCAGAAAGCGCGTGTAGATCACCCCGAAACTCAACGCTGCCCTCCATTTTCATTCGAAGTGAAATATTGTATTAAACATAGGTTTGATCTAAGTTGGTCATTGTATTAAATCTAAAGTTTTTTTTTAAATATTTTTTTCTCAAAATTCTTTTGTCTTAAATATAAAGTTTTGTCTTAAAATTATTTTGTCTTAAATTGTTTTTGTCTTAAACTATTTTTGTCTTAAATATAAAGTTTTGTCTTTAAATTTGTCTCAAACTACTTTTATCTTAAATATAAAATTTTGTGTCAAAATATTTTTGTCTTAAATATAAAATTTTGTTTTAAAATATTTTTCTCTCAAACTACTTTTGTCTTAAAATATTTTTGTCTTAAATATAAAGTTTTGTCTTAAAATATTTTTGTCTCAACCTATTTTTGTCTTAAAGTCTATATTTAAGACAAATCAATCGATATTAATTTTTAATGTAAAATAACTAAAATAAAAAATGAGTTTTTGAAACAAAAGATTTCTTTTGTTTTAAAAAAATGTATCGAAAGTACCCTTGGTGTAGTAGTGGGCAGAAACTCCATGGTTAATAACGTGAAAGAATCCCCACTCTCTGCATGCATCTGATAGGTCTTGCATGGTCTTATTCCGGCGTTCGTCGTAGAGATCAGCGAAGTCTATGATGGGTATCTCCTCTGCTAACAGCCGCAGTTGGGGGCCTCTCGTCATCAGGCCTGATGTATCTGGATGGCAAGATTTCAATGCCGCTCTCTGAAATACATTGGACTCCGGGTATTGTCTCAGGCCACTCCATTGGATGGCAATGTCTAAAAGACAACTGATCAAAGTGCTGAACAATATAAATAGCCAAGGAACTACTAACAGTCTGTCATCTCACAAATAGATATCTACCGCATTCTCTCCCTTGCCATCCCAGAGATCGTATATATATCCGAAGCAAGTGAGGAATTTGAGCACAAGATGTTAAAATAATACAACCAAACCGGAGGATTATTGAGCTCAAGAAAAAGGATGGGAAAACTTTACGTTGTACCTCATGAGGGGAGAATGTCGAGTACGCATCATAATCAAGCACTCAAAAACTGACTTACCTCATGAAGAGTAACAACTACGTGCCTCAGGAAGAGTTAATAGAATTTGTAAGTGCCTAACATGGCCTCGTGGTCGTTCTGGAGAAATAATTTATTGATAGCGTTGAGTGGTCAGTGCCTGAAATTCACTTTGCATGGGAATCTCCCATATATCATCACATGTTATTTGAGGTATCACATGCCATGTAAGGAAATAATACATCATAACATGTTATTTGAGGTATCACATGCCATGTAAGGAAATAATACATGGAAATTGGAAACTTTGCATTCTTTCATGATTCTATACAGGTATTACATATTTAATTAAGTCAAAGCGATGAAAACTAAGCCTGACATCGGTGATCCTAAATATACAGTCTTTATCCATCCAAATAAAAAAATTCTCTCCACTTTCTTTACAGGTGAAATTGCGTTGATTAACTTGCAATTAAGCAAAAATATAATCTTTTATCATCCTTAACTTGAGACTGCTTCAACATTCTTTATACATTTAAAAATGCGTATATAATCAAACCAGTTCCATTTAACCAACTTAAAATTTTCGAAATTAAGCACGCAGATTGCGACCGATGTCTCCAGCTTCACGCGCAACGGTAGCTACATTGTCGTAACGACGGGGAAACCATAGATAACGCTCCGCCGGAAAAAAAGTCTTTCTATTATTTGTAACTGTTGAGGTTGCGTTATAGCAGAGCCGACTTTTTCGAGGTCACCAATCTCATTACGGTTTTCGATCTGCATCCACGCTTCCTCATGTACTTTATGCCAACATTTTTCACTAAATGATCCTCTCGTCTTTCAACAAAGATAGCGACTTCTCCTTAGCTTTCTTGGGCGTGGCCAGTTTGCTCATTTGTTCTTTTGCTACTCTCTCAAGGAGTTTTAAGCAAACTCCTCCTACTTCTCTCCACTGCTCTCACGGAGTCAAGTGCACGCTGCACCGTAATACCATCTTAATGATTGATAGTGTGGAGCTAAGCGCCCTTTTCAATATTCTTAAACAATTAAATAGTTTACAGAAGCACAATAGTAATTAATAATTTAGTAACTCAATGAAAAGTTAACTATAACTCAACTGAACGGGACTAAGTTAACACGGTCTATCAACTCAATTGAACTTGACTAAACTAAAAGTATCTATCACACCTGGTTGGTAAATTAGGGATAGTGAGATTAATGCTCTCAACATTAAAAATGAGGGATAGTGAGATTAAAGCTCTCAACATTAAAATGAGTTAAATGTTAAAATATAAAAGATTGTTAATTTTTTCATTGGTCAATAATAAACATAAATATAAAAATTAATTACAATTTTTTCATAACTCTCTTTTATTAGTTTGTAATAAGAAAACCAATGAAAATTTATTTATGTGTTTTAGTTATTAACTAATATAGATAAATGATATTTGTTTCCAGTTTAGAGTAGATGTGTAGGTGTAATGTAAGTATGTAAACAATTCCAAATATTGGCTTAACTATTAATAATAATAATAAGTCAAAAGTAATTGGGGATAAGTAAATGTTGGCTCAATTAATAATAAAAAGTTAAAGTAATAAAAACTAATCAAATTCAATTTGTTGTATTTTGATTTTGTTATTAACTTGTGAATAGGTTTTGTTACATGAGCCAATACCATGTCTTATCAATAGGTAAGCCCAAAAATCATAACTCATTTCACAACCAAAATGCTTAATAACAATATGACAAGATTCTTAACCATGGATATTCACTCGCACTTTATAGTGGATATTACTAACTTGTAAAAAATTGGATTTCTTACAATACCATGGCTTATCACTACCACATGCCAGAAAGCATAACTTATTTCACAATCAAAATATTTTATAACAATATGAAAATATTCTTAACCATGGATATCCATCCCCATTTTACCATGGATATTATTAACTTGTAAATAGATCCTGTTATAATACCATGGGCCAATACCATCGCTTAACAATACCACAAGCCAAAAATCATAACTTATTTCACAATCAAAATATTTAATAACAATATGACAAGATTCATAATCTAGGATATTGACCCCCACTTTGTCATTGATATTATGAACATGTGAATAGGGTTTGTTACAATAGCATGTTCTAATACCATGGCTTATCAATACCACCTCCCAAAAAATCATAACCTATTTCACAATCAAAATATTTTATAAAATTGATATTATGAACTTGTGAATAGGCTCTGTTACAATAGCATGAGCTAATATTATGGCTTATCAATACCACCTCCCAAAATATCATAACTTATTTCACAATCAAATTATTTTATTGCAATATGACAAGATTCTTAACCATCTATATTCATCCCAACTTTACCATGGATATTATTAACTTGTAAATATACTTTGTTACAATACTATGATTTATAAATATCACATGCCCAAAAAATAAACTTATTTCACAATAAAAAATCTTCTATTTTAATTTAATTTTATCACATTTTTTTCTATAGAATATAGGCTTCTCTGATCCATATCATGTCTCTGAAACATATTCATTTTTAAGTTATCTATTTAAATTAAAATTAAATATTATTCCCCTAATTTTTGGTCGAGTCAAAAGTAGTCCTTTCCTTTTAGATGTTAGAGTGATCTGTCTCTCTAATTAAGTGATGTGACTCTTCATCTTGTCCTAATGATGAACCATACTAGTTGGGTCAAACGCATCGACAAATGAATTTTTATGTGATTATCAGTGAAAATATATCTCAAAAATATTTTTTTAATTTAAGCTAATAGGAAAATGGTTATAATTAATTTTGAGATATATCTAAATCCTCTATCTTCATGACTACTAAAAATATTCCCATAGAGATTAAATTAAGGTTTGAATAAAAGTAAAAATGAGAATTCTTTTTTATTTAAATATGGGAAATTTATGTAATACAAATAGTATTAGTAAGAACCAACATACATCCATATTAACTAAGGATCCAAGCATGACAACGAGAAAAGTGAAGGGAAGAGAGGGAGAAAGAGAAGGAGGGAGACAATGACAAAGTTGGAGGGTGGAGAGAGAGAAAGACAGAGAGTGATGGGGGTTACGAGAGAGGGAGGTGGCAGAGAGAGGAAGGAACATAGAGAGGAGGGGGAAGAGAGAAGAAGAGAGGGGGGGGAGATAGAGGGAGAGAGGAGAGGAGGGAAGATAGAGAAGAGGTGGGGAGAGAAGGGTAAGAGAGAGAGTGGGAGGCACAAATATGAAGGGGAGAGAGAGAAGGAGAGAGAGAGAGAATGATGGGTGGGGAGAGATACAGGATGGTGGGAGAGAAAGGGAGAGAGAGGATTCAAGATAGAGATCGAGTTCGAGGGGGAGAGAGGGAAGGAAGAAGAAAGACACAAAGCGTGAAAGGTAAAGAGAGATATGGATTGACAACCCAGCGATGGAGAGAGAGTGAGGGAGAGAGGAAAATGGGAGGTAAGAGAGAGAGGTAGAGAGGAAGGAAGGAGGGAGAGAGATACATATGGAGAGAGAGAGTCTGTATGTTTGGGGGGTGAGATAGAAAGAGGGAATAAGAAAGAGACACATAGATACAAATATAGATATTATTTAGTATTATATATGCAACCTAGATCCATATTAACTCGATCTATCAACCCCTGAGATGGATCAAATCTCTAGAGGTGCAAACCTTTCCTTAAGTTGTGCACTCGGAAAAGAGGTTTTCACCTCAAGAGATTGGATCCCTCTGGGTGTTTGATAGAACCAGGTTAAAATGGATCAAGGTTGATTCTAAATTAAGTGTACATGTGATATTATTAACAAAAATATTTTAAGTCAACTATAATTAAAATAGTTCAATGTCAATATTAAATAACATAATTTTATATATAGTTTTTATAGAGAAAAATAATGTAATTTCTTTTTCTTAGTGCCTAATAGATAAAATGGTTAATTTTTTTTAATCTACTCAAACCATATAGGGTGGGATGATGATTTATTATTGTTTAAAATTTTATTTGGAAAACATAAATAGATTCAACATCCTAAGAAATATCCAATATTAATAGTGGGTGGTTGTTATTAGATTGTGGCAGGACTCTAGCAATAGATTTGTTTGTTGATCATTATTAGTGTAATATTGACCAATGCAACTTATTATGTTTAACTTTGAAAAATAAATATACATTTTTCAATATTATGTAAATAAAAGCAATTGATTAGACCATAATTTGAATGTTTGTTGCAACTTTTACATAACATAATGTCATATGGATAACTCTCTCAGATATTTTATTTCATAATTTATGGATATGGTTGCAATATTTATGCATTATTTTTAGATATTTGTGTAGTGATTTTTTATTCTGGAGTTTTCAAGAAAGTAAATAAATTACTTCCCACCATAATTTGAGCGAGTCTTTTCATAAAAAATGGATAGGAATAGGATGTAAATAAATATATCTACCATGAATTACTTCTCATCATTGCCTAGTATGGTAGATATGTTGCAATGTAATGTTTAACATCTTTAGTAAGTCAAATTACATAAAAATAAAAATATTAATGTAATGTAAACATTGTAGCTCTGTTAAAAGAAAATAAAAATAACAAAATAGTTGCGTCGAGAGGTGCTCTACAACCCAATATAGTGTACGTATAGTGTACATATACTGGAGATGTGTAGGTGTAATGTAAGTATGTAAAACTTGACGAAAGGATTTCACCTCAAGAGATAATCCCTTTCGATGCTTGATAGATCTAAGATTAAGATGGATCTAGGTTACTTTTATTGAGGAAAGTATTTCAGCTCGAGAGATTTCCCTCTCAACGCTTGATAGATATAAGGTTAAGATGGATATACATTTGTTTTTATTGAGCCACGCTCTACAACCCCATATAGAGTAGATATGTAGGTGTAATGTAACTATGTAAACAATTATAAATGTAGGCTTAGTTAAAAAATAAAATAAAAAATAGAAACATTTAAATGTTGGCTCAATTAATAAACCCAATATATAGTAGATGTGTAGGTGTAATGTAAGTATTTAAACAATTCTAAATGTCGACTTAGTTAAAACATATAATAAAAAATAGAAACATTTAAATGTTGGCTCAATTAATAACCCCAATATATAGTAGATGTGTAGGTGTAATGTAAGTATTTAAATAATTCGAAATGTCGTCTTAGTTAAAAAATAAAATAAAAAACATAAACATTTAAATGTTGGCTCAATTAATAATTAACAATTAAAGTAATAAAAATAATAAAATTAAATTTGTTATATTTTGATTTGGTTATTATCTTGTCAATAGGCTTTGTTACAATGCCATGAACAAATACCATGGTCAAAAACATGACTTATCAATATGGAATTCCCAAAATCCATAACTTATTTCATAACCAAGATATTTTATAAGAATATGATGAGATTCTTAACCATGGATATTCACCCCCACTTTAAAGTGCATATTATTAACTTGTAAACATTAGGCTTTGATACAATACCCTAGGCCAATAACAATATAAAAATATTTTATAACAATATAAAAATATTCTTACACATGGATATTCATCATCACTTTACCATGGATGTTATTAACTTGTAAATATGCTTTGTTACAATACCATGGGCCAATACCATGGCCACATGGATATTCATCCTCACTTTACCATGGATGTTATTAACTTGTAAATATTCTTTGTTACAATACCATGGGCCAATACTATGGCTTATCAACAAGACATGCCCATGAAACATAACTTATTTCACAATCAAAATATTCTATAACAATATGACAAGATCCTTAGTCATAAATATTCAGCCAGTTTGTCATTGATATTATGAACTTGTGAATAGGCTTTGTTACACTAGCATGGGCCAATACCATGCCTTATCAATACGATATGCCAAAAATTCATAACCTATTTCACAATAAAAATATTTTATAACAATATTCTTAACCATCCATACTCACCCTGCTTTACCATGGATATTATTAACTTGTAAATAGACTTTGTTAGAATACCATGGGGCAATACCATGGCTATCAATACCACACCCCCAAAAACCATAACTTATTTAACAATAAATATATTTTATCATAATTTAATTTTATATCATTTTTAACTGAAGATAATAGGAAAAGGGTTATAATTAGTTTTGAATATATCAAGGCTCTCTATAGTCACGAGTAGTAAAAAATTCCCATAGAAATTAAATTAGGGTTTTTATAAAATTAAAAATGAGAATAGTTTTATATTTAAAGATGTGAAATTTACATAATACAAATAGTATTAGTAAGAACCAACATAAATCCATCTTGACTAAGGATGGAAGCATTGACATCGAGCAAAGTGAATGGAAGAGGGGGAGTGGAAGAGAGAGAGGGGAAGATAGGGAGGGAGATCGTCAGGGCCTCAAGTTGGTCAAGTACCTGTGATGACCACCGGTGGACGAGAGACTCAAAAAATTAAAGACATCGTTTAAAGGCGCATGTGGTCGATGAGTTTGGTTAAAGGTGACTTGTGTTTAGTTAAAGGCTCACAATGGGAAATTTTGTTTATAGGGGACTCAATGGAGAGTGGGACATGTGTTGGGCGACTAGTCAGTGCGATGTGTGTTAGGCAATTGGGAGGTTACTTGTAGATGAGCTAGGGCGCCCACCTCACTAAATGAAGGTCATCCCATGACTTTGTAAAATATGAAGGGGCACGTGTAGAGTTGTGGGTAGGTCAGTTGAGCGTGCATATGTGCAGACCGCCCCATGGAGATAACCAAGGGATGTGACCTTTGGAAAAATGAATGGATAGCAAATTGTATAAATGAACGGAGGCTACCAATCATTTGGACATCAAGTAATTCGTCCAAGTCCTATCATGTTGGATGAAGGGCACACTTACATAAGACCATAAGTCGAGCAAGGTAATTGAAGGAACTTGGGTGAGCGGTTCAGAAAAATGCATGTGGGTATTGTGTGTAGTAATTCAGGTTTTTTGAGATGGGTCATGCACAAAACTTGTGTGCGCCATGTGGGTCGTGTGTGTAATCGTTCGGGTCATTTGAGTTGGGTGTCACACAAAACCTGTGTATGTTTTGTGGGTTCTGTGTGTATTCATCTGGGTCATTCGGGTTGAGTCACGCACATAACTTGTGTGCAATGTGTGGGTTGTGTGTGAAGTCATTAAGGTTGTTTAGGTGGCGTCATCCACAAAACCCATGTGTGTCGTGCGGGTCATGTGTGCAGTCTTTCAGGACAGTTTGTACATAGAACCCATGTGAGTTGTGTGGATCATTTGGGTCGTTTAGCTTGTTTGGGTCATTCGGGTCATGTCACTCGGGTCGTGAAGGAGATAGGGTCGGCTCATGTAGAGACTCGGTCTAGGTAAGTCATGCAAAACTAGGTAGAGTGAACGACTATGGAAAAGAGTATTGTGACAAACCGAAGCATGGGGTTTCCACTCGTGGAGTGTGGACAGCTGGGGAAGATGAGTAGGAAGTAGTAGTGGGATGAAAACATGATGCACAAGAAATTGGCAATGTTGGGCAGCCTAGTTAATAAGGTTGTCCAAGGTTGTAAAATTCTTTGTACTTGTACTTTTGAAAATTTTATGTGTATCAGAAATGCTTGTTCGAGACTTTCCCCTCCCTTCATAAACGTGCATAATTGTTGTTAATGTTGTTTATGGAGTAAATGTTGATGAAACTTAAATGAATGTATTTCCGCTATATTATTAATGAAAGTGAACACTTCACAAAAAACTAATCTATAATGAAAGTGAACACTACACAAAAAAATAATCTAAGTGTTGGTGGTAGGTGTAGTCCACGAACCATAGTAGTAAGAAAATGAAAAGGTTGGTCGGTGTCGCACGCCACTCACAAGTGGAAATTGAGTCACAAATGGTATTAGAACTTGGTTGAAGGAAAGCTGAGCTGATTTGAAGTTGAATAAGGAATATGACAACAATGGTTGTAGTTGGTATTGAAGTTGGGCACTATTTAGTTAGCCGTAGTGCAACATTAGGAAGTTTGGCAAGGGCAAGACAATGGCCAGGGAAGAAACTGAATGATGAAATAATAATGTCAAAGACTTGTGCAAACTGTGTACAAGTTGAAACACATGAAAGAAGAAATACCAAGAATTTGGGGTGAACATGAGATCCTGGAAAGGAATGTGGAAGAAGAGGTTCTTTGACTTGGTTGGACAATGGATCAGAGTGAAGTTGTTGATTGTGAAAAAGAGGAGGAAGCTACATGTGAAGACGAATATGTTGCAGTTGTGTCGACGAAAGAGTTGGAACTTGGTGCAATGAAACTTGCCCAAGTTGGACCATGTTCATGCACATTGAAGACATTGGTGATAGGAATAACTGACATGGAGAGACATCCTGAATATGTAAGTATTGTCATTAATTGTCTTTCTTTGGAACTTTTGGAGGATGGGTCATATGCAGGGATGGGAAAAGAAAGTTTGCTAATGCAATGGAAAACATTTCCATGGATGATTACGATGACATGTTGTGCATTGGGGTCGAAAGGAACATTGGCTTTTGTAGGACTTGTGGGGGTAGTCTATGACCTCATGGGGAAATGTGAAAATTCCTGTGACAAGGGTGGAACATGATGAGCTTTGCGATGGATGAGTCTTGGGTAGACCTTTAGTGGGAGAGGCAGTGATGATAGAAGGTACCTATGATGTGATATGAGGGTAGAGTGACCAAGGGTATATGTGATGACAAGAGTTTTATTGGGTCCACTATAGTGGAAAGATTGGGCAGCTGAATTCATGGGCATCGAGTTAGAAATACGGGTGCATGGTAGACATCATGCATGGGAATTAAGTGAGTGCAATTATGGAGATGTCACTTATGGGAATCAAGGAGAAGTGCCAAGTTAAGGATGTTGGACAGAATGGACTTGCCCAGTGTGACATGAGGAATTTTTGCAGATGGACTGTTGGGGATGTTGTGAACATTTGGAAAGTAAGGCTGTATGCTTTTTGGAGACATGGGCAACCTATGAGAGTATTGATATGACAGAGAGGGAAGTAGCAGCTTGTGATGGCACTTGGGATGGAGACATGTTTTCTTGTCGAATTTTTGGATGAAGATGGTTCATGGGATCTCACGGTGACATGAGAGAGTTGTAGCCAATTCAGACGTCATATTATGGTGGTCTTGGAGTATTTGGTTCATTTAGGAGTTGTGGTTAGATGTTGTACTTGACTTTGATGTGGTATGGGATGCATACCTTGGGACATAGTATGGGTTCTATTCATGAGGAGTGACTTGATGGATATGATAGAGATGAGACACCTTGGAGTTGGATGGAGTGTCAACGATGAAGGTGCCTTCGTGGGAGCACTTAGGCATGGGTTGATTTGTTTCGACTTAGGCATTTTTTATGGGCTTTGAGGCTATTGGTATATGACCTTGGGTATCACATGGACGAGATGATGAGGCAGGTGTAAACTTGGCACTTTGAAAACATTGATGAGTAGCATATCGTATATGGGATGGAGTTCATGGGTATGGCACATTGAGCATTGGATTGATAAGAGAGTTCTTGATCAAGTTGAGGATGCGATAAAATGTTGGAGAAACAACTGTTGAAGGAATGACGATGTTCACTCTCATGGGTTAAGCACGACAATTGGACTAATTACCCAACTAGTTCGAGTCATGGGGGCTTGATAGTGTACTAAGATGTGTTTGAGTTGAGTTGGAGTATCATAGCAACAGTTCATGTGATGATGAAAATACCTGGTGGATTAGGATGATATGAGTCGCGGTCGTAGCATGCAACCGAGTTAGAGGGGGAAACCTTGTGCATAATGGGGTAGTATGAAGGTTTGAGATGAGTGTCGTTGATCACCATGGATTGAGGAGTTTTACACATACATAGAGTCATTAGGGTTGGTGGAGGCTCATTCAAAGGAGAGGAGTGAGTTCATGTAGCATGAGCATTTGATGTTGGCGGTAATGACACTTTGGAACATTTTGGTCTTGGCGATAGAGTTTTTGGAAATGATGTGTTGTTGAGGAAGACAATCTTTTTATAGTGGGGGAGGATGTTGGGGCCTCGAGTTGGTCAACAGTCCATGATGATCATAAGAAGATGAGAGAGTAAAAAAACTAAAGACATTGGTTAAAGGCATGTGTAGTCAACAATTTTAGTTAAAGGGGAGTCGTGTTCAGTTAAAGTTAGGCACATGGAAAGTTCGGTTAAAGGCGACTCATGTTTGGTTAAAGGTGAGCGATGGGAAATTTTGGTTAAAAGAGACTCATTGGGGATTTTGATAGGCATCGGGTGACCTGGCAGTGAGACAAGTGTTAGGCAACCCGGCGGTACATTGGGCATTGGGTGACCGAGCGGTGCGACAGGTGGGCCCTTAACGACAAACCAGGGCTTCCACCCAACCGAACGAAGGTTGTCCCATGACTTAGTAAAATATGAAGGGGTGTGTGTAGAGTCGTGAGCATATTGGCTGGGCATGCATATGGGAAAACTGACTCATGTATATAACAAATAGATGTGACCTTTGGAGAAATGAACAACATCGAAATTTATAAACAAACAGAGGTCTCCACTCATTTGGACATCAAGCAATTTATCCAAGTCACTTGAATTTGGACAAAGGGAGAACTTGGATGAGCCCGCATGGTGGGTGAGCTATGTTAAGGAAGAAGGGTGAGTCATTTAGACAAATGCGCGTGGGTCATGTTTTTAGTTGTTCGGGTCATTCGGGTTGGGTCATCCATAGAAGTCGTTTGCGTCGTGTGGGCTGTGTCTATAGTCGTTTGGGTTGGGTCGTGTTGAGAACCCATGTAAGTCATGTGGGTCGTGTGTGTAGTCGATTGGGTTGTTTTTGTTGGTTCATGCAGACAACTTGTGTGTGTCATGTAGTTCGTGTGTGTAGTTGTTTGGGTTGTGTCATGCCCAAAACCCATGCGCATCATGTGTTTAGTCACTCGGTTCGGGTATAGAACCTGTGTCAGTTGTGTGGATCGTTTGGATTGTTTGGGTCATTCAAGTTGTGTCATTCAGTTCTTGTAGGAGTACGGGTCAATTCGTGCAAAAACTCGAGTTAGGTAAGTCGTGCAAAACCATGTAGCACGAACAAGTGTGGAACATGTTAGCTCTGCTGTGCACTTGTGCATTTGAAGAACCAAATTACTACTGTGGCCGTGTGTTTCTTGCAAGAAGGGAGCTCGCAGCAACTTATTTCATCCTAGCCCCTTCATTTGCTTTATACCCTCATAACCCC
The DNA here is from genome assembly GCA_031772625.1 of Pinus tabuliformis. Taxonomy (NCBI): domain Eukaryota; kingdom Viridiplantae; phylum Streptophyta; class Pinopsida; order Pinales; family Pinaceae; genus Pinus; species Pinus tabuliformis. Next base: position 503,791,518 of record CM062808.1, read on the forward strand.
ACTACCTCCATTCTTCCCTCCAAAATTCCTTGGTAGCCCTGTATCGTAAAGCCCCTAAGTGCTAAGCTTTAAACTCTCATAACCATAAGCTTTTACAAAATCCCTAGCCCGCGGATTTCCCTGTCACATCAGTCCTGCCAGACATGTATGTTTAACCTATGCCTTCTGATCGTCTGCCGCACGATCCGATGGCATTTGCATCTCCCGCCACTGAAACGTGCATGCACAATAGCCAGCGGGGAAAGCGGTTTCCCGCGAGTCACATCCACCACGCATCATCACTTGAATGGAGTCGTGCCCCCACTGTATGTTTACCACCCATTCCCATAAGCGGTGCGGGGAAACCACTTACCGCCATCCCCGCCAATTAAATCCCGCGCAGCTCTCACCCCGATCACCGTTGGATCTTCCCACCTAACGATCCAACGACCCTCGTTCATTCGCTCCTATTTTCTCCCGATAGCCACTGCAAATCGATCTCCACTGTCCATCTGTTTCATCCAAGGGCTAGTATTTCCCTCCCAACCAGATCATCCGTCCGCTGTGTAATCTTCGCATCCTCGACCTGTACCATGCTCCCGAAGGACAAAAGTGGCCATTTACCAATGTTCGACACATTTACTCTTCAACTACCTCATTCAAGAGACAGCATGGCCGAAGAAGAAAAGGACAGCCTCGAATAGTTACAAGTATTTATCAGTCATGGAATGTCTTTTATACCTCACTTCAGTTACTTGAAAGGACAACAGAGTAGCAGAAAAGATCAGGATCATTCATTGAAGTAGCAGATTGTATCAGAGACCCATATCAGAGAATTAAGGTGGTTGGTGGTCCATTATGACCCCTCCATGCATAGTATAGCAGATATTTTTGTAATCAACCTCTATATATACCCAGAAACAAGATGTAATGAGGGTTGATGGATATTGTTTTGATGTAAGGTTCAACTTCTAGAGACTATAACTATTGTGACATCTGCAGCGTTTGGTCTTCATTTTCAGCTAATACAAGCTTCTTTTGCTGTTAATTTCTCACTTTCCACTTCTTCTTTGTTCCAGGTTGTGCCTGTTATGCATTTTCATGTGCTCTTGATGTTTAGCATTAGAGGGGCTATCATCCCACCTCTGTGTCAGAATATAGTATGTATCATTGAATGTGTTATGCAGGTTACTGTTATTTTAGTGCTCAGAGAGCTGTCATTCGATCTTTGCATTAGGAAATAGATTTACAGGCCTTCTTACTGGTTGCAGCCGGCCATCACATGGTCTTGTGTATCTGCTGGTGTGGTCAGTTTTCTCCATGTTCACTTAATCCTCAAACTATGTGTAATTGGTGGTCTAAAGCCTTGTAGTCTGGGGGTGTTCACCCATGTCTGGGGTTAAGCATAGTAGAAGTGGTTATATGGCTTGAATATGCATCATTCCTTCCATTCATTTACCTATTTCCAACAATTTTGTTGAGTTTGTAGTGTTCCCGAGCATCTCTGAGATACAACCTAGGAGAGTTTCTTGGGGTGATAAAATTAATTGGCGCTGTTACCGGGAGAGGAGATTGAAGCTCAGCTTCCCTAGGAGAACGACACAGTTCCAGATTTTGATGATAGGAAAATTCTAGGCACATTTCTAGTTGTAATCATCTATCTGGAAACTCCATTGGAGGAAGACCAACCTTTTGTGACTCCACATTGAATTTCTGGCTTAGTTTATGAGGCATACACAGAGAAATCCTCAGAAATCACCAGCTGAATCAGTGCCTGACCCTGAGAAGATTGTCAAGTCGAAGAAAACATCACAGAAGGGAGCATCAGGCTGAGGTAAGCCCAAGAAATCTTATTTGTCTCTGCATGAGGAGTTTTTAGTTGAGATTACACAATTCGAAGACTTAGAGCCTAGTGTTGCTAGTGAAAAAACACCTGCAGAGATTCATAAAGCTCCTTGTCCATCTAGTTCCCCTTTGAATCTCAGTCCAAAGAAAGTTTGTCATATAGTCCAAAACATCTCTTTGTCTCTAACATCCATTTCATTGTTTCATACTACTCAATCTGCCAGTGTCCTTCCACATACCCCAGTCATGCCAGGACAACAAACACCTACGAAGATAGAAAGAATTGTAGCTACTAGGTATGGACCTCTGGCCTTGCCTATTCCTTTGAACGCTATGCCTGTGCGAGAATAGCAAAAATATATGCCCAAATTCACTGGTACAGAGGGAGTAACAACAGAATAACACCTTGAATCTTTTTATAGTTATGTTGATAACTTAGATATAAGTGAAAATGATGTGTGGATGAGAGTTTTTGTCCAGAGCCTTGATGGAGAGGCCAGAAAGTGGTTCAAAGAACTAGCCCCTAGATTGATTACTGATATTGAAGCCTTCGATGAAGCATTTTTGAAGCTCTGGGTAGATAAAAAGGATTTTTTATATTACCATACTGATTTTGGAAACCTAAAGACAGAAAATGGGGAATCTTTGCCTGATTTTAATAAAAGATTCAATTGTATGTATAGTAAGATACCAGCTGAGGTAAAGCCTACCCCCACCTCTGCCAAACTCACTTATGCCAATGCTTTTGAATCTAATTTCTGCCTATTATTGAGAGAAAGAAGATGTGCCACTCTAGCTGATATGCAGGATGCAACACTAGAAGTGGAATCTAATATCAAGGCTGCAGAAAAGCTCAAAAGTCAAGCTGACAGAAGGAGGCAGAGAGGTCAGGCTTCTACTTCCTCTGCATCATCTTCAGAACCCAAACTAGACAAAATGACTAAGATAATAGAGTGATTGGCTGCTAAAATATATAAGCTGAAGGTTGAGTAGAATTCAGGAAAGACAAGGTAGCAGAACACATTTGCTCCAAGAAATCCAAATCCATTCAGAAGAGCAAATGAGCAGTTACAAATAATTCAGAGGGGAAGAGAACCAAATGAAAAACAGAAAGTTAAATCTCCTTTCCAAAATGTAGTCATGGAGGAGGAACAATTTGAAGATGAGGATGAAATTCACTGCATGCAAGATAAAGGCAATGCTGCATTTTTTACATTGGCTGCTTGTGAAGAATCATTGTTGCAAGAACAAGGCAATCAAGAGTGGGACAGAGAAGCTGTTCTGCAAATTGGTGACCAGCGAAGATACAACTTGAGGTCAATTACAAAAAATGTCAAGGAGAATCCTGCCCAAAGAGCTGTTGTCCAGATAGAGTCACAAAATATCAGACAGAGAAGACCAGGAGCTGATCCAGTCATCCTGAAAGCTCCAGTTCAAGAGGTAAGAGGTTCTGACAAGCTACCTTCCTCTTTCAGCTTAGAGTCAAAAGTCCAGAAGTCAAAAATAGTCGTACCTCTGGTAGAGTTGGTAAAGAGTGAAGTGTTTAGAAAGCCTATCTTTGAAGCTCTTGAGCTGGAAACCACACAAACCTCCACTGAATCTATCAATTTGCAAGATGAAAAGCCTACCATTGTGCTTAGCCCCATGATTGAACCTGCTGATAATAATTCTCCATCTTTCTATGTCTCCTTGACCATTCATGACAAAATCCTCCAAAATTTCCTATTAGACACAGGAGCCAGCCACAATTTGATGCCTAAAGCTGTCATGGAAGAGTTGGGCCTTGATATCACTAAACCATATCATGATTTATTGTCTTTTGATTCAAGGAAAGTGAAATGCCTAGGATTAATCAAAGACTTGGCCATTACCTTAACTCAGCTGCCCATGAAAAGTATGATGATGGATATTGTGGTAGCAAATTTCCCTCCTAAGTTCGGCATGCTGCTATCGAGAGGATGGATTAAGAGACTAGGTGGGACCTTACAGAATGATCTATCTTATGCCACTGTCCCAGTTTTTGGAGGAGAAAGAAGGAAATTGTACAGAGAAGAACAACTGGCGTACATCATTAGTGATGAGAAGAATCCTTCTAATCATTCCATATATGTTGTGGACACTGATTTTGGAGCATGTATCCTCCAAATAGAAGAATCTCAGAAGGCCTCATTACAGCTCAGGAAACTAGTGAATCAGGCCAAGGAAGAGCAAGGAAGTCAGGTTTGGGAGATGTTCTTTGACGGAGCATGTTCCAAGGAGACTGCATGAGCAAGGGTGGTGCTGGTATCTCCAGAGCAAGAAATCACGTATCTGTCTTTTAAGCTGGCTTTTCAAGTCACAAACAATATAGCAGAATATGAGGCTCTGCTATTGGGCCCTAATGCAGCAAAAGACAGAGGAATCAGGGATATAAAGGTGTTTGGAGATGCTGATCTGATCATTCAACAAGTAAATAAAACATTTCAGGCTAAGCACCCAAGGCTGGAAGCATACAGAGATGAGGTATGGAGAATCAGAGATTCTTTTGATTATTTCTGTATTTCATATATTCCTAGAGCCTAAAATCAGCTTGTTGATTCCCTTGCTGTGTTTGCTAGTCTGTTTTTTCCTCCCATGCCTCCCAGACTAGTGTATGAAGTCCAAATGAGATACAGACCATCCCTGCCTGATAATGTCCAGAATTCGAAAGTTTTTGATGATGATGATGAAATAAATAGGTTTCTGCAAGTCATTGATGAATTTTCCAAAATGCAAATGGACCAAGAGAATGAAGCCTTGTTAGAAAGCTCAAAATCCCAGCTTAGATACAAAATTGGCAGAAATAGCATTGTCCAGCTTCCCAACAATCATATTCCTAAGGGTTTAATTCCTATGGAAAGACTGTTTGACCAGAATGATGTGCCTTACAAGGCTACCCAAAAAGAAGATCAATCTACAGTCTATAAGCATGACATAGGGAGTCCAGGTTAGCCTAGATACGTAAATCTATCCACTCATCTATCTGCTGACCAAAGTTCTGAATACTGCAAATTAATGAAGCAATTTTTTGATGTGTTTTCCTGGGAGTATATTGATCTGAAAACGTATGATAGGAAGATAATCCAACATTAAATCCCTCTGGAGAAAGACACCATTCCTTTCAAACAGAAGTTGAGACCAGTAAATCCTATGCTTCTTCCACTGATTGAAAAAGAAGTTAAAAAGTTATTGGCTGCGGAGATTATAGTCCCTCTCAGATATTCAAAATGGGTAGCCAACTTGGTGGTAGTGAGGAAGAAAAGTGGAGAAATCAGACTTTTTGTTGATTTCAGAAACTTAAACAGATTCTCTAAGAAAGACAACTATCCTCTACCCAAGATGGAGCATTTGCTACAGAAGGTCTCAAGAGCCAAAGTAATGTCTTTCTTGGATGGTTTTTTAGGGTTTAATTAGATTGTTGTGCATCCAGATGATCAAGAAAAGACTACATTCACCACTCCTTGGGGCACTTTTACATATGCTAAGATGCCTTTTGGGTTGATGAATGCTGGAGCAACCTTTCAGAGAGCTATGGATATAGCATTTGTGGGAGAGAGGGATAAGTTTGTCCTTATCTACCTTGATGACATAACAGTATACTCCAACAGCCATCAAGATCATTTTCAGCATTTGAAAAGGGTGTTCCTAAAGTGCAGGAGGTTTTGGATTTCAGTCAATCCTAAAAATCTCAATTTGCTTTAGAAGAAGGCAAGCTGTTAGGACATGTTGTTTCCATTGCAGGTGTCCGAATTGACCCAGAAAGAGTAAAAGCAATACAGACTTTGTCTGTCCCGAGATCAAAGAAGGATATTCAGTCCTTTCTGGGCAAAATTAATTTTGTGAGGAGGTTTATACCAAATTTTGCAAAACTGGTGAAGCAAGTTACTTCCATGTTGAAGAAAGGATCAAAGGTCAGATGGACTGATCCAGCAAGAAAATCATTTGAGTCTATTAAAAAGGCCATTATGGAAGCTCCCACTCTAAGCAGCCCAGATTACAGTAAGGAGTTCCATATATTTTCATTTTCCTCTGAAGACACCATTGCAGCAGTTTTATTGCAGGCAGATGAAGAAGGTTCAGAGCATCTGGTAGCATTTTTCAACAAAAACTTAAGGGATGCCGAAATGAGGTATGACATTATTGAAAAACAAGCATATTCCCTTATCAAATCCTTGAAAGCTTTCAGAGTTTACATTCTACATTCGGAGAAAATTGCATATGTACCTTCTGCTGCAATAAAAGATGTTTTAACGCAACCTAACACTGATGGAAGAAGGGCTAAATGGATTGCAAAGATAATTGAATTTAATATAGAACTGAAGCCCACCAAGCTGGTCAGAGGTCAGGGTCTTGCCAAGTTATTGGCTGAAGAAAATTGCAAAACATTGGATATTGATTTCCTATGCACAATTGCAGAAAATGGTCAAACAGAAGAAGAGGAAGTAGCTGAACCAAAAAAGAATTAGACACTGGCCGAAAATCTAGCTCCTTTTGATTGGTATTCTAGAATAGTTAAATTCTTGCTGAAGCTAGAAATCCCTCCAAGCTCTACTCAAAGTCAAGCCAGAACTGTTAAGCTTAGGGTAGCTAAATTTTGTATCTATGAAAATCTGCTCTATTGGAGGAATCCATCTGGAATGCTTTTGAGGTGTCTAAACAAAGAATAGTCAATAGAATTTATGCAGCAGTTTCATTCCAGCATGTGTGGGGGGCACCATTATTGGAAGACTATAGCCCACAAATTTTTTAGAGCTGGATATTATTGGCCCTCCTTATTTTTTGATGTATTTTCATTTGTTAAATCTTGTGACAGGTTCCAAAGATTTGAAGGAAAGCAGCAGTTGAAGTCGCTGCCCTTAAAACCAATACATGAAAAAGGACCTTTTTAGCAGTGGGTCTTGCATTTCATTGGAAAAATCAATCCACATTCCAGTGGCTAGCACAAATGGATATTAGTAGCTACTGATTATTTCACTATGTGGATTGAAGAAATCCCTACTAGGAAGGCTAATCTATATGAGAACTTTAGCCTTTTAGGTACAGGATTCTTGATAGGACGTCATTTTTTTTTTTTGCTCTAAGAGCCTATAATAAAAGTTAAAAGTATCAAAAGCTACAAAAAAGGGAAGAGTAAAAGAGAAATAGTAAAAGCTGAAAGATTGTTTGCAAGCATAGTTACATTTGGAATCCTCCTGGAGTGGAAAAAGGGCAAGGGAATCCAATTGCCCTAGAATCTATAACAAAAAATCATTTCTCCACTAAACCCTATACAGGGTAAAATATGTCAATACAATGTAATAACATAAACAGTACCTGATATAAACCAATGGTAAATCCTATCCATATTAACTCGTAGAGGAATCAAATAATATAGGCCCTAGTTACATTTTCAAAATGGCGACCTATTTTTCCAGCTGTTGTTGGAAGCATGGTTTATGAAACAAAATGTCGAGGTAGTGCAATTTGAGAAAATTTCATGAAAAAGAAACAATAGAGGAGGAGCACCAAATTTCATGAAAAAGAAACAACAAAAGAGGAAAACCATGGTAGGTAGATGCATGAGATGACAGAAGAGATTAATCCTCATTGATACTAAAATTGAATTATTCTGTGTGGAAAATGACATTTGAAATATCCAACAGAAAACTTCTTTGTACGTGGAAGTCTCGTAGGTTTTATGTGACATCAGCAACATCTTCTAAATATTTTTCATATGTCAAATCTGTTAAAGATGGACAAAGCTCTAGTAGCAAACTTTTTTTTCAGAATGCACTTGTACTGAACATTTGCCTCTATTTGGATAATGTAGTGAAATTGTAAACAACGTCGATACGTGGTTAACTCTTTACATGTGGAATAATTAAGTTGATCCACGAAAACTATTCCAAATGTATCTGCTGGAAGAGAGCCAGGGAAAATTTTAAGAACCACCCTAAATTTATATGTATAATAAATGGGCGAATCCCCATGATACATAGGAAACATGGGAGGTGATTTTATCAATAATATAATATGTATGTATATATATATATATATATATATATATATATATATATATATATATATATATATATATATATATATATATATATATATATATATATATATGGCGAATCTCTCACCAAATTAGATTATCTTCTAAAGTCTTGGCGAATGTTTTGTTAAAGTATGAAACCATATACGATAATAATAAAACATATTTATTAAACTGTAATATACTAACATACATGTTTGAGAAAAAGAAACATAATTTTCACTTCCTACAAACAATGTTGCAAGTTTTAGTGGCCATGTTTGTCATGGTAGGAGATATTAATGTTTTCTCTACCACTTTTTTCAAGCTACCACTTTTCCCAAGCTATAAAATTTCTTTCTTATTCCATAGACTCCAACTACGAGACAAAAAAAACACATCAAGTTTGTTTACCCCAACACGCCAACAAGTAGTAATCCCAAACTATATAATATAATGAAGTAGTAAGTATCCCAAAGGCCTGAAGGGATCTAATGGAAAGAAGTGACCATTGTCAGAAGCCTTCCAATCAATATATAAATATATAAATGTAGATTTATTATTATTTTAAATGGAAATCTTCAATTAAATAATAAAATTTAATTACGTCTCTCCCAATCTAAATTTCTTATTAACATAATTCACTACCCTCATACCATTTTTAACAGCATTGTAACATGTGGATTAATTTCCTTTTTGTGCAAAATCTTCGCCTTTTAGGACAATATGGTGCAGGGACCCAACCCCTACAGATCATTATGACAAACTAAGAATAGTAGAGAAGATGAAAGGTTGTACAAACCATCATATTTTTCAAACAACTAATCCAATATCAGTACCTTAAATTTTTCATGAAGATATCATATTGAGAATGTTTGAAAAATGGTGGGAAATCTGGGTAGCAACTATCTCTCTTCTGCGAGGGTGATGCGGAAAGAGTTAAGGTTTCATTGCTTTGAATTTTTTTTTGTTAAATCAGAAAAATCAATATTAATGGAGATATTGGTATTTTTTACTAAATTTTGTGAAGTGACTAAATGTAGCTTTAACCATTCACCTTAAAAAAAGAATTACAATATAATTTCCTAAGTCTATTTAATATCTTCATTATCATAAAAACCAACCTATATTCATCTTAAATCCTCATCTACCACTCTTAGATGGATGAAATCTATTTATCCCTCGCAACACTTGGTAGACACGGAATTAAGATGGATCTAAGCTGATAGAATTTCCCCTTTAAATAGTCTATGCTCACATGAATACCATGGTATTACCATGGGTCAATACCATGGGTTATCATAAACCTAGAGCTTGGAAACTACTATTAGTAATTTATAAAAATTAATAAAATTAATAATTGATTTTTATCTTATTTTTTTATTTTAACCAAGTTAAAATGTTTAAATGACATTAAATTACAAGATCCATTTTTACTCATGATCTACCAAGCCCTGAGAGGGATCAAATATTTTTTTCACTCTATGTTAGTTTGCATATCAGGATATTTGATCTAGAGTAAACATGGATCTATGCTAGTTTAATTCCCCCCTTTAAATAGGTTGCATTCCATGTGAATACCATGGGTCAATACCATGTGCCATCTTTATTTTTATTAATACTTATATTACGTTTAATAATGTTTTTTTGCATGGTATTAATAATAATTTGGCCCATGGTATCTGGCCCATAGGCTTCACCTAAATATAACGCATTTTTTTATTATTCGTAAATATAAGGTGGCTTATGGAGTAAATATAAAAAATGTTTTATTTATTTACCATGCCTCTCGCTTATTTATATTTTTATTAATTTACCATACCTTTTTTATAAATATGGTATTTGGCCCATAGGATTCAATTAAATAAAACCTCTTTTTTGAGCCTTCTTAAATAGAAAGAGGGTTATGGACTAAATATAGAAAGAGGTTTTATTTATTTACCATACCTCTTTTATAAATATGGTATTTGGCCCATCGGATTCACTTAAATGAAACCTCGTTTTTGAGCCTTCTTAAATAGAAATAGGGTTATGGACTAAATATAAAAAGAGGTTTTATTTATTTACCATACCTTTGGAGTAAGCATAAAAAGAGCTTTTATTTATTTACCATACCTCCACTGTATTTATATTTTTATTTATAACTATCATTAACACATTTTCTTGAAAATGAGGGCGAATGGAAGATTGTAACTCCTAATTTCAAGGGTCAAATTTACTTTTTTTACCCTCTCCCTTAAAATAAGGTGGGCTAACCTCTATACCTAATTTTTTTATAAGATAAATTTAAGGCGATTTGTAACAATGTACTATGATACAAAATATTCGCCCAATAAAAATATAAAACCCCTTAATTTAGCCCAAGGGCGAAAATTCGCCCCTAAAATTTTCCATGAAGAGAGCAATTGTTGCAAATTTTTACAAAAGGTTCTGCATGAATGTTTGATATCGTCAGCATTCCTTTTACCTGGTTCATGTTCAAGTGTAGTTTTAGCGTTAGATATTGTAATAGAAAATGCTAGGTGGACAATAAATAAAGGAGCAGAATTTAGGAGGACAGTAAATAAAGGTCCAAAATTTATATTTTGTGAACTATAAAACAACCTTTGTTGTTGACACAATTAGTTTGCTCAGGTTTGCAAGTACTATGTTCGAATTGACAGTTGTTATGAAGGTGGACTTGGACATGTGTAGTGGTCTATGTTCCTTTCCTCTAACAACATTTCGAAACAACACCATTGGTGCTTCTTGTTTCGAAATTTATTTTTGTATGGATTTGAAAAGTGATACAAATGTACTAAAGAGATAAACCTGAATTGTAAAATGTACTAGTGTTAAAAGTAATTGCTTTAAAAATGTATATATGATTGAATTTGCACATACCGTACCTTTGTCTTTTTGAGATTGGCCATCCTTGATATTTAGCACATATTGACTACCTATTTCTTTTACAGATGTTACGAGGCTACCGATTGTGCCGATCGCGAATGCAGTTGTTGTGTTTGTGAGATGGTTAATTGTTATTGTTGGTACAAATTTGTACTAGTTACAGATGGCTAGGATTGTTTCTACGGTGCTTTTATCATGTAGAACTAATATGCAAGTGTAGTCTCCATGGTCATAAATTGTTTTTGGAGAGATCTTAAAATCGATGATACAAATTCCCTGGCCAACTACAAGTTTGGCTTCAACAGTAGCAATGAGATTATGTGGCACATTCCGTGTAATTGCCATATTCCCTTTGCTAGAAACTTGGTCAACATGTAACAATTCAATTTTGTGCATTTGATCGAGTATTGTTTTATATATTACAAGAATGTCACCGTGAAAGATTGTTCCAAGTTTCAGGTTCTTCATTTCTTGTATCATGATCAAATTGCATTGTTGATTTTTAGTCTTTATTTCAGATTCCTCTTCATGTTTTTGTCTGGAGAACAATATTAAAAGAATCTGAGTTAATGTATTGTTTGCATTATAAAACTTGTAAGAATAGATATAAAGCTTGTTTAGTTACTTTTTATCAAATTCTGAGAAGCTGCAAGTCTCTGGAGCAATAATTTGTTCGTGTTGTCTTTTCATATTATTTACCTGTACAGCACATGGGTAAAAGCTATTAGGTTTACAAGAAAAATGTGTTCTATGTAATAGGAAGTCTGTGCATAATGTTATTCTATGTTGTGCTACATACCTAGATTAGTTTTCCCAAAGTAGTTGCAAGGAAGCTACAAGACATAGACTCTTAGTATGTCGATTGGACATTGATGTTGCTTAGAGAACATAGAATTTGTTTGAATATGATTTTTAACAAATTCTGTAGAAACTTGTATCTCAATGTTACATTGATTTTGCCGTGAGAAAACAAAATATGCAAAAAAGGTGGAAAACATAGAGTTTGTTTTATGGCATGTTTAGCAGATTCCACAGAAAAGTGCCATTAGAGCTGTAGAAGGGCATAAAATATGTTATGATCAAACCAATATGCCCATGTTACATTTATTTCACATTGTTTTATAGGCAAGGTTGTCTAGATATGGTCTATTATTATTTTCATTGCGGAGATAGTTTACTTGTCATTTCTTATAAGTTTTCCATTTGCATAAATTGTACAAATATTTTGCTACGAGATGTTTGTAGTTGGATGTCAATGTTGAATCACCAATGAATAAGAAAACATAATTAGTATATGTAGTTTGCAATTTTTCTTCTTTAATTATTTGTATTATCGTGGATAATTGTTCAAATGGTGCTGCATAAATGTTCATTAAGAAAATAGGTTGTTGAAAGTACATGTCAATTAGTGTAAGCTCTGTTTTGTTTTTTAAAAATGTCTGTGTTTCTTTAATAGATATTTTTTTTTTATACAAGAATTCCATGTGTAGAATGTGTAATGGAAAAACTGAATGAGCAAAATTCTTTGTCTATTGGCGGAATGTACAAATAAGCTTCTTGAAAACAGAGAATCATATCGTCCATTAAGTCCTTGTGATGGATCACGTCACTAATATGTGCATGTAGACTACGTGTGTTTAGACTTGCGATTGATAAAACATTCTTGTTATCAGATTTCTTCTTTGTGAATTCTAGTTTCCATGCACCAATTGTTTCTAGTCGTGCCATTTCATTGATTATCTTGTTTTTGACATGGAAGTTTTGTTGTGTCAATTTGTTAATCAAGTATAGTGAGTCGATAGTCCTAATAGGTGATAGTGTAGTATACACTAGACCATGTTTTGTGACACAAGTCGCATCAAATGCAAGTTGATCTAATGTCAACCCTTGTGTTCGGTGTATTGTTTTTGCACATGGTAATTGGATTGGAAATTGTTTTCGAATTGTAATTTGTAATTTACTATGAGACATTGCTAGTGATTTTGCAATTCGAAATATTGGTGTCCAATTTGGCAATATATTTATATCGTATAGTTGTTTGAATTTGTTTCTTTTTTGTTTCCCAATTTCTGTGTCTGAAAATTCTATCCAAAAAATGTCAGGTCTATTGTTATTAGATGAATAGGATTTGGAAATCCCTTCAACACCAATAGCCAATCCATCGTTAGTATTGTAGTTTCATGTATATAGTTCAACTAACATGTATATTTTAACTATAATTTTTGATGGCAATGAGATTTCTTTATCAAAGGAAAAATAACTCGATCCAGGAATCTCGTATTTGTCAATTATAGCAAGCATTATTTGTTCCCCCTTTGTTAGTGAAAGCATTTTTGCATTGTGATTATGGACATCTTTGTTTCTATAGTAAATGTATGGGAAAATTGGGTTTAAAGGTGTGGGGCAATAGCAATTATTGTTTATGTAAGCAATATCTTGATCTATTTGCATGTTTAATCTCATTCTATTTAGTACATTGATGAACAATGGGTCTTTTTGATGCATTGGTGTGTGTAATTAATAACATTTTATTTTATCTGCCCAGAAGTCATATGGAATTGTGCTTTTGTTGATTTTTGGTTTTTCAAAGATCAGAGAGTCTCTTAGGGGGTTTTCCTGGTAAAGATCACAAGAGAATATCATGTCAACATTACCAAAGTATGAAGCCGGTGTGTGTAAGATTTGTCAGAGTCACTTATCAATTTTATATAATGTTGTTGCACCAACAAGTGATGCCTCATCTATGAGGAGTACACACAATTGTTGGAAGTTCTTTGATAATGTGTCTAATTTTTTGTTGTTTAGTGAGGGGCAATCTACTTTTTTAAAGGGAAAATAGAATACAAAATGCAATGTCACACCACCAACATTAAAAGCAGCTTTTCCCGTGTATGCAGTGATTATTCCTGTTATAACTCAAATTTTCCTTGAAGTTGTTGGGAAGAGGAAAGGGGTCCGAGGTAACCAAAAACCAACTTTTAGGTACAGAATCTAGCCAATCTATATCCAGAGAGGGCTCTCTCTTTATGATTTAGCTTGGTTTTGAAAGGTATTAGGCTAGTCGTGAAGTTTAGCAGTTTGTTTGAGTTTGGGTGGTGAAACTCAATAGCATAGGGGTAGGACTGAGTAGTTTAGGTCATTGGGATAATGGAGTCAAAGAAGATGGCTTAATTGGATTTGGTTTCTTAACAAAAGATGGTTTCACAGGGCAATATGGTCAAACAAGGAACAAATAAAGACTTGGGATAGATGGAATGAGCTCAAATTGGATGAAAAGTAGTTAAGAATTCTTCAACCTATCTGAAAAGAGGGAAATTGAGTGATTAATAATAAAGAAGAGTTAAGTATTCTTTACTAAATAATCAAGATGGAAGAACTAGAAAATAGGAGCAATTAAGATTTCACTGTTTATCCCAATTCAGAAGAAAACATAGAGAATACTAACGATTGAAAGTAGAGTGCAATCAAGCATATTCTGAATTAATCTTTTTCATTTATCATTCAGATATGAAACATAGACGATATAAAAAACAAGGGAAACTTTAAAACATAGGGTATATAGTACTTATTGATCCGGTGTTTGATTCAAGAAATCTGTGGTAAGTATTTTGCTTCAATTCTTTATCCAGGAAGCCATACAAAAGTTGTTCCAACAACACTTTATTCCAAAATAATCAATATTATAGCAATTTCTAAGAATCCACCCTCAATACTCCAATTGAGGGAATATTTATACAAAAAAAAATTACAATGAAATATCTCATAACAAAGTGAGATATAAATTGGGATGACTAATCATATCTTTCAAGAAAATAGGGCCAGAAGACCTCGCAGATGACAGATAAGGAAACTGAATGGTTTGCTGTCCCTATTCTCGAGAATGTGTTGGAGTTAGGCCCTATGATTTGGCCTCTTGCTATCCTTGGTGTAATCATGTATTGGCTGCTCTGTTTTGATCTTCCTACTAATACTCTTTACCTGCATCTGATACTCTTTAACTTTTGATCTTTTTTCATCCTCTTTACCTTCATTTACTGTAGTAGAAATCAAAATTTACCTTTTACCAAGAGTGCATTACAAAATTTCAAGCATTTCTTCCCACCATTTTGGCTGTGGTATTCTGGTTTTCTGAAGCTTTTTGAGGGTTTCATTTGTTTTGTATACCTGAAAAATGTAGGATGAAATGGGAATAAGTGCTTTAGTTCATGCTCGACATAGAATAAGTACTCTAGGCTGTCATAGAGAACTCTACCTGTAGGCAATGCTTTTCTTCCTGATGGACTTTTTGATGAACTTGCTTGGTTGCCTGCATACTTATTCAATTTCTCCACATAATCTTTATGTCTCATTAATCTGTCATTAACCACTAAAGGACTGGGTAGCCCTTTACGCTTCAAAATATCAAACTTCTCCATAAAAGCATTAATATCTGCCTGCATGTCATGACATCTTCTTTCTAAATTCTGCATCAAAGTTTTCTTAGTTAATACCCTTTTGATTTCCAAAATGATTTATGTTCTGTCGTTAATGCCTAATTCTTCCAGCTGTTCTCTATTTCTAATATTCAAAAATGTATGAACCTGTTGGCTTCGTCAGGAATTTTTCCTAATTCTGCTTTTGTTCTTTGGACATCTTCTTGGGCCACCTTCACAAGATCAATCTGCTCAAAAATTACTTCGATGGATGGCCAAACATCATTTATGGATTGAGTGATGTTGGCCCAAAGAATTTTCTTGATTTCTGACAGAGGCTTGTCAAAAGTAAGATCTCTCTCCAATGATTTCACTTTGTTTCCTAACACTTTAATCTCTCTTGTCTTTTCTACAACATTTATTCTTAAGAGATCATAGCTTCGTTCCATTTTGGCATATTTCTCCTTTACCTTAATTAGTTTTGAAACTTGTAGTTTCAGGTCCTCCATTGATTTTATTAGCTCTTTTGTGCTCAAATTAGCAGTGTTGCCCTGTGCTACTCTTATTGTTCTTGTTGTTTCTATACCTGTAACTACCTCTGCTATGATTGCTGAAATATTTGGTGCTAATGCTCCTCCAAGAGTTGACAAGATTGCTGTTGATACTACTGGTATAACATTAGGAGGTGGAGAGGTCGACTTTCCCTGCTTGTCCTTCAATGCTTTTTCAAGTTCTTGTTCAGTATCATTCGGTCGTTCATTGAGTTTTAAGAGTAAATCCATCAACTCTTCTTCAGATTTTTGCTTTATAACCTCATCAGCCTGAGGATGCCTTGAAGGTGGCAGTTTTAGTTACTTCCTTAAGGCAACAATATCTTCATCTTTCTTCTTTATCAAGGCTTCTGTAGCCTTTGCAACTTGGGGATCATGGCCCAATCCAATAATTATTTCTTCTAGAGATTTTATTCTATTATCTTTGGCCTGACAGGAGGCCTTTTCCAAGTGTAGTTGAGCAGTAGTATTGTCCAAAGAATTCTACAATCTTTGGGCCATCATTGCCTTACCAGTCAAGGTTGAGTAAATCATTTCTCCAGTTTGTTTATGAAACTCAATCTGATCCAAAGGATGAATATCCTTTGCCATGACTTCGAAATTTGTTCTGAGATAATCTACTGCTAATTTAGGCTACTGCACCTTTGGCTTGAAATAGCTCATTATCATATTGCCTTCTTTGATGTCATAGGCTGACTTCAATCTCTGTTGATTAGTAGGAGCCATCTTCAAATATTGGTTATAAACCTGTAGCCTCAATGGATCATTCCTGGATTTTATTTCTGTGAATGTTTTCTTAATATTTGAGGCATTAGTCCCTGATGGTATAAAAGAAGATACCTCTCCACTTTGGTGCCTTTCTAGCTCCTGCCTCTTAGAACTAGGGGATGTTCCTCTTGCTGGGAAAGTTTGCTGGCTTTCCACTCTTTCTTCCCTCTGACTATCTGTAATTTCTTTTGCAAATTCCTCTTCTGATAGTGGATTTAGACTTTGTCTCTTTGTTCCAGGCTATCTTGATGGTTCGCTGACAGGGATAGTTGTTTCTCGTTCTCTCCTTTTGTTTCTTTTCTCATTTAGAGGAGTTTGCAGAACTGGAGGCTCTCTAATATTGATCTGAGTGGGAGGAGTCTGTATTTGAGTCTGTTCTCTGGAAGTTTCAGGCTGCTTGGACATTGTAGGCTGCTCAATGTTTTGAAAGCTGGTCTCTAATTCCTTGCCCTTTAATGTTCTTATGGCTGGTGTACTTGTTTCCTATGAAGGTTGCTGAGAGGTTCTAGTAGTAGATGCACCGACTCCTGATCTTTGAGATAATTTAAATAGTACCTGTCCAAAAGAATCCAGGTCAAGTGTTTTCAAAAGATTTCGCATAACTTTCTCAAAATTGACCTGTTCACTATCATGCTCTACTAGGGTTCCTTCCCTCCATTCATCCATATTTGCATATTGTTCAATTTATGGAATCCTATGGTGAATATATGGGGACAACCTGTTCTTCATTCGCCTATCACATATAAAGCTATTAGGGTCATATGGTTTCCACCCAAAACTCTTTTGTAACTTAAAATGCTCTTCTAAAAAAATTTTGCTTCTTTCCATGCTTCCCTAAGGTTGCAGACAAAAGGGCCTAGCTGGTTCTTGATTCTAAGCTTAACTTTCTTCTCAGCATTACAAAAATGGACTAGGTCTGCATTTATCATTTGCCTCAAATATTCCAATGCAAAGAGTCTCATTGGAACATGCTTTGGTAACTTAAAAGGGCAGAGTTCACACCCATAAATCCCGATTTCTATATGATTCTTATATAGTTACCAATCACATATTCTGTGTTGCTTGGAGAGCTGGAGGATTTTCTTCATATCACCATTGATCCTAGGAAGGGAAAATTCTGTCAATAAAGTGGTCGTTGGATGGAAAAATAGGTCAATGAACTCATTGTAGGTGTAAGGGGTCTCAATGGAATTATGGAAGATGGGACTCCAAAAGATGAGAGACCTTGGATTACCTCTGTTGTCAAGTTTCTTGACATGGAAAGGGAAGTTGTCTGATAGATAATACAACATAAGATGATGGATGAAAGTAGTGTATTTGAAGACTCCTTCATTGTCCAGTCTTAGGAATTGGTCATGAATTTTATTGGCAATATAGGAGGCATAATCATATTTAACAACAAGGGGTTGTCCAGGAGTAAAAATTGACAATAATACTAAAGTACATCATCAACCTACTCTCCGAAGTTGAATCCCATGATTAAGGCTATCATATCAACAATGAGTTTTCCTATATCTGTAAAGAAAGCCTGTAGATAAGGAGGTGGGCCTTTAGGCTGATGTTTAGGGTCCATGAACATCTGACAGATGTGAGTCAGTTCTGATTGAGGCAATTGGGAAGATTTCTCAAGTAAGTATCCCATAGAAATGGGAGTGAAAGCTTGACTAGGGTGGAATTGTATAATTTCATTGATGGATTGGGCAGTTATGGGAAAAAGGACTATTTGACTTGGGGACATGACTGCTCTGTGGTTAGGGCCATAATTGGCACAACACTGATGAATTATATCTGGGAACACATGGACTGAAAGGAGGAAGTACATGGGAAGGTTGGATTCCCACAGTCCTAAGATGTCAGAGTCATTCATATAACTATCTATGGCCTGGCAAAAGATTTGAAGGTGGTTTTCATTACCGGATAAGTCTTTTATCTGAAAATATTTATCGACAAGAGGCAAGTAATCTAAATCTTTGTGGGGAGCATTCATGGGTGCGACATTCAGAGCTATAGGGGTTTCCATCTCTGGTTCTTGTGGATTCAGAAATGGAATTTGGGGTTTTTGTCAAAAATAGTCAAAACAGCAGGTTCGGGAACCTATATGGTGAAACAAAGACTAAATTTATAGTGAAATTGGTCTTTTTCTGTGGAATATTCAGTGTGAAACCAAAAATTAGAGGGTTTCGGTGGAAATGGGTAAATACCTGCATTGGGGAAGTGAACAACGCAATGGCAGGATGGATAACAGGTTCAAGATGGCCTCGCTGCAAATTTTCTGACTAGGTGGTGGTTGAAAAGCTTCAAAGGTTGACTTGGACATTGCTTTTCATGGGAACACAGTTTGTCGTATGAAATAATGAAAACAACATTTCGTCGGTTTTATTCACAAAATCAAGGCTGGTGGGGGTTTAGGTTTATTTTTATTCTGGGGATGATGTAAGCATGACATGACACTTTGCCATATGTGGAGTGCGGTAAGCAGTATGTGATCGCACCGCTTTTGGGATCAGGTGGTATTTGGCTGGGAGACAGCGATCCCACTAATTGCATGACGCGTGGTGGAGGTACGGGAGGAAAACCGCCTGGTGATTGCATGTTAACATGCGGTCACCAAGGGGTCGTAATATTAATAACAACCGTCGGATGATGGGGATGGGATCGGACAGTGGACGGGCGAGTGATATGGCAGAGTTTTAACTGCAGCGGACCTGATTTAATTAACAAGTTAATTAATCATATCGGTGTGATTATGAACAGGTGAGGAGGTTCTTAATTAACCTTGGGGGTTAATTAATTCCTTGTTAATGCAGCGGGAGATCAAGGTTTTTAACTAGTTACGGGTTAACTAGTTAATCCCAGTTTAAAACATACTTATGGTTATAATTAACCAATGGGCGCAAGATATTAATATTTTCAGGATTTCATATATATCTTAGTAATACGGGAAAAGGTGAACTTTCATCGGGAGTTATATAATATGTGTTAGAAATTAATATGAGAAAACGTTATAAAGCGCCAAGTAAAACGTTTAAAGTGCATAATTAACTTAGGCTTAAATAAAGAGGGGATTTTATGTAATATTGTGTATTTTTTCTATGTAAAATAAGATTTTGCTTAGGAAAAGACTTATGAAAGTGAATGGATGATGATTTTAAATACTTTAGGCTTTTAAAATTATTGGGCAGAGGGTCCGGTCCCTCCAGAAATCAGAGAAATGCTCTGAGCCCCTCTAATTTTCAAAGACCTTAATACTTAGGGGGAATTAGTGAAATCTTTTAGGGAAAAATGAGAAGGGAAGTTAATTATTTGACCTTGTCTTGCTTGAACTGCATCAAGAGTAATGTATGCCTTGCATTTGTGATAAAAGAGAAAGTTAACACATTTAGAGACATTATCCATCACAAATAATTCTGCAACATCATCTACCTACCCTACCTCCTTTAGCCTCACATTTTTTCTTCTTTATTAGGGTGCACTTGGACTAGAAAACCCTTATCACACTTTTTATTTTACATATAGAGATCTATATAAGTCTAACCTTATTACATCCAAGGGCTCAGATTAAACTATTGAACTCCATTTATTCACTCTGTCTATCTACTTATCTGCTAAGATTAAACAGTTTGGTCAGATTTTATTCTCTATTTCTAAAACAAGAAATTGAAAAATATGAACTAGTCAAGTTTAAGCTGTTTGACTGTTCATTAATTGTGCCATAAGTTACAAGTTGCACACAATTTTTTTATTACATAAGAGTAAAAAGTAGTGGAATTTAGACTTGCACACTTTGCTTGGCCTTTCTTTTGGTGGGGTTCATTTTCTTTCACTTTTTTGACCATTTTATTTTTTTCACCCTTTGATTTTTCTTTTAGGGTATATCCTCTTTACATTTTTTAAATTTTTTGATTTTTTGACAATATGGAAAACCTTTGCAACAAGTAAAGGTGTGAACATATTACATAGCCCATCAAGTCAATCATGAAATATGACACCTATTGGTATAGGAGCATAACATTGGCTCCACTTGGGGATGGATTTTCCTGGTGAAAAGTCAAGAACAGTACGTCAGATGGCCTCTGAATGACTTTGATTGTGCTCTAAAATCTTTTTTCGCTTGTTGCTTTATTATATGTATGACAATAACACTTTTGAAGCTTAGTGCCTTCTCTTCAGGCTTCAACTCTA
This sequence comes from Pinus tabuliformis, assembly GCA_031772625.1. Classification (NCBI taxonomy): domain Eukaryota; kingdom Viridiplantae; phylum Streptophyta; class Pinopsida; order Pinales; family Pinaceae; genus Pinus; species Pinus tabuliformis. Next base: position 503,812,175 of record CM062808.1, read on the forward strand.
GCAAGTTACTATTGAATCCAAACTGTGACATTACCAAGGATATAGTATGTATGTGTTAAAATAAGAATACATTAAAAAGTAAAATCATAGTAATGTTTTAGCATCCAACCATTAACTAGCCCTTCTTCTATTTCTGTGCCATCCAATTTTTTCAGATAGTAAGTATTGTTTCCTTGTAAGGCATGGATAATAAAAGGTCCTTTCCACAAGAAGTAAAATTTCCCATGTTTTCCCTTATCCTCTCTCCTGGAATCCCATCTTAAAACTTTGTCTCTAAGGTAGATATCTTCTTCCTTGGTTACTTTATCAAATATTTTCTTAAGCTTCTCTTGTAACACTTGGGATCTTTGATACACTTCCTCTCTGGTCTGCTACAAATGGATGGTCTAGTTTATCCTCCTTTGAATATCATTAGGTTCCACCTAAGCTTCTTGAAGTAATTTCATTACAGCAACTCCTAAAGATGAAGGAAATACAACCTCCATGCCATAGACTAACTCATAAGGAATAGTTCCAATAGATTTCTTAGTGGTGAGTCTGTCTGCCCATAGTGCATTAGTAAGTTTCTTGTGCCAAATTTTCTTGTTCTCCTCCAATAATTTCTTAATAATATTAATTAGGATTTTGCTGGAAGACTCAGCTAGACCATTACCTTGAGGGTAATATGCTGTGGAATGGCCGTAAGTGATATGGTACTTATTACAAAAACTTATCATTTTCTTGGATTTGAAGGTAGCAGTATTATCAGTTATGATTTTCTCAGGACAGCCAAATCTGGACAATATGTTGGTTTCTAGGAATCCTATAATCACTGTATCATTAGCTTGTCTAGAAGGAATGGCTTCTATCCATTTGGTGAAATAATCTGTAGCAGTGAGAATCCATTTATGTTGGCCAGAAGAGGGAGGATGGATTTCTCCAATGAAGTCCAGGCCCCATTGTTGGAAGGGTTTTCAGTGGAAATTGGTCTCAGGGATAAAGGTAATAGTTTTCTCTTGCCTTAAAAAATTTGACATTTATGGCAAGGAGTGACAAATTTCTTTACATCAGCGAACAAGGTTGGCCAATAAAATCTAGCCCTTAGGATTTTGTCTGCAGTTGATTTTTAGTAATGGTGTCCACCACAGTCTCTTGCATGAAATTCTTGGAGAACCCTGTCAGCTTCTTCTTTTAATAAACAATTCAATAGAATACCTTCATGATTTTTCCAAAAACGAGCATTATCTAAAATACAAAACATTGAAGCTTTCATCTTTAAAAACCTTTTATTTGTTTTGGATAACCCTGGAGGAGCCTGCAGGTTTAATAGCACATAAATAATATCAAAATACCAAGGTGAATCTAAGAAGGCCTGGCTGATTTGTGGAGTCGCCATCTCCTGTTCATTATCCAATTCATTAATGTCTAGGGCTTGACAATTTGTTTCAGTCATGAGCTTGGCCAATCCCTGTCCTTTTATAAGCTTTGTAGGTTTTATTTCAATATCATACTCTAATATAGTAGCAATCGATTTACCTCTTTTGCCTGAATTCTATCCTGGGTTAAGATGTCTTTGACAACAGCATTTGGTAGATAAGCTATTACATGGGAGTGCAATATGTAGACTCTAAAGTGTTTAATAGCTTTTACAAGTGTAAAAGCTTGTTTTTTCATGATTTTGTATTTTAATGGTGCATCCCTAAGTACTTTACTAAAAAAGGCAATAGGTTTTTCAGATCCTTGATCATCCTTTTGTAGTAAAACATTTGCTATGGTGTGTTCTGATGCAAATGAAAATATTATGAAGTCTCTATCAAACTTTGGACTTGTAAGGACCGGTGTTCTAGTCAAAGCCATTTTGATTTCTTCAAAGGCTTGTTTGGCTTCAACTATCCATTTAATACTTGAATCCCTTTTCAACATATTATTAAGCAATCTAATTAATTCAGCTAAATTAGATATGAATCTTCCAAAAAATTAATTTTTCCTAGGAAAGCTTGAAGTTATTTGACATTTCTAGGGTGGGGTATTTGCACTATAGCTTCTATTCTAGCAGGATCAATTCTGATGCCATATTTGGAGATGATATGGCCCAAGAGTTTGCCTTCCTCTAGACCAAACAAGGACTTCTGAGGATTTAAATAAATACCATATTTTCTGCATCTTAAGAATACTTGTCTAAGATGATACAAATGTTGCTGATTTGATTTAGAAAAAACAGTCAATTCATCTAGATATATAACCAGAAAATCATGAATCTCTCTTGAAAATGCTATGTCCATTGCTCTTTGGAAGGTTGCCCTTGCATTTTTAAGTCAAAATGGCATTTTGAAATACTTGAATGTGCTCCATGGTGTTGTAAAAGAAGTCTTTTCCTAGTAATCAAGATGAACCAAAAGCTAGTTATAGCCTGAGAACCCATCCAAAAGTTAAATCCTAGAAGAACCTACTACCCTTTGTAAAATGTGATCCATCTTGGGTAAAGGGTAATTTTCCTTCAAAGAAACCTTATTAACTTTTCTTAAATCAACACATAATCTGATTTCTCTAGTTTTCTTCCTAGTAGGTACTAGATTAGACACCCACTCTGAAAATCTAATCGAAGGAATTATCCCTGCTTCATACATTCGTTTGATCTCTTTTTCAATTAAGGGAAGCAATACAGGGTTAATTCTTCTGAGTTTTTGCTTGAATGGCTTTCAATTTTCTTTAAGAGGTATTGTATGCTGAATTATGGAGTTGTCATATGATTTCAGGTCTTCATAACTCTAGGCAAAGACATCCTGGAATTCTCTCATTAGTTCAACATATTTGAGCTTTTGGTCAGGGGGCAAAGATTTAAATAACTTTACCATTTTAGGATTTTCTTCAGTTCCCAAGTTATAGTCCTCAATATCTGCTTTTAATGGTTCCATCTTAGGTTTCTTTGGAATATCATTAAAATTAAAGAGATCTTCCAAAGGCGTTAATCCCTTAGGAAACTGATTGTCTTTTAAATTGATAACTTTAGATTCTCTTTCAATAATCTCATCAATATCCATTTCTTTAAGGTCCTGCATTTATTTGTTGGTAAATTTTGTTGGATGAAGCATTTGAGTTGCACTTTCTGCTGAAATGTCTATTTCTATCTTATTTGTTTGATTAATCTCACTAACTGTATCTACATCTATGTTAATGCTACAAAATTCTTCATCTAAAGTCAAGAAATTGTTAATCTGCTTATCACTATCAAACACTTGCCAGTTCTTCAAATTGTCAGGTATGGCTGGTCTGTGTCTAATCTCAGTTGTGAACTGATGATTAGGTTTGAATGGTAATTTGCAGGTGCTGGAAAACATTGCCAGACTATGAGCTTGCAAGTTATGTTTTCTTGGGATTTTAGCAAGCTTAGTTTCTAGAAATGTATTGAGAATCTCTATCACTGTATCTTTGTGATACTTCAGTTTGGGATCATTTCTTGAATACTTTCCTTTGATCTGTTGAACTATTAACTCAGAATCTCCTAAGACAGATACCCTAATTTCTCCTAATCTTTTGACAAGTTCAAGAGCTAGCAACAGGGCTTCATATTTTGCCATATTGTTGGTGCACCTAAAGTTTAGTCTGTAGGCATGGCCTTCAGCATGGTTGTTTTCAAGATTATGCACCCAAACTCCTGCTCATACTCCTAATTTGTTCACTGAACTATCAAATTATAAGTGCCAAAGAATTTCATCTTCATAATTGGTGTTAGGAGTCTCAGGAATCTGTTTAATAAGGAGATCTGGTTTTTTACTTTCTTCTGGTTTCTCTTGGGCATCTGTTGTTTCATTGTTCTTGGAGATTTCCTGGATTTGAACACTAGACTTTTCATTTGTAATTTCTTTTGTTTCTACTGCTAAAACTTCCAATTCATTTGAGGGGTCACTTTCAGCATTGTAAAGAATGAAAGAATCCATATCAGAGTGTACTGAGTAGATAGGGAAATTTTGAGGTTTCTCCTGACTACATACAACATATTTCATTAAGGTTTCTATGTATAGTTTCTTGGGTTGACCAAACACTGAAATAGTAGCATAAGACATGTCCAGTTGTAGAGATCCTTGAAGCTTTGCACCCCAAGACCTGGACAATAACATGCCATACTTTGGTGGAATATTTGCTACTACTATGTCCATCAAGATTGTTTTGGCCGGATATTGAACTAGTGATACACACAAGTCTTTGATTAATCCTAAACATCTGACCTGACTTGAATCAAAAGAAAAGAGGTCTTTGTATGGTCTGTTGATGTCTAGGTCTAATTTCTCCATTACAGATTTAGGCATTAAGTTATGAGATGCACTAAAGTCAAACATGGCATTATGAAGTATTTTATCATGTATGTTCAAACTTACATAGAAAGGAGAATTCCTCCATCTACTGGTTTTCCATTCACTTCAGGGCCAAAGATCAATTCAGGCTGGTCGTCAAAAATTTTTACTAAGTTTTCATTATCAAAGATTTTTAGTGATCTACTGATTCAGCTTTGGTATAAATCATGTTTAGCTAATTCAGACATTGGAACAACTATTTTTAATTTGCCTACTTCAGTCTCCAGATTAAAAGGCTTTTCAGTCTGAGTTCTTGTATTTTAGACAGTTGGATTCTCTTTTTCTTCTGTATTTTCTGTGTTTTTCTCCTTTTTAGGAGTGGGGTTATGGGTTGAAGTTGTCTCCAAATCAACTTCTGGAGGTTCTTCCACGTTTGCTTTGGAAGGAATAGAAGTGGAAAGTTGTTTTTTATTAGGTTTATTATCAGATACATCAATAATTGGGTTAGCTGGATTAGGATTTATTCTAGAATAATATGTACAGGGGTGGTATTGGTCTTACCTTTGTTAGGCTGTTTTGTAGCTTTCTGTTTATTGGTTTCAGGGACATCTACTCTTTTGCTCTTTAGATTATATTGTTTGTGGACTTCATAAATGGTTGTATCGTATCCCTCCCTAAAGTAAAATTATTCACGTGACTGAGTTTGGAATTGTTTAAGAATGTGAGCTTCTTGATCCTGTTGGATCAAGAAAACTTGTTGTTCATTGTTGAGTCCCATCAAATTGATTTGAGTGTCTTCTGTCGATTCATCAGAAGTTGAGGCTTCAACATAATTTTCCTGGAATAGGGGCCTAATGTTTTGATCAGGACTGGTTTTTCCAGTGTTCTGGTTTTGGTTCTTCCTGAAATTTGGATTTCTCCCAGTATTGCTTGGTTGACCATCCCAAGGGGATTTCCATTCAATTGTTTCTACTCTATATCATAGCCTATCCATTCCCTTAATAATAGCATCAGGTTTCTGTTCAAAGGCCGAGGGTTCTTCTTTCAAAGGTATCCTCCTTTCAGTTTTGGCTTTAGCTCGTTTGGATATCAGGTTGGCTTCAACACTGACAGCTATACTTTGCATATCTTCTAAAGTTTGAGGAGCTATTTCCCTAAGTTGGTATGCCATATCAGAATCAAATCCATCAAGGAATTTGATCAATGCCAAATCTCGAGGAGGTAAGTTTTGAGGAATAGCATTGTAAACATTATTGAAGCTAGTGCAGTAATCTTGCACAGTTTCTTCCGTTCCTCTCTTCAAGCTTTCATATTCTGATAAGATTTCGAGAGGATCTTTCTTCTTTTCCCATCTATTCAAGAATGTTGTATAAAGAGCTTATAGGTCATTGATATTGTTTGCAGGGAGGGATATAAACCAGGTTCTAACTTCTCGAGTCAGACTTTGAACGAATACTCTCATTTTGACATTATCTGTATCAATTTCATATATCTCAAAGTAGTCAATCATCTTTTTGGTATGTTGTTGTGCAGTGTAAGTACCAGAGCCATCGAAAGGAGTAATTTTACTTTGATAGTCTTGGGGCATAGCCCCTGGATTGGCTGGTAATACCAGAGGAGTATATCTGTTTGCCATTGCAGTAGATAGGGTTGAAACAATAGTTGGGATTAGTCTTGGAGTGGTGGATGGAGGGGTGTAAGGGGTGGTTTGAGGTTGAGATGTTTGAGGTGTTGTTGATGAACTTGGAGAGGTTGTAGTGATCACAGAATGGTTTGGTGTTCCTTCAGAGGTAAGCTTAGATTCTATGGAATTCTGCAAATGTCTGTCAAGATGTGAAGTGACAACCTCAAGTTGTAAATCTTCAATAAATAATGGGTCATGAACTATGTGGGCTAACCCAGAATCAGAAAAGGTTACAAATAAAGAGGTCTCAAAATACTCATCAAAGGGTTCGTCCTCAAGGTAAATCCACTTCACAGGACAGGATCTTGATCTGTATAGAGGCCGAGAACTAGCAGAAGTCTCTTGGCTTTCTTGTCTTCTAAGAATCTTAGGGATCAGATTAGGGTTTTCAAACATAGGTGGTGGATTTGGGTCAGGATTAGCTCTGTTGTAATCAGTCCTTTATGAAGCCAGGTTTCTAGGTATGTTTTGTTTTTTTCTCTAAATGGGTTGGACAATACAACTTCTACAGTTCCTTTAAGAGGCTTTAGCTATGGGATTTGAACTTTCTTAAAGACTTATTTGATAAGAGGAACTGATCAAGTATTTGAAACTAGATGTTCAATCCATAAACTAGACTGGAGCTAGACTGAATCAACATTCATTTACTTATGCAATTGCAAAGCAAGAGCAGTTAAAAGGCTATGTGGCTAACTTCAGGCTCCGTCTATAGCTTATAAAGAAAACAATAGTAACAAACAAATTCTTCAGGCCCCTAGTGGAGTCGCCACTATGTTATCACTCAGATTTTCCTTGAAGTTGTTGGGAAGAGGAAAGAGGACCGAGGTAACCACACACCAACTTTTAGGTACAAAATCTAGCCAATTTGTACCCAGAGAAGGCTCTCTCTTTATGATTTAGCTTGGCTTTGAAAGGTATTAGGATAGTTGTGAAGTTTAGGACTTTGTTTGAGTTTGGGTGGTGAAATTCAATAGCAGACGGGTAGGACTGAGTAGTTTAGGCCATTGGGCTAATGGAGTTAAAGAAGATGGCTTAACTGGATTTGGTTTCTTAACAAAAGATGGTTTCACAGGACAAGATGGTCAAACATGGAACAAATAAAGACTTGGGATAGATGGAATGAACTCAAATTGGATGAAAAGCAGTTAAGAGTTCTTCAACCTATATGAAAAGAGGGAATTTGAGTGATTACTAATAAAGAGCAGTTAAATATTCTTTACTAAATAATCAAAATGGAAGAACTAGAAAAAAGGAGCAATTAAGATTTCACTGTTTATCCCAATTCAGAAGAAAACATAGAGAATAATAATGATTGAAAGTAGAGTGCAATCAAGCATAATCCGAATTAATCTTTTTCGTATATCATTCAGATATGAAACATAGATGATATAAAAAACAAGGAAAACTTTAAAACATAAGGTATAGAGGACTTAGTGATCGGGTGTTTGATTCAAGAAATCTGTGGAAAGTCCTTTGCTTCAATTCTTTATCCAGCAAGCCATACAAAAGTTGGTCCAACAACACTTTATTCCAAAATAGTCAATATTACAGCAGTGTTTAAGAATCCACCCTCAATACTCCAATTGAGGGAGCATTTATACAAAAAAAATTACAATGAAATATCTCATAACAAAGTGAGATATAAACTGAGATGACTAATCATATCTTTCAAGAAAATAGGGCCAGAATACCTTGTAGATGACAGATAAGGCAACCGAACGGTTTGGTGTCCCTATTCTCGAGAATGTGTTGGAGTTAGGCCCTATGATTTGGCCTCTTGTTGTCCTTGGTGTAATTATGTGCTCGCTACTCTGTTTTGATCTTCCTACTAATACACTTTACCTGCATCTGATACTCTTTACCTATTGGTCTTTTTTCACATCTTTACTTTCACTGACTATAGTAAAAATAAAAATTTGCCTTTTACAAAGAGTGAATTACAAAATTTCAAGCATTTCTTCCCACCATTTTGGCTGTGTTATTCTAGTTTTCTGAAGCTTTTTGAGGGTTTCATCTGTTTCTGGATACCTGAAAAATGTAGGCTAAATTGAGAACAAGTGCTTTAGTTCATGCTGGACATAGAATAAGTTCTCTAGGCTGTCATAGAGAAATCTGCCTATAGGCAATGCTTTTATTCCTGATGCACTTGTTGATGAACTTGCTTGGTTGCCTGCATACTTATTCAATTTCTCCACATAATCTTTATGCCTCATTAATCTGTCATTAATCACTAAAGGACTAGGTAGCCCTTTACCCTGCAAAATATCAAACTTCTCCATAAAAGCATTAATCTCTGCCTGCATGTCATGACATCTTCTTTCTAAATTCTGCATCAAAGTTTTCTTGGTTAATACCCTTTTGATTTCCAAAATGGTTTTTGTTCTGTCGTTAATGCCTAATTCTTCCAGTTGTTCTTTATTTCTAGTATTCAAAAAATGTATGAGCCTGTTGGCTTCCTCAGGCATTTTTCCTAATTCTGCTTTTGTTCTTTGGACTTCTTCTTGGGCTGCCTTCACAAGATCAATCTACTCAAAAATTACTTGGATGGATGGCCAAACATCATTTATGGCTTGAGTGATGTTGGCCCAAAGAATTTTCTTGATTTCTGACAGAGGCTTGTCAAAAGTAAGATTTTTCTCTAATGATTTCACTTTGTTTTCTAACACTTTAATCTCTCTTGTCTTTTCTGCAACATTCATCTTTGAGAGATCATAGCTTCGTTCCATTTTGGCATATTTCTCCTTTAACTTATTTAGTCCTGAAACTTGTAGTTTCAGGTCCTCCATTTATTTTATTAGCTCTTCTGTGCTCAAATTAGCCGTGCTGCCCTGTGCTACTCCTGTTGTTCCTGTTGTTTTTGTACTTGTAACTACCTCTGCTGTGATTGCTGCAATATTTGATGCCAATGCTACTCCAAGAGTTGACGGGACTGTTATTGATACTACTGGTATTACATTAGGAGGCTGAGAGGTCGACTCTCCCTGCTTGTCCTTCAATGATTTTTCAAGTGCTTGTTCAGTATCATTCAGTCGTTCATTGAGTTTTAAGAGTAAACCCATCAACTCTTCTTCAGATTTTTTCTTTATAACCTCATCAGTTTAAGGATGCTTTGAAGGTGGCAGTTTTAGTTGCTTCCTTAGGGCAGCAATATCTTCATCTTTCTTTTTGATCAAGGCTTCTGTAGCCTTTGCATCTTTGGGATCATGGCCCAATCTAATAATTATTTCTTCTAGAGATTTTATTCTATTATCTTTGGCCTAAGAGGAGGCCTTTTCCAAATGTAGTTGAGCAGTAGTATTGTCCAAAGAATTCTGCAATCTTTGGGCCATCATTGCCTTACCAGTAAAGGTTGAGTAAATCATTTATCCAGTTTGTTTATGCAACTCAATTTGATCCAAAGGATGAATATCCTTTGCCATGACTTCAAAATTTGTTTTGAGATAATCTACTACTAATTTAGACTACTACACCTTTGGCTTGAAATAGCTCATTATCATCTTGCCTTCTTTGATGTCATAGGATGACTTCAATTGATTGGTAGGAGCCATCTTCAAATATTGGTTATAAACCTGCAGCCTCAATGGATCATTCCTGTCTTTTATTTCTGTGAATGTTTTCTTAATATCTGAGCCATTAGCCCCTGATGGCCTGAATGAAGATATCTCTGCACTTTGGTGCCTTTCTAGCTCTTGCCTCTAAGAGCTAGGGGATGTTCCTCCTGCTGGGAAAGTTTTTTGGCTTTCTACTCTTTCTTCCCTTTGACTATCTGTAATTTCTTCTACAAATTCCTCTTCTTATAGGGGATTTAGTCTTTGTCTCTTTATTCCAGGCTGTCCTGATGGATCACTAGCAGGGGTAGTTGTTTCCCGGTCTCTCTTTTCATTTCTTTCTTCATTTAGAGAAGTTTGCAGAACTGGAGGCTCTCCCATATTGATCTGAGTGGAAGGAGTTTGTATTTGAGCCTGTTCTCTAGATGTTTCAGGCTGCTTGGACATTGTAGGCTGCTCAATGTTTTAAAAGCTGGTCTCTAATTCCTTTCCCTTTAATGTTCTTGTGGCTGGTGTACTTGTTTCCTGTGAAGGTTGCTGAGAGGTTCCAACAATATATGCACCAACTCTTGATCTTTGAGATAATTTAAATGGTACCTATCCAAAGGAATCCAGGTCAAGTGTTTTCTCAAGATTTCTCATAACTTTCTCAAAATTGACCTGTTCACTATCATGCTCTACTAGGATTCCTTCCCTCACATGGGGACAACCTGTTCTTAATTCTCCTATCACATATAAAGCTGTTAGGGTCATATGGTTTCCACCCAAAACTTTTTTGTAACTTAAGATTCTCTTCTAAAAAAAATTTCTACTTCTTTCCATGCTTCCCTAGTGTTGCAGACAAAAGGGCCCAGCTGGTTCTTGATTCTAAGCTAAGCTTTCTTCTTGGAATTACAAAAATGGACTAGGTTTGCATTTATCATTTTCCTTAAATATTCCAATGCAAAGAGTCTCATTGGAACATACTTTGGTAGCTTAAGAGGGTAGATTTCACACCCATAAATCTTGATTTTTGTAGGATTCTTATATAGGTACCAGTCACCTATCCTGTATTGCTTGGACAGCTGGAGGATTTTCTTCATATCACCATTGACCCTAGGAGGGGAAACTCCTGGCAATAAAGCGGTTGCTGGATGGACAAATAGGTCAATGAACTCATTGTAGGTGTAAGGGGTCTCAATGGAATTATGGAAGATGGGACTCCAAAAGGTCACAGACCTTGGATTGCCTCTAGTGTCAAGTTTCTTGACATGGAAAGGGAAGTTGTCCGACTGATAATACAACATAAGATGATAGATGAAAGTAGTGTACCTGAATACTCCTTCATTGTCCAGTCTTAGGAATTGGTCACAAATTTTATTGGCAATATAGGAGGCATAATCATATTTAACAGCAAGGGGTTGTCCAGGAGTAAAAATTGACAATAATGCTAAGGTTACATCATCAACATACTCTCTGAAGTTGAATCCCATGATTAAGGCTATCATATCAACAATGAGTTTTCCTGTATCTACAAAGAAAGCCTGCAGATAAGGAGGTGGGCATTTAGGTTGATGTTTAGGGTCCATGAACATCTGACAGATGCGAGTCAGTTCTGATTGAGACAATTGGGAAGATTTCTCCAGTAAGTATTCCATAGGAATGGGAGTGAGAGCTTGACTGGAGTGGAATTGCAGCATTTCATTGATGGACTGAGCAGTTATGGCAAAAAGGACTGTTTGACTTGGGGACATGAGTGCTCTGTGGTTAGGGTCATAATTGGCACAACAATGATGAATTATATCTTGGAACACATGGACTGAAGGGAGGAAGTACATCGGAAGGTTGGATTCCCACAGTCCTAATATGTCAGAGCTATGCAGATAACTATCTCTAGCCTGACAAAAGATCTTAAGGTGGTTTTCATTACCAGATAAGTCTTTTATCTGAAAATATTTATCGGCGAGATGCAGGTAATCTAAATCTTTATGGCGAGCGTTCATGGGTGCACCATTCAAAGCTATAAGGGTTTCCATCTTTGGTTCTTGTGGATTTAGAAATGGAATTTGGGTTTTTTGTGAAAAATAGTCAAAACAGCAGGTTTGGGAACCTATATAGTGAAACAAACACTGAATTTATAGTGAAATTGGTCTTTTTCTGTGGAATATTCACTGTGAAACCAAAACTTACAGGGTTTTGGTGGAAATGGGTAAATACCTATATTGGGGAAGTGAACAGTGCAATGGCAGGATGGATAACAAGTTCCGGATGGCGTTGCTGCAAATTTTCTAACCAGGTGGCAGTTGAAAAGCTTCAATGGTTGACTTGGACATTGCTTTTCATGGGAACACAGTTTGTCGTATGAAACAATGAAAATGACATTTTGTCGGTTTTATTCACAAAATCAAGGTTGGTGGGGGTTTATTTTTATTCGGGGGATGACGTAAGCAAGACATGACACTTTGTCATATGTGGAGTGCGGTAAGCAGTATGTGATCGCACCGCTTTTGGGATCGGGTGGTATTTGGCTGGGAGACAGCGATCCCACTGATTGCATGACGCGTGGCTGAGGTACGGGAGGAAAACCGCCTGGTGATCACGTGTTAACGTGTGGTCACTAAGGGGGCACGATATTAATAACAACCGTCAGATGATGGGGACGGGATCAGACGGTGGACGGGCGAGTGATATGGCGGAGTTTTAACTATGGTAGGCTCGATTTAATTAACAAGTTAATTAATCATATTGGGGTGATTATGAATGAGCGGGGAGGTTCTTAATTAAGCTTGGGGGTTAATTAATTCCTTGTTAATGTAGCAGGAGATCAGGGTTTTTAAATAGTTACGGTAAACTAGTTAATCCCAGTTTAAAACATACTTATGATTATAATTAACCAATGGGGGGCGGTATATTAATATTTTCAGGATTTTATATATATCTTAATAATACGGGAAAGGGTGAACTTTCATCGGGAGCTATATAATATGTGTTAGAAATTAATATGAGAAAATGTAATAAAGCACCAAGTAAAACATTTAAAGTGTATATTTAACTTAGGCTTAAATAAAGAGGGGATTTTATGTAATTTGTGTATTTTTCCTAAGTAAAATAAGATTTCACTTAGAAAAAGACTTATGCAAGTGAATGGATGATGATTTTAAATACTTTAGGCATTTTAAATTATTGGGCCGAGGTTCCGGTCCCTCCAGAAGTCAGAGAAATGCTCTGAGCCCCTCTAATTTTCAAAGACCTTAGTACTTAGGGGGAATTAGTGAAATCTTTTAGGGAAAAATGAGAAGGGAAGTTAATTATTTGACCTTGTCTTGCTTGAACTGCATCAACAGTAATGTCTGCCTTGCACTTGTGATAAGAGAGAAAGTTAACACATTTAGAGACATTATCCATCACAAGTAATTCTGCAACATCATCTACCTGCCCTACCTACTTTAGCCTAACATTTTTTCTTCTTTATTAGGGTGCACTTGGACTGGCAAACCCTTACCATACTTTTTCTTTTACATATATAAATCTATCTAAGTCTAACCTTATTACATCCAAGGGCTCTTATTAAACTGTTGAGCTCCTTTTATTCACTCTGCCTATCTACTTATCTGCCAAGATTAAACAGTTTGGTCAGATTTTATTCTCTATTTCTAAAACAAGAAATTGAAAAATATGAACTAGTCAAGTTTAAGTTGTTTGACTGTTCATTAATTGTGGTATAAGTTACAAGTTGCACACAATTTGTTTATTACATAAGAGTAAAAGGTAGTGGCATTTCGACTTGCACACTTTCCTTGCCCTTTCTTTTGGTGGGGTTCATTTTCTTTCACGTTTTTTACCATTTTTTTTTTCACCCTTTGATTTTTATTTTAGGGTATACCCTCTTTACATTTTTTAAATTTTTTGATTTTTTGACAATATGGAAAACCATTGCAACAAGTAAGGTGTGAACATATTACATAGCCCATCAAGTCAATCATGAAATATGACACCTATTGGTATAGGAGCATAACAATTCCTATTACTTGTGATGGGTTATAAGGAAATGCCACATGATGTATGTGTACTTAGGACTGGAAGATTGCCTTAGCTGTGTGTGTCTTTCATGTTCCTACACCTCCTATTAATAGGAAATAGATCAGTTCATCTAGTCTATACAATTTTCTTATTACAACATCAATGACTATTCTTGCTTGTTTTGTGTTTAATTGTCGCATAAACTCAAAGTACTCTATGTCTTCAAGTATATGTGGTTGTTTGAAGATTTCATATGGCCTTGTATATCGTAGAGAAAAATTTGTTGTATCTTGGAAATCTTCCAAGTCATTTTGGAAGTCATAGTTTTTGTATTTGTCATCCATCGATTTGTTAAATGTTATAGTTTTTATTTCATTTGATTTTAAACTATCTATGTTGCATATTTTTCCAGTTTTTGTTTCTATTGTGTGCACTGCATCATCTATGTCACCCCATGTAGTGTTGTAACAAATTTGAACTTTTCTTCATTATTCCTGACTGTTTCTTCGAATGCGAGATATGCAGATTGCCAACTTGTGAGATGTTGCTTAATTGTAGTTTCAGTTTCTCGATAGGTATAGTATAACATTAATTGTTCTCTACAATGATTTTCAATGTCCTTGTATTTGTTATATCTAACAGATCAAATGAAGTATGGTCTACTTGATTTTTTTTGTTTTTGTCCTTTCTTTGTATAACTAGATGCAAATTCTGCTAAGCATACAAGTTCAATAGCTATAGGTCATAGAACATAGTAGTCAATGATTGATGGGCACATTATGTCTTCTGAGTTATCTGCTTCCTTTTTCAGGTTCTTTGTTCTTTTAAGAAAAAATGCACATTCATCGAATAGGAGATGTATTAATGAATACACACTTTCGTGAACTACAATTTAGTGGAAGCGATAACACAATATGCACTGCTTATTGTACAGATATTTGTTGCAAGTTGACCAAAGCTTTCCCTAAGGAACTAATGGTATTTACGAATTCAGATTTTGTTTTGACATGATATTTGCGTATGTTTTCAAATGTTCTTTTGAGTGTTTTATCTTCTTTTGTCATATAGGAACTGCAATACATTGCAGATGCATATGAGTTAAGTACAGATTGGGAATCAATTCCCGGAATGTGTTGTGCGAAGTTATTCATTCAGATGTCAACTAGTTTTATTTGCAATAACAAAGTTGTTCGATTTAGCATACATTGGATGGCATGTACGTATTCATTATGTACTAATCCAAGATTAGCCAAGAAACTATCAAATGTATCATTTTCACTATTTCTTGTACTGTTTATTGTCTTGAAGATTAGATTTGCATGTGCTTTTGTTTTATCGCTATCAAATTCAAGAGGCTCAAGTATTTTTGTTACTTTCACTGGTGGTAATGGGAAATTAAATCCGAAATTAGAATTTATATGCTTCCTACAAATTTTTGTGTGACAATGGTGTTCTAGAGGTCTAAGTTCCTTTGCAATCAGTAATGAATTAGTTGACAAGTATTTGTCAACGAATTTTTCGACTTCAATGTTTGTATTTTGACCATAGATTGGTGCAAATTTTATCCAAAGTAAGCCATGTTCATGTTCACTGCCCCGATTTTGGAATTCTGTTACATGGAAGTAGTCATTGAGCTCTCCATAATACTTGTGATTATGAGATATCAATTGATGTAGTGCGTCCCTCCTAGATCTATAGTAACGTACACAAGTAACAGGGTCGTTTCTTATTAATAGGCTCATTTTCATCGAGTTCATTTGTGTTTGGTTTTCTAGTGTTTTGCTTTATGTGTCTCAATGCATGCATTAAAGGATTCCAAAGATGCTTTGCACTACTAAAGGACACAAAGAAAGTGGGTGGCCCTAGTTGTGGAATCATTGCGTAGAGTTTGTTCCACATTTTTTGGTGGTAGTCAGGTGAGGTACGAATTGTTTTTATGTCCATGTACCCAATTTCAGACTTTAAAATACGATCTATGTTTGGTTTTGACTTAACCTCTTTTGCGACTAGTTTTCTACCTTTTAACTACCCTTTTCTAATTCTAATACACATTGTATTCAAGACTTGATTTATGATAATGTGAACTGCTTTATAAAGCACATTAGGCGTATGATAAGCAAAATCATGGTTTTTATGAAGCACTTCCCAATGTCAAATCTTTTGACATGTAAAGTTTTTGGAGATGTCAGTTGGACATTATTTCCATAGAAAAGTGATGGGAAACTCATTTCTTCTGAGTACTTATCATTGAAGATTCCTAATGGCATGTATCCTGTAGAAGGTGCAACGTTAATTTCTTTATTTACAAGGTCATGGACAGCATCTACATCAATGAATCCATGGACCAATGTTTTTGTCATTGGTTCATCATTTTCTTGGTTATCATGTTCGCTATCCTCAGCGTCACTTGAACTTTGATATGCCTCTTAGTTTTGTAGGAATGCATCTTTCCAATTGTCACTTATGGTAGCGTTCTCAATCTTGTAAAGCATTCTTTTGCATAATTGTTTTAATGATTTCATCACTTTGTGAACTCAAACTCGAAGAAATGCATAAGCACTTTTGAATCTTAAACTTTTTTTCACAATGACAGAAACTGTGCCAGTATCTTTTATAGTTTGAGGCAATGCAGATTGAATTTTAGAAATGTTAGTGGGGGCATTGATGACTCCTCCAGTTAAGCCTAGGTGTGGCTTCTTATGTCGATGGCCCATTTCTTTTATTTGCAAGAAGGGAAGCCTTAATGCAACTAGTCTTTCTTCTAGTTCAATGAATTATGTGAGTGTTATAGTGGCATTTTTTCTTCTTATCTGTTCAGAAACTGCATATTTAGCGATTGTTTCATGTTCAATTGCTTTTTTGTACTGTTTACAAATATAGCCATTTTCAACACTAGATTTGACATTCTCGAATCTAGTCAATAGTGTCCTAATCTTATTTTGTTTTGTTTGATTTTCTTATTTGATGAAACAAATGTCTCCTTTGGAAAAAGTTATTTCACATGATGAACAATCGAAAATAGGTGTGTCAGTTATTTGTGTTTGATATATTTGTTCAAACTTTGATAGTTCTGTTAGTTTGTTCATTGATATTGATTGAATCAATTGATCAGATTTTCCTAATTTCTTTGATTGTGCTGAAAGATCCTTTGATCTTGTTGTAGATGGATTGTAGTCCAAGTTTTCTATGACTATTTCTTGTTTCATTGTTGTTTTGTTGAATGCAAGTTTTATTTTCTCTGTTTTCAATTTTTTCCAAATAATGCCTTTAAGCAAATTCAAAGATAACCTTTTCGTCTGTTTTCTTGACACTAAAGAAGTTACAATTTCTGTTTGTGCTATGTTTCTAATGTGTTTCTTCAAGCTTCTAAGTGACTGAAATCTCAATGTCTCACTAAAATATTCTATTTTTTCTAGAACTACTTGTTGGTTCATTGTAAATATTTTATACTCAATGCCTATTTTTTTCCTTTTCAAAATTTTCCAAGCAACGTCGTTAAGCACACACAAAGATAAACTTCTCTTGTGCTTGTTTAAGTGACAAGATGGTTTTAATTTAGTTTTGACAAATTGACATTTTGTTTCAGGTTTTGGTTTAGTATTGTTCTTTGAGAAAGGTGTTGAATGAAACATTACAACTTCCTTCGTATTTGTCGTAGTTGCTACATCATATGTTTCAACATTAGCATGAGATATCTTTATTTCACTTGTATCTTCTTTACTTCAAATAAGACATGATTCTATGTTATCCTGTTTACTGGATAAGTTCATTTGTTCATATGAGGTGTTTCTTTGTTGTTGGAAGGTACAATCCATTGTAGAGTGCCTACAAACCAAAGGTTTGAAATGCCCATTTAGAGGATCCTTGTCATGGAATAATATGTCATGATTATTTGTTGCAACACTTGAATTGTAGTGCAAATAAATTCTCATCTTTTTTTTGACCAAAACCTAATTGGAATTTTCAGCCAATTTGAGAGCCAATGGATACAGAAAATATCTCCCCATAGACCTCTAGATCCTAGTGGTATATTGTTTGAGGCATATCTAGCCATTTTTTCTAAATATATTTCACATTTGCTAATGTTATGCATTTCTTTAAGTGACTCTTCATGCAGTTCATGTTCATAAGACAAAATTGCCTCTTTATCTTGTCTTTCGAGACAGTCTCTAAAATACTCTATTGTTCCTTTCCTTAGCTCTACTGATGTGTATATAAAATCTAGCAATAGTTCTAAACTATCAAATAAACAGTCTCCAATAAGATGTGAGAAATTGTTCACATGAAATAAGTGATGCTTTTCCAAGACTAATTGCAAATTGTGTTTCTTAGACATAGAAGACCTGTTAATGACTAAGTGTTCGATGCAATAATATGTTTATTAATGCAATGCAATTAAAAGTCACAGAGTCATAACAACAAGTTGAACAATGAAATTGGATGTAGAATAGGGAGTGGTTGTGTGTACCTTTGGGACTGCAAATGTCTATTGAGATGTTCATAGTGCTTATGTCAGTGTTAACTGAAAGTCGATGTAAAAGATGAAGTGATGATTGTGTACCTTTGGAACTGGAAATTTGTACTGTGTTGTTCAGACTGCCAATATTGACATCAAGCGAGTAGGTCCATTAAAATACATTGAAAAAAACGCATTGATCATCGGTACAAGAATTGATGAATAGTGTACTAGATTAAGAAATAATGCTAGGTAAAAGCATGTTAATGTGTCTCATTATATGGCAAAAGCAAAAAAGTACTCAAATAAAAAAAGATAAAAAAAAAATAATAAAATAATATCAATTAAATGAGTTGAGTTTCATACTTGTTAATTATAAAAAATAAATGCTAAATTTGTAACAAAGCTAACTCACAATAAATTTTGGTAAAAGCTATAGTGAACCTATTTAATGGGTTTAGAAAATATAAATAATGTTATAAAAAGTAAATACTAAATTTGCAAATAAGTCAACTGATAGTAAATATTGGTAAAAGCTATGGTTAATCACTCACAAAATATAAATAACTTGATGTAAAGTTAAATGAAATGCTAAAACTCTTTAAATATATATATAAAAATAGTAGAAATTCTAAAAAAATAATTTTATATATTATATTTTGAATAATATAAAATATGTTATTATAATCATAATTAAAAATTTTATTATAAAAAATATAAAATATGTTTTAAAAAATTTCAAAAAATAGTTTTAACATTTTGTTATATGTTATTTTCAAATTTCTATTAAAAAAATTGATTTTATAAACTTGAAAGGGTAGTTTCTTGGGTCGCGGTTTTATATATACGAAAATATGATCATTTTTACTAGTATTTTAATAATAATTAAAAAATATGCTTACTTTTTATTTTTAAATTTGTTTAGCAATCTTTAGAATGTTTACAACACATCTCTTAAAGAAATTGGAATTAAAAAACATAAATCAATAGAGAAATGGGGGGTCGCGGTTTTGTCACTACTTAAAAATTTATGTAAAATATTAATGATAGCTTTTAAAGAAAATGAATAAATTATATAAAAATTATATATTAAATTTTAGAAAAAATATGACATGAAATTGAATTTAAATTGACATGTTTTGTCTTCTTTTACCACCACCTAGTTTTTGATGATTTTGTGAATTTAAGAGTAAACATTCCAACTCCATTTATTTTTATAAAACTTCTTTGCCACAAACCTAATGTTAAGAAAACCAATGTTAATAAATTTGGGTCAATAAAGTATACGGAAAAGACAAAATCAATTCTTCACCACCAAAAGATAAAGCTTAATATTAATTTCACTGAAAACACAGTAACCAAAGAAGGGTGGTATCAACAATTTCTTATTCGATCTCCAATTGCACCATATTAAAAAACAATAAAGTTTTCACAAAAAATTATAATCAAATTCCATTGTAAATGAGAAGAAATCACGACTACAAGATTTTGGCCATCAGATAAACAAAAAAGTCAACCCATGCATCATTCCAAGTTTAGTTTAACAAGTGGACTGTAATTGTTTTACTACGTTGGTGAACAATCAAACACTGTGGGTGCCATTCTGAGCATATGAACAAGAGTGATTTTAGTGATACAACAAGTTAAAGAAAATTTGATTAAAAAGAAAATGGATTGAATCTTCTCGACAATGACGAAATTGGGTTACCACTACACTAGGGCAATATCTAGTGACTTGCTAGGAAACCTCTTGTTGGGTGTACAAGGTTGAGATCGCAGAAGGAAAATTCTATTTTTAGCGACAAGATCACTGAGAATTGTCTTCGTAAAGCATGCCTCCATGAAGAAGTTCTAGATTCCACTTGGGGAAGGTTTTTCTTTCTGTCTGCCTAAAAGGGAAATGACTTTCTCTCTGGCTTTCTGGCACTAGGTGGCTAGAATAGGCATTGGAAGAAATGGCTAGTAGGAATGGTGGGGGGAAAGCTATCAATCAATTTGTGGGAGGCTAAAAGACTAGTTCTGCTCTCTAGGATATCACATCTGACTTGATTCCTCTTACTGGGTCTAGGTTGGGATTCGTAAGCCTTGGAAAGGTGCTTTCACGTTATAGTGGCTAGAAGAGGATGTTGAAAGTAGCGAATCTGGATATGAGATTGAACTAGTGGAGAAAGTAATTCAACCCTATGAGCTAATGGAAAATCACCTTGCCATGACTATGCACATGCAATCCATGTGAACCAAGAAGAACATTGCTAGTAGACTCTTGCTAGGGAAGGAAACAATAGTTAATGATCTACTTCTAGATTCTTAGACTTTTAGTGGGATCATTTATAGACTTTTCTAGATGGGACAATGCAGGAATTATGTAAGCACTTAATTAAAATCATGGGCATGGGGATGGTTCCCATATGCACTCTTAGGATACTCCGATAAATCTACTTTGTGAAAAAGGAAATATATAGTAGGCTCTTTACCTCTAACATGAAGTAGAATAGAGAGGACCTATATCTGGTGCCAAATCTACTTAACAATGACAAAATTTGGTTACCATTACACTAGGCTAATACCTAGTGACTTGCTAGGGAACATCGTGTTGGGTGTATAAGGTTGAGATTGATGAAGGAAAATTCTATTTTTAGGGACAAGATCCCTGAGAATTATCTTCCTAAAGCAGGCCTCCGTGAAAAAGTTATAGATTCCACTTAGGAAAGGTTTTGCTTTTTGTCTGTCTAAAAGGGAAATAGCTTTCTCTCTGGCTTTCTCGCACTGCGTGGCTGGAATGGGCATTGGAAGTAATCGATGGCAGAAATGGTGGGGGGAAAGCTATCAATCAATTTATGGGGTCCTAAAAGACTAGTTCTGCTCTCTAGGATATCACATCTGACTTGATTCCTCTTCCTGGGTCTAGGCTGGGATTCGTAAGCCTTGCAAAGGGGCTTTCAGGTTATAGTGGACAGAAGAGGATGTTTAAAGTAGCGAACCTAGATATGAGATTGAACTAGTGGAGAAAGTAATTCAACCATGTGAGCTAATGGAGAATCACCTTACCATGGCTATGAACATGCAATCCATGTGAACCAAGAGGAACATTGCTAATAGCTTGTTTGTCGGAGGCTAAAAGACTGTTCTACGCTCTAAGATATCACATCTGACTTGATTTCTCTTACTAGGTCTAGGTTCAGATTTGTAAGCCCTGTAAAGGTGCTTTCAGGTTATAGTGGCCAGAAGAGGATGTTGAAAGTAGAAAACCTCGATATGAGATTGAACTAGTGGAGAAAGTAATTCAACCTTGTGAGCTAATGGAGAATCACCTTGCCATGATTGGGCACATTTTGCTCATGGATAGGCTTAGATGGAGAAGGACAAAGCTAAGCATTTATTCACATAGATGGTTGACAAAGGTATCAAATCACAACTCACTTATGATTTTTTGATATATGGATATTGCAAGAAAGGTAACAATATTCTCCAGTAGTTTGGCCCCTCTGATAATATGGTTTAGAGAAACATCACATCTGATACATTTACTGACAATTTATTAATTCAAGGACTCCGTAAGAAATCCATGACTAAGGAGGTAGAGGATGTGTTTTGGGAACTACTGGACAAAATTTTATTGCTAATTTACAAAATTGTAACACTTTGAGCGTTGAACATTCTAAGGTGGGTGATATGCAACGAACCTTGTAGTTGCGGGATGAGTGCAACATAAACGTCTTTGTCCTAACACTTTTACTTATTCTTCAATGATTTGTCCACTTTATAAGTACCAATGCTACTCTCTTTAACGGTTCAAATAATGGCTAGTGTAAGAAAGGTGGAATGCATGATTCTTCTAAACTTCTTAATAGGATAGTGCATAAGGCTCGCCAGTGAGACACTATTGCATATGATGAAATCATTAAAGAAGTAGACCAGATATTAGTGAAAATCATTAAAAATAGTTTCGCTTAATTCTATGACATACTGTCAGGCGGAAAGAGTCGATTGTGCGGACACAACCAACCTCCCTAGGAGCCTAAGACTCTCTAGTGACAAACAAGACAAACAAGAGCAATCCTTCTCTAAACATGCATTTACTATATGGGAAATCAAGTGTTTAGATCCTACCTGTAGTCCAACGTTGTTGTAGCAGTCCAGCTCCGCTGATCCGGATGAGCTCCTCCTTCACTTTGAAACCTGCATCCACTAACAATCAAACGATTAAATAGCACTTGATAATCTCATAGAATAAAACATATTTAACACATAGACCAAGGAGTACATGAAACAACTCATAAATAACAAGTTATTGAGAAGAATGGACTCATTTGCATTAATAGGTAACAAAAGGAACAAATACAACCTGAGCCTTGGTGTTGTGCAAGTCCCTCCCAGGGTCCATCAAGAGTTCTCATTTACTTTGACAAAGCTCACCCACTTCCAAATAGAACAAGCAAAGATGGCAATCTCTCCTCACAAGCTTCTAAATGGGAGTCCTAATTCCTGCAGCATTTACCCTTAGAAATGTATACCTTCCAACCTCCCCTCCTTCTGGCCCAATGCCTGTATTTATAGTGTTCAAGAGGAAGTTAATCAGGTCCACCATCAATGGGATAATCCCCTCTTTGGATGGAATAGCTCCCTTATTGATGGGATAAGTTCCTCTTTGGTAGGGGTGCATGAACCATCTGGAGGCGCTCAATACACGTCGAACAACCTTCTAGAATGCTCTAGAAATGACCACAAGTAACTTTTTAAAGATGAAACTTGCGCATTTTGACCTTTACAGGGGGACGCACCTGCCCCTTTACATACAGAGCGTCCAAAGACGCAGCTTCTGTGAACATTGGGTGCGTACCCGCAGGTAAGGTTGAGAGAACCTGCGTACCCAGAGATAAATACATTTATAAAGACTTTCTCTCTTTTTGGAGTTTGACATGGAGAGCAGAGGCATAAGACTTGCCTAAGAGGATAGCATGACTGTTGATAGAGCCATACTAACTGTAAATAGTCATGGTGACATTTTTTAGTGTAACAGATTGCCCCCTAAAGTGCGAAGCCTGTAATAGATTAGGGTTTTGTATTATCTAGGAAGGGTGAAGCGCTTTATCATTTCAGGGATTATCTCGTGGAGAGCCTGGTCAGAACCTGCAATTTTCAACACAAAATACATGTATAAGATTATATCATCACTGAGGTAGGCATTCCCATACTCAGATTAAAACTTTAACTAACAGACTAACTACTCTGATACAGGAATGATCTTGCAGTACATCATAATCATAGACTTTTGTAGACACAGTATGGGTGCAGCCATCTGTTTATGATTAGTCTACTTAGATAATGAATACAAAACTCCTCGCAGCCTGGATGGTGGAAACTAGATCCAGGGTCTTCATTTCCGCTTCCCGAATTGGTACGATTCTAGCCATGCGAATAAATGAGTTGATGTCGAACATGGTAGAAACCACTTGATTACCAGTCGATGATGAAAACTGTTAACAAGTGTGAGAGAGACCACCAGTAATGTCAATGGTTCTCAAAGTACCCAGTACAATCCATGAGATGTGAATGAATGAGTTGATGTCGAACATTTCACGGAATCCTTCGATCGAAAGTCAATGATGTAAACTGATGTCAAAGGCGAGAAACCTGCCATTGATGCATGTAGACTTCAAGGTACTCACGATTTCTAAGTCATCTCTCTAGATAATGTGCTGATGTCGATAGAAAGCGACCCGTTGCAGGCAAGCCCGCAACACGAAATCATTGTTCAAGTTGAAGAAATGTTGCTGCAAGGACTGACTCAGGGATGGTCAAATGGATGACAAGTATTTTGCAGATGAAAGTTTTGCTTGCAGACCTCTTGAACACATAACGACACGACAGATGGCTTGGTGATAAACGACTCAAAGTTAATCCCCGGAACCCGGCTGAAGACTTTCAAAGTGGTTTGATCAACTGTGAGGTAAAGGATTTCCCAACCCAGGTGAATGAAAAAGTGTCGTGTTCAAGAGTGGTAATAAAGTTTCTTCTGAGACAAAAGATAACAAATAGGCTCATTCTTCTCTCTTTTCCCCCACCATTTCTGGCAAGTACCTCTTTATTTTTAACAAGCTTGAGGAGGATAACATATGCTTGATTATAAGCTCATCCTTCGGATGAGTCCAACCTAGTTTTGATTCGAACCCTAGGAAGGAGTGGTTCGTTCCTATTTGTAATTGAACAGGTCCTTTACTGTGAAATGTTTAACGAGTCCAGTATAGGAGAAACTCGGCGTTTTTCAATTTTAGAGAGTCTGAAAAACTTAAGAAGACTCCAAGTTGAACTTTTT
The DNA here is from genome assembly GCA_031772625.1 of Pinus tabuliformis. Classification (NCBI taxonomy): domain Eukaryota; kingdom Viridiplantae; phylum Streptophyta; class Pinopsida; order Pinales; family Pinaceae; genus Pinus; species Pinus tabuliformis. Next base: position 503,836,449 of record CM062808.1, read on the forward strand.
CGTAGATTTGTGTCCCTCAAGCCCGAAAAAGTATAAAATAATACCTGGGGGAACCGCTTGATCTTGCGACCAAGGAGTACTTTCATAATTAATGCCACTGACCTGAAAAGTAAAAAGCGATCAAGGACACGTCGTTTTATTTCTGTATCGAGTTTGAAACGACAAAAACCTGGCAATCTTTTCCTGATTTTACGGTCAGAAAAGGGCTATAAGGGGACCATCTTTTAATTCCGTTTTAACAAGTGTAAAAGAAACGCTCGGCAATCTTTTCATATTTTAGGAGTCAGAAAAGGGCTTAAAAGATGACTTTGATATTTTGGTTCGTGAAAAATGACAACTTTCCCTCTAAATCCCTTTGTCCTGCACAAAAACGACACATTACTCATACCTGTTTAAGATAGGCAAAAATACATTGAAAAATATCCTTCCATGGTGAAAAATGAACAAACCTAGCATTCATTCATCCAAAAAACCTATAAAAAGACTTTTTACCATGTCATTTTTACCATTTTACTGTTGAGGTTGAAAAAAGGGCTTTTGGCAAGAAACTTCCCGTGGTCACTGCGGAGAATCCGACCGTCAGAATCGAACGCCGTCTCTTCCAGGTATTTCACAACATCATCCTCTTCAATTTCATCCGATTAAAAGTTTGTTTTAGGTTTTAGTTTTTATTTTTGGGGGGTTTTGGGTTTCAAAAATCGCTCTGCGGGGTACGCAGGTGCCCTTAGGGTGACCTGCGTCCCCCGACTTTTTCCTATACAGGAAAAAGGTCGGGGGATGCAGCCCACCTTCAGGCCAGCTGCGTCCCGACGCTCTGTGTCCTCAACGCGGGGTGCGTCCCCCGCGAAAGGCGGAATTTGAAACCCCAAACTCCACAAACAACCATTTAAAATTTCCCAAATCAATTCTAATCTTTGTTTCTTGGTGTGTAGGGCACTCACCATGTTGGATTGGAGAGAAAGAGAGCACGAGGACGTTGATTTAGCCGCAATTAATCATCAACCTTCCATTGATGCCCTAAAAGCATGCAGACTATATAAATACTGGGCCATACCTGGCATGAGGGCTCAGGTGAGATTCTTGGAGTGGCTGGTTGAGAGATGGAACATTCATGAGCAATGCTTTTACATCGGAGGGCACCAGCTCGAGATAGATCCCTCTGACATATACTTTCTCACTGGCTTGCCAAATAGGGGCGAGCAACTCAATCTAGCCGGGACTAGGCCGGGTGGCCAATCCCTTGCTAGTCTCCGGGCAGATTGGTGCACACCCAATGCACACCATGCGAAAGGCGTGGAAATCAAACACATCTCTCTGCGTGAACTCAAGGTTATAGCTTTCACGGTTACCAGAATTTGTGGTGCAGCCGCTTTACATATTGCCACCGGGTCCCAAATGCGGATGGCGATTGACTGTTTCCAAGGCACCATTTTCAACTGGTGTGATGCTGTGTCGGCCAATATGAAGGGCCAACTGACTAGGGAAAAGAACGGACAACTGAAGACCTTTGGATATGGGCCTCTAGTTGTGAGCTTTGCCTTAGAGAGAGTTCCGATGCTGATCCCTCAGCAACTCACTGTTGAAATCTTGGGTCCTCGGGAGCCAAAGCTGATACGATGGGTTACGGTGATGGCCCGGCATCCTGACGAGGGCACGGCGGTTGTTCGATTCCCTGATAGTTATTTTCACTGGTTAGAGGACCAGGTTTTTTCGATCCAGGACTTTCCGTATGCCGGAGTAGATTTTCGAGGTGATCCAGACATGGTTCTTCCACAGGGAGAACAATGGGATGACAGAGGTACTTTATTTTTCACAAGTTTTCAAATTATATATTTTTTTGTTTTTTATATATATCGTCTCAAAACTGACAGTAAAAATTTTCAAAATGCAGATGCTGGTCCACGGCGCCCAGCCAACCTCCGGCCTTTTGAGAGGAGGCATCCAGTTGCACCGGTACCGGCTCCACAGGATGCGGCTGCAGAGTCACTAGCTGAGTTGGAGCAGGATCTAGAGCGTCTGACGGTGGATATACCTGAGACTACCATAGATGATATTCCTATCAGACTTCAGCGCTATGTAGTCGCAGTCCCTGGGCCGTTTAGGAGATTTTTGTGTAAGGTAGCCCGTGCAGTGGTGTCGTATAGGGAGCACCACCAGTGATTGGCTAGTCACTTTTGTAGACACATGTGACATTTTTGACTTTTTGTACTTATCATTTTGCCGATCATAAGGTGTTTTTCAACCTATGATCGAAGACGATGTATATTTTTGACACACTCCTATCTATATATATATCACTATTACTGGCTTATCTTGTTTAACATATGTGATGAAATGTTTTTAAATTTACTTGCATGATTATCGTAAATGTCTGTCCAACATTCGAGAAGCAATTGCATCTGCTAATGTATTTAAAGACCTTGGAATATGCTGATATTCAATGTAATCAAATTCACGTTCCAAGAGACGCACTCTCAAAAACAACCTTAATAACACAGGATTTCTAATGGCATATACTCTATTAAGCTGTAATACAACAAGTTCAGAATCTAACCTCACTATCAAACGTCGAATTCCAAATGAAATAGATTCGGATAATAATTCAACCACTGCACTGTATTCTGCAATGTTGTTCGTTGTTTGACCGAGGCTTACCCCATGCATAGAAACTAACTCGTCAGAGGGCGAATAGATAACCCAAGCTGCGGAAGAGATATTCCATGTACTACGACAAGCACCATCAGCAAATCCGATGTATGTTTGGAGAGGCGTCGACATCTGCAATATCAAGAGTAAAACCAAGATAAGCCAGAATAACGACGAAAAACACACTCTCTAAGCTAAGCACACTAACCAAACTAACAAACACACTAGCTAGAAAGAAAACCTAACCTAACTAAAAATTTCTCCATACCCACCATTTAAGCATAATACCTCTTTAGGTAAAGTCCATTTCTGGGTTTACCCAAAGAGTCCCCATCAAAATCTACCAGCTCATAAGCCCCTTTTGCTAGCTTTCGCTTTACAATGTAGGGTCCATGCCACATAGGAACGAATTTTCCAGCACCTAGCTTATCGTTAGCTTGATCATATAATAGCACTAGGTCTCCCTCCGAAAAACTTCGAGGGGTCACATTTCTATCATACTGAGCTTTCATTCGCTTCGCGTGAGTCTCGATTGCCAATGCAGCGTCACGTCGAGTCTCATCTAATTTAGCTAAGTATAATAAACGTTTCTCCTCTTCGGAAGTAGCTGGAAGTAATTCGACAGCCATTTGAAGTGATGGGATTTCGCATTCAATGGGTAACACAGCTTCCAAGCCATAAACTAGCTGGAAAGGAGTGAAACCTGTTGAAGTTTTTACTGAGGTTCGGTATGCCCATAGCGCTGAAAATAACATGTTGTGCCAATTCGACCGATGAATACCAATGGTTCGTCGGATCATGATAACCAGAACTTTGTTGATAGACTCAACCAAACCGTTGGCTTGCGGATAATAAGGAGTAGAGCTATCGTGGCGCAAACCAAGCTGGCTTGTAAGCTCAGTCATCATGATGTTTCGAAAATGGCTCCCATGGTCAGTAATGATTGCTTGTGGGACACCAAACCTAGTTATAATATGATTGAATACGAAAACTGCAGCTGTTTTGCCGCTTGCGTCGAATGTAGGCATCGCCTCGGCCCATTTAGTAAAATAATCAACCGCGAGGATGATATACGCATGCCCCCCGGCCGAGTGAGGGTTACAAGTAATAAAATCGATACCCCATTTGGCGAATGGACCAACGACAATTATAGGGTGGAGAGGAGCAGGTGGTGCGCGCATCTTGCGATCAAACACTTGACAGTTGTGGCACTTCCGGACTGCAATGATACAATCTTTAAACATAGACGGCCAGAAATAGCCAGCGCGCAACACCTTCTGAGCTGTGGCATACCCAGACATATGACCGCCACATGCTCCAGAGTGACAATCATTCAAAACCCTCTCAGCCTCTTCGTGAGTTAAACAACGTCGAAAAACTAAGTCTGCCCCCCGGCGATAAAGTGTATCTCCAATAATTTTGTATTGCTGGGATTGAAACCGAATTTTTCGACGTTCCGACTTTGAAGCTTCAGGCCGAAAGGTTTGGGTTTGGAGATAGATGATTATATCCCCATACCACGGATCTAAAGTACTGATAAGAAACAAAGATTCGTCCGCAATGGACTCCTCTGCCACAGTCTCTGTGTCAGCACGCGGGAAATCACACATCAATTCCGCAAAAACTAAGGATTTCTTAGACTTGGACTTCTCGAACTCCAAGTCGAACTCTTGCAGGATAACGATCCATTTAGAGTACTTGCCCCCTAGCAGTTGTTTTGTCAAAATATAAATCATAGGGTTGCAATCCGAAATAACTGTAGTTTTACGGAGAAGAATGTAGTGACGAAAACGCTGGACAGCTTGAACGGCTGCCAGGGCCAATTTCTCCACATGCGAATATTTTAGCTCAGTGGGATTTAAGGTCCTACTAAGATAATATATCACATGTTCCGCTCCGAATTCATCTTCTTGAACTAACACCATTCCAATGGTGGAATGCGAAGCTGCGAGGTATAAGAAGTAGTCCTGGTTGTAGTTGGGAGGATGCAACAACGGTGCATGGGTCAACGCGTGTTTAAGTGCATCAAAAGATTGTTGGGCAATCTCGTCCCAAAAGAATTGAGCGTTCTGTTTCAACAACCGTGTAAAACCTTTAGTGACCTCGGCGTAGTTTGGAATGAATCGGCGTAAAAAGTTCGCTTTCCCTTGCAAACTTTGGAGTTGGCGCAAACTCGAAGGAGGAGGCAATTTGATGATAGCTTCGACCTTCGAGGGATCGACGCGAATGCCGGCTTTTGAAACAACAAATCCCAGCAATCGACCCGTCTCTATACAGAACACACATTTGTGGGGATTCAACCGAATTCGATAATGCCTACACCTCATAAAGATTGCTCGTAAGTGGACAAGGTGATCAGCTCGATGTAAAGAATGAGCAGGCAAATCATCGAGATACGGTTGCACAATGTGCTTGATGTCATGAAATGCATAAGACATCGCCCGTTGAAAAGTGGCCCCGGCATTCTTAAGCCCAAAAGGTAATTTGCAATAAGCAAATGTCCCCCATGGACAAATGAATGCCGTTTTTGGTTGGTCGGCAGGTAGAATATTGATTTGATTATAGCCCGAAAAACCATCCATAAAGGAAAACATTTCACTTCCGGCACAATCATCAATAATTTGATCGATATAAGGCGTAGGATAGTTGTCTTTTGGACAAGCTCGATTTATATCCCTATAGTCGATACAGATTCTTATTGTTCCTTGTTTCTTGTTGACCGGAACAATATTCGATACCCAATCCGTTAACGGGATCGGATAAATGAAACCTGCTTTCAACAGCTTTTCGACTTCTGCTTTAATCGCAGCCGCTTTCCGAGGGTGAATCTGACGCAACCGTTGCCAGACGGGTTTAGCATCCGGGTAGGTTTTTATTTCATGAACAACAATGGCAGGGTCGATTCCCGACATTTCCTCGTAAGACCAGGCAAACACATCGCAGAATTCTTGGAATAGGGCCTTGTAAGTTTGGATTTCATCTTCTGTACATGAGGCACCTATATGAATTTTTTCCTCAATTCCGGGCTTCACTGAAATATCAATGGGAATAGTACGAGAAATATTCCCTAAATTCAACTCTGAATCAGAATGTTTCGTTGGATTCTGAGCGTCTTTGACATATTCAGCGGTAAAGATAAATGAAAAATCATTTTCAAAAGCATCATCCTTAGGTAAAAACGAAGATCTGTGATGAAGATCTTCCCATGGTAGATCGTCTACACTTAGGATTTCGCGAAGTTGCTCGTCAGATGACACGACTTCGGGAAACGCTATCCATTCTAATGTTGAGGTGAAAAGTGATTCTTCATTGACCACATTCATTTGGTCGATTTCGGTTGAACGCGAGTCGGTAAAAGACATGACAGCTTCATAAGCAATTTCATATGGACTCAAAGGCATAGCATCACCGAATGAGTCTATCTCAGATTCAGATGGGACGATCCAAGGATCATCATAAATAATGTTTTCTGATTTAATCATATGAATTGATGCAAATGAAGGGTCTGCGTTGATTGGAGGGAAAGGAAAAGTTCCCAGTAAACCGGAATCTTTAACTAAACCTACGCCAACGTCCCTATAAGGGATTGTCGTCTTACCGACATGCTGGATACTCTCTGAAGAGGCTGGGTCGGATGAAAAGTATGACAGTTGATCAATGGTCACGATCTTACCGTTATATGGAAACTTTATTACTCTGAAGACCGATGAAACGACTGCTGTCATAGCATATGACCAACTTCGACCCAAAAGAAGGTTGTAGTCTAGAGGGGCATCAACCACCTCCACATCCAGACTAACGGTTTTGCCTTCTACCCCTATAGGTAATTCCTGTAGAATACCAAACGGACGGAACCCACGGCCATCAAAGGCCTTAAGGATGGTCGGGGATTGGTTCAACGAAGGAGAATCAAGCGATCTCCAACATTGAATCGACATAAAACACGTAGAAGCTCCCTCATCAATCACAGTCCGATGAATAGGCCTGTTTTTGACTATCACTGGAATTTGGAAAGCCATTTGATGGGGTAGACGCGGTGTACTATTTTCTAGATCGAAGATTATCAGGTTCGGGTCCTGAACATCAACAGCTCCGATAGCCGACAAAAGTAATTTTCGTTGTGCTGGGCATGATTGCAGCACTTCTAAAGCCGACATTGCTGAGGGTGAAACAGCTAAGTCCTCAAAAATGTTGTAGTTCTGGGCCGCTCTCGCATGTGGATTGAAAGCAGACCTTCGAAGTACACCCTTGGCGGGCGGTTTAATTACTAGGTCCGGGTTAGGTTTCTCGATCTGTAGTGGATCGGAACCAGGAGCTGAGGTTGATGGGTTAGAGTGAGAAGATTCTGCTTCCTTACCATCAAGAGGATTCTTACTACCATAATCTTGCGATCGAGTCGCAATCCTCACATGGGACATCATCAAAATGGGTTCTTCACTGGCATTCGAGGAAGAACCTATCATCTTATTCTCCTGCTCCGGAAATGGATTTTTTAACACAGCAGGAGTGGGATAACCTTTGACTATTTTCACAACCTCGGCCCGATGAGGGCAATCTCTCGTAAAATGATCCTCTTCACAAATAAGACAAGGATATCTAGGTTTGCGCTTTTCGTCATTGGTTTCCGACTTTTCCGTTTTCTCCTTCGGAGCCTTGTCTGCTTTAGCCTTCTTCTTTCCCTTCTTCTTTCCACCGTTTTTTGATTTGGCCGTAGATGACTCTACAGCATGAATATCGGCGGAAAGTTCGGGAGAAGACTCTCCTGTCGGGGAATCAGGCAAAGTGATAATGGGAGTAGTTGAAGCCTTGGAAGACTTCTTCTTGCTCTTTGTATTCACGATACCAATCATACCATCAGCGGCATGAGATCCCGAAGGAGCAGCAACGATTTGATTCGACTTTGGAAGATCTGGAATCTTCTCGTGTAACGTACCCGACTGAGTGTAAACTAAGTCAAGGTACTGCGCCTGAGCAATGACTTGCTCCTCAGTAACTACTCCGGCCTTAGCTACATCTTCAGTAATCTTCGGTAATAATGATTTAACAAACCATTCAGCTAAGATTTGGTCCGGGATAAAAACTTTCACTAGCCTTCTTCGACGTCTCCACTCATGAATGTGATCAGAAATATACGTGGAATCGATTGTTTTAGTGAAGTTAATAACTCCGTGCCGTTATCGTATCTGACCGGCAACTGAAAGTGAGTTAAGAACGAGGTAGCTAACTGGCTAAAATTGTAAAAAGAGGCCCGTGGTAACTCAATGTACCACTTGGCCGCGAGACCAATGAGTGTACGCTGGAAAAGACGTAAGCGGATCGAATCATCCGAGATAGAATTTGAAGCACACCAGAGGTGGTAAGTCATCACATGATTGGACGGATCCTCTCCAGACTTACCTTCAAACTTGGGTATATCACTGGGCAACTTATTTGGCATTGGCGGCCAGAACGGAAGATATTGAATTGGATCGTTCGTTAGGTGCGTCAAGTCTGGTAAATCCAAAGTTGCGATAAATGGTAACTGCCGGTTAGGATCTCTAAAACTCTGGGTCACAAGACCAGTCCCAGGAGGAGGATATCCAGGATAACTAGGAACAGGAGTCGCATTTGGGATATTATATCCTCCTGGAAAACCAGGATTAACCAGACCGTACTGGGGTTGTTGAGGTTGTTGATAAGTGTACCCAGGATACGGTTGATACTGGTAAACTGGCTGTTGGACAGCTTGCCCAGGTTGGTACTGTCCCTGGTACGGTTGTTGAACAAATTGAGGTTGAGTAGTGACAACCGTACTTGTACCAGGCTGACCTGTAGGCATCTTGACCGTGGTTTGAATCGTAGATCCAGACAACGGTAAAGATGTCTGAGGAGTGGTTACAGAGACAGTAGAAACCGGAGCTGTCGATACTCCAGAAGTAAGTGCGGCAGATGTAGCGGTAGTTGCAGCAGCCGTTTGAGATGGAGTACTAGGTGCAATTTGCGGTTGAGTAACTACCGAAGTTACAGAAGTTTGAACATTTGACTGGACCGGTTGCGGTTGCTGGGGTGGACCAGAAACTACGGGTTGTCCAGCTTGAGGTACAATTGTAAACATGGCTGCAACACCTGTTGACCTTGTGATGGATCCCACACTAACATTCCGGGGTATTGACCCGTAACAGGTTGAGGATACTGAGATCCATAACCGGATTGAGGATAGGATTGATAATTGTAAGGTGCAGTTCCCATACCTTGAACATATGACTGACCTTGAGGTGGTTGATAACCTTGACTCGAGTATTGACCTTGAGGTAAATACGGATACTGGGGTTGACCTTCACCTTGAGGTTGATACCCTTGAGGTTGATACCCTTGGGGTTGATACCCTTGAGGTTGCCATCCTTGAGGTTGATATTGATACTGAGGTTGACCCTGGGGTACATATTGAGGCTGGGGTTGACCTTGAGGCATGTATTGCACCATAGGTACATACTGACCTTGAGGTTGCCCCCCAGACACGATTTGTGTACCTTGAGGTTGCCCCCCAGGCGTTAACTGAGGTTGCCCCCCAGGTGGTAATTGGCCACCTTGAGGTTGGGAAACAGGAACTGAACCTGACATCATATAAATATCTCTTACACCCAATGGTATATTACCATTGTTTCCAGCTAATAACCCATGATCAATGGGTTGAGGAGATGCCCCCGCAAAGGTATCAGAAAGTGATTGATACCCGGTGGGAACAGAAGGACCGCCGTGTAAGAAAGATTCAGGACTTTGAGTAAACACGGACGACTGACCAGACATATTTACAGGAGTATAAATACCTCCAGGTGGAAAAGGAGTACGAGGTGTAGAAAAACCTACCCCTGAGTTGTCTAAATAATTGGTTAACGAAAGGTACCAAGTAGTACTTCTAGGAGGACTGTAAAAGATAGATTCACGCTCCCTTAGATCAATAGTAAGTTGATCTTCAAGGTTAGAGACGCCTATTTCTTCCTCTGGAGCAAGTTCTTCAATAGCAATCAGACCAGTAGGAAGATTTTCGGTGATAACTCGTTCTACTCTTGGTAAATCTGGAACACTAGAAGTCGGAGTAACAGGTTCGGATATTTCAGGTTCTTCGCCTGTATCACTAGCAGACGAAAAACTACCAACAAGCTCAGAAACTGTAACAGCTTCGGGATTATAACCTGTCTCTAAGCCTTGGTAATCTGAATGGACTACCAAGGAAGATTCTCCTTCTTCAGGTGAACCTACTCTACTGCCACTAGGAGGAGTTACAAGGACCTTTAAACCTTCTAGATTATCGGGGTCGTCTCGAGGAGGTGATCCTCTAAGTCTACGGGATCTTCTCAACAATTCGGCCACAGAAACAACTTCAGGAGACTGGCCCCGAAGTCTACGGGACTGTCTCGGTAATTCCGCCACAACTAAAAACTTTTAACTACTACACACGAAAACAAAGTAAAATTTCAAATCAAACCACCTAAAGTCTCTAAAGAACCAAACAAATTTGAATCACACGCCTAAAGAATCTAGGGCGTCAAACCAAGCACAAACAGTAGCCTTCCAGACCGAAAACGCTAGTTGGTGATGAAGCCCAACATCGCCGGATTTAGTACAGAAGTGGCGGGTGGAACAATTACCCCGGCAACCTACTTAATGAATAGACCGGCACAAGTTCCTCCACTTTAACCGTCTCGAGTGACGTGAACCCCCCGGAAAATCCAAGTGAGTCTAGCCGACATCTGCTCCAGGTACAGTGGGATCTTCCCTCCACCGTCACCTCGGTAGAATCCTAAAGATAATGGTCACTAAGGTTACCAACCGCAACAAATGCACCTGGGGGAACAGTCTACACTCCGACAGCACGCAAGGGCAGAGTATCAAGCTCAATCCCCTTGCCGGCTCCTTGACAATAATCCAAGGTTTACTGACAAGTGACCCCTGGCTCCTCGACAATGGTTAATCCGAGGTTTACCGTTTGTAATACGTGCGTGTCTGGCGTCGTTCCCAACGAGGGGGGATTGATCCCCTCACTGGTTCGGACACGAGCTCGTGCTTCTCCTTTAAGAGGAGCTTTCCCAGAGTACAAATGAGACAATTGGATTTATTCTATCACAAGATAAGCTACTTGTTTGGTTTTGTTGTCTTGGAGAGTTAATTACTCACCTACTCCAAGACACTAGCCTGATCTAAATTGGTGTTTCAGAGCCCTAGTAAATAAAAGTTACTACGTCGATTTTACTTTAAGCGTTAATTTTATGGTTTTTCTTAAAGACAAAAGGTAGCGGAAGTGAAACCAATGGTGTGTAGACTCGACTCAAACCACTACAAAGATGCACCTAAGATGATTTACGCTACTTTCCTTTTTTCAATGAAATTCTTAACTAAGAGAGTTGAGAGATGCAAATTTTATAGAAAACAACTTTCTTAGTAAAGACAATCAAAGAAACAATTCTCTCTATCTTTCCAAGCATACAAACATGACCACTCTTTACGTGCACGAAAAACTCTTTTTCTTTCAAAACTCTTCAAAGCTACTTGAAACAAAACTTTTCAAAGGAGATGTTTTTGTATTTTCTCTTTTTTAATAAAGCATATAAATCTATCTTAACGAAAATCAATCTTAAAAGCTATAAAATCTATGAAAACTTGACTCACAAGCAAATCAAAAAGAAATTTATTCTAAGCAAACCTAACGAGGCAAAAGCCTACAAAGATGATTCTAGGTTGTTTTACTTGACCAAAATCAAGTCAAGGACCAGCTAATGCAGAATCAAAAGACTAGTCAAAACAAAACTCAAATCTTTTTGTTCTTTTTGTAAAATGGAATTCAATACTCAATCAACAAGCACTTCGAAATTTGCCAAAGAGACAACTCAATGGTAAGTTGCTCTCACAGGTAGACTTTATGACAGGTCTGACTTCTAAGAATGCTGACAAAACCAGAGAGATCTAAGGCTTGACAACTTCTACCGCCAAAGTCACTACAAGACCTACTCAAAAATCAAACCCTAGGGCTTAAACTTCTATGAAATCCACTAAAACACTCAATGCTATCGAAACAAGTTCAGGTGAAGATCTTTGACAAGAGACTAATGGATCTAGGCAGTAAAAACTAAGAAAAAGCAAAATCTAGGAGAAAAAATGCAAAAAATGGAATTTTCTTAAATTTTAGCAGGGGACGCAGGCGACCCGTTAAGACAGGTGCGGGCCCGCTCTGTGCACACAGCGACAGTGCGTCCAGGGACGCACTATGCAATACTCAGAGGGTGCGTCCTACTGGAAAATTCAAGAAAAACTAAATTGAATCTAACCCTATGCTAACCCACCCAAAAACAAAGTCACAGAGCCAAAAACCAGAAAATAAATGACTTTTCTCAGAGCAAAGTTGCATACAAAGGAAAAGACTTTCACATCAATGGAGTCCGCAGGGGAGTCGCCAATTTGTCAGGCGGAAAGAGTCGATTGTGCGGACACAACCAACCTCCCTAGGAGCCTAAGACTCTCTAGTGACAAACAAGACAAACAAGAGCAATCCTTCTCTAAACATGCATTTACTATATGGGAAATCAAGTGTTTAGATCCTACCTGTAGTCCAACGCTGTTGTAGCAGTCGAGCTCCGCTGATCCGGATGAGCTCCTCCTTCACTTTGAAACCTGCATCCACTAACAATCAAACGATTAAATAGCACTTGATAATCTCATAGAATAAAACATATTTGACACATAGACCAAGGAGTACATGAAACAACTCATAAATAACAAGTTATTGAGAAGAATGGACTCATTTGCATTAATAGGTAACAAAAGGAACAAATACAACCTGAGCCTTGGTGTTGTGCAAGTCCCTCCCAGGGTCCATCAAGAGTTCTCCTTTACTTTGACAAAGCTCACCCACTTCCAAATAGAACAAGCAAAGATGGAAATCTCTCCTCACAAGCTTCTAAATGGGAGTCCTAATTCCTGCAGCATTTACCCTTAGAAATGTATAGCTTCCAACCTCCCCTCCTTCTGGCCCAATGCCTGTATTTATAGTGTTCAAGAGGAAGTTAATCAGGTCCACCATCAATGGGATAATCCCCTCTTTGGATGGGATAGCTCCCTTATTGATGGGATAAGTTCCTCTTTGGTAGGGGTGCATGAACCATCTGGAGGCGCTCCATACACGTCGAACAACCTTCTAGAATGCTCTAGAAATGACCACAAGTAACTTTTTAAAGATGAAACTTGCGCATTTTGACCTTTACAGGGGGACGCACCTGCCCCTTTACATATAGAGCGTCCAAAGACGCAGCTTCTGTGAACATTGGGTGCGTACCCGCAGGTAAGGTTGAGAGAACCTGCGTACCCAGAGATAAATACATTTATAAAGACTTTCTCTCTTTTTGGAGTTTGACATGGAGAGCAGAGGCATAAGACTTGCCTAAGAGGATAGCATGATTGTTGATAGAGCCATACTAACTGTAAATAGTCATGGTGACATTTTTTAGTGTAACACATACAACGCCACAATAAATGAACATTTTAAGGATAATGCCATAATGCAGGCTCTCGCTAGGGAAGGAAACAGTAGTTAATGATCTACTTGCAGATTCTTAGATTTTCAATGGGATCATCTATAGACTTTCCTAGATGAGAAAATGTATGAATTATGTAAGCACTTAATTAAAATGATGGGCATGGGGATGGTTCCCATACGCACTCTTAGGATACTCTGATAAATCTACTTCGGGATGGGTGTATTCACAAGCTTTGAAGCAATACCATGTAAGGGTGTATATCATGTCAAAAGTTTCAAATTTTATATCTAAATTTTGGTTATGTCAAGCTGATGTGTTCCTTTCGCTGGCTCATTGAAGAGTGGCTTCAACTTGGCTGGGTTTTGTTTGGTGAATGCATACTTAAAAGAACAGATTATTTCTTTACTTGTAACAACCTCAAATGTGCATCTGATCTGAATTTGACAACCTTAGTTGAATGCATCATGCATGTGGATTTAGACGGAGCTTTTGATATAAAAATAAACTTGAATTTAAAAGAATATTTGGAATCAAAGGGACCAGTTTAATTATTTAGTTTTGAGGTAGTCTTTAAAAACTATATTTTATAGCCAAAGCTATGATAGGCCTTTGACAAGCCTGTCCTAGATGTAGATGAAGTACTTGCACTTCAGGGACAAGCTTGGACTTGTTAAGATAGGTTCTTAGTAAGAGGATAGACATATTCCCTATGTGTGGTCAAGCTTGGACTTGTTAAGTGATCCTTGTGGATCTTTAGACACCAGTGGCATGGAAAAGGCTCAAAATTCAAAGTGGCGGAAAGGCGATTAACTTGAAATAAAATCAAAGTTATTGTCACCCTGATTCCAACAGTGTGGACGACACTCCAATCCGAGTCCGGACGAAGGAGATAGATGCAATGAAAGTTGGATTGAATTTTTTATGATTGGCCAAGACTAATGAAGGCACAATTTGAACTTTTCTGGTGCATGGAATCTGGACAACTCTAGCCAGATTCTAGGAAAAATCATTGCCTATTTAAAATGACCCCTTCGGTCCAAAACCAAATTTTCAAAATTTGCACAGTTTGTTTTAATATAACAAAATAATATATATAAAAAAGGGCGTGGCGGGCCACAAACCCTACCACCCCAACTCCCATCCACACATAGAAAAAATAATATTGGTGGAGGGGTGGACTAGGACCCTTGGACCCTCCCATGGAACCACAACCCAAAAATGAGGTGGGCAGCCATGACCTTGCTACCCCACAAATCATACCAAACATCTGCGCTATATATAGTGGGTGGTGGGCCGGCCCTGGGGCATGGACCCAAGCACACCCAACATGCAACCTAATGCACAGGACCAGCCGGAGGTGGGTACGGTGGGTGGGCCCGACCCAACCAAAACTTTAATTTTAAAAAATTTTGGTTTGTAATGTATAGAAAAAAGGAGGAGGCGGGGTTTGACTGCCCAAACTCCTCCATATGAATCAGAACCTTAACCAACTCAAACAACCATCCACTTGGGAAAATTCCCCAGCGAATTTTTTTTAAACACAGTTTGTCAGTGCGCCTAGGAGGGGGGAGGCAGTGCACACAATTCAAGGCAGTGTTTTGCAGGAGGGCTGAATTTTCACTTTGTCAGATTTTGACAAATTTTATATGGTTTCAACACTTCTCGATGCCATAAACGTAATGGTGCTATCTGTTTCTCCATCAATGTTCTACATTTTTTGGCCATCTTTTAGTATGGAGGTGGAACCTTGACTATTGTAGAAACAGGGAGCGGAACCATGATCCTGGAAATTATCCCGAGGAGGTAATTTTTGTCCATGTCGAAATATAGTCAACTTTACAGTTATTTTTCTTGGTTTTCTATAGGGATCGCAATGGCGAGGTCAGTTTCACCTTTTGAATTGCAGATTTCCAGTCCACCCATGGAGTAGAATCTTTGAGGAATCTAGGGGGAATCTAAAAGATTCCTTGAGCCCTAGTTTCTCAATTTCTCAGAATTTGGAAATTTGACAGCCGATTTTGTACTATTCGATGCCACAAATCTGATGGTGTGTTCAGATTTTATATTTGCTCATTCTATTATTCAGCCACTTTCTAAGTGGAGTGCAGGTGTCAGCATTCATGTGCGAGCAACCATTTCCATGCGATTGAGGCCGTGAGATTGATGGCACAAACAACTTTAGCAGTTTGACATCCGCTTCTTCAGATGGCCCCTAGTTGTGAGGTATATGCAGTGTGCTCATGTACTTCTTTTTCTATGCATTGTGCTTCACAAATCCTTGTTTGACATTTGATGTGGGAGCTTATTTCCTACTCGATTTCATGATTCCTGCTTGATGTGATTCAGAACCATATGTGTGATTTACTTGTTTTCATGATTCTTCATGTTATGTTTTGAGATCCCTTTTTTGTATGTTGATGGGATACTCATGTGTCCCTATGCATGCTATGTTTTGAGATCCATTTTATGCCACATTGGCGGGATGATCATCATGCATTATTTTTGTTTCATACCGATAGGAGTCTTTTGACTGAGAGTTCCTACAGTGCAACATCTCTTGATACCACTCTTGCATGAGGGCATTTTCATTGTATGATAGCGACATCATCTCTATGTACATCACCAATATTGACAACACTTAATGCAGCGGCCTACACCATCTTAACAGTGGGACCCAGAGAGGTAGTCCCTCTTGGACGAACTCCATTATCAACGACTTATGTTTTCATGTGTTGATGAATTTCATGTTCCTCTTCTTTACAACATGCAAATGTATTCATTTATGTTCTTTTAAAAATGCAATCTAACACATCACGAAAGTAAAAGGTCTTGGAAGGGTTCTTTGACACACCTGGACCTGGATCATTAAGATAGGTTCTCAATAAGAGGATACACATATTCCCTATGTATCATGCTTGACCAGATTAGGGAATATGGTTCAATAGTATCATGGAAAGACATTTTACCTTAGGGCTAGTAGACTAGAATGGGACAATCATTCTACCCTAGAGAATGGCCCAATAGAGGATAGTCATTCTTCTCGTTTAAAGTTCCTGTATGAGAACTCTAGGTTTTTAGGTACATAATTCTTGATAGGATGTCATTTTTGCTTTTTCTCCAACAACCTATAATATACCTGAGGTGTGTTCCTCAGAAATACAAATATAAATGTTTTATATTAAAAAAAATACTACTCTACTTCATCAATAAAGGTTAGCTAACAAATACTAGGAGAATATTTGATAACACACAAAAGTAGGGCAAATCAAAGAAAAAATTGAAGGAAAATCTAAGGGAAATGAAGACAAAGCACATTATGGAAGAATTATTCACAATCGTAATAGCATTAGCATGGCTCTGTATATTGAAAACATGGGATACAATACAAGCCACAAATCATAAAATCATGGGGAAACTAAGAACAATACAGGAAAAGTTGGGTGTGGTGGGATTATTCGCCTGAAGACAGAGGTCAAAGTTAACACATAGGTCTGAATTAATGATATTGTACGCTAGGAAAATTCCTAGTGACTTGCTAGGCAACCTCTTGTTGGGTGTATAAGGCTGAGATCCCTGAAGGAAAATTCTATTTTTAGGGACAAGATCCCTAACAATTGTCTTCCTGAAGCATGCCTTCATGAAAAAGTTCTAGATTCCACATGGGAAAGCTTTTGCTTTCTATCTATCTAAAAGGGAAACGAATTTCTCTCTGGCTGAGCTAATGGAGAATCACATTGCAATGACTGTGCACATTGTGCTAATGTATAGGCTTAGATGGAGAAGGACATAGCTAAGGATTTCTTCACATAGATGGTTGACAAAGGTATCGAATCAGAGCTCGCTTATGATTTTTTGATCTATGGATATTGAAAGAAAGGTAACAATTGGCTTCAGTAGTTTTCCCCCAGTGATAATATGATGGAGAGAAACATCACATCCAATACATTTATTGACAATTTATTAATTCGGGGACTCCACAGGAAATCAATGACTAAGGAGAAAGAGGATGTGTTTTGGGAACTACAGCAAAAAGTTTTATTCCTAATTTACAAAATTGTAACACATTGATCGTTGAATATATTAAGGAGGGTGACATACAATGAACCTTGTAGTTGCGGGATGAGTGCAACAGAAAGGTCTTTGTGCTAACACTTTTACTTATTGTTCAATAGTTTGTCCACTTTATAAGTCCCAATGCTACTCTCTTTAACGTTTTGAATAATGGCTAGCATTAAAAATAGTTTGTCTCTTAATTCTGTGACATACAACACCACAATAAATGAACATTTTAAGGAAAATGGCATAATGCAAGCTCTCACCAGGGAAGGAAACAATAGTTAATGATCTGCTTCAAGATTCTTAGACTTTCAGTGGGATCAACTATAAAATTTTCTAGATGGGACAATGGAGGAATTATGTAAGCACTTAATTAAAATGATGGGCATGGGGATGGTTCCCATATGCACTCTTAGGATACTCTGATAAATCCACTTTGTGAAAAAGGGTAATATATAGTAACCTCTTTACCTCCATCGTGAAGTAGAACGGAGAGGACCTATGTCTGGTGCCAAATCTTATAGCTACTTTTCAAAAGAGGACTGGTTTAAAAAACATACCTAATTCTCAATACAAGTGACAGAAGTCATGGATCTATATATCACACTATGATAAAGATTTCTTATTTTAACATTTCTCTTTATTGTCCAAGTTCTAACATAGGAACAAAATAAATGATGTGCACTACTATTGTCTGTATAACGATGCTAAGAGGACTGAATCAAATAGGGGAGGTTTAGCTATCCTTGTAAAGCCCTTTTTCTAAATAGTCATTATATTTGTAGAAAGTAAAAGAGAAAATTAATTTGACTATTAACCTTAGGGCTTATTGAGAAAGTATGTGCAGCCAACACAGTTTGGGATGGGTGGCTTGAATCTGCTTGACAATGACAAAATTGGGTTACCACTACACTAGGCCAATACCTAGTGCCCTTCTAGGCAATACATTGTTGGGTGTATAAGATTGAGATTGCTGAAGGAAATTTCTATTTTTAGGGACAAGATCCCTGAGAATTGTCTTCCTAAAGCATTCCTCTGTGAAAAAGTTCTAGATTCCACCTAGGAAAGGCTTTTCTTTCTGTCTGTCCGAAAGGGAAATGACTTTCTCTCTGGCTTTCTAGTACTGCGCAGCTGGAATGGGCGTTGGAAGAAATGGCTGGCAGAAATGGTGGGGGGAAGCTATCAATCAATTTGTCGGGGGCTAAAAGACTAGTTCTACTCTGTGGGATATCACGTATGACTTCATTCCTCTTACTGGGTCTAGATTGGGATTCGTAAGCCCTGCAAAGTTGCTTTAAGGTTATAGTGGCCAAAAGAGGATGTTGAAAGTGGCAAACCTGGATATGAGATTGAAATAGTGGAGAAAGTAATTCAACCATGTGAGCTAATGGAGAATCACCTTGCCATGATTGTGCACATGCAATCCATGTGAACCAAGAGGAACATTGCTAGCAGCTTGTTTGTGGGGGGCTAAAAGACTAGTTTTTCTCTATGGGATATCACATCTAACTTGACTCCTCTTACTATGTCTAGGTTGGGATTTGTAAGCCCTGCAAAGGTGCTTTCAGGTTATAGTGTCCAGAAGAGGATGTTGAAAGTAGCAAACCAGGATATGAGATTGAACTAGTCGAGAAAGTAACTCAACCCTGTGAGCTAATGGAGAATCAAATTGTCATGACTATGGACATTATGCTCATGGATAGGCTTAGATGGAGAAGGACAAAGCTAAGCATTTCTTCACATAAATGGTTGAAAAAGGTATCGAATCATAACTCACTTATGATTTTCTGATCTATGGATATTGCAAGAAAAGTAACAATATGCTTCAGTAGTTTGGCCTCTGTGATAATATGGTGGAGAGCAACATCACATCCAATACATTTACTGACAATTTATTAATTCATGGACTTCGTCGAAAATCCATGAATAAGGAGGTAGGGGATGTGTTTTTGGAACTACTGGACAAAGTTTTGTTGCTAATTTACAAAATTGTAACACTTTGATCGTTGAACATTCTAAGGAGGGGGATATGCAACGAACCTTGTAATTGCGGGATGAGTGCAACACAAAAGGTCTTTGTGCTAACACTTTTACTTATTGTTCTATGGTTTTTTCACTTTATATGTCCCAATGCTACCCTCTTTAACGATTCAAATAATAACTAGCATAAGAATGGTAGAATGTAGGATTCTTCTAAACTTCTTAATAGGATAGCTCATGAGCCTCGCCAGTCAGATGGTATTGCATATGATGAAATCATTAAAGAAACAAACCAGATATGAGTGAAAATGACCAAAACTAGTTTGTCTCTTAATTCTGTGACATACAACACCACAATAAATGAACATTTTTAGGAAAATGGCATAATGCAGGATCTCGCTAGGGAAGGAAATAGTAGTTAATGATCTGCTTCCAGATTCTTAGACTTTCAGTGGGATCATCTATAGACTTTTCTAGATGGGACAATGGAGGAATTATGTAAGGACTTAATTAAAATGATGGGCATGGGGATGGTTCCCATACGCACTCTTAGGATACTCTGATAAATCTACTCTATGAAAAAGGTAATATATAGTAGGCTCTTTACCTCTGACATGAAGTAGAACAGAGAGGACCTATGTCTGGTGCCAAATCTTATAGCTACTTTTCAAAAGAATATTGGTTTAAAAAACATAGCTAACTCTCAATACAAGTGACAGAAGTTGTGGATCTATCACACTAAGATAAAGATTTCTTATTTCACATTGCTCTTCATTGTCTAGGTTCTAACATAGCAATGAAATAAATAATGTGCACTAGTATTTTTTGTATAACGATGCTAAGAGGACTGAATCAAATAGGGGAGCATTAGCTATCCTTGTAAAGCCCTTTTTCTGAATAGTCATTGTACTTGTAGAAAGTAAAAGAGAAAATTAATTTCACTATTAACCTTAGGGCTTGTTGATAAAGTATGTGCAAACAACATAGTTTGGGATGGGTGTATTCACAAGCTCTGAAGAAATACCATGTAAGGGTGTATAGAAACTCAAAGGTTACAAATTTTATATCTAACATTTGGTTATGTCAAGCTGATGTGTTCCTCAACAATACAAATATAACTATTTTCTATTAAAAAAAAATACAACTCTACTTCATCAATGAAGGTCAGCTAACAAATACTAGGAGAAGATTTGACAACATACAAAAGTAGGGCAAATCAAAGAAAAAATTGAAGGAAAATCTAAGGGAAATGAAGACAAAGCACATTATGAAGGAATTCTTCATAATCGTAACAGCATTAACATGGCTTTGTATATTGAAAACAATTGAGACACTACAAGCCACAGATCATAAAATCATTGACACTATAAATATAGCTCTGGTCATAAGGCAGAAGGACAAGTGGAGAGAAACATCGCATCTGATACATTTACTAATAATTTATTAATTTAGGCGCTCCGCAGGAAATCCATGACTAAGGAGGTAGAGGATCTGTTTTGGGAACTACTGGACAAAGTTTTATTGCTAATTTAAATAATTGTAAGTGAAACATAAATAATCCAATAACACTTTTCTAGGAAAGTGTTGCAATATGCAGAGAGGAATTACACCATGACCGAATGATACGGACTTGCCACATGCTTTACAAAAATTTACACATTATAGGGCATACATACAAGAAGGAATATTCTATCTTAATTAATTATATCCGTGTAAATACAAGTTTAAAAATGGGCTTATCCTTCACACTGCCATATTTAGGACAGCCCACGCTACCTAACCACCATAGTAGAGGCATTCAGAAACGGGTCAGAGGGAATCAAACCCAAGCTGAGTTATATCCCCTCATATAAGGTCAGCCACTTGGATTGGGTTAAGGTCAGTTCCCAACCAAAGAAGGGCGAGGCGCGAGAGTTCAACCATAACCGTAATAGCCTAGATCGAAAAATAAAACCCTACAGAGGGTAAAATATGTCAATACAATGTAATAACATAAACAGTACATGATATAAACCAATGTAGTGGAGCGGAAGAAAAAATAAGTGGAAGTGAGGTCACCACTAAATGATTTCTAACTTTATTATATAACAACAAAAGTAACGTACACGTATGCCGATGCTGCATGGATAATGTTGAATAGAATGAAATGTGTTCACAATGAATTATTAGCAACTAACTTGTACAAATGACCTGATTTACATTAACCTCCATCAAATCAGCCTTGCAGGTTAACCAGCATAGATGTCATAGCTTCCCAAACAGATGTCATATTCCCTGTTCAACACCATTTCTCTTCTTGCTACCTTAGTTGTTGGCTCAGATGTTTACGTTGTTGGTTGTTTAGCCGTCTAAGCTCCCTGCCTGTTCAGACGATGAGTGAGCACTACCTGTTCAGATGATGAGTGAGCAGCCATTAATGCAAGTGCCAAAACAATACCAAGTACTATTTAACCATCTAACCTCCCTGACTGTTCAGATGATGAGTGATGAGTGATCAACCATTTATCCAAGCGCCAAAACAATACCAGGTATTGTTGTCGTCAGGCACCTTCCCTGTGTTGTTAAGGAGCTTGGTTCTTCCTAGATCAAGATACTGGCAGAGACATGGGATGGGTCTTGACAAGTTCGACATTGTGTATGTAGAGCTCTCTGCCATAAGAGAAGCAGAAGAGAATATTTTGCGAAAAAGACTAGTTTTCCAAAGGGATTCGGGAAGAAAAATGGCACCTCCGTTTCCATCTCAGTAAGCTTGCCATCGCGTAGGTTTCATCTTTTCTGCCCTTGCCAACACCATGGGTTCCTTCCTTCCTTCTAGCATGCTTAAAGAATCACCAAAACTAGCCCTCACCACCTTGCTTAGCTTAGTTCTAGGATAGACAACATTCCAAGCATTCGAGTAAGAAGCAAAGCCAACATCATCCCACTCAGTTCCAAATCCTGATCTGGATACCCGTATCTCGATTTATACCTGCTTAGATCTATTATATCTCCCTTCCTAGCTTTCAAAGGCAGTCCCATGCAGCTAATACAATGACTACAACTAGTACCTTAAGGCTTCTTGACATGGACGAGGGCATGGATCCTTTCACGCAGATAGAAGCCTTCCACATTATGAGAAGTAAGGGAGGCGGAAATGGGTAAGGTTGGATGATTCAGCTAGTGAGTTGCCATTTCGTCTAAATAAATTCACTACTAATCAAGCTATCCTTTGCCCACCAGCCAGCAGAAACAACCAGAGTCTCCTACGCGCGTGCTTGTTGTAAACTTGGAAGAAAATTGGCGTGTTGTTGGTTGTACCTTAAACCTACTCTATCTATTCATTGATCCATTTATAGGGTCAACCCCCCTCTTTTTCCAACCCAAAATTGATCCCCCTCCTCGTTCGGAAAAGGAATCGGCACGGAGGTTTTGCTAAATGAAAACAACAAATACAAATATTTTCTAGAATCTATTCCACTGCATAATACTACAAGCTCTACTCCATTCTCCACACTAGACAGGTAAGGAAAAACCTTTCCCGAGCTGAGCGAGCAAGGGGAAAAAGTGAAACCTTTTACTTCAAGAGGCATAGCGAGGGGAAGGTGAATCCAAGAAGGGCAGGGGAAAGATGAGATAGAGGAAGTCCATCCACCTGCATCTTCTTGCACACCTACACTTGCATCTACATGCACACATACACGGAACAACCTGAATAACCCAACCTGCAAATAAACCAATATGCTCAAACTAATGGCAAACTAATGTTAGCATTAGTTCAGTACTCCAAACATTAACTACAAAAATTAACTAATAATGAACAGGCTAAAATGAGAACAACCTATGGTCCAGCCTCTTCTGCCTCGGGAAGAGGCCAAATAATACCATCAATTAAATGAGATGGCTAATAAAACTAATAACCTAACATGAAATTAAAAACATTCGAAAAAGAACCACCAACTAATGTCAAGAGACTAAAAACTGATTACTACAGTCCCATGCCATTGCCAGATGGCAGGGACTAAAAATAGACTGGAGACACTTCTTTATTATTGTATTTGCATTATTGTTGAAATAGAATAACAAAAGAAAAAGCCAAATAATGTTCATAATAATGCATTATTTATTAAATCTCAATGGTACAAGCAATACATTCAATTTTTTTTTTTTATAGAATGTATATATTGAAATTGACACATTTATTGGCATAATTACTAGATATTACTTATATAATAAACTTTTTTTATCAAGTTTTATTCTAAAATAAACACAACACTCTATTTTAAAAAGTCTCATTAATATCAGAATATGTATTATATTTCCCTTATAGAAACTCCATAACTCACTATGGGGAATTATGTCATGTAGCATTAGATAATATTACCATATATATATATATATATATATATATATATATATATATATATGAGAATTTTATCAATTATTTAAGAAAATGTGATTACTTTACTACATGTCAATTTTAGTAGTAATAATAGCAAAGGTTAATTTTCAAACATACAAATTGACTTAGAAAAAACAAACACAAACCATGTTTAAAGTAAATTTAGATTTGTCATTTTGAGTTAAAAGTAAATTGTTGTAGATTAAAAGAGTGGAGCGAAGTTCTCTTCTCAATTAAAGTAAATTTAGATTTGTCATTTTGAGTTAAAAGTAAAGTGTTGAAGATTAAAAGGGTGGAGCAAAGTTCCCTTCTCAATATTCTCAAACAACTAAATGGATTACATAAAAGACAATAGAAATTAATAATCAAACTGGAAATAAACTATAACTCCACCAAATTGAACTAAACTAAAATTGCCTATGAACACTCACGGACAAACTAGGCACTCTGGGATTAATGCTCTCAACACCTCGTCCTAAGCTCTGCTGCTACGAAAATTTAAACTAAGTTTTATATTAGTCTAAGTGTCAAGCATGATTACAAAAAGTGACAAAAAATTTGGTATGAGGTAGGATGGATTTATTTTTCTTTCATTTTTCTTCTATAGCCTTTAAATTGTTTTAGTTTTGTCTTTTTATTGTAGGTTTCAAATTGCATTTTATTCAGTTTTGCTAGTGCAACTCTTCCATCTATCCATGTCCATGCATGACTCTTATTTCTACAAAAAAATCTATTTGTATGTGGATTGCTGCCATACATAATCTTCTATTATGTATTTTTCATCATCAATACTTTGTTGCAACATAAGTCTATACTTTTTTTTCACTTCATGAAAATTTCATGAATGTTTTCATTTTCTGTAGCGTCCTTATTGTCTTGAACATTAATTGTCGCAAAATGCTGTTTCTTGCGATCATTGAAAGAACTTTAATTATTCTTCATGATCATCGTATGAAAGATTGAAAATGTGGAGCAAAGTGCCTTACACCAAATGATAATACGCAGGGGACTGCCCAACTGAATTCCTGGTTGCCTTATGGCTTATGGCTTTGACCGTGATTTCTGCATCCTGCTCCCAATCAACTTCGTTCTCCCAACGGAATTCTCCTTATGTATGAAGAGCCCCACTTCAATTTTCAAAGACGCTGAACTTTGAGTCATAAGAATTTGTATGTGCACCTTTTTTTCCTAAATTACGATAATGAACTCTTTAAAGAATTGTGGGTGGGTTAGTCGATGAAATGTTAGGTTACTCAGTTGTAATACCACTGCTAAATTTTTTTGTTGCGTTATAACGCGGATGGCCAATTAAAAAACAAAAAACTAATAAAACACCCCAATTGCTAATTCGCTCGCACAGTATGAAGTTCCGAAAATGGTGTTAGTGGAAATCAGGTGTAATGACAGATGTCACGAGAATAGAGATGGTGTTATTGGACAGGTGTTACGAATTAGTAAAAATGGTAGACAGAGTTATTGGACAGGTGTGACGAATTAGTAAAGATGGTAGACCAAATTGTGAGGTGAACTGATGCAAACAGAATTAAGACCTATGAACCTTATTAAATGGATATAATTAGTTTAACAATTTGATTTAAAATTGCATTACATTTAAGTGCAATCCAATAATATTAATAACTCGACCAAAGTTAACATAACCTATGACACTACATTTAAAGAAACAATCCAAATTATTATAACAGTTAAATTGGCATAATTAGTTTAACCGTTACATTAATATAAAAGTAAAACAAGACCTTTACAAAAACAATCAAAGTATTATAATAATCCCATTTAAAATTTGGCCCGAATTCCATTCCTCTAAATCCAAATCAGCGTCACAGTAGAAATTGTTTTCTTTCAAGGGGTGTGTATATATCACGACCATAAATTACACAATCCGCGTCGTTATGAGTTTACGACGTTGCTGCATCTATATAAGCAATTTTTGATAATAAAATTAATCAAAGATTGAATCCCCAGATTGAAACAACTACAAAGAAAAAAAATGACAGATCATTCATTTATGCTGGTGGAGATTTCTTAGATTATTTTCTTCCGTTATACCTTTCTTATTGATGAAAAAATGGAGACTATATTGCTTATTATTTTGTTTTTTTGGATGGAATTGTCATATAAAACTGGCAAAATTTTAATTAGCATGAAGCGAAAGTATGTTTATTTGCGGAGCCAAAGGTCTGCATATTTGAAATATGAAGTGGGGCTCTTCATACCGAAGGCGTTATCACGATCACCTCACTTGGAATTATTCTGAAGATATTTAGTTTGAACCCTTCTTCAAGATCTTTGTTTTTCTTAAAAAAAGATAAATGGGATAAATCCTTGTCTACGAAATTGCGATTGAAAGGGTTTTAATCAAGTGTTTTATGTGATTGAATTTCTTTTATTGAAGTGTATTTTTTTGACGAGTTTCACATAAAGGAAAATGGGTGTCGCTTCTACTGTATTTTATTTAAAAAAGATATGAACGAAGCAAATTTTTTTAGTAAGCCTTTCTTTAAAAAAAGAACATAATCCCTTTAAAGATGATGCGAACGCACTTCTCATTCAAAAATTACATGATCGCTCCTAAAAATAATTCTTTTTTAAAATACCATGAAACAAGGATGGGAGGATATAAGAAATAAGCCCACATAAATTCATGTTAATTAAATTAAGAATTTTGATATTTATGGGTGACTTGTTCCCCCAAAAAATAAAACATAAATATTACGAACATCTTTTATATATATAAAAGAAAAGAAAATATATTAAAAAAAAATATAAAAAAGATTAATTTTTTTTTAATATAAAAGCATTTTCACTGTTATTATCAGCTACATGCTAATGAATTACAAATGTCAATATGCTAGAATTTATTAAACAATTTTTGATATAAAAATAGTTTCTAAATATTTTGTCTATAATGTTTAGGAGTAAATGTTATATGCGGTTTTTGGGACATTTTATGGTTTAATTTACTAAGAGTTTCATAAGGACTTGCTAGAATCACAATTTTGAGTCGTGAATTCTTACTTTGTTGAATTTATATTTGTAATCAAAAACCCTATTTTAATAACTTACCAACGAACTACTCCCTCTTATTATAATCTTCAACTATTTGAAAATATATTTATGTAACACAATCACTGACATTGAGTTGAAAATTGTTCCCAATCAAAACTATAAAACTGTATAAGAATGCTTTTACTTCTTCAAGGACAAATATTAATGGAATGAGGAATGGAGCACTTAATCTTGGTGTGCGAATCAGATTGTAAAAATCTTACAAATCTCTAAACGCGTGAGAATACTCTGTTATACAAACATTGTCGAAGTTGGATGAGTGATTTTTGATATGGCTTAGTTCTCATTCATATCATATGGACTCATTATCACCAACTCAATCATTGGTTCTCACTTTCTGAATTGAAATCAGGTTAATTGAATTACTATTTCATTTCACGTACCGCAATTGTTGTTGACTCTGAATAAATATTGGTCACTTGGACTTTTCCACACACCTAAACATGAAGTTACATGTTCAGTCGTTAGATGGAATCTTCCACACACCTAACCATGAAGTTACCTCTTCAGTAGGTAGATGGAATCTTTGTGGGAAATTTTTTGAAAGGGATTTTATCTTCTCAATATTGTTGCCTCAGGCCTTCAGCGTGAATAGTCCCAACCGTACTAGGCAATCCCGAGTTCCGGACTATATTTTTGTTGTCCCCATTATTGGATACTCATGCTTCGATTATCCCAACATTAAGTCAACATCATTGATATGTCACAATAAAACTTGCATTGGTATATGTAAAAGCTTGCTACAATGCTACTACAGTGTCGCGCGCTGCACGCATTATGCTGTTGTCGCTCTCTGCTGACTTGGCCTTGCTCTGTCTCTTTGTTTGTCCTCACAGATCGACCTCTAGTGAACTTAGTGGGAACCTACTCTAATCTTTCACACTCTACAACCTTACATAGGGCTTCCTCGCCTTCCAACGGTCTGGCATCCCTTCGAACCTTTGGCGAACCCCTAATGAATTTCGACTGAAGATTATGAGACAACTACTACACAACAACACAAATTAAAGCACACAATACTCGAAAGTGGAAAATGAAATAACACTCTTTTATTGAATTCTCCAAATTTCAATTAAACATGATTTACAGTCTGTTCATACCAAATATGGACTGTGTTCACATTTACCAGACTTTTGCCACTCAATACTGAGATAGCTTACTACAGGCTCCCTGGCAATTACATAGGCTTTGTCTTTGAACATATACTCAAAACACACATATAGACAGACACACTAACAATCTGGCCACTTTAGGTTCTCACCAGTGCTCTCACACTGATGCACAAGCTTCTAAGATCACTTAAAGACTTGAGTTCTTCTCATGATGCAAGCAGATCAGACTGAATGTCCGCAATTGCAGAGCAGGAGAAGCTCTTGACTCCAAACTTCCAAAGACACAATAACTCTGACTCTCGATGTTCTGAAAGAGCCTGACTCTCTTCGTTTTATAGGAAGAAGAGGGGGCAAACATCCGACCATCAGGCCAACAAGCTGAGTACGAAATATTCTATCAATCACGAAGATGTGGTTCAATATCCACCAAAAGTCGGAGAAGTGCTCCAAGTCTCGTGACTAACGAATCTTTTTCCTATTACAAGATTACAATCAATCCTATGGAAAGTTTATTATATATAAAGTGGATTCCTTTTAACCAGTTAAGGCCCACGAGGAAACTGGTCATGAATAGTCCTCATGACTGGACAACATAATTATATAGTGGAGATTTCTGGATAAACCCATGGAAAACTTTTTATGAAGAAGGACTAGCATTGTCGAATGATTTACCGAGAGTTGTGATTCCCGGGAACCTATTTCTGGGATAAATGAGGTCATCCCATGCTTTTGTATAGATCCACCCAACTATCATAGGTTTATTTAGCACATATTGATGCTTTATTTTAGTCATGACTAGCCATTCGTCATGCCTAGCCATAAATAGTTGTATTATATGGTGATCCAGATAATTCAAAAGATCATTTACTGTGGTACAAGGAATGTGAAAATAGTCAACAACATTTATGTGGTAGCATTTGTCACATGTCATCTGAAAATAACTTTCATAAAAGATTGGATCTATAGCAGTGCAATTTACTCCAAAATCCCTCCACCAGTCACCTAACCATCCTGAAAACTGATTTCTTTGCATGGACCTAATTGATCCAAATTTTAATTTTGTATAATGGATTTCTTCCTTTCCATCAACATTTAGGAGATCCCACCATAATTTTTTATAACCTGCATAATTAAAAACAGTGTCAGGAAAAATAAGATTAGGATTATTTTATGGCCATAAGATAGGAGAATTTCTGGTGATTGTCCAATCTGTGTTTCTAGTTCTGTTGATGAAAAAATATCTGTGATAGATATTTCTTTGTCTTCCTCCTTCAGACCAGATCATTATGATGTCATGAAAATTATTTTGCAATGCTTCTTCTGCTTGATGAGCTGCATCCATACTGCTAGTATACACGATATCATGGATCCAACGATTTCCTTTGGGAAATATTCTTCTTTCAGGCACTAGGTGTAAAAGCTCTATATGTGGCTATATATCTGCATCTAAGACTTTTATTTGTTTGAGCTACCAAGTTAGTTTCTAGTTTCTCTTGTATTCTTCCCAGCTTTGGTCTTCTCTAATAGTTCTGAGAACTTCTTGTTGATTGTCTGGATCTCATTCAGTAACAATAACAAATACATGTTCTTGTTCTTATGACTAGGTTTCTATGTATTCTCGGCTGAGAAAATCAGGTAGACAGTTGTCTTTTCCTTTTATATGTTCTACACTTCGAAATCAAAATTTCTAAAAAGGGCTTGCCATCTCGCAAATTTAGCTTCTCTAGGCTTCTTGATATCTTTACTAAGCACCTTCTTGAGGGTAGATGCATCTGCCCTGAGAAGAAATGGTTTGTTGACCAGATGGATCTTGAATTTGTCGATGCTATTCCATGTTGTTTTCACCTCTTTTTCTATAGTAGAATATCTTTCCTCAGTGTGGTTCCATGTTCCTGAAGCGAACAGGATAACCTGTTCTTCATTGCCTTTTTTCTATTTTAATATACCCCCCATCTGATGTTGTTGGCATCAGATTCTACAATCTTATAAGCTGCATCATCAGATATATACAGTATGGGAATGTCTCTAACCTTGGCTTTAATTTTTTGAACTTCTCTGGTATGGAGTGGAGTCTAAGGTGCAGGATTTTTGCGCAGCCTTTGATTTAATAAGCTTTTGTCCTTGGTGCAGTCTTGATAGAAATTTCTTATGTAATTTAAACAACCAAGAAATCTTTGTAGTTGCATCTTGTCTGTAATGATGTCTGGAAATTTTCTTGAGAATTCCACAACATGTTTTTGCAAGGAGATTTGGCCATTGAGTATAGTCCGGCCAAGAAATTTAATGGAAGTCTGAAAGACTTCGATTTTCTTTTTGTTTAATACAAGACCATTCCTTTTTATTGTATTTACAAAGGTTTGTATATTTTTAAAATGATCTTGCGAATTTTTTGAGAAAATAAATATACCATCTATATACACAATCAGCCAATCAAAGAAGGGTTTAAATATAGAGTCCATCACCTTCTAGAACTTGGATGGTGCATGCTTTAGGCCGAAAGGCATCACGTTCCATTCATAATGCCCGGCTGGGACACTGAAAGCTGTTTTGAATTTATCCTTTTTTGATATAGCAACTTGCCAAACTCCTGATTTCAGATCAAACTTGGAGAATATTTTTGCTCCTACTATTATGCTTACCAAATCTCCTTTGTGAGGGATTAGATATGTATTATCTACTAGTACTGAGTTCAAAGGCTTATAATTGATGACTAGCCTTGGGATGCCTCTGATTTGTTCCGCTCTTTTATTTACATAGAGCCCATAACAATTCCACGGGTTCTCTAATTCTCTGATCAATTTCTTACTCAACAGATTCTTGATTTATTTTTTGCAGAGCTCACAATATTTCTTGTTCATCGGAATTTCCTCACTCTTATGTGGCTTACCTTTATATTCGGTTTTATAGGGCAATTCAACACAATATTGCTTTCTGTGCCAAAAAGCATTTGGATCTTCTGCACAACACTCTTTCTCTATTTGTGCCTTTAATTCTGAAATCTTCTTTTGTATATTTGGTAAACTTAGATGTTGTGAGATATGAATGGTAAATTTCAGATCTTTTAGATCTATTAGCTTTGATTCAACTTTCTTTAGCTCTTCCATAGTCTGAACCATTGTCGAGACTCGTGGAGCTGAGACATATGGGAATTTAATTTTTCTTCAACTATTTGAGGAGGTAGGAAGAGTAATAAAATATCCACCCTTATTATTTTTTGTTATAAATGAACCATGTGGTTCAACAACAACCAAAAATGTGTTACCTAAAATACAATCAATAGGGATGTCAGCAACTGCAAATTTTAATTTTATGCAGTGATTATCAAGGTAGATAGATGCCTTGGGAATTTCATACTTCAGCATTTTACTTCCCAAGACAATAAATTTTCTTTCTGCTATCATCCAATATTTAGCAGGGATCACTTTTGTATTTAAAATATTTACGTTTGCTCTAGAATCAATTAGAGAAGTCAATTTGAACATCTGTCCCTGTATGCAAATATTTACTTGTACATGATGTTGCTGGTATTCGATGGGGAGTATCCTCATTTCCTGAAAACCTGAAGCAGTGTCTTTTCTCCCTTCATAAATCTATACATTAGGCTTGCAAAATTATTCTGTATCATATCCTTCTATATGATTTGATTCATCATTGGATTTGCCTTTTTCTAATCTCATAATCTGAGTCTTAAGAATAGAAATTTCAGATTTGAGATTATGAATTTCATGACTTACCTCTCCCAAGGTAAGCGCGCGAACTTTATCCTGTTGTTACTGTCTCTAGAATAATTTTGCATTATTTTCATAAGATGTGTCAATGAAGAGTGGCTTTTTTGAAGAACTTCTGCTGGAATATTTCATTTGATCCATGAAGGCTTCCATCTGGTCAACGAACCATTTCTTCTCAAGACAAATGCATCTGCCCTCAAGAAGGTGCTTAGTAAAGATATCAAGAAGCCTGGAGAAGCTAAATTTGCCAGATGGCAAGCCCTTTTTGCAAATTTTGATTTCGCAGTAGAACATATAAAAGGAGAATACAACTGTCTTCCTGATTTTCTCAGTCGAGAGTACATACAAACCTAGTTGCAAGAACAAGAACATGTATTTGTTATTGTCACTGAATGGGACCCAGACAATCAACAAGAAGTTCTCAAAACTATCAGAGAAGACCAAAGCTGGGAAGAATAGAAGAAAAACTGGAAGCCAACCTGGCAGCTCAGACAAACAAAAGTCCTAGATGCAGATCTACAACGACATACAGATCTTTTAGACCTAGTGCCTAAAAGAAGAATATTTCCCAAAGGAAATCATTGGATCCATGATATGGTGTATACTAGCAGTGTGCTTGTAGCTCATCAAGCAGAAGAAGCATTGCAAAATAATTTTCATGACATCACAATGATTTGGTCTAAAGGAGGAAGACAAAGAAATATCTATCACAGATATTTTGTCATCAACAGAACCAGAAATACATATTGGACAATCACCAGAAATTCTCCTATCTTATGGCCACAAAATAATCCTAATCTTATTTTTCCTAACATTGTTTTTAATTATGCAGGTTATAAAAAATTATGGTGGGATCTCCTAAATGTTCATGGAAAGGAAGAAATCCATTATACAAAATTAAAGTTTGGATCAATTAGGTCCATGCCAAGAAATCAGTTTTCAGGATGGTTAGGTGAGTGGTGGAGGGATTTTGGAGTAAATTGCACTGCTATAGATCCAACCTTTTATGAAATTTATTTTCAGATGACATGTGACAAATGCTACCACATAAATGTTGTTGACTATTTTCACATTCCTTGTACCATAGTAAATGATCTGATGAATTATCCAGATCACCATATACTACAACAATTTATGGCTAAGCATGATGAATGGCTAGTCATGGCTAAAATAAAGCATCAATATGTGTTGAATAAACCTATGATAGTTCGGCGGATCTATACAAAAGCATGGGAGAAACTCATTTATCCCAGAAATAGGTTCCCGGGAACCACAAATCTCAGCAAATCATCCGACAGTGCTAGTACTTCTTCATAAAAATGTTTCTGTGAGTTTATCTAGAAAACTCCACTATGTAATTATGTTGTCCAGTCATGAGGGCTATTCATGACCAGTTTCCTCATGGGCTTAACTGGTTAAAAGGTATCCACTTTGTACATAATATACTTTCTGTAGGATTGATTGTAATCTTGTAATAGGAAAAAGATTCATTAGTCACGAGACTTAGAGAACTTCTTCGACTTTTGGTGGATATTGAACCACATCTCCATGATTGATAGAATCTTTCGTACTCAGCTTGTTGGCCCGATGGTTGGATGTTTGTCCCCTCTTCTTCCTATAAAACAAAGAGATTTAGGCTCATTCGGGCATCGAGAGTCAGAGTTATTGTGTCCTTGGAAGTTTGGAGTCGAGAGCTTCTCCTGCTCTGCAACTGCAGACATACAGTCTATTATGCTTGCATCACGAGAAGAACTCAGGTCTTTAGGTGATTTGAGAAACCTGCGCATCAGTGTGAGAGCACTAGTGAGAACCTAAAGTGGCCAGATCATTAGTGTGTTTGTCTATATGTGTGTTTTGATTATATGTTCAAAGACAAAGTCTGTGTAATCGCCAAGTAGCCTCTAGTAATCTATCTCAGTATTGAGTGGCAATAGTCTGGTAAATGCGAACACAGTCCATCTCAGGTATGAACAGGTTGTAAATCATGTGTAATCGATATCTGGAAAATTCAATAAAAGAGTGTTATTTCATTTTCCACTTCCGTCTACTGTGTGCGTTAATTTGTACTGCTATGTAGTAGTTGTCTCATAATATTCAGTTGAAGTTCATTAGGGTCTGCCAAAGGTTCGAAGCGACGCCAGACTGTTGGAAGGTGAGGAAGTCGTATGTAAGGTCGCAGAATGTAAAAGATCCAAGTAGGTTCGCACTAAGTTCAGCAGAGGTTGATCTGTGAGGATAAATGAAGAGACACAACAAGGCCAAGTCAGCAGAGAGTGACAGCAGCATAGCGCGCGACAGTGTAGCATAGCGTGCAGAGCGCGCGACACTGTAGTAGCACTGTAGCAAGCTTTGTAAAAGCCCCTGCAAAATTGGACTCGTTTAAACAATTAATAAGATGCATATTGAATTTCCAATAACAAAGTGAGCAACACTTCTTTTATGCAGGCAATTGTGGGGTATTATGTAGTTGAGCAAAACTTGTCTCCTAAGACTATGCACAAACTGATTGAATTTATCTATCACATTCAAACCTATTTGTGCGGATTATTCTATGTTTGGATTACTAATATGCATGTCACAGGATGTTTTCTTTGCATATGCACCTGTACAAGAACTTATAATTCGGCGGCTTCATTAAAATTATATCTTGGATTTTAGGTAACTCTTTCCTTTAGGCTCAATTGTTCAAATGAACATCCTGTAGTCATTGAACTTCATATTTTTGTATCTCGACGGGTTGGAATCATGAATAAAATCCTTTATAGGACCGATTTCCTTGTCTCCATTAGGGTTACAGAAAACCACAATCGACATTCATTTGTTTCTCAAGTTCACAATGCAGTTGTGTTCCACACTTTTGTAAATTCCATTTGCCAATATCTGCGCGAAGAAAAATAGAAAGAAATATGACAATGAACGAATTTTGACAGGTGAATGAAAATAGTAATTGAAGTACTGACCTCCATCTAGTCACCTAGGTTTATCGTCAAACCATCAATGACAGAGCGCATAGGAATCTAGTAGCCGCCTTTGCGAACTTGGAGGCCCACAACATCATCTTGAAGTAGAACAATTATTCCTCTAGGATCGGAGTGAGGAGACAACTCATAAGTCAATTCTGGTTGTGTGCATACTGTTGGAAGTACTACACACCTACATGCAAGATTCCTTCTGCATGAGTTACTCCTTGATTTGCTCCTTCTTTAACTCCACAACTGGTTAGTTCTTCTGCATGATTTACTCCCTGATTTTCTCCTTCTTTAACTCCGTAACTGGTTAGTTCTTCTGCATGATTTACTCCCTGCTTTGCTCCTTCTTTCACTCTACAACTGGCTAGTTCTCTTTGGAACTTGTTGTAGGTGTTGAGTCTTCTCATTAATCACCACTATGGTGCATTACCTTGGGATCTTCACTCAGTAATGCTATATCATGAGCATTGTAACCTATTTTCTAATGAATCATTCTTTTTGTTCTTTTGATTTTCTTTTAGTGTTTTTGCTCTGCAAAGCTATGCATTCAACATTTACTAGCTAGATCCACTTGTGTAGGTTTTCTAACACATTTACATGGTATCAGAGCCTAGAGCCAGGTTCGATTCCCTCGAGTTGCGTTTGAGGGGAGGTGTTGGAAGAATCACTGCACCTTTATGGAATCCGTAATTTCCACCCTGGGGATCCTAGTTACTAAATTGTAATGTTTACCAACACCTGCAGGTTTTGGTGCAACGGCAAACCTCCACATTGTATCACAGCCCATAGGTTTCTAGAAAAAGGCGCACCAGTAATTTATTTTGCAGGTATTACAGCTTGGAGATCGAAGATCACTAGAAAAATGGAGTTTCCCAAAGCATCGATCCTAACACTGTACAACTATCACGAATGGAAGGACCAAATGGCTCGATACCTTCATCATTAAGGGTTGTATAGGATTACCATGGCTGCAGAAGTGGAACCCACTTCTGCCATAGAGAAATACAAGTGCCTCAACCATATGGATGAGGCCCACGTATCCATATGCATGTGCATCTCTCCAAAGATGTAGTTTCATCTATCTGCCTGTAATACTCCCAATGAGATTTGGAAAAGGGTTGAAGAACTCTACAGGAAATAAGATGAGATGAAAGGACATCTGCTCGAAGTGGAGCTGCCATCATTGGATCCACGAAACTATGACAAAATTCAAGACTTCTTCACCAAATATAATGATCTATTGTTGCAACTCAAGGGTTGTGGAATTGACAAATCCAAAGAGGAGAGTCGCCAAGTTTTGTCTATTATGTCAAAACTCGGACCGGAATACTCCATTTTTGTGTCTACATTTCTCAGTAAGGCTCGCAACAAGTAAATCCTACACTATGCCTTCTCTCAAAGAGTTCATGGAGTCCCTTACTTTTGAGCAAGATAAACTCATTGGCATGGGGAAAATCAAACATCCAAAAGCGCATGCACTTGTTGTGCATGATGGCAGCCACAATAAAAATCATAAATCTAATTCAAATCAGCAAAAACGGCAGCAAAAAGACAAGGGAAAAGCGCATTCCCATCCAAAGAAGTAAAGGTTCACCAAGCCCTTCAATGACTCCTCCGGCTTGAGAAATGAGGAAGGGAAGAAAGGAAACAGTTGCACCTATTTTCAAAGAGGATTCCATCCAGAATCATCTTGCATGAAGAAACAAATTGACCAAATGGTAGGAATCCTTCAGAAGCACAACCTTGGGGACCACATCCCTCAGGGCGCTAAGAAGAAAGCTGAGGATCTGCCACACGGGAACGGTAACTATTTTCATGCTTTAGTTGTAATTAATTCTTCCCTTGATGCATGGATTATAGATTCTGGTGCATCACATCATATGGCTGCTGCAAATGAAGTCTATTCCTCTTTGGATGCATGCAAAGGACCTCCCATCCTCATGGGAGATGACTCACCTATTGAGGTCACCAAAAAAGTTAGAGTGGAACTTTTACATGAAAGCTTTGAAGATGTGCTTCATGTTCCAAAACTTCTAGTAAACCCACTTTCAATTTATCAGATCACTCATTCCAGCACCAAAAAGAGAGTGGAATCCACTCCAGATGCAGTGAACATATATGACCTACATAGCAGCTCCAAAATTGCAACCGATGAGTTAAACAATGGAGCCAGACTATATACATTTTCTGAATTTATTGAATCTGAATCCTCCTTATTGCTTACACATGCTGCTGATAGTAGTAGGCTTTGGCACGACAGGTTTGGTCACTTAAATTGCAGGTATATGCAGAAGCTAAGCAAGAATGAGATGGTGGAAGGCTTGCCAAATATCAGTTTCTCCAATCGAGTTTGTGAAGGGTGTGTCCTTGGCAAAAATCATAGAGAAAAGTCTGACACTGGGAAGACTCACAGAGCATCCTCTCCTCTAGATCTGATCCATAGTGATCTCATGGGACCTTTTCCTCATCCTTCCATTAACAAGGCAAGGTATGTGCTTACATTTATTGATGATTTCTCACTGCATACTTGGGTGTATCTTCTCAGGAACAAATTTGAAGTTTTTGCGCACTTTGAAGATTTCAAAGCACTAGTTGAGACATAGTCAGAGAGAAAGATCAAAGCCCTCCGTACAGACAATGGGGGGGAATATATTAACACAGCACTTCAAAACCTTTGTCGTGAGTCTGGCATACAGTTGCAGTACATAGTTCCATGCACTCCATAATAGAACGGAGTTGTTGAGAGAAAGAACCGATCTCTCAAAGAGATGGCTTCCTACATGTTGCATGCTAAGTCACCGCCTCATAAGCTATGGGTTTAAGCACTAAATTGTGCTAACTACATCTAGAACATATTTCTTCATAGGTCTATCAAGGATGAGACCCCCTTTGAGGCTTGAAGCGGCACTAAACCAGAGGTCACCCACTTCCGTGTTTTCGACTCCCGAGCATGGGCCAGGATCCCCTCTTAAAAGAGGAAAGCTCTTGATCCACAGAGCATTGAGTGCATCTTTGTTGGATACCATGATGGTGTGAAGGGATACCAACTCCTGATTTCCTCTACAGACAAGCTCATCATTGAGTGAAGTGTCAAATTTGAGGAAAGTCTCTGGCATCCACCTCAATTGCCGCATCGAGACACCATATATCTACCTCATGTCTGAGATGATGACTCAATACACTCAGATGTAGATACAGAGCATGCAGATGCCATGGTAGAGCATGTAGATGCAGAGATAGAGTCTTCAGATACAAATCCAGTGCATGCATATGATGATCCACATCCAAGCCCAGATTGGGCTTCTAGCAGTGAATGAAATTCCCCTGTCATAAATCAAAGAACAAGGAGCTTACGTGAGATATATGCACAAGACCACCTAGCTGCTAGAAATGGTCTTGTGGGGGATAATTCTGATCTGCAGAGGACTAGCTCAAAGTTTATTGGGCCTCACCTTGTCCTCACTGCCACTGAACCATCGCCATCCTAGCATTGTCATTTGGTTCAGTCTTCTAATCCATAGTCTTATGCTGAGGCTACTGGGCATCCATCTTGGGAGTCCACCATGGAGGACGAGTATAACTCCCTCCTCAAGAACCAAACATGGGATCTGGTCCCCCTTCCTTCAGGAAGGAAACTTGTCCGATGAAAATGGGTCTACGGGACCAAGAGTGTTGTAGATGGGCAAATCACTAGACGGAAAGTAAGGCTAGTAGCCAAAGGCTTCCAAAAAGTGCATGCCATTGATTATGACAAGCTCTTTACTCCAGTAGCAAAGATGGATTCCATATGCCTTACACTTGCCATTGCAGCTGTCCACGGGTGGGAAGTACATTAGATGGATGTGAAGAATGCCTTTCTTCATGGAGACCTATCTGAGGAGATCTACATGGAGTAGCCACATGGTTTCATTGAGAATTCATCTTTGGTCTGCAGACTGAAGAAATCTCTCTACGGCCTTAAACAGGCCCCGAGAACTTGGTATGCAAATATGGATTCTTTTCTCTTATCACAAAACTTTGAAAGATGTAAATCTGATCCGAATGTTTACATGCTTAGGACACATGATTATCTTCTTATCTTAGTTTTGTATGTGGATGATCTCCTAATCACTGGCAGCTCGGCTTCAGCCATTTCTACAGTCAAGAGGGCCTTGCATGATAGGTTCTTGATGATGGACATGGGTCCATTACACTTCTTTCTCGGTCTTGAGATTAACCAGGATGCCACAGGAATCAAACTCTCTTAGGCTAAGTATGCACGAGATCTCCTCGATAGATTTTGCATGACTGACTGCAAGCCAGCACCGACTCCTTTTCTGTCTGAGGTCCGCCTTGAGGATGGAGGTGCCACTCCGTTATTTGACAACATTCTCTACCGACAGCTAGTGGGGAGCTTATTGTACCTCACCCAATCCATACTGCATCTCTCATATGCAATAGGGGTAGTTTACAGATACATGCAGGAGCTGCATGAGCTACACTGGAATGTTGCCAAGCGCATCTCTGATATGTGCAAGGCATCATCACCTTTCAGATTCACTATGTAGTAGGCACTGCATTAAATTTCCTTGGCTTCATAGATTCTGATTGGGCGGGAGACAACATTGGTTGCAAGTCCACCTTCGGATATTGACTCAATCTAGGATCTGGCCCTATCTGTTGGTCTAGCAAGAAGCAGGCTGCTATTGCTCTCTCTTCACCTGAGGCCGAGTACAGAGGAGTAGTCAACATCACCATTCAGGATTTGTGGCTAAAAACACTTCCTCACTGAGTTGGGCATCCATTTCCACCAGCCCATTGTCATCTGGTGTGACAACCAAAGCACTCTCAAATTTTTGTAGGGATCCAATACAGCGGCAGCGGACGAAGCACATAGAGATCCATATGCACTACATCAGAGACTTAGTACATGATCGGGTCATTGATTTGCAGTTCTGTCCTTCAGCAGAACAAACTACAGACATCTTCACCAAGACATTCACTGAGCAGAAGTTTCGCTCTCTGCGCGATCGTCTTGGAGTGAAGGACACAGTTGCTTAGCAATTGTCTTTTCTCTTTTTTTATTACATTGTATTTTGAGGGGGGGGGGGGGGGGGGTTCCCACGAGGTTTTCCCTCTTTCCTCAATTTTAGTACAAGTTGCACTGTATTTTGGGTGACCTTTGGCCTTAGTTGCCAGGGCCCATTTTCTATTTTTCCCCATAGTAGTGTTCAGGGGGGGCGTTGGAAGTACTACACACCTACATACGGACTCTTAGTTAGAGCATGGGACTACATGCAAGATTCCTTTTGCATGAGTTACTCCTTGATTGGCTCCTTCTTTAGCTCC
This sequence comes from Pinus tabuliformis, assembly GCA_031772625.1. Taxonomy (NCBI): domain Eukaryota; kingdom Viridiplantae; phylum Streptophyta; class Pinopsida; order Pinales; family Pinaceae; genus Pinus; species Pinus tabuliformis. The sequence continues at coordinate 503,876,241 of CM062808.1, forward strand.
GCAACTGGTTAGTTCTTCTGCATGATTTACTCCCTGATTTGCTCCTTCTTTAAGTCTGCAACTGGTTAGTTCTTCTGCATGATTTACTCCTTGATTTCCTCCTTCTTTCACTCCACAACTAGCTAGTTCTCTCTGGAACTTGTTGTAGGTGTTGAGTCTTCTCATTGATCACCACTATGGTGCATTACCTTGGGATCTTCACCCAGTAATGCTATATCATGAGCATTTTAACCTATTTTCTAATGAATCATTCTTTTGTTCTTTCGATTTTATTTTAGTGTTTTTGCTCTGCAAAATTGTGTGTTCAACCTTTACTAGCTAGATCCATCTGTGCAGGTTTTCTAACACATTTACACACACAGGCTAATAGTTTAATTGAACAGAAATCCCAATTTCCTCCTTGCCTCCAAAAGCTTCATTTATATGGTCCAGAAGCAGGCCCAGGTTTTCAAAAAACGCAAACAACAAGTTCTTACAGAGTTGTAGCATTCCTTCGCACTACTCCTTCGTTATACTCCTGTGATGTCAAAATTTCTAGAGTAGCTACTGAAACAACCAGTTTGAAAACACAAACAAGAGAAAAAGATAACTTCCTGTTTTATGTTGCAACCCAATCGATAAACATTACTTCCACTCTCAGAATTAGGATAAAAATAAAGAACTATATAGATTTTGTAAAGAAACTTGTAAACACACCATTGATTCCATATCCAAGCATGCACAGTGGAATTTTTAATGCAAACGAAAAATAAAATTCCAATGTTGAATGGAAAGGGAGTTCTTGCATCACCTGTATTCATCCAATTTGGATGGCCATATGTCCTCCTCTCGTATGGAGAGAGGCAAGTAGTTGTGATAATAGTAATCCCCTAATCGAGAATCACACCTTTTTGCATACCAGTTCAACTACCATATTCAATGTAAGTCCTGGGATCATTGGCGTGTTTATGCTTCTCCTCCAATGGTAGACAAAACAACTCTCTCGACACCTCACATACGAACATGAGAATTTTCGCAGAAACTGCATGGTTAATAACTTGAAAGAATCCTCACTCTCTGCATGCATCTTATATGTCTTCCATGGTCTTATTCCTGTGTTCGTCGCAGAGACTAGCAACGTCTATGATGGGTATCTCCTCTGCTAAAAGCCGCAGCTTTGGGGGCCTCTCATCATCAAGCTTGATGTATCTAGATGGCAAGCTTTCAATGCCCCTCTTTCTTTCTTTTTTTTTTTTTTACAGCATCAAATCAGGGAATTTGTTGTGTCATTGTTTATAAAACAAACGAGCAACTACAAAGTGTAATCATTTTCATTAGATGTCTTGCATTACAATTCACATGGAAGTGAATACTTTATGCATTACAATTCATGTGAAAGTGAATATTTATTCACCACTATTCTTGCCTCGGTGTTGCTCAAAGGTACGATTTTAGCTTTAAAGGAAGCCAAGTCAAACGTTTGAAGTTGTTTTTATGGAGTAAAATTGAGTTTCTTTTTGTGCGCATGGGCCAAAGGAAACATAAGGAGTTAATTTTATAAAAATGTTTTTGGATGAAGAATTTTAAAAAAACAAAAAAAAAATTGTTATAAAAAGCGTCACGTATTTTTTTTGGTGGAAGTATTTCTATAAGGTAAACTAAAATAAAAAAAAGTGTATTTGATTAAAAAAGGGTGAGGAGTAGTAAAGGGGAAGTGTAGTGGAGCTAAACTATTTGGGTATTGTAGAGGTGGTAAAATTAATGTGTATGATCTGGCAATATAGTTTAAATTAGAGTTGTGGAAGTGTGGTGAAAAAGTGCAAATGGTTGATTGGTGAGTTGCCCATGAATTTGTAGTTGATTGGGGAAAGGAAAATGTAAAAGTGAAAATTAGCATGCATATCAGTCGTGGGTCACCAAAGGAGAATTAATCAGTTCCAAAGAGAACTGAAGTGATTGAGGCCAATGAATCAAAGGGAAGAAGTTGTAGAAAAAATTGGAATGTTTCAAGCAGAAGAACCTATACATGAGGATCAAAACATAGAATTGGGCCAAATCAATGAAGAATTTGAAGAAACTGATGCAATATTGAAACGATTAATGCCAGTTTTGCAATCTTTCTCAGGTAAAAATTTTGAAGTCTGGGCAATTAAAATGGAGGGTTTTATTGATTCATTAGATTTATGCAAATTTGTTCAAGAAATTTCTATAAATTCTCAAGGTATGAGTACAGGTGGAGTAGCATTGTTTCTTATTATATCATCTCTGGACGATAATACCTTGTCTATTATTTTGAATGAATATGGTGAAATAGATAATGAAAAAATATTTTGGGATAATCTTGAAATGAACTACAATATGAAATAGGGTGAGAAAGGTTACAAATATGAAGACAGAGCTTTAGTAGCAAATCTACAGAAAAATTCTGAGATTGCTAAGAGAAACGTTTTGGAGGACTTAGTAGTAGTAGATGAGTTGAAGAAAGTGAATAGCCTCTTTGAAGTAGAGGTGGTGAATTCAACAACGATGGTTGCTAATGTTAAAGAGGAAATTGAAAAATTTCATGATGGATGTTTGTTTTATGAAAATGAATTGCAGGTTATATTTGAAAAGTATTGATTAATAAACTATTGTTTGTTGTTGATAAAGTGGAAGAATATGAAGAGGAAATTGTAGCTGCAATTAAAGGGACAAGAAAATCTGAAGATGCCAAAACTGATTATGATGCCGAGATAAATTTTATTGAAGAATGGGTTGAGAAACCTTTTGAACAAATTTATGCAGGTCTCAAAGCAGCAGAGGGAATAGTGAAGGTTCTTGGAAATGAGCACAATAGTAAATCAATGAATGATTCGTATGCCATGGAACTGGAACCAGTGGAGGAAACATTTGAAGAAGTTCCTAGTATTTTAATATATTGGAGCCCAGAGGAAATAAAATATTATTATGGATTGATGAGGCAACAACCAAGTCAACAGGAAACTAGTGATGATGAAAATGAACTTATTGAGAAAGGAGTTAACATGGATTAGTATCATCCTAGTTAGAATAAGAAGCAATATCCATACTTCATGATCTGGAGTAAGAAGAAGACTAAATAGCTTGGAAGTGTCAGAGTTTGGAGAAGCAAGTCCAAGAATAAATTTCATCAATATGTTGATGCAAAGAAAGTTAAATGAAGTCATATTTGTAAGCCTAGTTGAGACTCAGACCAGCAAGCATTATTATGCATTGTTGAAAAACCATTTCTCCATTAAGGGGGGATGTTAGAATAATGTAGAAATGGAAATGTCTAGTAATGTGACAGGTTTTTTGAGTTGTCTTCTTAGATGTATGTGAGTTATGAGATGTTCTAGAAGTCATTGATTTCTAGCATAAGTGAGTTGTATATGAGTCATAGACTCTACCTTCCATGTTGTTATGCCCATAGAGTCTTGTGATCCCATCGTTATATAATGGGACATATTGTGATGTATATGTGATGAGTCAGTATGCAGGCTTAGGCTTGAATTAAGAATATGTTCCATTGTGTCAACTCTGTATTTTCTAATACTATTAGGTAAAACTGTACATAAATAAGTATCTAATTAAACCTATAGACCTGTAGGATGAGAGTAGAGGAATTTTATTTCTACGCACACATATATTGCATAGGGATGTTTTTACATTCAAGTATTTCATAAAGGAAAAAATCTTCAGTCATCATTCTTCAAAAGATACACATAAATAAATCTATACTAAATTGTCGTCTCCAAGGGTTTGATGAGGTTTCCATTGGATGTCGGTCATGTCCAATGCAATCACAACTTAGATATGCTATTCCTATTATAGAATGGAATTTCAAGGAAAAATTAGGATGCATTGAACTATTTATAATGGCTATTTGGCTACCCAGGTTAAAAATTCATAAACTAGCTTCTCCCTTCGAACTATAGATTGAGAAAATTTAAGCATGGTAGTCCTAGAGACTCTGAAGGTCCTAAGAAAAAAATACATTGTTCACCCTCAAGACTTCCATTCTCGAGAAGGCCACCAAGGGACTTAGAACCTTGCCTTTATCTTTGTCATGGGAAACAAATAATGGAAAATGAATAGTGTAACCAAAACCTAAGTTAAAATTTAAAATTATAAATGTGGGGGATACATTTTGTTAGTTAAAATATATTTGTTATTATTGAAATAAAGTACCAAGGAAAATTTGTTTAATGTCCATGATAATTGTGATAATTTAACTCATGCCCCTATTGGTCAAGATTTCCAATAATTTACAGTTTTATTAAATTTCAATGGCACAAAAATTATAGAAGCCTTATTTTAAAATAGACACACCAATTTACTAAAAAATATTTTATTAATATAGATGTATTGATCCAGGTGGATGTTGGTGGGTACCCACCTATCCTACATGGACCCCACAACTATCTATTAAAGTTTTTCAGTTTCCGTAACTGTAGCACAATTTACTATTTTTAATAGTTTTTTGGGTCGTGAACTTCCGGAGAGGCCCTAAATGACATTTTTTGGGAAATTTGGCAGCAACATGGGACCATGGACCAATGTTTCTCTTCCTAAATTTGTAGTTCTTGGATATATCTTTGTAATGAGATATTCTGTGTGTCAAACGGAGATCGTATGGAAACGTTATGACCCCGGGAAGTTGATGTACCAATTTATCCAAACGAGGCCCACAATTTGGCATCTCATCTTCTAGGGTTAGGTTTTTTGATGTTTAGGGTTTTCCATTGTTTCTCAACAATAAATAGGCCTTCGAGCCTCATTGTAACATAGTTCAAAGGCATGTAGCCACCACATCTCTTCTCATAGATAAGCTACCATCACTCTAGTTGGTTTATTTCCATTTCTGTTTCTAAGCATGTTTCAGATTTTACAGTAATGAAATGAAGTATTATTTCCATTGCATCTTTGTATTTATGGTTATCTTTATAATTTTTTGCCTTCTTATTTAAATCCAATTCAGTGGTATCAGAGCGGTCTGCTTTTTCTCTGTTTCTTTGCATGTCCCCAACGAGGTCGGGATATAAGGAGTTAGGGCTTGAACTCGTCGAACCTTTGCAAGTCCAGCGTCACAAATCTCAATGGCTACCCATGGTGGATGAAAATAAGGACGAGGGGGTAGGAGATCCTATCAAATTTTTTCTAGAAAAAGCCCTTGAGCAAAAAAGGAATGCGACAATGGACAAATTTTCCCAGATCCTTCAACGGCTACCTAGAGGTGATGCATTAGCTTCCAATGGCTACTTTACAAACCCCACACCCTTTAAGGTACAAGTTAATTATGAAATCCCCATATTCGAGGGTGAGATAGATGCAGATGTCATAGATAAATGGTTAAATCTGCTAGAAGGGTATTTTTCTGTTCATGAATTTTCTAGTCGAGAAAAGATCATTTTTGCTCTTCTCAAAGCAGCCCCCCATGTCAACAACTGGTGGGAAACCTACTACAAGCAGAAGGGTGAAAGTACGAACTCACTATTTTTAGCTGCACCGACTTGGAATTCATTCCTGGATGCCATCAAGGAGCAGTAATACATTGTCAAAAGCTATGACGACAAATACATAAAGTGGACCATGCTATGGTAGGGAAGGAATGAAGATGTGCCAGAGTTCACCAACATTTTTCATACCCTTCACACACAGTTGGGTATGAAGGATTTGAGCTACATTTGGTACTCAAATACCATGGCTACCTATGCAGATACATCTAGGAAGATATGGAGTTCCTGAACATCTCCTAGCTTGGCATGGCATACCAATACGCTGTCAAAATCGAGCAAAAGTTTAAACAAAATAAGCAAGACTTTGGATCTGCAAATCTGTAGACCAAAGGATAAAGCCAAGGCAGGGTGACCCAAGGCAACCTGTCTAAGCTATAAGAAAAGAACAACACCACAAAGTCGAAGAAGGACACAGGAAAGTCTTGTGAGTTCCATGAGATCCCCACTCACAACATAAGTAAGTGTCAGACCAAGCAATCACTTGTGGCCGAGTTGAAGGCTTCAGAATCAGATACATGTTCCGACCCTGAGTCAGAACCCGACAAGGGGAATGGAAAAGGGAAGCAGATCATTGATGCAGATCCCAGTGCCACTGTTGCCACAGCCAAGATCCAGAAGAATGAGCCTGAAGATCCAGAGGAGGGGGAGCGCCCTTTCCACTCACAGATGTGGGTGAAGGGTTCGTCACTGCAATTCATTGTCAATAGTGGTAGCCAAAAGATTCTCATTTCAATAGAGGTTGTGAAGCGGTTGGGCCTACCGACTACACCACACCCGCAGCCATACAGTATCAAGTTGCTTCACCAGGGACGAGATCTTTGATTTCGCCAGCAGTGTTGCCTTCCCTATAGCATCAAACCCTTCACAAATAAGGTATTGTGTGATGTTACACCTCTGGATGTTTGTGATGTATTATTAGGCCAACCATACAAGTTGTGGAGGCGACATGTTGTGTATGAGTCAAGGCCTCGTGTTGTTATTGTTTCCTTGGGTAATTCATTATATAGGATACTAGAGGTAGCCCCACCTACTACCAATTCTTTGATCGCTACTAAGAAAGGTAGCAGGATCATCTCACGGACTAGGAAATTTATTTTTTGTCTGGTTCGCTCCCAAAGTAAGGCGAAGATGGTCACCACATCCATGACCCCTGCGAAGGGTTCCTCCGCACAGCAGTAGCAGCAAAGAGATACGGTCATGATAGAACACAGTAACAACTTCTCCTCACTAACGGAGGTACCATGCAACAAAGTCTGGTCACCTTTGTAGAAAGAACACCTTACCAGAACTCATTAGACACTCAGACCACTCCGACATGATCCTAACACCATTACCAATGTTGTGGGAAACAATTCTTTGGAGCACAGCATTCCCTCATTCCTTTGCCCGCACCAAGTGTTCAATGTGTACTGCCCTTGACCATGCTTCCCACCATTACTGGACACATCTGAGATTGCAGAACAACTCACTAGGGACCAAGTTCAGTAGATGGAGGAACTCAACACAATGGGGACCATTGCTTCTTAAGGGGGGACGAATGATCCAAGTGGATGTTGGTGGCCACCTACCTATCCCACTGGGACCCCCACAACTGTCCCTTTTAGTTTTTCAATTTCTGTAATTTTAGCACAATTTGCTACTTTTAGCCGTTTTTGAGGTCCTAAACTTCTAGAGCTATTTTGAGGCCCTAAACGATGATTTTGGGAAATCTGGGAGCAGCATGGGTCCATGGCCCGATTTTTCTCTTCCAAAATTTGTACTTCTCGGATAGATATTTATAATGAGATATTGTGCATGTCAAATGGAGATCATATGCCAAAGTTACGACCCCAGGAAGTTGATGTACCAATTTACCCAAACAGGGCTCAAAAGTGTTTCATCTTTTAGGGTTAGGTTTTTGGATGTTTAGGGTTTTCCATTGTTTCTTAACAATAAATAGGCCTTCAAGCCTCATTGTAACATAGTTCAGAGGCATGTGGCCACAAAATATCTTCTCAGAGATAAGCTACCATCGCCCTAGCTTGTTTATTTCCATTTTTGTTTGTAAGCATATTTCATTATTTTATAGTAATTAAATGAAGTATTATTTCCACTGCATCTCTATCTTTATGGTTATCTCTGTAATTTGTTGCATTCTTATTTAAATCCAGATCATCTATGCATTATATTTTTCTTATAGAAACTCCATAATACATTATAGGAACACTACCATGTCGTTGAAGATAATGGAGAAATGTATTTTAGGAGAAGCTCAGTTCATTAGTTATGTGTGTGCCTCAAATTAGGATTTAGTTCCTACTTCTTAGCTAGCTATTCTAACTTCTCTATATGTGTGTAGGCTATATATTCATGATTTGTAATGATGAGCATGTATAGCGTTTTGTGAGATGCAGTTTCCAGGGGAAGCCCTCACTTAAGAGTTGCTCGGTTTATTGATAAATATCTTTGTCTTCCATTACTAACATGGTATCACAGCTCCAAGGTTCAATGATGGAAAGTGAGAATGCTTCAGTGACTGAGAGTGCATCGTGGTTGTAGTGTGGCCTTAGTGGTGGTGGCAAAGAACATTTGTGTTGCTTGATCAACACGAATTTTGTCTCAATAAGCACATTCTTCGCTGTTGACAAGCATCATTCCTTGAGCAAAAAAGGCATTATTTGACCTCCACTTAACACGATTTCTTGTAGCGTGAGCCATCAGCACCGATTTGCGTCGAAAAAAATTGTTCATTTGACCGAACTTCTAAGTTTGACCGAATATTTGGCTGCATGGGGGTCAAATTCTGGCTGCATAGGGGTCAGATATATTGGATGGTGCTGCCATAACCTTGGACTTACAGTGACTGAGTTAAAAGTCATATGTGTAGCGGTGGCAGCTTGAGTGAAAGGCAGTGTGGTGAATCCGTCTGCTTGATCCATCTGCGTGTTGTGAGGCTACTAGGAGGCCATGTGGTGGAGCAATGAAGGTAGAGACCATGAGGCTACAAGCAAATCAATCGCATTCTCCTTGTGGATCATGGTCGATTTGCATGGAGGTGCAGCAACTGAAGGAGTTTGTCATGGTGGGAGGAATTAACAAGCTCAAATTTTCTCACAGCAAGCAGAGGGCGAAGAGAAGTATTCAACGATTTTGTCACAGAAGAAAAAACATGAATTTATGTTTGGTCGTTAGGTATAGAGGGAGTACCGTGACAATCTTTGTAATCTAAAAATTATTGAAACTAAAGCAAAAGCTTCGTTGAATGCAGTTCGGCTACAACTTGCTCTTAGTTCTCAAGGCTATGGTTTTCTTCAAATTAGTGATAAATTATGAACTTCCAACTTCTGATGTAGTGAGGCAAAGAGCCAAAAACAAAATAATACATCCATTGAGCTGAGTTGAGCGACGACTAAAGAAGATCGTTTAGGAAGATCGTGCAATTTGTGTCGGTGGTTCCTTTGTGCATGAGGCCAAGAGCAAGGTATTGTTGGTATGTGATCATTGTTTTTGTCGATCTATTTTTCAACCAAGGAAGGCCAAAAGTGAAAGGTAGACTATACTAAATTTGCCTTGTTGCTCGAGTGAATTTTGAAGGCTGTGTTTTTATTTTTATTTCTGGGGTAATAATAATTATTTTTTAAAAATTGTTTGTCGCATGTGATAAAGTTTTTATACATGAAAAAAAGGGAGTCATTTTTTAAAGAAATGAGGGTTTCTTAAAAAAAAACAAAGAGGGTTCTTGGTTTTTTCCATCAAATTAAAGGAATTGTTATTTAATTAATAGAGCACTTATTTTTTTTAGATTGCTCCTTGGATCTGGAGATAGATCCATCTTTTTAAATGTTGGAGGTCAAATTTTATATTTTTTGAGGGATACCTATCAAGATGAATAACCAGATGGCAGAGGCATATATGAATGAGAGCGGTAAGCTCGATAATAAAATTACTCGAATTGGAAATTTAAGTTGTTGACCCCATTGGAGGGGAAAAACGTGTGGGCAATTGCAACCGGTGATGAGTTGAGGTTGACCATAGCTATAGGCGTAACACTAGCAACAATCCAAGACTAGGAAAAGAGGGATAAAAAAGCAAAAGCATTGTTAAAATTCTTAGTGAAGAACTGTATTATCCCTCACATTCATGAATGAAAATCAACAAACGACATCTAGAAAACCCTCAAGGACTTGTACGAGATCAAATACACAAATCACTTATTGATTTTGAAAAGCAAGATTCTCACCATTAAAATCGAGGAGAATGAATGAGTGGTTGTGTTCATTTATCGAATCAAGGAGCTCAGAGACAAAATGGGGGACATAGGAGAGAGTGTCAAACACTGATCTAGTAACAATTACCATGAACAGTATGACTAATGATTATCAGATGTTTATCACAGGTTCAAATGCGAGAGAGAAAACCCCCAATTTCGAATAATTGACAGGAATCATGATGCAATAGGAAGAGAGGTGGATGACCCTGAAACCCTAGATTTCAGATCTTGCTCTAATGGCAAAGAAGAAGCCCTCCAGAGGAAAGGAAAAAGCAGGATAGAAAGGAGGAAGTACACCACAGAGAAAAGCACCTCAAGGTATGTCCTCAAACAGAAGTGATTTAGGACCCAAACGTTTTTATTGTGGTAGAGTTTGTAACATAGCTGAAAATTGTTAGAAGAAGTTTGATGAAGTTTGGCATAGACATAAGATGCATGCAGGACACTTTGCTGATAAAGATAAAAATTAGAATCTTAGATTGTTTGTATCTGATTCTGAATTCTCTATTGAGGATGATGAAGCAGAAACCTCGTTTGCGGAATCAAGAGCTTCCACTCAAATGACTAGTAAGAGAGATTGGTTTGAGAATTTTAAAGAAACCTGCATTTGTGCAAATATCTACCTTGGTGATGATAGAGGGTACCAGATCAAATGGTATGGTAATGTTCGTGTCATTTTTCCTAATGGAAATATTAGACATATTCAAAATGTAATGTATGTACTTTGAATAAAAAATAACATGTTGTATGTTTCTATGATAACAGGTCAGAACCTTAAGGTAAATTTTTTTAAGACTTATTGTGTTATTAAAGATTTGTTGGATTGCACGAAGCCAATCGCATTAGGTATTCGAGTGGGAGGATTATATAAGTTGACTGTAAGAAGCGCACCACACCAAGCTTTGACCTCATTGGTTATGAGTGCAGAAGACTTATGGCATCAAAGATTTAGTCATCTCAATTTAAATGAGCTGCCGCTACTTCAGAAATAAGGTATGGTCAATGGTATTCTTGTTTTAAAAAAATTTCATGTTGATTTTGAGGCATGTTCTCTTGGGAAGATGCATAGAGGTGAGTTTCCTGCAAATTTAGATAGAAAGAAGAGAGATATACTAGAAATTGTGCACACTGATTTGTGTGGGCCGATGCAAACAAGGTCATTAGGATGTGCCTATTATTTCTTATTGTTTGTTGATGATTGCATGAGATTTACTTGGGTATGTTTCCTCAGAAAGAAGAATCATACTTCTGAATATTTTAAAGAGTTCAGAAGCATGATTGAAAAACAGACAGGAAAATTCATCAAAATTCTTCGCTCAGATCAAGGGGGAGAATACAAGAAGGGTGGTTTCATTAAATATTGAAATTACCATGGGATAGTTCATCAGTTCACACTTCCCCACACTCCTCAATGGAACAGAGTTGTAGAGATGAAGAACATAACCCTTGTGGAGTGTGCTCGAAGCATGTTAAAAGGTAAGAATCTATCTTATGGATTTTGAGAAGAAGTGATAAATACTACAATATATTTGAATAATAGGAGTCCAACAAAAAAGCTTGATAATAGAGTTCAGGAGTCTGTGATCCATATCAAGTTAAGAAAGATTCTTCGGCGAAAATCACATGGAATACCATTTGTTGACGCGTTTCGAACCAACTAGTGTGGTTCATCGTCAGGACAAGTTGAATCCTAAAAGCTTGATTTTAAAACTCAATTTGAAGCTTTATTAGGCTTTAAGACTGTAATTAATCGTTTAAGAGTTTTTGGCTCCAAAGCTTTTTCTCATGTTCCAAAAGAGGATAGGAAGAAACTAAATTCAAAGGCCATTAAATGCATTTTTGTTCAGTACTGCACATAGTTTAAAGCTTATAAATTGTTTAATCCCTCTACTCATAAAGTGTTTGCAAGTAGAGATATGGTATTCCATGAGTAGGTTGATGATGGAAACCATGAAAGAAGCAATGAAGATTGGCACATACCTTTTCTGGTGGAAGATGGAAGTGATGGTAGGGACAACCATGAGAAGGAGCAACATCAACAATAACAACAATAACAACAGAAAAAGGAAGATGTGGATGGTATAGATGCAGGTAGCAGGCAAGTCCACCAAGGGATGATCAGAACAGATTTGAAGCTAGTCCACCTCTTAGGAGATCAGGTAGGCAAATTCATCTGCCAACAAGATATAGGGATCATGCTCTTATAGCTAGTATGTTAAATGTTGTCGAACCCTCTAATTATAAAGAAGCAAGTCAATATAGTGAATGGAGGGAAGCCAAGGAAGAGGAATATGAGTCAATTCTTAAAAACAAACCTGGGATCTAGTTGAATGACCTAAAGGAAAACAACCCATAAGTTGTAAATGGTTATACAAGCCTAAATTTAAAGCAGATGAGAGTATAGAAAAATATAAAGTTATGCTGGTTGCAAAGGGGTACTTGCAAAAATAAGGCATACACTATGAGGAAACCTTCACGCCTGTAGCCTTATTAAACACAATCAAAATATTAATTGCTTTAGCTACCCGATGTGAAATCTGCATTCTTAAATGGGGAATTAAAAGAAGAAGTGTATTTAATGCAACCTGAAGGGTTTGTTAAACAGCGGGAGGAACATTTAGTCTGTAGATTGAAGAAAGCATTGTATGGACTAAAATAGGCTCTGTGGTTGTGGTATAATAAAATCTAGTAACTTTTCCTACAACATAGTTATAAAAGAAGCAAGAATGACCCTAATCTATATACAGTGTTTGATGAAAAGGGGAAAATTGTTTTGATTTCTTTATATGTAGAGGATCTTATCATTAAAAGAAATGCTAATGGACTCATTAAAGAAATCAAAGAGTCAATGCCACAACTTTTTGAGATGAAATACATCAGAGAGTTACACTATTGTTTGGGTCTTGAAGTTTGGAGGGATTATGGCGAGACTTTTATGTCTCAAGGAAAGTATGTGAGGAGTCTGTTGAAAAAGTTTAGAATGGATCAATGCAAAGCAACATTAATGCCTTTATAGAAGAATACCAAACCTCATATTAATGATGGTTCAAAGGAGGTTGATGCAACACTGTATAGACAGTTGGTTGGGAGTCTAATTTACTTGACTACAACTAGGCCGAATTTGGCTATTACAGTCATTGTATTGAGCGAATTCATGTCAACGCCTATTGAGAATCATTGGGCTGCAGCAAAAGGAGTCTCAAGGTATCTTCAAGGAGCCTTAGACTTTGGTATTAAATATATTGATTCATTTGATGTTAGATTGAAAGGTGTTTCAGACTGAGACTGGGCTGGAAATCTAGATGACCAATGATCCATAACAAGCTATGCATTCAACATTCAGTCCGGGGTCATTGCATAGAGAAGAAAGAAGAAGGACATTGTATCCATGTCTTCAGCAGAAGCAGAGTCTCAAGCAATGTGTGCAGCAACATGTGAGGTAGATTGGTTGCGTAGATTTCTTCAGGATGCCAGAGAAGAAGAAAAATATGCAATTATTATCAGACATGATAACGAGAGCTCAATAAAACTTGCAAATACTCAAGTGTTTCATAAAAGCACAAAGCATATTGATACACATTTTGACTTTGTTAAGGAGAAGGTTCAGTCAAAGGAAACCCATATTGAATATTATAATACTTGTGACAATGCTACAAATATTTTTACTAAGCTTCTTGGAAGAATTAAGTTTGATTTATTTAGGGATTTGTTAGGGGTTCTTGTGAACCCTTTCTCCATTAAGGGGTAGTGTTGAAGATAATGGAGAAATGTATTTTAGGAGAGAGTTGGTTCCTTGGTTATGTGTATGCCTCACGTTAGGATTTAGTTCATACTTGTTAGGTAGTTTTTCAAACTTCTCTATATGTGTGTAAACTATATATTCATGATTTGTAATGATAACCATGTAGAGCATTCTGCGAGAGACAGTCTCCAGGTCAAGCCCTCACCTAAGAGCTACTCAGTTTATTGAATAATATCTTTGTCTTCCATTTTTAACAGATATAAATTAGATAATGTTACTCTAAATAATTTGTATATATATACATTATAATTTTTTAAAGAAAATATCGTTAATTTTCGGATAGGTAAATTTTAATGCTAATAATAGAAAATAATACTTTTGAAAAATACAATTCCATCTTTATAGAAAAAGAAATCCTTGTGTAAATTAAATTTAAATTTATCATTTTGAGTTAAAAGTTGAAGTAGAAAAGATTATTGATATTTCCATTTTTTAACAATAATTATAAATAATTTCTTTTAAGAAAAAAAAATTTCAAGTGTATTTAATTGATTTGCAATAAAAAAAACAATGTTTAATTTTTGATGTGATTAAGTTATTTTTTTTGTTAAACTTGGCAAGAATACATCACTCAATGGGGAGAGCAATTAAAGCAATGACTTCACATCAAAGAGTGCCTTAAAAAACCACCTGTTTATCCAAAACTAAATACATATGATTAAATTATTAATTAATATAAATAAATAATTTTTTATTATTTTATAATAAATCCAAAAAATTACTTTATTCGAAATTCATTTCATAACCACCAAAAAAATTAAAAAAACAATTTCAGTAGATATAAGAAATACAAGGTTGGTTTAAATCGATTCCATTAATAATTTTGATTACTATGTGTGATTTTTTTAAAGAAAAAAAATATTTATTAGGTAAACCTTAATTTATAAATAATTTTGAAATGTTTTATTTATAATTTCTATGTTCAAGTTGGGCATTGAAAGGTTTTCGGGTATATTTTTTAGTGTTATTTGGTAGGGATTTATTATATTTTCTGACGGAGATTTGGTGACTTATCAGATTGAATTTTATGTTCTTCACAATCTAATTTAAAACATCTAAAATAAATATTGGATCCAACAAAAAAAACTTTACTTTAAAAAATTCCAAAATATATAACAGTTAGAGAGATTTCTTAGACTTACCCTATTAAGTTTTAAATTCTCCACAATCTAAATACATATATGAAATCAAAAACTCATATAAAACATTTGAAATAAATATTTTACCCAAAAAAAATTGATCTTATTTTAATCAAAATTCTAAAATATATCATACTTAGTCATTTTACTTATATATAATGAATATTTCTTATATATTTAAAAAAAACTGATCATAGTTTTTTTTTTAACCAACAAACTGCTCACTCTTCTTATCATCTTCCAATATTTGAAACCCTATTATGTAATACAATCGTTTAAATCAGTGTAAGTAGAGGCAAACTTTGCGGGAAATGTTTAAAAGCGATTGTGATATCAATATTATTGCCTCAGACCTTCAGCGTTGAGTCCCAAGCCTGCTGGGCAAGCCTATATTTTTGTTGTCTCCATTATATTGGATTATATTTGTTCTGGATTCTATTTTTGTTGTCTCCATTATTTGGATACTTATGCTTCGTGTATTCCTAAATTATGATATGTGAACAAGGATTCGGATTTAAATGCCAAAGCGGGTACTTCACGTGTGTCTCCAAGGAGACCCGGTCACAAATATTATTTTACGCTGAAATATACATACATCCAAATCACAATAAAACTTGCATCGGTATATGTAACTGCATCTTTAGACAACAGACTAGATTAAACAATTCATAAGATGTATATAGAATTTCCAAATACAAAGTGGGCAACGCTTATTTTATGCGGGCAATCCGCGGGTATTATGTATTTGAGCAATACTTGTCTCCTAAGACTATGCACAAACTGATTGAATTTATGTAACACATTCAACCTATTTGTGCGTGATTATTCTATGTTTGGATTACAGATATGCATGTCACAGGATGTTTGTCTTGCATATGCACCAGTACAAGAACTTATAATTCGGCTGCTTCATCGAAATTATATGTTCGATTTCAGGTAACTCTTTCCTTTAGGCCCACTTGTTCGAATGAACATCCTGTAGTCATTGAACTTCATCTTTCGGTATCTCGGCGGGTTGGAATCATCAATCAGCTCCTTTAGAGGCCCGATTTCCTTGTCTCCATTAGGGTTACAGAAAACCGCGATCGACATTCGTTCCTTTTTCGAGTTCACAAGGCAGCTGTGTTCCACACTTTTGTAAATTCCGTTTGCCAATATCTGCGCGAAGAAAGAAATAGAAAGAACTATGACAATCGGCGGATTTTGACGGGTGAATGAAAAAAGTAATCGAAATACTGACCTCCATCTGGTCGCCTAGGTTTATCGTCAAAGCATCAACGACAGGGCGCACAGGCACCCAATAGTCGCCTTTGCGAACTTGGAGGCCCACGACATCATCCTGAAGCAGAACGGTTATTCCTCCAGGATCGGAGTGAGGGGACAGCCCATAAGTCAATTCCGGTTGAGGGCATACGGGATAATAGTTGACTCGAACAGAAATCCCAATTCCCTCCTCGCCTCCAAAAGCTTCATTTAGATGGTCCGGAGGCAGACCCAGGTTTTCACAAAACAAAGACAGCAAGGTCTTACAGAGTTGCAGCGTTCCTTCGCAGTATTCCTTCATTATATTCCTGTGATGTCGACACACACAAGCAATAATGAAATTTCCAGAGTAGCTACCGAAACAACCAGTTTGAAAGCACAAACTAAAGAAAAAGAGCACTTCCTGTTTTATGTTGCAACCCAACCGATAAGCATCACTTCCACTCTCAGAATTCGGATAAAAGTAAATAACTATATAGACTCCATATAGATGCATGTAAGTGGAATTTTGAGTGCAAACGAAGAATAAAAATACAACGTTGAATGGAAAGGGAGTTCCTGCATCACCTGTATTCATCCGATTTGGATGGCCATCTGTCCTCCTCTCGTATGGAGAGAGGCAAGTAGTTGTGATAATAGTAATCCCCCCAGTCGAGAATCGCGCCTTTCTGCACACCAGTTCGACTACCATATCCAACGTAAGTCCCAGGATCGTTGGCGTGCTTCTGCTTCTCCTCCAACGGCAGACAAAAGAACTCTCTCGACACCTCACGTACGGCCATGAGAAGTTTCGCAGAAACTCCATGGTTAATAACTTGAAAGAATCCCCACTCTCTGCATGCATCTGATATGTCTTCCATGGTCTTATTCCGGCGTTCGTCGTAGAGACCAGCGAGGTCTATGATGGGTATCTCCTCTGCTAACAGCCGCAGCTTTGGGGGCCTCTCGTCATCAGGCCTGATGTATCTGGATGGCAAGATTTCAATGCCGCTCTCTGAAATACATTGGACTCTGGGTATTGTCTCAGGCCACTCCATTGGATGACAATGTCCAAAAGACAACTGATCAAAGTGCTGAACAATATAAATAGCCAAGGGACTACTAACAGTCTGTAATCTCACAAATAGATATCTACCGCATTCTCTCCCTTGCCATCCCAGAGGTCGTATATATATCCGAAGCAAGTGAGGAATTTGAGCACAAGATGTTAAAATAATACAACCAAACCGGCGGATTATTAAACTCAAGAAAAAGGATGGGAAAACTTTACGTTGTACCTTGTCGACAAGGCATCATAATCAAGCACTCAAAATCTGACTTACCTCATTAAGAGTAATAACTACGTGCCTCAAGAAGACTTGATAGAATTTGTAAGTGCGGAACATGGCCTCGTGGTCGTTCTGGAGAAATAATTTATTGATAGCGTTGAGTGGTCAGTGCCTGAAATTCAGTTTGCATGGGAATCTCCCATATATCATCACATGTTATTTGAGGTATCACATGCCATGTAAGGAAATATTACATGGAAATTGGAAACTTTGCATTCTTTCTTGATTCTATAGAGGTATTACATATTTAATTAAGTCAAAGCGATGAAAACTAAGCCTGACATCGGTGATCCTAAAAGAACAGTCCTTATCCATCCAAATAAAAAAATTCTCTCCACTTTCTTTACAGGTGAAATTGCGTTGATTAACTTGCAATTAAGCAAAAATATAATCTTTTATCATCCCTAACTTAAGACTGCTTCAACATTCTTTATACATTTAAAAATGCGTATATAATTAAACCAGTTAAATTTGACCAACTTAAAATTTTCGAAATTAAGCACGCAGATTGCAACCGATGTCTCCACCTTCACGCGCGGAAAACCATAGATAATGCTCCGCCGGGAAAAAAGTCTTTCTATTATTCGTAACTCTCGAGGTTGCGTTATAGCAGAGCCGACTTTTTCGAGGTCACCAATCTCATTGCGGTTTTCGATCTGCATCCACGCTTCCACATGTACTTTATGCCAACATTTTTCACTAAATGATC
This sequence comes from Pinus tabuliformis, assembly GCA_031772625.1. Classification (NCBI taxonomy): domain Eukaryota; kingdom Viridiplantae; phylum Streptophyta; class Pinopsida; order Pinales; family Pinaceae; genus Pinus; species Pinus tabuliformis. Next base: position 503,894,226 of record CM062808.1, read on the forward strand.
CTCTCCTTAGCTTTCTTGGGCGTGGCCAGTTTGCTCACTTGTTCTTTGCTACTCTCTCAAGGAGTTTTAAGCAAACTCTCCACTGCTCTCAAGGAGTCTAGTGCACGCTGCACCGTAATACCGTGATACCACGTTAATGATTGATAGTGTGGAGCTAAGCGCCCTTTTCAATATTCTTAAGCAATTAAATAGTGTACAGAAGCACAATAGTAATTAATAACTCAATGAAAAGTTAACTATAAACTATAACTCAATTGAACGGGACTAAATTAACACGGTCTATCAATTCAATTGAACTTGACTAAACTAAAAGTGTCTATCACACCTGATTGGTACATTAGGGTGGTAAATTAGGGATAGTGAGATTAATGCTCTCAACATTAAAAATTAGGGATAGTGAGATTAATGTTCTCAACATTAGAATGAGTTAAATGTTAAAATATAAAAGATTGTTAATTTTTTCATTTGTCGATAATAAACATAATCATATAGATTAATTACTATTTTTTTTATAACTCTGTTTTATTACTTTGTAGTAAGAAAACCAATATTTATTTATGTGTTCTAGTTATTAATTAATATAGATAAATGATATTTGTTTCGAGTTTAGAGTAGATGTGTAGGTGTAATGTAAGTATGTAAACAATTTTAAATATTGGCTTAATTATTAATAATAATAATAAGTCAAAAGTAATTAGGGATTAGTAAACGTTGGCTCAATTAATAATAAAAAGCTAAAGTAATAAAAGTAATAAAATTCAATTTGTTGTATTTTGATTTTGTTATTAACTTGTGAATAGGTTTTGTTACATGAGCCAATACCATGTGTTCAATAGGTAAACCCAAAAATTATAACTTAATTCACAACCAAAATGCTTAATAACAGTATGACAAGATTCTTAACCATGGATATTCACTCGCACTTTACAGTGAATATTATTAACTTGTAAAAAATTGGCTCTGTTACAATACCATGGCTTATCACTACTACATGCCAAAAATCATAACTTATTTCACAATCAAAATATTTTATAACAATATGAAAATATTCTTAACCATGGATATCCATCCCCACTTTACCATGGATATTATTAACTTGTAAATAGATTTTGTTATAATAGCATGGGCCAATAGTTAATAGGAAAATGGTTATAATAATTTTGAGATATATCTAAATCTTGTAACTTCATATCTACTAAAAATATTCCCATAGAAATTAAATTAAGGTTTGAATAAAAGTAAAAATGAGAATTCTTTTTTATTTAAATATGGGAAATTTATTTAATACAAATAGTATTAGTAAAAACCAACATACATCCATATTAACTAAGGATCCAAGCATGACAACAAGAAAAGTGAAGGGAAAGGTGGGATGAGAGGGGGGGAAGAGAAGGAGGGAGATAATGACAAAGTTTGAGGGTGAAGAGAGAGAAAGAGAGAGAGTGATGGGGGTTACAAGAGAGGGAGGTGGCAGAGAGAGGAAGGAACAAAGAGAGGAGGGGGAAGAGAGAAGAAGAGAGGGGGGGGGAGAGAGGAGGAAATAACAAATACATAATGAGATAAAGGTGGAGAGAAGGAGGGAGTGACAATGGAGAGATGGAGAGAGAGAGAGGGAGAGAGGAGAGGAGGGAATATGGAGAAGAGGTGGGGAGAGAAGGGTAAGAGAGAGAGTGGGAGGCACAAATATGGAGGGGAGAGAGAGAGAAAGAGAGAGAGAGAGAATGATGGGTGGGGAGAGATACAGGAAGGTGGGATAGAAAGGGAGAGAGAGGATTCAAGATAGAGATGAGTTCGAGGGGGAGAGAGGGAAGGAAGAAGAAAGACACAGCTCAAAAGGTAAAGAGAGATATGGAGTGACATGGAGCGATGGAGAGAGAGTGAGGGAGAGAGGAAAATGGGAGGTAAGAGAGAGAGGTAGAGAGGAAGGAGGGAGGGAGAGAGATAAATATGGAGAGAGAGAGAGTCTATATGTTTGGGGGGTGAGATAGAAAGAGGGAATAAGAAAGAGACACATAGATACAAATATAGATATTATGTAGTATTATATATGCAACCTAGATCCATATTGACTCGATCTATCAAGCCCTGAGATCGATGAAATCTCTAGAGATGCAAACCTTTCCTTAAGTTGTGTACTCATAGGTTTTCACCTCAAGAGATTGGATCCCTCTGGGTGTTTGATAGATCCAGGTTAAAATGGATCAAGGTTGATTCTAAATTAAGTGTACATGTGATATTAGTAACAAAAACATTTTAAGTCAACCATAATTAAAATATTTCAATGTCAATATTAAATAACATAATTTTATATCTAGTTTTTATAGAGAAAAATAATGTAATTTCTTTTTCTTAGTGCGTAATAGATAAAATGGTTAATTTTTTTTAATCTACTCAAACCATTTAGGGTGGGATGATGATTTATTATTGTTTAAAGTTTTATTTGGAAAACATGGATAGATTCAACATCCTAAAAAATATCCAATATTAATAGTGGGTGGTTGTTATTAGATTGCCGCAGGACTCTAGCAATAGATTTGTTTGTTGATCACTATTAGTTTAATATTTACCAATGCAACTTATCATGTTTAACTTTGAAAAATAAATATACATTTTTCAATATTATGTAAAGAAAAAAAATTGATTAGACCATAATTTGAATGTTTGTTGCAACTTTTACATAACATAATGTCATATGGATAACTCTCTCACATATTTTATTTCATAATTTATGGATATGGTTGCAATATTTATGCATTATTTTTAGATATTTGTGTAGTGATTTTTTATTCTCGTGTTTTCAAGAAAGTAAATAAATTACTTCCCACCATAATCTAAACAAGTCTTTTCATAAAAATGGTTAGGAATAAGATGTAAATAAATATATTTACCATGAATTACTTCTCATCATTGCCTAGTATGGTAGATATGTTGTAATGTAATGTTTAACATTTTTAGTAAGTCAAATTACATAAAATAAAAATATTAATGTGATGTAAACATTGTAGCTCTATCAAAAGAAAATAAAAATAACAAAATAGTTGCGTCGAGAGGTGCTCTACAACCTAGTATAGTGTAGGTATAGTGTAGATGTGTAGGTGTAATGTAACTATGTAAAAATTGACAAAAGGATTTCACCTCGAGAGATAATCCCTCTCGATACTTGATAGATCTAAGGTTAAGATGGATCCAGGTTAGTTTTGTTGAGGAAAGGATTTCAGCTTGAGAGATTTGATCTCTCTCCACGTTTCATAGATATAAGGTTAAGATGGATATAGGCTGGCTTTATTGAGCCGCGCTCTACAACCCCATATAGAGTAGATCTGTAGGTGTAATGTAAATATGTAAACAAACGATATTTTTTATGATGCTGAGAGGCGCTCTAGATGCGTAGGTGTAATGTAAGTATGTAAACAATTATAAATGTAGGCTTAGTTAAAAAATAAAATAAAAAATAGAAACATTTAAATGTTGGCTCAATTAATGAACCCAATATTTAGTAGATGTGTAGGTGTAATGTAAGTATTTAAACAATTCTAAATGTTGGCTTAGTTAAAAAATAAAATAAAAGATAGAAACATTTAAATGTTGGCTCAATTAATAACCCCAATATATAGCAGATGTGTAGGTGTAATGTAAGTATTTAAATAATTCTAAATGTCGGCTTAGTTAAAAAATAAAATAAAAAACAGAAACATTTAAACATTGGCTCAATTAATAATTAAAAGTTAAAGTAATAAAAATAATAAAATTAAATTTGTTATATTTTGATTTGGTTATTATCTTGTCAATAGGCTTTGTTACAATACCATGGTCAAAAAGAGAACTTATCAATATGGAATTCCCAAAATCCATAACTTATTTCATAACCAAGATATTTTATAAGAATATGATGAGATTTTTAACCATGGATATTCACCCCCACTTTAAAGTGCATATTATTAACTTCGAAACAATAGGCTTTGTTACAATACCCTAGGCCAATACCATGGCTTATCAATACCATAACCAAAAAACATAACTTGTTTCACAAAAAAAAAAAATTATAACAATATAAAAATATTCTTACACATCACTTTACCATGGATGTTATTAACTTGTAAATATGCTTTGTTACAATACCATGGGCCAATACCATGGCCACATGGATATTCATCCTCACTTTACCATGGATGTTATTAACTTGTAAATATTCTTTGTTACAATACCATGGGCCAATACCATGGCTTATCAACATGACATGCCCATGAAACATAACTTATTTCACAATCAAAATATTCTATAACAATATGACAAGATCCTTAGTCATAGATATTCAGCCCGAGTTTGTCATTGATATTGTGAACTTGTAAATAGGCTTTGTTACACTAGCATGGGCCAATACCATGACTTATCAATACGATATGCCGAAAACTCATAACCTATTTCACAATCAAAATATTTTATAACAATATTCTTAACCATCCATACTCACCTTGCTTTACCATGGATATTATTAACTTGTAAATAGACTTTGTTATAATACCATGGGGCAATACCATGGCTATCAATACCACACCCCCAAAAACCATAACTTATTTAACAATAAATATATTTTATCATAATTTAATTTTATATCATTTTTAATTGAAGATAATAGGAAAAGGGTTATAATTAGTTTTGAATATATCAAAGCTCTCTATAGTCACAAGTACTAAAAAATTCCCATAGAAATTAAATTAAGGTTTTTACAAAATTAAAAATAAGAATACTTTTATATTTAAAGATGTGAAATTTACATAATACAAATAGTATTATTAAGAACCAACATAAATCCATCTTGACCAAGGATACAAGTAATGAAATCAAGCAAAGTGAATGGAAGAGGGGTAGGGGAAGAGAGGGAGGGAGATTGTCAGGGCCTCGAGTTTGTCAAGTACCTGTGATGACCACCGGTGGACGAGAGGATCAAAAATCTGAAGACATCATTTAAAGGCACATGTGGTCGATGAGTTTGGTTAAAGGTGACTTGTGTTCAGTTAAAGGCTCGCAATGGGAAATTTTGTTTATTGGGGACTCAATGGTGAGTGGGACAGGCGTTGGGTGACTAGGTAGTGCGATGTGTGTTAGGCAATTGGGAGGGCACTTGTAGACGAGCTAGTGCGCCCACCTCGCGAATGAAGGTCATCCCATAACTTTGTAAAATATGAAGGGGCGCGTGTAGAGCTGTGGGTAGGTCAGTTGAGCATGCATATGTGCAGACTGCCCTATGGAGATAACCAAGGGACGTGACCTTTGGAAATTTGAACGGATAACGAAGTGTATAAATGAACGGAAGACACCAATCATTTGGACATCAATTAATTCGTCCAAGTCATATGATGTTCGACAAAGGGCACACTTAGATAAGACCATAAGTCGAGTAAGGTAATTGAAGGAAGTTGGGTGAGCGGTTCAGAAAAATGCATGTGGGTATTGTGTGCAATAATTCAGGTTGTTCGAGATGGGTCATGCACAAAACTTGTGTGCACCATGTGGGTCGTGTGTGTAGTCGTTCGGGTCATTCGAGTTGGGTGGTGCACAAAACCCATTTACGTTTCGTGGGTTGTGTGTGTAGTCGTCCAGGTCATTTAGGTTGAGTCATGCGCATAACTTGTGTGCAATGTGTGGGTTGTGTGTGCAATCATTAAGGTTGTTTAGGTGGCGTCATCCACAAAACCCATGTGTGTCATGTGGGTTGTGTGTGCAGTCATTTAGGACTGTTGGTGTATAAAACCCATGTGAGTTGTGTGGATCATTTGGGTCATTTAGGTTGTTCGGGTCATTCGAGTCATGTCACTCAGGTTTTGAAGGAGATAGGGTTGGCTCATGTAGAGACTCGGTCCAAGTAAGTCATGTAGAACTAGGTAGAGTGAAAGACTATGGAACAGAGTATTGCGACAAACTGAAGCATGGAGTTTCCACTCGTGGAGTGTGGACAGTTGGGGAAGATGAGCAGGAAGTAGCAGTGGGACGAAAACATGATGCGCAAGAAATTGGCAATGTTGGGCAGCCTAGTTAATAAAGTTGTCCAAGCTTGTAAAATTCTTTGTACTTGTACTTTCGAAAATTTTATGTGTATCGGGAATACTTGTTTGAGACTTTCCCCTCCCTTCATAAATGTGCATAATTGGTGTTAATGTTGTTTATGGAGTAAATGTTGATGAAGCTTAATTGAATGTATTTCTGTTGTATTATTTATGAAAGTGAACACTTAAGAAAAAAATAATCTAAGTGTTGGTGGTAGGTGTAGTCCACGAACCATAGTAATAAGAAAATGAAAAGGTTGGTCGGTGTCACACACCACTCACAAGTGGAAATTGAGTCACGACTAGTGTGGGGGTGTGACAAATGGTATTAGAACTTGGTTGAAGGAAATCTGAGCTGATTTGAAGTTTAATAAGGAATACAACAACAATGGTTTTAGTTGGTATTGAAGTTGGACACTATTTAGTTAGCCGTAGTGCAACATTAGGAAGTTTGGCAAGGGAAACACAATGGCCAGGGAAGAAGCTGAATGATGGAATAATAATGTCAAATACTTGTGTAAACCGTGTACAAGTTGAAACACATGAAAGAAGAAATACCAAGAATTTGAAGTGAACATGAGGTCTTGGAAAGGAATGTGGAAGAAAAGGTTCTTTGACTTGGTTGGACAATGGATCAGAGTGAAGTTGTTAATTGTGACAAAGAGGAGGAAGCGACATGTGAAGATGAATATGTTGCAGTTGTGTCGACAAAAGAGGAGGAACTTGGTGCAATGAAACTTGCCGAAGTTGGACCACGTTCATGCACATTGAAGACATTGATGATAGGAATAACTAACATGGAGAGACCTCCTGAAAATGTAAGTATTGTCATTAATTGTCTTTCTTTGGAACTTTTGGAGGATCGATCATATGCAGGGATGGGAAAAGAAAGTTTGTTAATGCAATGGAAAGCCTTTCCATGGATGATTATGATGACATGTTGTGCATTGGGGCCAGAAGGAACATTAGCTTTTGTAGGACTTGTGGGGGTAGTCTATGACCTCATGGAAAAATGTGAAAATTCCTGTGGCAAGGGTGGAACATGATGAGCTTTGCGATGGATGAGTCTTAAGTAGACCTTTATTGGGGGAGGTAGTGATGATAAAAGGTACTTATGATGTGATATGAGGGTAGAGTGACCAAGGGTATATGTGATGAAAAAATTTTATTGGGTCCACTATAGTGGATAGATTGGGTAGCTGAATTCATGGGCATAGAGTTAGAAATACAGTTGCATCACAGAAATCATGCAGAAGTGCCAAGTCAAGGATGTTGGACAGAATGGACTTGCCCAGTGTGACATGAGGAATTTTTGCAGATGGATTGTTAGAGATGTTGTGAACATTTGGATAGTAAGGTTGTGTGCTTTTTGGAGACATGGGAAGCCTATGAGAGTATTGATACGATAGAGAGTGAAGTAGCATCTTGTGATGGAACTTGGGATGGAGACATGTTTTCTTGTCCAAGTTTTGGATGAAGATGGTTCATGGGAGCTCATGGTGACTTGAGAGAGTTGTAGCCAATGAAGATATCATATTATGGTTGTCTTGGAGTATTTGGTTCATTTAGGAGCCACGGTTAGATGTTGTACTTGACTTTGATGTGGTATGGGATGAATACCTTGGGACATAGTATGGGTTTTGTTCATGAGAAGTGACTTGATGGATATGATAGAGAGGAGACACCTTGGAGTTGGATGGAGTGTCAACGATGAAGGTTCCTTCATGGGAGCACTTAGGCATGGGTTGATT